>CM066035.1:108996529-110196529 GCA_033557465.1 Ichthyophis bannanicus
GTGTAGCTGGGTTTAAAAAAGGTTTGGGCAAGTTCCTGGAGGAAAAGTCCATAAAACATTATTAAAGAGGAATGGGGCAATCAACTGCCTGCCCTGGGAAAGGCATGCCTTTTTGGGAACTTGCCAGGTACTTGTGACTTGGATTGGCCAATATTGGAAATAGGATATCGGGCTTGATGGACCTTGGTCTGACTCAGTATGGCATTTCTTATGTTCTTATATTCCGGGATGACTCCATCTGATCTTCCCACAATGGTTCCTTCTTGGGTCCTGGTATATACTGTAAAACTTCTAGCTCAGTGGTTCTAAACCCATCCTCTGGGACCTCTAGTCCAGTTGGGTTTTCAGAGTATCCACCCGTGAATATGCATGAGATAGATCGCATATAGTGGAAGCAGTCCATGCAGATCTATCTCATGCATATTCATTGTGGATATCCTGAAAACGTGACTGGCTGGTGGTCCCAGAGGACTGGATTGAGAACCACTGCTCTAGCTAGTGGTGGGAGAGCAGCAAGTGATAACTTGAACACTTCAGTCATATATTTTCTAAATATTTCCAGGGCTGAAATCAAATCTGCTTTAGGAAATTAATGAAATGTAGCTTCGTTGCGTGTCCCCTAGTCTTTCTACTTTTTGAAGAGTAAACAGCCAATCTATATTTACCTGTTCCACTCCACTCTTTATTTTGTGAATCTCTATCATATCTCCCCTCAGCCAATCCTCCTTCCATCAGGCTATTCTTGAAAGCCATTTCCCCGGAGCACTATGCGCTGTAACTGCCACATCATACCAAAGTGTCCAAAGAACCAAATAGAGAGGTAGGATCTGAACCATGACCCTTGCAATGGCCCCATGCTTTGCCCTTCTTCTTCACCATAGGAAACAATGCTCATGGAGCACTGAAACAGACAAGAGAAACTGCATGGCCACCATCTTGCTCCCATCCCTTGCATGAACCCAGCTATCTCTCTATTGTGATGTTTGAAAGATCCCCACACAGTACAGAAATAATATGGAGTGAACATTATACTAACTGAGTAGTTATCCAGCCCACCTTAAAACTCTGGGTTGAGTTTCCACCCACTTTAAACCCCAGAGCAGAACTCAGCTTCAGAAGCAAGGTGAATACTTGAAAGAATGGATCTGTGGAGGAGTCCTCGAATGTAGGTAAAGTAAGGAATTCTAAACTCCTTTAGAAACATAGAAACATGACAGCAGAAAAAGACCATATGGCCTATCCGCGAGTCTGCCCTTCTATATCACCTACTGTAGTCCTTTTTTTTCCTTCAGAGATCTTTTGTGTTTGTCCCATACTTTCTTAAATTTCAGATACTGTCTTCATCTTTACCACCTCCACTGTGACACTATTCCACGCATTTACCACTCTTTCCTTAAAGAAATATTCCCGCATATTCTTCCTGAGTCTATTCTCTTTCACCCTCATCCTATGTCCCCTCGTTACACAGCTTACTTTCAATTGAAAGAGGTTCTGCTCTTGTGCATTTATGCCATTGAGGTATTTAAATGTCTTTATCACATCTCCTCTATCCCACCTTTCTTCTAACGTATACATATTAAGATCTTTATAATGAAGACCGCTGACCATTTTAATAGCCACCCTCTGCACTGACTCCATCCTGTTCCTATCCTTTTGAAGGTGTGGTCTACAGAATTGCACACAATACTTCAAATGAGGTTGCACCAGAGGCTTATACAGAGGCACTATCACCTCATTTTTTCTGCTGGCTATTCTTCTTTCCTATGCACCCAAACATCCTTCTGGTTTTCGCAGTCGCCTTTTCTACATGTTTAGCTACTTTAAGATTATCAGAAACAATCGTGCCCGGGTCTCATTCTTCTTTCATGGACAGAAGTACTTTACCCACCACACAGTACTGCTCCCTTGGATTTTTGCAGCCCAAATGCATGACCCTGCATTTTTTAGCATTAAAACTCAACTGCCAAATTTTTGACAATTCTTCAAGCTTAGCTAGATCCCTCCTTATGTTATTTACTCCTTCCTTGATGTCTACTTTATTGCAGACTTTTGGTATCATCCGCAGAGGCAAACCTTACCTGACAGCCCTTCCATAATATCACTCACAAAAATGATAAAAAGAATGGGTCCAAGGACAGATCCCTGCAGCACACCACTGGCAACATCCTTCTCCTCAGAGTGAGTTCCATTTACCTATATACTTTGTCATCTCCCACTCAACCAATTTCTAGCCCAGTCAGTCACGTTAGGGTCTATCCCTAGGGTACTCAATATATTTATTAAGTCATCTGTGCAGAACGGTGGTGAAAGGCTTTACTGAATCTAGTACACCACATCTAGGACTCTCCCTTGGTTACCCAGTCAAAAAAAATCAGATTTGTCTGACAAGATCTGTCTCTGGTAAACACATGCTGCCTCAGATACTGCAATCCATTTGGACTATAGAGATCTCACTATCCTCCTGTTTTAGTAGCATTTCCATTAATTTACTCCCCACAGAGGTCAGACTAACTGGCCTGTAGCTCTCAACCTTATCCTTCCTTCCACTTTACAGTAGGTGGTCATTCCCAACAGCAAATAGTGCAATTTGGTGTCTGGGTTGAACATCCAGCCTGCGTTTAGACCCAGGACACCATTCTGGTCCTAGCAGTGTTTTGGAACACCAGGAGTGGAGTTGGGGAGCTCGGCCGTAAAGCAGCAGCCAACAGGGCCCGACACATCCACACGCCCCCCCACCCGGGAGAGGCAGGACAGTGGGCCCGGCCAGTACCCCCCAATACTAGCACCTGCATAATTCCTTAGCAATGCTACCCTACACCTGGGTATATGGTACACAGCTATCAAATGTTTCCTATGATAACTGGCAGATATCAATTCCTACGTTAAGCACACATTTCTCATTGACCTCCACCATAACAATCATTCCGATGTCTGCGGTGTGTGCTGTAGGTCTGGTCTCTGATAGTGTTTACCACCCTGGGGAGTGACCCCCAACAGTATTGGCGTACCATATCCATGCCTGTGCTGTGCCCAGGACGGGTGTGGTGGGCATGGCTGCTGAACACCTCTATAGTAGCACAATACTGGCATAGGTGGGGGGGGGGCTGTCAGTCTATCCAGTGTGTGCTGGCTGCAAACCCCTTCCACAGCCCACACTGCCAGCAATGTTGCCAGTATTGGGCTGCCAATGTGCATAATGAGGAGCAAGGTACCATGGGTATAGGCCGGACAGGGTGGCCTGGTCAGGGTGCATCTGCACAGAGCATAGGGCACTGACTGGGAAATATTAGTGCCCGGCCACCACCTACACTGACAGGGCGACTGCTGTATGTCCTGCAGGGACATCAATCTCACCCTGACTGTGCGGTGACCACAGCATGGCTAGGCATCCCCATAGTGCTATATGGTGTTTCCCTCATGTGATAGATATGGGTTTCCTGTTGGGGCCCAGCCACTGATGTATCTGCTGGCATCCCAGTTAGGGGTGCATGCATCTCCCCTGGGCACATGCACCATGGCCTAACTAGCAGACTGTCTGCAGCTGGTATGTGCCCTGATAGAGTGCCTTGCAGGGTGCAGCAGCTGAAGGCCTGCTGCAGGAGAATGTCAGATGGTGGTGGGGTGTGGCTCACCCTGTCCATGCCTAAGGTCTGTCTGCTATTGGTGGTATGGATGTGTAAAGAGCTGCAGTGACCAGCCCCTTGGGGGGGGGGGGGCCGCGTGTCTGCTCCTCAGCAGGACCGGGTGATGTTTTTATTTTCCTCCCTTCCCTTCCCTTCCCTCTGCAGGGGGGTAGAATGTGGATCCATTGATGGCAGGCCCTGTTTGCCACACCAGACTGACACAGACAGAGATATCCTGCTTTGGACCTGCGCCATGGACGTTGCTGTGGACCTGGTGCTGGGCGCCTCACTGCACCCTCAGGGTGAGAACAGTACCTGCACAATGTGACAGCCACTCTGTGCCTGTGCAACACACGGTCAGTCCCCCCTACCAGGCCGAGGTGCTGTGGGGTGTGCACACAGTCAGTCCCCCCTACCAGGCTGTGGTTCTGTGGGGGTGCATACCCCATGGTGTATATCTGTGGACAGCTAATTTGCATGTGCAGTGCATCATGGGTGTGCCAGGCACAATTCAACCCTGGGAATCACCTGCAGCTACACACAGGCTCAGATGCGCAGGCTCAGGAGTGGAGGAGTGGCCAAGTGGTTGTGGCAAGGTACGTCAGCCGGAAGGTGGGGGGGTTTCATATCCCACTAGAGCAGTGTTTCCCAACCCAGTCCTACGGGGCACACCGGCCAGTCAGGTTTTTGGGATATCCCTAATGACTATGCATGAGATATATATGCATTAGTGATATCCTGCCAACCTGACTGGTTTGTGGCCCCTCCAGGGCTGGATTTGGAGACCCCTGCCTTACACCTCTGTCATTAAGATTGTGAGTGGGCAAGGTGCAGATGTCCTAGACATCGAAAGGGTATATAGAATGTGACACATTCCTCCTCGATTCTCACCACCACCAAAAAGTTGTCTAATAGACAATATTTTGGTGGTGGTGAGAATCGAGGAGGAATGTGTCACATTCTATATACCCTTTCGATGTCTAGGACATCTGCACCTTGCCCACTCACAATCTTAAATGACAGAGGTGTAAGGCAGGGTCTCCAAATCCAGCCCTGGAGGGCCACAAACCAGTCAGCTTGGCAGGATATCTCTAATGCATATATATCTCATGCATAGTCATTAGGGATATCCCAAAAAAACCTGACTGGCCGGTGTGCCCCGTAGGACTGGGTTGGGAAACACTGCACTAGAGGACAGCAACCTTGGGCCCTGAAGGACTGGGTTTCTAGTCCCACAGGTGCCTCCTTGTGGTCTTGGGGCAAGCCACTTAACCCATGCATAGCCCATGTTCCCTGTAAAATAGTTATCTTCCAAGTTTAATAATGCCCTGTGCCAATTGTAATTTGGATGTTGTTCGATGTAAAACCGCAGTGATGCTGAATTAGCGCTGGTAATATTAAGAGAATATAATAAAATATAAAAAAAGATGCACCATAGGCCCAACACATGTCACATCTGTTAGCCATACTGCATAGGTGCAAGGACCCCCCTGAAACAGTCCTGTTAATTATTAGGTGGCCACGCTGGTAAAGCAACCTGCCAACGCACGCACGTTGGTACGCACGTTGACAAACCACGCTCAGCTCACATCACAACAGCGCACCAACCACTGCTCAACGAAAAGAAAAGCAATTGGCCTCCGTGATCCCTATGTACTGTACCGGGTGATGCCTAGGAACTTGAAAACCCATGCTGCCCCGTAACAGCAGTCCCAGTCACACTATACCATTTTCTGCTACGGCTCCTGTTTCGTGTACTGTGTTCCTGTATGACCTCATTTACGATTAACGCCATTCATTCCCCAGAAAGTAAACCTCACAATTACCCCACAGGTCCCCCAAAGTGGATCCCTACATCTGCTGGAAACTGTTAAACAGGTCTGTGGGCCCACTGTCACCACACATCACCTCAACACATTCAAGAGAGATGGAACAGCACAAATATCTGCACAATGCAACGCCCCTTGCAACGCCCGTCAGCAACGCCACGTGGCAACGCACGTTGGCAACGCCGGGGGCCAAAGGCATATCTCATTCCCACAGAGATGGCAGCAATGGCGGTCAAGGAAGCCATCCCTTTACCCCACAGGGAGCTGTAAATCATCCTGACGGAGCTCATCTGCCTCCATAGCAGAGAGCGCCTATTCCCCGGATCCTCGAGGAGGCAGGTACCTGGGAAGGTGTGAGGAGAGCCTGGGGAGCAGCCTCCCCTTTCGCTATAACACCCGCAGCGCAGACTACCCCCGTGAGGTAAGTCCCCATGGGAGCAGGCACACACAGCAATGCAGGTGCCATAGGAACCACCATGCAACCAGCGGCAGCCCAACACATATGGACCAAGTGGGACTGCAAGGTGTGTTCCCATGATCCAGCTCTGAGTGAGGCCTGTGCCACCCCCCCGCCCCCCCCCCCCCCGCCATCACAACCCACCCCCCCCCAGCCCCACCTCAGGGGCACAAATCCCGCATCCTGCTGTCTCTTGGTAGCTGTCCCCTGTCTGTGCATACAGGGATGGACAATAGCTCAGGTTGGAGGTACGGGCCCAAATGAGGCTAAATCACAGTCCCTGTGCTCTGTTAAACTCTGTTTCCCTGTCTGTGCATACAGGGTATTGGACCTATAGCCCCAGTTGGAGGAGGGCCCAAATGAGGCCAATTCCAACAGTCCCTGTGCTATAGTTATCTGTCCCTGTTCTGTGTGGCATACAGGGATGGACCTTAGGCCCAGGTTGGAGGAGAGTGCCCAAATGAGGCTACATCACAGTCCCCTGTGCTCTGTTATCTGTCCCTGTCTGTGCATACAGGGATGGACTTTAATAGACCCAGGTTGGAGGAGGGCCCAAATGAGGCCAATTCACAGTCCCTGTGCTCTGTTATCTGTCCCCCTGTCTGTGCATACAGGGATGGACTATACGCCCAGGTTGGAGGAGGGCCCAAAATGAGGCCAATTCAACAGTCCCTGCGTGCTCTGTTATCTGTCCCTGTCTGTGCATACAGGGATGGGAACTATAAGCCCAGGTTGGAGGATGGGCCCGCAAAAATGAGGCCAATTCACAGTCCCTGTGGCTCTGTTGATCTGTCCCTGTCTGTGCATAACAGGGATTGACTATAGCCGCAGGTTGGAATAGAGGGCCCAAATGAGGCCAATTCACCACGTCCCTGTGCTCTGTTATCTGGTCCCTGTTCCTGTGCATACAGGGATTGTGAAACTATATGCCCAGGTTGGAGGAGGGCCCAACACTGAGGCTACATACAGTACCCTTGTGCTCTGTTATCTATGTCCTCTGTCTGTGCATACAGGGATGGACTAATAGCCCAGGTTGGAGGAGGGCCCAAATGAGGCCTATTCACAGGTCCCTGTGCTCTGTTATCTTGTTCCCTGTTCTGTGCCATAACAGGTAATGGGACTATCAGCCCAGGTTGGAGGAGGGCCCAAATGAGGACCAATTCACAGTCCCCGTGCTCCCTGGGTTTAATCTGTCCCTGTCTGTGCATACAGGGATGGACTATAGCCCAGGTTGGAGGAGGGCCCAAATGAGGACTCAAACTCACAGTCCCTGTGCTCTGTTATCTGTCCCTGTCTGTGCATTACAGGGATGGACTATAGCCCCAGGTTGGAGGAGGGCCCAAATGAGGCTAAATCACAGTCCCTGTGCTCTGATATTTATCTGTCCCTGTCCTGTGCATACAGGGATGGACTAATAGCCCCAGGTTGGAGGATGGGCCCCAAATGAGGCCAATTCACAGTCCCTGTGCTCTGTTATCTGTCCCTGTCGTGTGCCATTACTGGGATGGACTATAGCCCAGGTTTGAGGAAGGGGTCCAAAATGAAGGCCAAGTTCAACAGTACCCTGTGCTCTGTTTATCTGTCCCTGTCTGTGCATACAGGGGATGGACCTATAGCCCAGGTTGGAGGAGGGCCCAAATGATGGCCTATTCACAGTCCCCTGTTGCTCTGTGTTTTATCTGTCCCTGGTCTGTGCATTACAGGGATGGACTATAGCCCAGGTTGAGGAGGAGGGCCCCCAAATGAGGCATCATATTCACAGTCCCCGTGCTCTGCTTATCTGTCCCTGTCTGTGCATACAGGGATGGACTATAGCCCAGGTTGGAGGAGGGCCCAAATGAGGCTAAATCACAGTCCCTGTGCTCTGTTATCTGTCCCCTGTCTGTGCATACAGGATGGACTATAGCCCAGGTTGGAGGAGGGCCCAAATGAGGCTAAATCACAGTCCCTGTGCTCTGTTATCTGTCCCTGTCTGTGCATACAGGGATGGACTATGGACTATAGCCCAGGTTGGAGGATGGCCCAAATGAGGCCAATTCACAGTCCCTGTGCTCTGTTATCTGTCCCTGTCTGTGCATACAGGGAGGTTACAATAGCCCCCCCCAAGGTTGGAGGAGGGCCCAAATGAGGGACCTATTCACAGTCCCTGTGCTCGGTTATATGTCCCTGTCTGTGCATACTGGGATGGAATAAAGCCCAGTTTGGAGGTGGGGCCAAATGAGGCCAATTACACAGTCCCTGTGCTCTGTTATCTGTCCCTGTCGTGCATACAGGGATGGACTATAGCCAGGTTGGAGGAGGGCCCAAATGAGGCTAAACAAACACTTCCACGTCCCCTGTGCTCTGTTATCTGTCACTGTCTTGTGCATACTGGGATGGACATAGCCCAGGTTGGAGGAGGGCCCAAATGAGGCCACTTCACAGTCCCTGTGCTCTGTTATCTGTCCCTGTCTGTGCATACAGGGATGGACTATAGCCCGGTTTGGAGGAGGGCCCAAATGAGGCCAATTCACAGTCCCTGTGCCATGTTATCTGTCCCTGTCTGTGCATACAGGGATGGACTATAGCTCAGGTTGGAGGAGGGCCCAAATGAGGCCAATTCAAAGTCCCTGTGCTCTGTTATCTGTCCCTGTCTGTGCATACAGGGATGGGACTATAGCGCCGGTTGGAGGAGGCCCAAATGAGGCCACTTCACAGTCCCTGTGCTCTGTTATCTGTCCCTCGTGCATACAGGGATGGACTATAGCCCAGGTTGGAGGAGGGTCCAAATGAGGCCACTTCACAGTCCCTGTGCTCTGTTATCTGTCCCTGTCTGTGCATACAGGGGTGGACTATAGCCCAGGTTGGAGGAGGGCCCAAATGAGGCCAATTCACAGTCCCTGTGCTCTGTTATCTGTCCCTGTCTGTGCATACAGGGATGGACTATAGCCCAGGTTGGAGGAGGGCCCAAATCACAGTCCCTGTGCTCTGTTATCTGTCCCTGTCTGTGCATACAGGGATGGACTATAGCCCAGGTTGGAGGAGGGCCCAAATGAGGCCAATTCACAGTCCCTGTGCTCTGTTATCTGTCCCTGTCTGTGCATACAGGGATGGACTATAGCCCAGGTTGGAGGAGGGCCCAAATGAGGCCACTTCACAGTCCCTGTGCTCTATCTGTCCCTGTCTGTGCATACAGGGATGGACTATAGCCCAGGTTGGAGGAGGGCCCAAATGAGGCCTATTCACAGTCCCTGTGCTCTGTCATCTGTCCCTGTTGATGGGCAGGGGAAGCAGCCCACAGTCCCAGGATGCAGTAGGACGTCACCCAGAGCCCCACCCAGCATCCGGGTGCTGTGCTGAATGCCCCAGTCTGTCATCAGAGGGCCTAGCTATGTTGCACACCGTGAAACAGATATGTGCCCCGTTAGTGCCCACGAAAGGGTGTCTGTCCCCTAATGTCAATATGTGTTTTTCAAACAATAGGTCGAGGATCTCCGTAAGAAGGCGTGGGAGCTGAGAGCGAGGTACTCCCGTTTTGTCGAACGGGTCCGGAGTGAGCGGTTGGCCGAACGGGACGGTTGCGTGAGGTCACATGGCCCTCTGGGGCACCTGCTGTCCTGAACACAGGATGTATGTGCATACTGTGGCTGCTGTGTGGACAATGGCTATAACACCTCCTCCCCTTTCCCACAGCGGATGAACGTGCTGAACAGGAGCCCATGGAGCAGGATGCGGGCCAGGGTGAGCCCGAGGAAACAGAGGGGCTGGAGCAGGCGGCGAGCCCAGGGGAGATGCCGAGTGTCAGCCCGCAACACCCTGATGAGCCTGCTGAAGACGATGCTGGGGGGGGGGGGATGCCGAGGGTCTGGGGGGGCGGGAGGAGGGGGAAGGTGAGCAGATACGGGTGGCTGTGGAGGGGGAGGTGGGGGGGGGAGGCGGAGAGGGCAGAGCGTGCAGGGGGGCAGGGGCCGGTGGGGCTGGGCCCGGTGGGGGGGGGCAGGGACCCGGCTGGGGGGGGAGTGGACGTGGAGGGCCTAGGCCTGGGGTTGGCGGAGCGGGAGGGGGTTGGGGCGTGTGCAGGAGGGGCCAGCAGGGTGGTCCATGTGCCCATCCACAAGGGTTGTCACAGGGCAACGGGGGCGCCAGCCACCTGGACCAGGGTGAGGGTGATACGCTGCGCCTGGACCTGGACATGGCACACATAGCCGCTGAGATGCGTGCTGTGGATGCAGCCACACAGACACGGGGAGACCTGTGTCTATGTGACTGCATGTGCGGCCTGCGTGTGGCAGCGGCTATGCGTGCGCATGCACGCGCCCAGAGCCAGCACGCGCTCATCATGGGGCAGGTACTGGCAACCCTGACCATGGTGGCTGACCGGCTGCGCTCGCTGGAAGAGCGCGTGGGAGGGGGTGCGCCGGAACAGCCACCATGTGACAGGGGTCCCCGGGGTGTGTAGCGCGTGGATACGCAATGCACACCTGCTCTGTGACAGCCCATGTACAGGCCAAACCCACCCTGTGCTCTGTAGGGTGGTATAAAGGCAGGTCAGTCCCTGGGGATAACCCCACTGTTCAGTTGACTGTTAAAATAAATATTATATATGTTTTTCATAACACCCTGCTGTCCATATCTCATTCTTTGTGAGGAGTCTGTGTTGTGTGTGCAACACACGTGGGAACACACATGTCTGTAGGTGTACGATAGGAAGGGTGTGCGCCAGGGCCGGATCCACCCTGCGTGAGGCCTTACGCCAACAAACATTGTGGGCCCCCAGCAGGGGCGGGCCAAGAGGGGGGCGTGGCCTCATATGCATAAGGGGCCTCATTTGCAGATATATTCGCATAATGGTACCATATACAAACGTTCAGTAAACGTGCCTCTTAATGGGTGCATGGATAAGGAAAGACTAAAAGATATCTACATTACCATAATCCTGCGCCAACTGCCAGACACATTAGGAAGTACTACGAACACTGCCCATTTAGAACCCATAGTAAACCCGCCGTATCCTAACGGCACTACCCGGACTCACAAAGAACCATACACCACCAATCAAAAGGCAACAATACAAATAGTACACCACTACATTTCAGAGAACAACAATACATGACCTACTGGGGAATGTGAACAAGTGGCAATGTCACATAGGGATTATATAAACAGAACACCACAGCTCAGTTACACATGCCGAACATGGACCATCACCAAACAAGTAATCACAATCTACAAACAGGACGACAATAATCAAACTGGTAATCCCAAAAGGTAAACATGGAATGTCCAACACTGTGGAAATGATACCATACATTATTTTGCTCATGTCCTACACAAAGCGCAGACGTTAATGATGCACATTTACCAGAGCTGACATATTCCAATTATTACATCCATGATAAAGATAGCTGTTCTACCTTTTGTGCAGTTGTCTCAGCTGCAATTGCACCAGTCACTGTCCGCTGGATTTGCCGTGTCGACTGCTAACTCTCCATCGTCTGCTGTCCATTTGTCCTGTCTTCTCTCTTCTAGATCTTACCCATTCTCTCTCTACATCTGCTCTAACATACTGATCGTTCTCCTTTCTCCTTTTGCTCGCTCATCATTCCTATTTCATCCACTCATATTTACCCCTCCAGCCTCATTCCCCCCGTACCCTCCCAATACCCGGCCTATTGTAGATTTTGTTTCCCTACCACACAAACTATTCATCCCCCCTCCATGTCACTCGTCCAGCCCCATCCCATTCTAATCCACCCCCAACGTCAGCTCCCTTCTAGTTCCAGCCTCAACCAACATCCATTCCCGTACAGTCCATGCATCAGCCCATATCCAGTCCTATCCACCCATCAACCCATTTCCAGTCAGCCCCCCCTAGCCCACTGCCAGCCCTGACCCCCCCAACAGCCCACAGTCCATTACCAGTCCTCACCCCATCAGCCCACCTCTAGCCTCATCCCCCCCCAGCCCCAGCTCCAGCCCCAGCCCCCCCATAGCCCATTACCAGTCCTACTCCACCCCCATAGCCCATCACCGGTCCTCCCCCCCCCTGGGCCTCAGGTAACATCTAATTTGAAAAACAAACCTGCTGGCTGCCGCAGCGGGGCCCCCTCTGCTGCCGCGGCAGCACAGACTGACCTGCGGGGGGCCCCCTCTGCAAGCTGCCTCCGTCGGCCCGTAGATCCCTCCCTCCCTCCGTGCACGCTGTGAGAGGCGCGGAGGGAGAGGGTCACCCTCGTGTCTCTGTTAAGCCCGCAGGGGCTGATGGGAAATATCCCATCAGCCCCTGCGGGCTAACAGCGACACAAGGAGACACTCTCCATTCCCGTCTCTCACAGCCTGCAGCCTGCACCCTGCACGGAGGGAGGGAGGGAGGGGGGGAGGGAGGAAGGGACGAACCGATGGCCTCAGCTTGCCGAGGGGGCCCCCGCGGGTCAGTCGGTGCTGCTGCGGCAGTAGAGGGGGCCCCGCGGCAGCAGACAGAAGGTTGTATGTCTCTACCTATATTCAACCAATTAAATGCCCTGTTCCTCTTGTGTGGGCCCCTGCCAGCTGTGTGCCCTACGCCATGGCATACTGGTATATCCGGCCCTGGTGTGCGCAGGTTACTGCATACGTGTCAGGCAGCTAGCATAACTATGGACAGTACATGTGGCCATGCCACACATGTCCCAGGGAACACACATGTGACAGTGCCCAGGGACCAGCAGTGGTGGGATATGCAGGCTATGTGCAACATCTGTGCTTGGTGCAGGCCAGGGTGGGGTATGGCATGGGGAACACAGGTGGCCTAATGGTCACTGAGCGTTGATGTGCACAGAGCTATGGGTGGATAGAGTGGGCATGGCCCTAGGGTGGCATGGGCTGTGCCACATGTTGTGCTCCGTGATCGTGTGTGTCATGGCGTGGGGGGACATATTGCAAGTGCTGCACATGGGGGCTCCCCCGCAGAAGCTGTGACACGTGACATTAGTCGATATATGGTAGGTGGTATGGCACACGACACAGGTATGCAGCACGGACAGTGCCCTTGCAACCACATGGCCTGTCCCTCCACACATGTGCCTGTGGGGCATCCCAGGTGGGTCTGGGAAGTATGCTATGTGCACGATGGTAGTGGCCCGGGGGGTGGTGGGTTGGAGTTGTGACTGTCATGCCAAAACGTAGACAGGAAGCAGATGTCACCATCATTGTTCAGCTGTGTGTGTCTTTATTTAGACCTCCCCCTGCCACCTTTCGTGCGTCCCCGCCCACCCCGTGGTGCTTGCCGCCCCCTTGCTGCTGTTGCTGCTGCAGGTGGTGATGTCCCCTGTGGCTGCTGGACAAGAGCGCATCCTGCCCCCATCCCTGCTGCCATGCGCGCATGTGCGGCAGCCATCTCTTCACATGCCGCGGCAATGCGGCCTTCATGTCCCACGAGGGCCGTCATGGTACGCTGTAGGCGCCGCAGCACTCGCAGTTGGCGCCGTTGTGTCCGTGACACCGTGCGCAAGGTATGCCGTAGACCTGGGGGGAGAGGACATAGCACAATATGAGATGTGTTACACAGCGACACCTGCTCGGGTCCATATATACCATGGCAGCATAGGGCACTCACCCTCAGCATCTCTGTGGGCTGCGTCAGTGTTGGCCTGCATCTGTGCGATAACCTCCACCACAGCAGCGAGTGCCTCATTCCGGTGTTGCCCACACACATCCGCAGGCAAATCCCCAGTGCCCTCTGTGTTGATTGGTGCGTCCACATCCGGGATGTCTGGAACCTCCAGCTCCCTATCACCAAGGGGTGCATCCTGGCCCTCCGCACACACATTGCCTGCCTCCGCACCAGTGTCAACGGGGCTTGGTGGTGCCACGTCTGCCACCGCCTGTGGCTCCTCCTCCTGGTCGATGGCGCGTGGATCACCTGGGTGCCACAGGGATACATACGTTAGAGGGTGCTATTTGCTGTTTGACATCCCCATCACATACCCCCTCAGGCACACGTGGGTTACTGATCCACGTGTGTCTGAGTCATGGCTGTAGTAGCACCCTACTATGTTTGTGCACTCCCCATGCAGGTGCCACCTGTGGTCCGCCCCCTGAGGCCCCCCACAGCAACTCTGTGTGCAGACGCACATCCCAGCCAGGGCCATCATCACCCACAACCTGCCCGCACCCAGCATGTCCCCCGAGGATGCAGTGTATCGTCGCGTAGGACACCCCCTTACACGTGTGGCCCTAGTGGTCCCGCCAGCTGTGCGCCCGTTTTTCACCGACTAGACCGCAACCTAATAATATGACTATGTACCTGCAATGATCAGAACCAAAATATCAGTACAGGTGCAATGACAGTCTCTGTTTATTAGATAACTGATGATCAGATACAGGTGGGAAATTGGGGGAACGAGTTCTATCGGGCACTGGGCACCTCATGGCAGCATAACCCCCCCAAAATATGAGCTGCATACTATATAAAGATATGTCACCTGCTTCCGTTTCTTTCTACATGCAGTCCTCAGAACTAGTCCTGTGTGTCCTCTCCCCCCTCCCTCTTATTTCCTATTATTTCCTATTTTGTACCCCTTCTTTCATGTTGTACAATCCCTCGTGGCCCCCCTCCCATACTCACCAACTATGGTGCAGCTATCTACGTTTCTGCAGAGCCCAGGCCTAGCATACATGTTGGTAACTTGTGGATTCCTGTGTATGTTTTCCTGTGCACATAGACCTTACAGGCCCTTATCTGATATCCCCTTGTCGGCCCATGTCTAGACTCTCCAGGCCACACTGGCACCTTACAAGGCCCATGATATCCCCTTACATGGGTATATCTGGTGCTGGATCTCCTCTTGCTAAGGCCTGTATTCTGGCCCACATGTTTTGGCCGCGTGGCTGTTACCAAACTATTCTGTGAGATTCAGGGCAACCACTAAGTGATTATGGACCTGGAACATTAGTAACCCTTAGCACCTACAACTCTGAGGCAAATCTATACTACATAACCCCAACGCAGTCATACGAAACCTCTACCAGTACGTCAACCCTACACAGCCCATCCATGTGTGGCATGCAACATGTGGTCAGCCTCTGCTGTCGTTGTGTGGCGGTCACCCATGCACAGTATCACATTCACTGCATGTTGCCACCAACTGCCACCCATACACAGGCCCCCCACCACCCATCATTGCTCCTGAATGGGTGGTCACACCGTGTCTCATTTGTCCCGCTCGCCCTGGACATCCACTTACTGGCCCCCCTCTTTCTAGTCTCGCACCATGTGACCATGCTACATCCCCACCTTGGTCTGCGTTCCCCCCTTACCTGCTTGTGGGTGGGCCGTGTCCAATGCTGCAGGCAGTCCGTGGACATACATTGTCCCGAGCCTATCAGCCAGGCGTCTCTCCAGCTCACTGAGGTTGGCCACATATGCTGGTCCCCCTCCAGTGCCTTGGGCCCCACGTCGCTCACGTACGAGCTCAGCCCTCACCTGCCTCTTGATGTCACAGTATCTTTTCCTTAGATTTTCTATATCGCGGTGTGGTCCCCCAGCTGCTGCAACCGCTGACTGTACCTCTGACCACGCCCGTGCCCGCATGGCAATGGTGAGTGTGGCACTCTGGCGCCCAAAAAGGAGGTCGTAGCGCTCAAGTACGTTGGACAGCAGGTGCTCATTCTCCTGCTGGCTGAAACGTATGGCTCTGCGCCTTGTTTCATCAGGGACAGGGATCCTTGCCTGGCGTGGCCTGCCACCCGTATGCACACCTGCAGCCTGCTGAATCCCAGATGGTCCAGCAACGGCCTCCTGTGGAGATGTGGCTGGTGCTGCTGGATGTGGGGGCTGGTCCTGGGGTTGGTCCTGGTCCTGGGTCTGTCGATGATCCATAATGTCCATTATGTATCTGCACGGGGGTTCGGCACACAGTGGCAAGCCTATATATAGGCTGTCATGGGGTGTGGCTCGTGGGGCATGGGGTACACGGCCACGTGTGCCGTGACATGTTCTGTTGCGCCTCGCTGCGCGCCTCGATACGCGTTCCGCTGCGCGCCTCGATACGCGTTCCGCTGCGCGCCGGATGTGACATCATACATGTGAGTGTCGGTAGTACCGGCCGTATCACCGATCCCCCCTACCCATCCCTTCTGGGGCAGTTTGTTTTGTATAGTGGTGGTGCACATCTACGCTCCTTTCTTAGGGCTATGTTTATCTGTGCCGTAGTGGAAGCATAGGCTAATGCACCACTACGTGATACGTACGCGACCGCACTCTGACGTTGCACGCGTTGTAAGGCGCGTCGCAACGCGACTTCCGTTGCCTGCACATGGGCACATGCATTTTATGTCATCCCTGCATTGGTATCTGGGTGTGTGATATTTTTGTGCTACGCAGTTTATACACACCCTACAGCATCGCTCGGACTCACCTACAGCAGTGTGATACATGGATGAATCCCCTCAGCTGCATTATGTGGACACGCGTAACATCGCGCGCTGCACTTTTCCTACCGGTAAAGAGTTTGATTACTGGAATCTGGAACATTCTGTCTCCCCAGGTGAGTGGCAATCATGTGGTGTCCATCCCCACCCACACCACTATTTCTAGCCCTGCTACCCTCCTAACTGTGTCTATCATGGCTCACACATCACATGCAGGTGGTGCAGTGTTTGCATTGGTTGGGCTGGCAGACCTGCTTGGCCAGGAGGAGGGGGATGTTGTTCCTGGGGCCGCTGCCCTGGGCATCGGTGCACTGCCACTGCAACTCAGGCCTGCAGCTGTGGGGCCTGCACAGGAGGGTGTTGTTGACCAACGGCACCATAGGCGTGCTGAGGTACAACAACGCCTGCGGCGTCTCTACAGGCCCAGGGTCTTGCTCCAGGACCTGCGAGAGGGCCAGGTACTCTCCCTCTACCGGCTGGACACAGGAGCCATTAGGGAGCTCTATCAGGACCTCAGACCTGACCTTGAGCCCCTGAATGCCCGGTCACATGCTATACCGGGTATGACCAAGCTCCTGGCTGCCCTACATTTCTTTGCCTCTGGCTGTTTCCAATCCTCGGTGGCAGCAGTGGGTGGCATGAGTAGGCCCACCTTCTCCCGCTGTCTCCATCAGGTACTGCGTGCCATGGTCAGCCGGGTTGGGAATTACATAGCAATTCCCAATGGTAGGCAACAGTGGGCGGCCCTGGCACTGGCATTTCATAGGTTTGCTGGAATCCCACACGTGATGGGCGCTATAGATTGCACACATGTTGCCCTTGTCCCGCCACGCGACAGGGAGGTTGTGTACCGGAACCGGAAACACTTCCATTCCCTCAATGTGCAGGTTGTCTGTGATGCAGGTATGCGTATCCTGAATGTGGTTCCGCGGTTCCCAGGGTCGGCCCATGACTCCTATATCTTGCAGAACTCGGCAGTGTTTGACCAGTTTGAGACTGGTCAGTTTGGTGACTACGTCCTGCTGGGTGGGTATTCCGCGTATCTGACATGCGCCCACTGTAGGGGGGTGTATCTGCTGCATTGTCAGCATTCTCCACAGTTTGACTGACATTGCAGCGTTAGTTCTGGGAGTGCACTGTTGGGTGTGGCTCACAGCCTCATGCCGTGTCACTGGTGTCCTGGTCTTAGACATATGTTTCGCCACAGCCATCTCTCTGTCTCGGATGTGTGTTGGTTTGCTCGCACATGTGTGTCCCAGAGGGCCAGTGTGGTGTCTGTTTCTCCGTGCCCATGCCCTCGTTTTCCAGATGAACTGTGTCCATGTGCGACAGGGCAGAATATGCTGTGTCCCCCCCATGCCTGTGGGCTACACATGTATCCAGGCCATCGCCTCCACACCCGCACCATGGGCATACAGCGCTGGCAGTTGTACCCATGTCTCCCAGTGGTGTCAGTCACTTGGCTAGCCCATCCTTTGCATGGATTTCGGTGAGGCCGCCTGGTGGGGGGGGGGCCTGGGCCCACCCTCATGGGGCTCATTCTGTGTGCGCGGACCAATCTTTCTGGCCCTGTTTTTTGCTCGACAGGAGATGTGCTGGTGACCATGTGACTATCACACGTGTCTGCTGCATGTCTGGGCACCATGTTCGGGGTCCACCTCACCACCGCCGTTTGCTTCACCCCCAACACCCATGATATGTATCCCAGTGGCTGGTGCTGTGCATGCAGAGGATCGTGCCAGCCACCCACTTGCACAACTGTGCCACCCTGCACCCCCGGTTGCTATTTGACAATGTCCAGCACCTTGCCTCACAGCTCACGCTGTATTTGCTGAACCAGTTCTTGCACATGTCACGTGTCACGGTTACATGGGTGTGCACTGCCACTCTCAGCATGTCATGGTCGTTTCCCACTGGCCTCAACAGCCTCTGCTGTGCTACCACTGTGTGCACATCATTTGCCTCATATGTGTGTGCATGGCCTCTCGGCTGTCCAGTTCTGAATTGGTATGTCTGTCGTTCCATTATTGTCTCAGCACGCATGTGAATTTGCACCATTTTTCCCTGCAGGTGATGCAGGATATGGGTGTCGCACCTGGCTGCTCACCCCTATGCGTCTCCCCCGGACAGGTGCAGAGCTATGGTACAATGAGGCCCATGCCTCCAGTCGCTCAGTGATTGTGCGCACCTTTGGCGTCCTCAAAAGTCGCTTCAGGTGTCTGGATAGGACTGGCGGGGCCTTACAGTACAAACCACTGACTGTGGCAAAGATCATCATAGCCTGTTGCATCCTCCACAACATTGCTCTCAGGCACAATGTTCCAGTCGACATTAATGAGGATCTGGGCCCGGATCCTATGTGCCCTCCTGCACCTGGCCATGGTGACACACGTGCAGGCATGGCAGCCAGGCAGCATCTAATCGAGAGGATCTTCACCTGTAAGTTATGGGTGTGCTGGGGACGTGTCTCTGGGTTTGCCATGTGTTAGGTGGTGTGAGGATTGTGCAGCACTGCCATCTGATGCCTCCATATCTCTGTCCTGTTCTTGGCTCCACAGGATGAGCATCTGTGTTCCAGGCCCACCCGGACTGCCTTGTAATGCTGCATGTGGCCGTGCTGCATGGGGGGGGGGGGAGGGTGTTCATATATGCAGCCTTCATGTTGGCTTGGGTGAGTTGCAGGGTAGTGGGGATTGCATGTTATTCGTCACGTCTGGTCACATATATGTTGTTTTCTCTCCACTGCTCCTATGGTGCTGCACATTTATTTGGACCACTGCTCCTTCCCCCTTCGCCTCCATGGGTCACAGAGGTGGCCCTTACTTGTTCACATATTGGGGTTCTGCATGTTCTATCTTGCACACATCTTGAGCGGCTGTGTGTGTACTCTTGCACAGGTCAGTGTATACTGGTTTGCTAGGTTGATCAGCCACTGGCAATGGGTCATTTGGCAGATATGTGCCACTCATGCATGTGCTGTGCTGTGTGTCTCCATTTGACGTTCATTTTTGGGGGGCAGGACATCTTGGCTTTCTGCATGTGTACTTTATCACACTGTGTATGTTCATGATTGTTAGTGACCTTTCCACCTGGCCATTCCTCATGCGCCACCCTGCCTATGTGTGTTGTAGGGATGTATTTTGCGCCCTCTCCGATTATGTTCCCTCATCCATTTGTTACCTTCCACTGGTGGGCAACTGTACATTGTGCACAGGTGTCAAATATGTTCCTCAGATGGGTCACAGTTCCGATGGTGATGCAATGAACATCAACATTGTGTTTCCGCAGGACACACTGCACCGTGGACATGTTGCTCTCTCAGCTACCCATGCAGACGTCGTGCTGTCCGCCATCCATCGGGCTCTGGATCCGCTATTGTGTCTCTGTGTGCTTTTGGCTGACAATCACTGTTCCCTCTGAGCTGTGCGCATGTGTCTGCGCACACACCTCGCCAGGGGAGCGCACATACTTTGCAGCTCTGATTCCACTAGGGAGCGACACAGACATCTTACACCTTTACAGTCAGGGTTGTAATTACTAGACATTTCCTGCTTCATTTATTAATCGTCTGTGTTCAGTTAATTTGATTTAACTCAATGTGGTGTACATACTATATTCTGACGTGTAGTCAACATAAAAAATTGTTATAACTCTGCCTGTCATTATGTTGCGCACAGACATGTCACCTTCCTTCCAAAGCTGCACTGAGCTGATATTTTACGCGCACACAGCCTACAGACGATTGGGGGGAACATTGCTGACAGTAACATTCACATCCAGGACACTGGTGTACCTTTCAGGTGGCCCTCACCTTCCATACTCTGTGACATACACCGCCTGCTTATTCTGCTTTTTGCCTATTGCTCTCAGCCTGTCGTTATTTGTTCTCTGGGTATGCCACCGCTGCTGCACATGCTCTTGTCCCCTGCGGTGTATGCGTCTCATGTGCAGGTTCTTGATGATATTGGGATGGTGCCGTAGTCTTCACTGTCATCTACATCTGTGGTGCATGTGCAGTGTGCTCAGTGTTGTGGACACATCATGTGTTGCTATCTATTCATTCTGTGTGTGGCTGGTTTTATGTGTGTGTCTCCTTTCTGTCCTGCAGGTGTCATGGGGGTGTGTGTCCATCCCTTACCTGATATCTGCTTCTTTTCACACAGGACACAGGCAACACTGTTGGTCTGGTTGGTGATTGGCATGTCCCTCTTTTGGTCCGGTGGCCCTTTCCACAGCCGATCCAAATGGGCCTCCATTGGGCTATCCAATTACACCCCTCATGTGTCACTTCCCTGATCACTTGCATGTTGTTTACAGTACATTATATCTCCTGCTGTGGGTGTGGGTGTGGGTGTGTGCCTCTTAATTTGTGTGTTCCATCCCACCTGTCGACTGTGTTGTGGGCTGTGGACCCCTCCTCCACATGTGTACTGCATTTTGCCTACGCTCTGTGCTTCTATCACCTGGCACGCAGCTGTGGTCTTTGCTGTTGGCATGATGTGGTCCTGTCTGCATCCATTTCTGTGTGCCTCTGTGTTTATTTTAGGTCATCTATGTTCTGAAGTGCTTTCCATCAGAGTGGTCAGAGCTTTGCGCTCTTTCTGTTCCTCTTTTCCTCGGCCTTTCCCACGCTGATGCTTATTGTCGCTGTAACAGTGGTCTCCGGGCATCTGCTACCTGTCTTGTCATATTAGCGTTGTCACATTAGCTGTCCGTCCTTTGGTCCATGTATTTGCATCATGGTGTGGTGAGGTGTCATGTATGCTGCTGTGGACTCTTGCCCCGTACCCTACCCTGCTGCCATTGTCTACTGAGCATCTCCTTTTGCTTGTTTGTCCTGTGCCTGCTTGGCGTGTCCTGCTCACCTCTCGGGCGACCTCACCCTCCACTGGGGGGCAACTATTCCCCTCAGCTGCCACACACCTTCTTTCCAGTACACCAGGGTGCCAGGAACCTTTGGTGTGATGCTGTTGCTCCCAGCATGTTTGTCTGCGCTGCTGCCATACACGTGTGCTGCTGTCATGTGTGAGGGTCCGTGAACTCCCTGCTTGCCCTCCAACAGTCACCTGTTCATTGCCATTACTGTGGGCTCTAGGTGGTGTTTGTGCTACATCTATCTCTGTTCCACACAGGTCCTGCCGACCCTCCAGGCACACCTTGTGGCCTCTAGGGCACACTGACCTTTGCAAACATACCATTAGTGATGCACCATGCCATATTGTTCAATGGGCCACAGGTCTGTCAGCACTCTCCTATACCGCTTAGCCGCATATTTGGGTTCAGTTTGCACACCTGTCTTCACACTGTGCTGGTACACCTTTCCTGCTTGTTCTTGGCCACACTGTTGGCCTACTGTCGTTTGGTGCTCTATGGCAGGGGCGCACATATTCTTATCTCCCTTCCGGCCCAGGCGCTGTGGGGGCGCCTACCCCCTCCTATGGTCATCTCTGGACTGCTGCTGGGCATCTGCAGTGCACCATGGGTACTGTTGCATACTCCCATATCCTTAGCAGCCCAGCAGGCACCTTGGGTGACGACATGGCGCCCCTCGGTCCACAGTCAGGGGATTTGGTTTCAGGTGTTACGGACATCTTCATTTTCCTGCGCACAATCACCATAGTGTGTTTCTCCCTGCTTTTGCTTTTGCCAGTGACTTTCCATGTTGCAAAGCGGTCTGTGATGTTATTGGGCCTTCTATATTTGGTAATGATCATGACCTTGGTCTTGATTGTGTTTGCCATATGCCCTTGTTTGCTGAGACCTTGCTTTGTTTCTTAGTCAGGCATCCCTTGCATGTACATGGTGCGTCTTCTGTGGGTTTGTTTCGGGGGCTTGGGTCATCTGGCAGTTCTGCTCCAAGGGCTGCCCACCTCATTATTGTGACTTTGTTATGTGCACTGGCAATATGGGCATGGGGTTGCTTCCATGCTTGTGGGTGGGGCCCTGGGTCATGGGTTTGAACACACAGTGGGTCATTGTGAGCACCTTGGGGGGCGTATTCCTATCTTGCTTTACATTGGTGCTAACAACAGCAGCGCCCTCACACTGCAGACTCCGCACAGTGACTCCTCATGGGCCCTGTCACATGCCCTATGGGGTGCTTTGTGAAAAGCCCTGTCGGGTGCTGTGGAGACAGTGCACAGTAGCCTTAGTTCTCTGGTGTGGCTTTCATGGGGTTATCCTATGTGACACCTTCCAGGTACATCCCTGTGGGTGGGTGTTTGCCAGCACAACTTGTGGGACATACAAACCAGACCTCCTATGATATTACTGGTGTGGTGTGGGAGTCATGCCGCACACCCATCCACAGATATGCCAGCCTTGCAGGGACACAACCACTTGGTACACGGCCCATAGTTGTGTCACACATAGCATGTCCTGGTGCTGTTTGATGCTGCATTCCAATGGCAAGGCAATTGTGTTGTCCCCTGCATTGTTTCTGGTACAGTCTGACGTGGTATTTCCTTTATTATATGGGTTGTGTATATCTTCACCTTTGTACATTTCAAGCACCCGGTTCTGGCTGCAGATTCACACTGTTTTCTACCTTTGGGTGCTGCACCTCTCGGGATTACACGGACACTCCCAGCAAGGGGTGGTGGGCATATATTCCTCCCTCTCATGTTCTTTGTGTACAACCAAACATTGGGGTTCTCATTGGTTTAGACAGGGGGCTGACTGGTTCATCATATGTGTGCCTACTGTTTGCGGAGGGTACTGTTGCAGGCAGCCTTGGTCTTTGGACACACAGGGGGATTGAACTCACAGACCTTGCTCCACCAGGCCGCTTTTTACCCATTGTGCTTATGATCTGTCTGCCTTCACTGACACATTTTCTAGCTTCTTCTGGGGCACCCTGTTGGGATACTCTCTGTTGCTACTATGTCCAGTGACACACACAGTCATTTCACCATACCATACCAGGGGGCTATGTGGGTATGTAGCCCTTCTTGTGTTCATCTGTGGACTGCTGGTCTGCATGTGCAGTGTGCACCATGGGACTCCCTGCATTGTTATGGATCCGGGACACTACAGCGGACAGTTCGGTGGTGTCCTGCTGCACTTCAGTGGACAGCCAGGTGGTGGTTACCGGCTATGGGGCTGCAGGCCAGTGGGTCACTCATTGCCTGTGGAGCCTGTAGCCATGGGTTGTGACCCACAATGGACTCCTTTTATAGGGGTGTCTGCCGCATTATATGTTTTACACACGCAGGACTGCTACCGGCGACAGCCTCTGATGCGTCATATTACTGTACTGAGCGTCATTGGGTGCACCATGTGTCACCTTATCTGGCTACCTTAAGGTTCCCTTATGGACTGCTCAATGGGGGACATCTTGTTGTGCCTCAGTGGACACTCTACTTTTTAGTGTGGCCTCTGTTGTGCGTTATGGGGTGCGTTCTGCAGCAACTTTGGATACACCACTGTGTGGGTGTGTTTGCTAGCAACCTTACAGCACATACAAAACAATGTTCATGGCCCCTCACTCACTATATGATGTGTGGGTGTGTTTGCTAGCACCCCTACAGACTATCAGCAACATATACATGCCCCCTCACTCACTATCTGATGTGTGGGTGTGTTTGCTTGCACCCCTCCGGGACGTATACAAATATATGCCCCCTCCGTCACTCACTGTATCATGTTCGGGATGCTGCATCAGCCAGCCTTCTGCATCTGGCAGCCTGGGGACTCTAACCCATGCTGCCTGTATCAGTGGTCACTGCAGTAACCATTGTGCTACAGCTCTGTCTGGGTCAGGTTTGTATGGTAACAAGCATACAACACATACATAACATATACATGCCCCCACACTCACTATGTAATGTTTGGGTGTGTTTACTTGAGCACCGAAAGGGGGGGGAACATAGACATGCCCCCTCACTCACTATATACTGTGTGTGTGTTTACTTGCACCCCAAATGGTAGGGGAGCATAGACATGCCCCCTCACTCACTATATGATGTGTGGGTGTGATTGCTTGCACCCCAGGGGGACAGAGCATATACATGCCCCCTTCACTCACTATCTGATGTGTGGGTGTGTTTGCTTGCACCCCTCCGAGACGTATAAAAATATATGCCCCCTCCCTCACTCACTGTATCATGTTCGGGATGCTGCATCAGCCAGCCTTCTGCATCTGGCAGCCTGGGGACTCGAACCCATGCTGCCCGTATCAGTGGTCACTGCAGTAACCATTGTGCTACAGCTCTGTCTAGTTCAGGTTTGTATGGTAACAAGCATACAACACATACATAACATATACATGCCCCCACACTCACTATGTAATGTTTGGGTGTGTTTACTTGAGCACCGAAAGGGGGGGGGAGCATAGACATGCCCCCTCACTCACTATATACTGTGTGTGTGTGTTTACTTGCACCCCAAATGGTAGGGGAGCATAGACATGCCCCCTCACTCACTATATGATGTGTGGGAGTGTTTGCTTGCACCCCAGGGGAACAGAGCATATACATGCCCCCTTCACTCACTATCTGATGTGTGGGTGTGTTTGCTTGCACCCCTCCGAGACGTATAAAAATATATGCCCCCTCCCTCACTGTATCATGTTTGGGATGTTGCATCAGCCAGCCTTCTGCATCTGGCAGCCTGGGGACTCGAACCCATGCTGCCCGTATCAGTGGTCCCTGCAGTAACCATTGTGCTACAGCTCTGTCTGGGTCAGGTATGTCTGCGTGGCTTCTTATGCTTCATGCGCAGTAACGCGCGGCGACTTCCTCTAACGCGCCAGGTATCGCGCGTGAGCTCTGTTACATGCGTTAGATCTTCTGTTGTCCCGCCCATCTCCTTATTTGGGGGTTTGTCTTCTTAACGCGAATACTAACGCGAACTGCACTAACGCGATTTAGTAAACATCCCCCTTAATGTTAAGAAATGCAGTTGGGAAGCAGAAATCCAAGGAAATTGTATGCGATGGGGATGAGAGTTTGGTGTGCACGGACCAGGAGAAGGACCTCGGCATGATTGCTTCTGAGGATCCCAAGGTGGTGAAACAGTATGACAAGGCAATGGCAAAAGCGAGAAGGATGCTGGGTTGCATACAGAGAGGAATTACCAGCAGAAAGGAAGAGGTACTAATGCCACTGTACAAGTCGCTAGCGAGGCCTCACTTGGAATATTGTGTTCAGTTTTGGAGACCATATCTCACAAAGGATATAAAAAGGCTGGAAGCAGTTTAGAGGAAGGTGGCCAAAATGATTTGGAGCCTACATCAGAAGACTTATGAGGAGAGTTTTGAAGACCTAAATATGTATACTCTGGAGGACAGGAGGGACAGGGAAGATATGATTCAGACCTTTAAATACTTAAAGGGGTATGTTTACTAAACTGTCTTAATGTGCGCTCTGTGACGTTATCGCTCGATAAGGTACCTTATCGTGCGATAATTGTGCTTTATCGGGCGCAGAGGTACCTTACTGCATGATAACGTGCACAGCGGCGCAAAAGAGCGCTGAAGGAGGAGAAAGGCTCCTAGAGGGTGAAGGAGGGCTCCCCAGGGGCGGAGAGAAGGGGTCAATGGGTGGAGAGTGGGAGGGGAGAGGCTAAAGCTGTGAAATCCGAGGCTGAAAACTAACGCCAGTGAAACCCTGGTGTTAGAGCTGATTTAAAGGGAAGAGAAACCATTTATGTCAGCAATGTACAGCAAAACCAGGGAAACCTACAAAACAGTGATAAGTATGATACATGTGCACAGAACAAAAGGGCAAATAAACAGTGAAAATGAACAGAAGAAAATGGAAAAATAAAATAACCAAGCTGGGCAATAGTGATCTCAATGGGAAACATAAAAAAACACTCCCAAGAAAGCACCAAAAAAAGGATATGAATTCTGGAAGGGTCCATGCTCCGTTCCCATACAAGGTGAATGAGCCCACAGTGAAATTGCACTGTGCAGGGTTTTCCTCTCCATCGGACAGGTTTCCTATGGCGTGCACATGTGCGGCAACAGCAGGCTGGGCATGTCGGAATGGCCAACTGGACAGATGCTTGAAAATGGGATACAGAGGGCTGCAGTCGGCACATGCTGTGGTGCAGCTGGGGCACAGTGCGGACTAGGCAGATGCCTAGGTGGCACTTAGGAAAGCTGAAACTGTACAGCAGCCAGACAGCAACTGATGAGGGCCCAACATGGGCACGATTGTGTTTATAACAGTGTCACAGGGGATAGTAGCCAGCAGGTACCTCCAAGGGCACAGAACATTAGCAGGCAGTGTTGGGGGGGAAGCATGGATGTCTATGCAGGCACCCCTACCCCAGAACACGCACCACACGCACTGGATGGCCTGAGACTGCGCACCACCAGCACCACCAGCAGAAGGGCATGTCAGCATGGGGGCAGAGGGGTACTGGTGGTGGAGGGGGACAGTGGCAGCTGCCCAGAGCAGACCATGACCTAGCCCTGTGTGGGTGGGTGCCATGCACTGCAACAGACAGGCCCTGCTGGACGAACAGTCATGGTATCACCAGGGAATGCACTGTCTCTGTGGCAACAAGGTGGTGCAGTGCAAACAACCAGTGTGTTCAGAGACAAAAGGTCATAGGTTCAAGTCCCAGCTATGGTTCCTGTCAACCCAGTCCCCATATTTTACCCACTACTAAAACGTGCTAAAACAGACAGAACCTTTATTGCAGATGACGTAAACATGCCCAAAACACCTACATTTTACCCTACAGAGCACAGACACCATAAACAGGCGCATTACCTAGAGCAGAGTCTCCCAAATGCAGTCCTGGAGGGCCAAACACCATTCAGGTTCCATGCTGCCTCTAATAAAGATGCCTGTGCTGCATTTCTATGCGCCGTCCCCATGGTATGCAGATGTATCTCATGCATATTCATGAGGGACAGCATGAAAACCCGAACAGTGTTTGGCACACCAGGACTGGAGTTAGGAACCTCTGCCGTAAAGCAGCAGCCAACAGGGGCAGACACACCCGCACTCACAGGCTCCATTATCCAATGCCTCCTGGAGAGGCAGGACATTGGGCCCTGTGTGTATCTCCCAATACTAGCACTTGCATACCTTAGTAATGCCACCCTAAACCTGGGAATATGGTACACAGCTATCAAAAGGTTGCTATGATTACTGGCAGATAGCAATTCCGAAGTTAAGTACAATTTTCTGACTGAGCTGCATCATGGCAACCTTTCTGATGTCTGTGGAGTGTGCTACAGGTCTTGTGTCTGACTGTGTTTACCATCCTGGGGAGTGACCCCAACAGTATTGCGTACCATAGCCATGCCTGCACTGTGCCCAGGACTGGAATGGTGGCCAGGGCTGCCAAACATCTCTATAGTTGTACAATGCTGGCATAGGTGTGGGAGTGTGTGTCTGTCTATCCAGTGTGTGGTGGCTGCAAACACCCTCCACAGCCCACACTGCCAGCACTGTTGCCAGTATTGGCCTGCAAATGTGCATAATGAGGAGCAAGGTATCATGGGTATAGTCTGGACAGGGTGGCCTGGCCAGGATGCATCTGCACAGGGCATAGGGCAATGGCTGGGACATTGTAGTGCCTGGCCACCACCTGCACAGACAGGGTGGCCACAGCATGTCCTGCTAGGAGATCACTCTCACCCTGACTGAGCATTGACCATGGCATGGCTAGGTTCCCCCATAGTACTTGATAGTGTTTTTCTCATCTGATATTTATGGTTCTCTTTTGGGATCCAATTACTGACTTATCTGCTTGGTATGTATGCTGACATCCCAGTTCTGGGTGCATGCATATTCTCCAGGAACATGCACTATGGACTAGCTAGTACATAAGAACATAAAATATACCATACTGGGTCAGACCAAGGTCCATCAAGCCCAGTATTCTGTTTCCAACAGTGGCCAATCTAGGTCATATGTACCTAGCAGTTTCCCTAGGTACATATGACCTAGATTGTATTGGTTCAAGCATTGATATCCTGGGTCCCTTCTTAATAAAGTTTTATGGACCTTTCCTCCAGGAACTTGTCCAAACCTTTTTTAAACCCAGCTACACTAACAGCCTTTACTACATCCTCTGGTAACAAATTCCAGAGTTTGATTACACGTTGAGTGAAAAAATATTTTCTTTTATTAGTCTTAAATAGTTTACCCTGTAGCTTCATTGCATGTCCCCTAGTCTTTCTATATTCTGATAAGGTAAACAATCGATCTACGTTTACCCGTTCCACTCCGTTCATTAATTTATAGACTTCTATCATATCTCCCCTCAGCCGTCTCTTTTCCAGGTTAAAGAGCCCTAACCTTTTTAGCCTTTCTTCATAGGAGTATCCTTCCATCCCCTTTACCATTTTGGTGGCTCTTCTCTGAACCTTTTCTAAAATCTCTATATCCTTTTTAAGATATGGCGACCAGAATTGCACACAATATTCAAGGTGCGGTCTCACCATGGAACGATATAGAGGCATTATAATATCTTTTGTTTTATTTTCCATTCCTTTTCTTATCATACCTAGCATTCTATTTGCTCTCTTGGCCGCTGCTGCACACTGGGCCGACGGTTTTAACATGGTATTCACAATGACACCTAAATCTTTTTCCTGGGTGGTGGTTCCTAATGTGGAACCTTGCATCGTGTAACCATAGTTTGGGTTGTTCTTCCCTAGGTGCATAACCTTGCACTTATCCACATTAAATTTCATCTGCCATTTTGATGCCCAGTTTTCCAATTTATCAAGATCCTCTTGCAATTTTCCACAATCCTCTTGGGTTTTAACAACTTTAAATAGTTTTGTGTCATCTGCAAATTTGATAACCTCACTCGTTATTCCACTTTCCAGGTCATTTATGAATATGTCAAAAAGCAGCAGACCCAGCACAGATCCCTGGGGTACACCACTATTCACCTTTCTCCATTGGGAAAATTGGCCATTTAGCCCTACCCTCTGCTTTCTATCTTTTAACCAGTTCCTGATCCACAATAGTACACTGCCTCCTATCCCATGACTCTTTAGTTTTGTCAAAAGTCTCTCATGAGGGACCTTGTCAAAGGCTTTCTGAAAGTCCAGATACACAATATCAACCGACTCACCTTTGTCCACCTGATTATTCACTCCTTCAAAAAAACATAACAGATTAGTTAGACAAGATCTTCCTTGTCTAAAGCCATGTTGGCTGTCTCCCATTAGGTCATGACTATCTACATGACTATCTACATGACTATCTACATTTTATTCTTTATGATGGTTTCTACCATTTTTCCCGGTACTGATGTCAGGCTCACCAGTCAGTAGTTTCCCGGATCACCACTGGAACCCTTTTTAAAAATTGGTGTTACATTGGCGATCCTCCAATCTTCAGGTATTAGAGATGATTTTAATGATAGTTCACAGATTACAAATAGGAGGTCTGCAATCTCGTATTTCTGTTCTTTCAACACCCTTGCATGTATACCATCCAGCCCAGGTGATTTGCTACTCTTCAGTTTATCTAATAGTTGTAATACATCTTCCCGATGTATCGATATTTCCTTCAATTCTTCCGCACCTTTAAATACCACTTCAGTCATGGGTAACATCCCTACATCTTCCTCAGTAAAGACTGAAGCAAAGAATTAATTCAGTCTCTCCGATATCGCCTTGTCGCCTCTTAGTGCTCCTTTAACCCCTTTATCATCTAATGGACCAACTGACTCTCTCAAAGGTTTTTTGCTACGAATGTACTTGAAAAGGTCTTTACTTTTCGTTTTTGCTTCCGCAGCAAGCTTCTTCTCAAATTCTCCCTTTGCCTGCCTTATCAATGCCTTGCATTTGACTTGCCAATGTTTGTGCTGTTTCCAGGTTTCGTCGTTTGGCTCTTTTTTTCCATTTCCTGAAAGATGCTTTTTTGGCAACAACAGCCTCTCTGACCTCACCTTTAAACCATGCTGGCCGTTTTTTGGACTTCCTTCCACTTTTCTTAAAGCATGGAATACAGCTGGTCTGGGCTTCCAAGGTAGTATTTTTCAACAACAGCCAAGCCTGATGTACGTCTTTAACCTTTGCATTTGTTCCTTTTAGTTTTTTCTTAACTGTTTTCCTCATTTTATCATAGTCTCCCTTTCGAAAGTTAAAAGGTAGTACTGTAGATTTCCTTACTATCCCTCCTCCACTAATTAAATCAAAGGCGATCATGCTATGATCACTATTGCCAAGTGGCCCCAACAACCTTATCTCTTGCACTACATCTTGTGTTCCACTAAGGATTAGGTCTAATATGGCTTCCCCTCTGGTCGGTTCATGAACCAGCTGCTCCAAGAAGCAGTCATTTATTTCATCTAGGAACTTTATCTCCCTAGCATGTCCTGACGTGACACTGACCCAGTCGATACCGGGGTAGTTGAAATCACCCATTATTATTACTGTGCTGTAACTTTTGTTAGCTTCCTTGATTTCTTTGAGCATTTCATCATCCATTTGGTCATTCTGGCCAGGCGCTCGATAGTACACCCCCACTGCCATTGCCTTCCCCCTTTTACATGGAATTTCAATCCATATAGATTCTACAGCAGATTTTGTTTCCTGCAAAACTTTAATCCTTTCTGACTCAATGCCATCTCTAACATAGAGAGCAACCCCTCCACCAATTTGATCAGCTCTATCATTACGATATAGTTTGTACCCAGGTATCACAGTGTCCCACTGGTTGTCCTCCTTCCACCATGTCTCTGATATTCCAATCATATCTAACCTTTCATTTAGTGCTATATTTTCTAACTCTCCCATCTTATTTTTTAGACTTCTAGCATTTGCATACAAGCATTTTAGAGAATGTATTTTATTCATATTAATTTGGCTATTGTTAGACATGGGTAATTTAGGATCTTTAAGCTCTGTCTGCTCCATACTTGAGGGCATTTGGGCTACTTTACTCTTTTGTGGAACCTCTCTGCTTTAGGTAGTATCCTTCAAAGATACATTCTTCCGAACCATCCGCTCTTGGGTGACTGTCAGCTTTCCCCTAATATCTAGTTTAAAAACTGCTCTATCTCCTTTTTAAAGGTTAATGCCAGCAGCCTGGTTCCATCCCGGTTAAGGTGAAGCCCATCCCTTCGGAAGAGCCCCTCCTTTCCCCAGAATGTTCCCCAGTTCCTAACAAATCCAAAACGCTCATCTCTGCACCATTGTCTCATCCACGCATTGAGACTCCGGAGCTCTGCCTGCCTTTTGGGTCCCGCGCGTAGAACAGGAAGCATTTCTGAGAATGCTACCCTGGAAGTTCTGGATTTCAACTTCCTACCTAAGAGCCTAAATTTAGCCTCCAGTATGTGTCTTGCTGGAACACCTTGCAGGGTGCAGTAGCTGGAGGCTTGGTGCAGGAGAATATCAGATAGTGGTGGGGTGCAGTTGAGCATTTCCAGGCCTAATGTCTGTCTGCTACTGCTTTATGGATGTGTACAGAGCTGCATTGACTGCCCTGTAGGGTGTCTGTTTCCCAGCAGGACTGGGGTTGATGGTCTCCTCTACTGCCACCATTGCAGGGAGGTAGAATGTGGATCTGTTGGTGGGAGACCCTGTTTCCCACTCTCAGCCCCAGAGGGTGGGGTGGGTTGGGTGGTGGTACATAATCTGTCTACGGGTAAATAAGGGCTAAACCTGACTGAGAAATACAGATGTATTCAAGCTGTGTTTGCAGGAACTACCTATCTCACACACTAGCACTGCTGGGAACCTTCAGTATGGCCTGTTTCTGCCATGGAATGTGCCGTGGAGCTGGTGCTGGGCGCCCCACCTCTCCCTCAGGGTGAGCACAGTACCCGCGCAATGTGACAGTGTAGCTACTCTGTGCCAGTAACACACATGGTCAGTTCCCCCTACCAGGCCAAGGTGCTGTGGGGGTGCATACCCCATCTTGTGATCATCTGTAGACTGATGATTTGCATGTGTGCAGTGCATCATGGTTACGGGTGGGTTAACCCTATCCTGGTGATCACCGCAGACTGTTTGTGTGGTGATGTGCAGTCCTTCTGCAGCCAGCCAGGGGTATGTTAGCAACTATAGCCCACTGGTTACTTCACTGCTTGTGGAGCCAGTGGTCATGGGTTCAAACCCACAGTGGGGTTATTTGATAGGGCTGTCTGAAGCATTGGCTATTTTTAATGTACATTAGTGCTGCCAGCAAAAACACCCTCAGCCCTATAGGGCGCTCTATAAAGCGCCTTCTGAGGCACCTTATGGTTACAATCCATATAAGGTGCCTTATAAGGTGTCCTATGGAGTGCCTTATAGGGTGCCCTATAGGGGATATTATATGGTGCCATGGCGGACAGTGCACTTTATAATGTGCCCTATGGGGTGCCTTATGCAGCACCTTAGGTTACGGCACATGAGGGTGTGTTTGCTGGCAGCAATAATTAAAATACAAATAAAAGGCCTCAAGAAACAATACTTACATGTCAAAGCTGATGCCTCAGCCAGCCTTATGCATTAGGCACACTGGGGGATCAAATTCATGACCCCTGTATCATCAGTCAGTGTATTAACCATTGTGCTACACCTCTGTTTCTATGGTTGCATGTCTGGGCACCTACTTAAGATTACCGCGTGATAACGCGCACTGCGCCGCTTCTCCCGATAATATGCGCAGCAGCGCGCGTTATCGCACGATAATCCCGTTTTGCTGCTTTAAGACTGAAACGCCCACTCCTTTTATGGCAGCCTGCACACTATGGCCGGGCGCACGTTAAGACGGTTTAGTAAACATACCCCAAAGAGTATTACTGAATAAACAAACCTCTTCCAAAGACGAGGAAGCTGTAAAACTAGAGGGCATAACATGAAGCTGCAAGGGGGTAAAATCAAAGGCAATGTCAGGAAATACTTCTTCACTGAAAGGGCGGGGGTTGCTTGGAATGCCTCCCCCCCCCCAATGGAAGTGGTGGGGGCAAATACAGTGACAAAATTCAAAATGGCATGGGACAGGCACAGTGGATCCCTTTATAGCAACAGGATAAAATCAAAATAAACATAACTATCTCTTATATCTGAAGAAATAGGGGTGACTTACACAGAGAGGTGGATACACCTCTAAAGAAAGGCATGGGGAGAGGTGACCTGCACAGAGCGGCAGGCACACCTACCCTTGCCGCCTTGCTGGGCAGACTAGATGGACCATACCGGTCTTTATCTGCCGTCATATTACTATGTTTACATTTTCCCTCGAAGAAGGCAGGATAGTCTGCCATGGACCTCATGGGTCATAAATGAGGTTTCAGTTAGGTGTAAGGGCAAATGTAACCATCTTGCAGTGTGCACAGCAGGTCAGAAGGGAATGCATGCCCTGCACATGCGCAGCCTCAGGAGTTAGTGCGACAATGCAGCCCAGCGAACCTCTGTGTGTGACTGTTGTTTGGCTTTGGAGGTACAGTGGAGGGATGGGCATTTTGCCCTTACATTTGTGCCACTGCAGGCAGGTCCTAGGTGTGGTTTACCACTGTCTCAGAATGTGCCAGCCACATTGTTTCATGTCTTGGGTTTAGGACATTGCAGTCAGGGGTTTGCAGTCTTTTTGATTCTAGACAGTGCTAGGGAGACTAGTGTGGAGGTGTAAACTTATGGTTAAAGCACTGGTTTAGTAAGTAACAAGCCAAAGTTTGAATCCCACTTGTTCTCTTCATGGCTCTGGGAGACTCACTTACTTCAGAATTCTGTCAGGAACAGTCTGGAGTTTGTATTTACTGGAGAACACACATTATTATTCTTTATGTTTTACAATAGCACATTAGGTCTGCAAACATGCGCATTACAATCATGCCCATCTGACAGCATGACTTTATTGGTTCTGCTGTGGCACATTGCAATGGTTTAGACATGTTCACCCTGCAGATGTCTAACACATGACTTGTACATGGTTAGACTATTTCATCATGACTGCGACTGAACATCTTTGGTTCCATCACATGTATGTAGTACATGTAGGCACGTCCCACTCCTGGGATGGCCACCTGCAGAGATCATCACATGTCCTTACTTGCTCCATATGGCCAGTATGAGAGACACTTGTCCAGAATGTGGATCTGTTGGTGGGAGACCTGTTTACCCCCCGCAGCCCTGGAGGAGGAGGAGAAGGAGGGTGGTGGTACATAAGCCTCCTAGGGGTCCATAGGGGGCTACACCTGACTGAGACATACAGATATATCCAAGGTGTATCTGCAGAAACTACCTATCTCACACATTAGCACTGCTGGGGACCTGGTGCTGGGCGCCCCACCTCACCCTCAGGGTGAGTGCAGTACCTGCACAATGTGACGGTGTGTAGCTACTCTGCTAGCAAAACACCCTCAGGGTACTGTAACCATAAGGTGCCTCAGAAGGCGCCCTATAAGGCGCCTTATAGGGCACCCTATAAAGCGCCTTCTGAGGCACCTTATGGTTACAGTCCGTATAAGGTGCCTTATAAGGTGTCCTATGGAGCGCCTTATAGGGTGCCCTATAGGGGACATTATAGGGTGCCATGGCGGACAGTGCACTTTATAATGCGCCCTATGGGGTGCCTTATAGTGTGCCTTATGCGTCACCTTAGGTTATGGCACGTGAGGGTGTGTTTGCTGGCATCAATAAATAAAATGCCTCAGGAAACAAAACTTACATGTCACAGCTGATGCCTCAGCCAGCCTTATGCATTAGGCACACTGGAGGATCGAACTCATGACCCCTGTATCATCAGTCAGTGTATTGTGCTATACTTCTGTTTCTATATTTGGCTGTCTGTGTGCCTACTTAAGATTACCGCCCGGTAACGCGCTTAGCTGCGCTTCACACGATCATGTGCGCAGCAGCGCGGGTTATCGCGCGATACTCACATTTTGCTGCTTTAAGATTGAAACGCCCACTCCTTTTATGGCAGCCTGCACACTATCGCCAGGTGCACATTAAGACGGTTTAGTAAACATACCCCTTAGATAGAGCTGCATAACCTCTTGGGCATGTCAGTCTTACCTGCCAAAAGAGGACGGCACCAATATCTACCACTGTGGGAATAATTACATTATGCCATATATCTCGATTAGACAAGATTTGTCATTAAATCTAGATGAGAAATAGATATTCTACTGCTTCAAAACTGCTTATTTGCCAAGCAGGTAGTATGTATGCCAGCAACTAATAATGCAGCTGAGAGCTGAGATACATAATTGGCAGACTGTGTGCATAATGCTTGAGCTTATGAGAGCAAAATTAGATGCAACAAATTTCTGTTCATCATTGGAAGGGTGACGGATATATCTGGAGGAGAAAGAAAGCTGCATGTGCCAAACCCTGTTCTTAGGAGAAGCTGAATGTGTGAAATGTGTGAATATGTACAGCTAATGTTTTAAGTAAGTTCATTTTGCATGGAATAGATTGAAGCCTGAGCCTCCCATAAATAGAGCATACACTGAGAAATTTCTAGCTCAATATAGGCTGTGTAATTCAGAAATAAATAATTGTACTATAATCTCAAATATATATACTTTGGTAATTCTTTGCAAGGCCATGAATGCACTGTATTTCACTCATGAAATAGTACTTCATGAAATAGAGTTTGCTGAGACTCATCAAGCCTACTGATTGTTTTCCAATGCTGTTCATCCTTGTTAGCACAAATGATACTGCTGCAAGCATATCAGCAGTGATTTCATGGCTCTGGGATGGATACATGTGCAGGTGGCATCCGTCTCAATTCTCCACGTTGAGGGTAAAGGCAGAGGAGCTCACATTCTGGAGATGAATGCATGGCTGTGTGGATGAGATTATTGTGAGTGTTTTGGTTTCCTGAACCATGGGATGTTTTTCCAAGGGCAACTGAGAAGAGATGGCATCCACTGATCTAAGAAGGGTTGAAGTGTCTTCCGTAGCAGACTGGGTAACCCACTGAAGAAGGCTTTAAACTAGGTTCATCAGGGAAGGGTGGACAAAGACCCCAAGTAGGTAAAATACCTCAGGTAAGCAAAACATTAAATATCTTTAGAAATTGGGAAAAGGGGCAACATATGGAAAGCAGTGCGCACTAATGTTTGTAGTATGGAAAATAATATTGTGGATCTAGATGCTATAATAGATGAGGCTGACATAGTTTTAGTAGCTGTCGTGGTATACATTCACAAAGGCCAGCCCTCCCCCTGAGCCTAGTTCCACATAGGCTGCAGTTGTGTCAGGTGGGCTGACACTGTTGCCATGGATACAGCAGTTATGGCAGTTGTCATTAATCTGGCCTCTCACCTGTGCAAATTGGTGTGTCCTGCGGCATGGAGGCTCAGTCAGAGGTGAGGGCTGCAACACACGCATACATGTGTTCCCCCTGCTCACTCCAGTCAAGCCAGAAGACGATTTGGGAGCTGCATAATAGTGTCATGTTAGGAGGCAAGTGTAGGGGAATGCTGTGGGGATGGACTTTGCTGATTGTGTAACTGGGAATGCATTACAATGTCACAGCCACAGGTTGCAACCCCTTACTGCAAACTAACCTTCTGCTTGTAAATGGTGTCTCACACAGTATGTGGGGTTGTTGTTCAGCTGACCTGTAGCATGTTATATGCACAGCCATAGCGTCTGGACACCACATGCATGCACAGTGTATTGCTGAGGCTCACACTACTCTGGAGACACACACACACACACATGACCCGCTGTCCAAAGTTGGTGCAGGTTGGCATTCTTACCTGTCCCTTAAGCATCTTTTGATTCTCCACCATTGTCAATGCCTGCTCAGTGTGCAGATGCTATAAGCGTGCTTTGCAATGCTCAGGCGTTTAGTGTGCCGGTGCTATTAGCCGTGGTTGGTACAGCTTCTCAGTGTGGCAGCTGAGTGTGTGGACTCCTGTTTGATGAAATGTTGAAGGTCGCACATGTTGATACAGTTCTGGAAACTTAAGATAAAGTTAACATACCTGAACGTACATTTCCTGAGCTATAGGCTGGTCTTGACCTTCCCAGGGCATAGTGTGAGTGGAGCAGAGGCAAAGTTGAGATGTTTGCGTGAATTTTACAATGAGCATGTGTAGAGTTCAGGCACACATGCATATCTTCTTTGGAGCTGGTCTAAATTTGTGTGTCAGCAATTGTCTGCTATTGGGACTGGATCTGGGTTATGTCACCTTTATGAAATATAATTAAAAGAGGCACCTTCTTGGACTTCTCACATAGATATTCTATTATGAAATTGCCCCCAGTGGGTCACAGCTGTAAGGAAAATTGTACTGCTTCAGCTTTACCAGATACACGATGGGAAGTGCTGACAGGGAGGAATGGGCAATAACCCATCCATTGGAAAGTTAAGTATATCTGTAGATTGGGGTGAGTGGGAGGGGGAGGGGTTTGTATGAAAGAAAGAAAACTATGGAAACATGAAAGCCTCTGCTTTAGAGTAGAGGAGTAGCATAATAGTTTGAGCAATAGGCTGTGAACCAGGAAAGCCAGGGTTCACTTTCCACAAATGCTCCTTGTGATCTTGGGCAAGTCACAACTCTCCATTGTCTCAGGTAAAATCAGATTGTAAGCCCTACCAATCTCCTGGAATACCTACTGTACCTCAGTGTAACTTGCCTTGAGTTATTATGAAAAAAAGGTTTGAGCTAAATCCACATCTACTACCCTCCCCCATTTCATCATATTTAATAATTCAAATTGAGACTTCAAGCAAGTACTGTATAACCCATGCAAATCCATGAGAACATAAGAGTTGCTTTACTGAGTGAGATCAAAAGTCCATCAAGCCAAATATCCTGTTTCCAGCACTGTCCAATCCAGATCACAAGTACATGGCAACATCCCAGGTAGGTCCCTTCTGGTTTGACTTAGTATGAAAAATTACAGTAAGTGGTCAAAAACACACATTAAATTAGGTGTGAGTAGTTACACATGCTCTATGGCAGGTGTATATGCCTGCGCCCAGATATTTTAAGAATGCGCGTAAGTTATAATATTTCATAAATTAGCATAAATTTGGGCTTTGCCTATATTCCACCTATACTCTACTCCGTAATATTCCCACAATGAAAGTGGGCAGTCCAATGCCATGCTTACAGAAAAGTGACCAACTATATTATGCACCCCAGTGGCCATTTATGAATAGAAACTAATAAAGTATTGTGCTTTCCACATGCATAAATCTAGCGACCCTTATAAAATTACTGTCTTAGTACTGCAGAAAATCAATGCCAGTATGGTGCCTACCCAGGGAAAAGGAACTGTTATTGGGATAATTGCCTTTGAAACTGGGCCACATGTTTTCAGTACAGGACATTTGATTGAACATATGAAAAGGTTTCTATTTTGTGGAGAGAAATCTTTAACCATTGTGCCCCATGACTTTTCAATATTGATCTCTTTAACATAAAACTTAGGGGTATGTTTACTAAACTGCATTAGTGTGATTTGCGTAAGGATCCGCGTTATAGGCAGAAACCCCAAATAAGGACATGGGCGGTACATCGTTACCGATAACGCGCGTTATAAGGCGCAGCGCAGCAACGATCATTACAGGGCGCGTTACTGCGCGTTAAGCTTAAGAAGGCACGCAGACACACAAATACAGAAACAGAGCTATGGCACAATGGTTACTACACAGACTGATGGTACAAGGGTCATGGGTTTGATTCCCCAGTGTGCCTAATGAATAAGGCTGGTTGAGGCATCATGTGTAACCCTTTGAAGGCCTACTATAATATTTTAATCCACATTCTGCAGCCGGGTTAATGTTTGCATATTTCAGGAAAATTGCACCCGTCTTATTCAATATGTTCCATTAGTGACGTTCCCTCTGCCATGGTCATGTATTATATACCATTTGATAGGAATATTTAGGCAGAAGTTTGGATCCTGAAGGTTTGGGCTTGGCCTGGAAAGGGTTAAGTATTGGGCTGTGAGGAAGTTTAGTTGTACTTTAATAGTGCTGCCAGCAAACACACCCTCACAGTGGCGTAACCTAAGGTGCCACATAAGGCACCCTAGAAGGCACTCCATAGGGCACATTATAAAGTGTGCTGTCTGCCAAGGCACCCTATAATGTCCCCTATAGGACACCATATAAGGCACCTTATAAGGTACTTTATAGTGCGCTGTATAAGGCACCTTATGAGGCACCCTAAGGTGACAGTACCCTGAGGGTGTTTCTGCTGGCAGCACTAATATACAATAAAAATAGACAATGCCTAAGACAGCCCTATTGATGAACCCCACTGTGAGTTTTGAACCCATGACCTCTGGCTCTACAGGCAGTGAAGTAACCAGTGAGCTAGAGCTGCTAACAAACACCTGTCTGGCTACAGGAAGACTGCACGGCACCACACCCACATTCTGCTGTGGTTACCAGGATAGGGTCAACCCATCCGTACCCAGGATGCACAGCACATGTAAATCAGCAGTCTACAGATGATCACAAGATGGGGTATGCGCCCCACAGCACCTCAGCCTGGTAGGGGGTGCCGACGGTGTATGTTAGTGGCACAGAGTAGCTATAGACCGTCACAGTGTGCGGGTCCTGTGCTCAACCTAAGTGAGAGGTATGGTGCCCAGCACCATTCTCACAGCACCTGGCTTTGCTGAGATAGGCTATGCTGCAGGTCCCCATCAGTGCCAATGTGTGATAGGTAGTCCTTGCAAACCCCCCTAGGATATGCCTGTGTTCATCTGTATGTCACATCTAGCCCTTGTGGACTATGATGCACCCAGAAAAGTGCATACCCTGTGTGGATGCCATGGTCACATGATGTAAGTGAAGGGGGGTGTTGGGACCCACAGGAAGATTACATGCCACCACCCAACATACCCTCTGGGGCTCAGGGTGGGGGACAGGATCTCCCGCCAACAGATCCACTTTCTACCCCCATGCAATGGTGGCAGTAGAGGGGACCATCACCCCAGTCCCCTAGGGATCAAACACCCTACAGGGCAGTCAATGCAGAGCTGTACACATCCATAAAGCAATAGCAGACAGACAGCCTGGAAATGCACAGCTGCGCGCGCGCACGCGCGCGCCCCCCCCCCGACATTCTCCAGCAGCAAGCCTCCAGCCGCTGCACCCTGCAAAGTGTTCCAGCAACACACATACTAGCTGCAAACAGTCTGCTAGCTAGTCCATAATGCATGGTCCTGGAGGAAATGCGTGTACCAAAACTGGGAGGTCAGCATACACACCAAGCAGATAAGTCAATGATCAGGCCCCAAAACAGAACCCATAAATATCACATGAGAGAAATACTATACTACACTATGTGGGAATCTAGCCATGCCGTGGTCACTGCTCAGTCAGGGTGAGAGTGACCTCCCAGCAGGACATGCTGTTGCCTCTCTGTCTGTGCAGGTGGTGGCCGGCCACTACAATGTCCGAGCCATTGCCCGATGCTATGTACAGATGGACCCAGGCCAGGCCATCCTATACTGGCTGTTCCCACAGTACCTTGCTCCTCATTATGCACATTGGCAGGCCACTACTGGCAACAGTGCTAGCAGTGTGGGCTGTGGAGGGTGTTTGCAGCCACCCCACACTGGATAGACAGACACACACTCCTCACCCCTATGCCAGCATTGTGCAGCTATAGAGGTGTTTGGCAGCCCTGGCCACCACATCAGTCCTGGGCAGAGTGCAGGCATGGCTATGGTAAGCAATACTGTTGGGGTCACTCCCCAGGGTGGAAAACACTGTCAGACACAAAACCTGTAGCACACTCCACAGACATCAGATAGGTTGCTATGCTGCAGCTCAATCAGCAAATTGTGCTTAACTTAGGAATTGCTATCTGCCAGTAATCATAGCAAACTTGTGATAGCTATGTACCGTATTCCCAGATTTAGGGTGGCATTGCTAAGGTATGCAAGTGCTAGTATTGGGAGATGCACGCAGGGCCCAGTGTCCTGCCTCTCCAGGAGGCATTGGATAATGGAGCCTTTGGGTATGGGTGTGTCTGCCCCTGTTGGCTGCTGCTTTACGGCAGAGGTTCCCAACTCCAGTCCTGGTGTGCCAAACACTGTTCGGGTTTTCATGCTGTCCTTCATGAATATGCATGAGATACAACTGCATACCATGGGGGCGGTGCATAGCAAGACAGCACAGACACATTTATTAGAGGCAGCATGGAACCTGAATGGTGTTTGGCCTTCCAGGACTGCATTTGGGAGACTCTGCTCTAAGTAATGTGCATGGGTATGGTGTCTGTGCTCTGTAGGGTAAAATGTAGGTGTTTTGGGCATGTTTACGTCATCTGCAATAAAGGTTCTGTCTGTATTAGCACGTTATAGTAGTGGGTAAAATATGAGGACTGGGTTGGCGGAAACCACAGCTGGGACTTGAACCTGTGACCTTCTGCTTACACTGATTTTGTGCACTGCACCACCATGTCATCACAGATATGGTGCATTCCCTGGTGATACCATTACTGTTGGTCAGACAGGGCCTGTCTGTTGCAGTGCATGGCACCCACCTACACAGGGCTAGGCCACGGTCTGCTCTGGGCAGCTGCCACTGCCCCCTCCACCACCAGTAACCCTCTGCCACCATGCTGACATTCCCTTCTGCAGGTGGTGCTGGTGGAGTGCAGTCTCAGGCCATCCTGTGTGCGGGTAGGCGGCTGACTATGGTGCGAGTTCTGGGATAGAGGTGCCTTCATAGGTGTCCACGCTTACCCCCAGCACCGCCTGCCAATGTTCCATGCCCTTGGGGGTAGCTGCTGGGTACTATCTCCTGTGACACTGTGGGACACACAGTCGTGCCCATGTTGGGCCTTCAGCAGTTGCTGTCTGGCTGCTCTGCTGTTTCAGCATTCGTATGGGCCACCTAGGCATCACCCTAGTCCAAACTGTGGCCCAGCTGCACCACAGCATTTTGCCACCTGCGGCCCTCTGTATCCCCTTTTCCGAATCTGTCTAGTTGCCGTTCCGACATGCCCACCCTGCTGTTGCCGCACATGGGCACGCCATAGGACATCTGTCCAATGGAGAGGAAAACCCTCCACAGCGCAATTTCACTGTGGGCTCATTCACTTTGTATGGGGACGGAGCATAGACCCTTCCACGATTAATATCGTTTTTTTAGAGCTTTCCCAGGGGGGGGGAGGTTGATGGTACCCATTAATATCATTATTGGCCAGCTTGGTTATGGTTTTTTTTCCAGTTTGGTGAGGTCATTTTCAATGTTTATGTGCCCTTTTGTTCTGTGCACATGTATCACACTTATCACTTTTTTTAGGGTTCCCTGCCTATGCTGTACATTGCCGACACTGAAATGGTTTCTCTCCCCTGAACTGTGCATTTAACGGCAGGTTTTCAATCGCATTAGGATTCAGCTCTTCAGACCAGCGCGTTAGTGTGCAGGGAGCCTCTCCCCGCCCACACTCCGCCCATTGACCCCTTCTCTCCGCCCTCTCTCCACCTTCTGTGGTGTTTTACCGCGCCTCGGAGCTTTACGATCGTTAACGCATCATAACGCGCGTTATTTAACGTTAACAATCGTTAGCGCATCATAACGCACGTTATGATGCACTAACGATCGTTAACATTACATAACGCGCGTTATGTACCGTTACCGCAGTTTAAAAAACATACCCCTTAGAGTTCTGTAGTAAAAAGAGATATATGATTTTTCCAAAAATAGTGATATTAGAAAATGTATGGATTTATTCATGAAATGTGATCACTCTGAATTTGTTACTTACGTTCAAACTGATTAAGGATTTGTTCAGATTGTGTCAATCTTTGGAAATTGCGTTGAACTGACTAATGCTCTACCTTGCGCAGAACTGACTAATGCTCTATACTGTTCTAACTTATGTTTTGTTCTAACTAGATTGTAAGCTCCGATGAGCTTGACTCTGACAGGCAGAGACTGTCTCTTGTATGTCGGCTACCTCTTGATCGGTCAGCTGTGCAGCGCTGCGTGCATGCTACAAGTGCTGAATAGTAGAAGTAGTAGTAGTAGAAATTCCATTTTGGGGGGGGCGGAGCCCGATGTCCAGCGGGATGGTCGCATAACGCTGAGGCTCCCGAGAGGCCTACTCAGAATCCTGAATTAACACCGGACATACTTGAATTTCTGCTCTGATTTTACCGGGGCACATTGGTGAGATGGCGGGGACCAAACCTACGCGCCTGGAATTCGGGTCTCCAGTGGCTTCTCACGGCAAACGCTCCAAAACTGAACCCCCGTCCCCGCAGAAGGGGCTGGCTCTGCGCGAGGGCCCCGAAATGCAGCAGGAAATCCTCGCAGAGATCAGAGGGGTTAAGGACCTCGTGCAGTCAAACGGGGAAGCACTCCGAGCGCTGCGGGAAGATCTTGGTGTATTGCAAGGCAGGCTAGAGGGGCTCTCCTCGCGTCAGGACAAAATGGAGAGTATATTAGACTCCCATGTGATCCGGCTGTCCAAACTCGACAAAGTTAAACGTCAGGTGCGGGCCTTGCAGAAAGAAGTGGAAGATGGCAATAATAGAGCGCGCCGCAACAACCTACGATTAGTGGGCATACCGGAGGGAGCGGAATCGGGAGACATGAAGGAGTTTTTATATAAAATCCTCCCTTCCCTGCTCCAAATCACCTTTACCAAAGAATTGGAGATCGATCGCGCTCATCGTGTACCCACAAACATAACGCTCAACAGAAAGACCCCGCGGCCTATCATCTTTCGACTTTTGAGATATCAACATGTGGAGCAAATTCTCAGCGCCTCTCGAGCAAAGGGCCATATGGAGTTTGAGAGCCACAAGATCTCCTTCTATCCTGACTTGGCTAAACCCACGGTTGATCGCCGAAAGCGCTTTCTGGAATTCCGGCCGAGGCTTCAACAACTACAAGCACGCTATGGCCTGTTGTACCCGGCCAAGCTCCGAGTCACGCTTCACAATCAGACAAGAACATTTGAGGACCCTGATCTACTAGCGGAGTTTTTGGATGCTAAAGAAGCCGACTTGATGCGCTGACTTCCAGAGTATTCCTGCCAGTGTTCTCATATCCGCTGTACCTGCCATCTTGGATTTGCCACGGTTCAGCAAAGAGTTTGTCGAGGGCGGTTTGTTGTCTTATTTTGATGATATCTGTGACCCGACTCCATCTGCCCAGAGTAGCCTCGATGAATATCAGAGACAGTGTAAATTATGGACTCTGGTGTTTCTTTTCTTTTTTTCATGTCTCTATCTTCCTCTCTAGGGCCTCCTCCCGCAGACATATGGTCGCCATATTCATTGGGGGTTTTGCTTCTTCTCTAAGTTACTTTGGTACATGCTTTTCAATATGGGGTGTATTAGCCAGCATACTCGGTGATTATGTCATTGTTGTACAGATTCTGCTTATGTTGTATGTTTTCAAGCGCCCTTACCTAAAATGTCTATTGCCGATTGATGGCACCATGTAAGATTTTATCATTGAACGTAAAAGGCATCAATAATCCGATAAAACGGAAGAAAATCCTAAGCTATCTAAGTCATGAAGCTGCGGACCTGATTTTCCTCCAAGAAACGCATTTAAATTCGAAGGAAACTCTTAAACTCAATATTAAACCTTACATGGTGGCCGCCTATTCCCCAGCTGTTTCTAAGAAATGTGGGGTTGCCATACTGGTTAGGAAATCTCTGCATGCTACTATTATTGCGACTAGCTCAGATACAGCAGGTAGATGGTCCAGGGCTCACCTCAAGATAGGTAACCTTGAAGTTACATGTATATGCCTTTATGCTCCTAATGTAGATGACCCTGCCTTTTTTGCTACCATTGCTCAGGTTGCGCAGGCCTCTGCTAATACTTCATTGATAATTGGGGGGGATTTCAATTTAGTTCTTGATCCCCTGATTGACAAACAGCCGCCTAGGACAAGTGGTCCCCCCAAGAGTCACACCACGCTTACCTCTGTGATCAAAGATCTTGCTTTAGTCGATCTATGGAGGTTACTACACCCCAATGAGCTTGACTTTACCTTCTTCTCTTCCCCTCATAAATCCCAGTCTCGCATAGATTTCTTTCTAATATCAAAACTGTTAGTTCCTCAGGTGGACACTGCAAAGATTCACTCCCAACATATCTCAGATCACGCTGCTATTTCTTTTCAATTACACACCACTGCGCCCCAAGGGAATTCGGGGGCCTGGTTCTTTGATAGAGCCCTATTAACTCAACCAGAGTTCCAATTAGAAATTCGAGCAGCCATACAAGATTACTTCCACTTTAATTTACCCCAGGATACTGCAAATTGGGCTTGGTGGGAGGGTTTTAAAGCGGCCATTCGTGCAACGATCACTAGTTATCAAATTCGCCTGCGGAAACAACGCAAACAGCAGCTCCTTATACTAGACCAACAAATCAAAGCAGGCGAACGAGTTCTTTTTTTTTTTTTTTTTTTTAAACTTTTATTTTCATTTTGCAACAAACAAAAGAAACAACACACCAAAGGAGACAAAACAAGTATACAATAAGGAAAAGCAAACCCTATTACCCCCCACCCCCATGCTTCTTCTCTAGCCGATAATATCAGCATGTGAGCGCTTCCAAACAACAGTGATTGTACATCAAAACGAACAAAAGAGTATCTACGATACAGAATGATCATGGGACAGAGATTTATACAAATTTAAACAGTCAGATGAGAGCATTTAGCAGTGTGAACATAGTCATTGAGCATCTTCCATTTAGACAGATGATGAGGAGTCTGAACGGAAGAAGCAAACATACGAGGTATTTGTTCATATTTACTGTAGAGACAGACATAATTCCACCATTCATTGGGGCTCAGATGGGAGCTATTTTTCCAGTATTTCGTAATTAGGGAAATAGCAATGCCTAGCATAAAGTCCAAAAGGAAGTAAGCCGTTTTTGGAAGAGAGGGGATCCCCGCAGCTGAGCGAAGTCCCACTATCCTCCAAGAAAGGGGCTCTTGAAAGTGCAAAATAGACTGGATACGACCCCAGACCCGACGCCAGTAATACTGTAGTGCGGGACATTCATACATAACATGAGGTAGTGAACCAATGGCCGCATGGCATGTCCAACAGCTATTGCCCTGAGTGGTGTTCCATTTGGCTAATCTGTCAGGAGTGTAGAAACACCGGTGGGCTAGAAAGAAGAGTGTCTGAGTGAGTGAGGCGGATCGAAAAACCCGTGTCACTCTACTCCAGACAAGGCTCCATTGCTCCGGGGTCAAAGTTACATGCAATTCTCGCTCCCATGCTTTCTGCGCTATAGGGGTACCTCTAATTATAGCATTACATAAGGTTTTGTAAAAATTAGATGCTACACCCGGTGAACTACCGATAGATCGGATAGTCTCCGACCAACCTTGTGTAGGGGATGCCGATGGCGGGAGCACCTTAGCACTCCGAAGACAATACTGAAGTTGCACCAACTGAAAGTAGTGTTTTGCTGGGAGACCAAATTCAATTTGCAATTCACTAAAAGTTTTCCAGCGACCAGCATGGAACAACTGGTTAGGAATCCAAATGCCCCTAGTGTACCAGGGGCTCCACGCCATCGGTTTATTTTGTATTCGAAATCGAGTATTGTACCAAAGCGGGAGCCTGTCTAACGGACAGAGTCGGGAGTCTAAAGATTGCATAAGAGTATTAAAGGCACCTAAAGTGTCTAAAAGCATTGGTGGATAGTGGGAGTCTGATGGGAGAGTCATACCAGGGAGAAAAGTAAGAGGAATCGGTTTGCAAAGGTCCTCCTCTATGTCTAGCCACACAGGTCTACTCGGTACTAGATCTTCCAGCCAACGAGCGCCTTGTTTGAGAAGAAAAGATTGATGGTATTTCAGGAAATCAGGGAATCTGACACCCCCATTTTCCTTATCTGCTTGCAGCTTATGTTTCGCTATCCTAGGTGTCTTGTTTTGCCATAGGTATCTAGTCAGAAGGCCCTCTATATCTTTATATGTACGTCGAGGTAAGAGACAGGGCAACATTTCTAAAATATAATTCACTTTCGGAACAATCATCATTTTTATGGTTTCTAGGCGACCCCACCAGGTAAGTGTTAAAGGAGTCCAACGGTGAGTAAGCACCCGGACTTTAGAGGTTAAGTCTTTGGCATTAAAAGAGATAGTGTCTTCCAAAGGAGAGCAATAGTGAACCCCAAGGTATTTGACCATGCGAGGTTGCCATAAAAAGGGGAAAGGGTTGCATATCTGCCTGATGAAGCAAAGGATTTAGTGGAAAGGCTACCGACTTGGTCCAATTTATCTTATAACCGGAGAGTTGTGAGTATTTACCAATTTGCTCTAGGACAGCCGGCACTGAGTCTATAGAGACAAAGAGCATAAGGTCATCAGCATATGCTGAAATTTTGATTTCCCTATGAGAGAAGGGGACTCCATGAATCTCCTCCGATTGCCGGATTAGTAAAGCTAAGGGTTCGAGTGCAAGATCGAAAAGAAGTGGAGACAGTGGGCATCCCTGGCGAGTACCGCGTTGAAGGGGAAATGGCTGAGACTTTAAGGCATTAGCACAGATACTGGCTGTAGGCTGTGCATACATGGTGCGGAGACAACGGAGAAAACCTTCTCCGAATCCGTACCAGCGGAGGGCTGCAAACAGGAAGGGCCATTCTAAGCGATCAAAGGCCTTCTCAGCATCAAGTGAGAGGCCAACAAATGGGCGATCAAGATTAACTGCGGCAGTCAGTACATGACATAGAGTCCGAGCATTGTCAGCAGTTGATCTACCGGGAATGAAACCGCATTGATCTGGGTGTATTAAGGTAGACATCCTATCAGAGAGCCGGGTGGAGAGAATGGTGGCAAATATTTTATAGTCCGCGTTTAGGAGGGAAATTGGACGATAATTAGCTGTTAGTTGCGGGTCTCTCCCCTCTTTCTCAAAAACTACTACATTTGCCATTGAAAAGGACCCAGAAGGAGATCCCTCCTCGGCCAGAGCAGAAAAATAAAGTTTCAAAACTGGAGCTAAGTCAGCGTTAAAGGTTTTGTAGAATTCAGCAGGGAGACCGTCTGGGCCTGCAGCTCGACCTGTGGCACATTTCTTGATAGCAGAATGAATTTCTGATAAAGTGAATGGTTTGTCCATGGCCACTCTATCTTCGTCAGATAGGGTCGGTCTTTGTACCCCTGAAAGTAAGCGTTCAAATACTTCTGGCTCAAAATCACACATTCAGATTGATAAAGCCGAGTATAAAAATCACGAAAGAGTTCTAAGATTTCTGTATCTTTAGTGACCAAGCCCCCCCCCGACGGATTACGGAGAGCGGTAACACGCTTGGCTTCTTTTTGACCTTTTAGGGCATTTGCTAACAATTTGCCAGCACGGTTATTTTCCCGGTAATATATCCCTTGTTGTGATTCAATATTTTTAGCAGCAGCAGTATACAAAAGCTGATTGTATTGAAAACGCAAGCGTTGTAAACGGAGTAAAATACATGGGTCAGTACGGGACGTGAGGAGACGTTCCCCAGCTTGTATCTGCTGCTCTAGAATCAGTAAGTGCTGCTTTCTTTGTTTCCCCTGCCGAATTTGATAGCTAGTTATAGTTGCGCGGATAGATGCCTTAAAACCCTCCCACCAAGCCCAGCTCGCTGTGTCATGGGGTGAGTTAAAATGAAAATAATCTTGGATAGCGGCCTTTATATCAACCTGAAAATCTTTTTGATCTAGTAGGGATCTATCAAAAAACCAAGCTCGGGGAGAATCGTCTCGCGCAGTGACATGTAATGATAAAGATATGGCAGCATGATCTGAAATATGGAGAGGATGAGTCCTAGCCGTGTCCACTTGAGAAATCAGTGCTTTGGAAATGAGAAAGAAATCTATTCTAGATTGTGAGTGATGGGGGGCAGAAAAAAAGGTGAACTCTAAGTCGGAGGGGTGAAGCAGCCTCCATATATCTACTAGCGCAAGATCTTGCATCAGAGCTGTAAGGGTAGCAAGACTCTTGGGTGGACTACTCGTTCTAGGCGGTTGTCTATCTATCAAAGGGTCTAACACTTGATTAAAATCACCACCAAGTATTAATGGAGTATTGGCAGAGGCCTGTGCCAACTGCGCAATACTTGCATAGTAAGCAGGGTTGTCCACATTCGGGGCATAAATACAAATACACGTGAATTCACTATCTCCAACCTTAAGGTGTACACGGGCCCATCTACCCTCCTTGTCAGAGCTAGTATCCATTACAGTAGCTTGCAAAGACTTCTTAACCAGAATGGCTACCCCACACCGTTTGGAAACGGCGGGAGAATAGGCAGCCACCATGTAAGGCTTAGCATTGAGTTTCAGTGTTTCAGCAGAGTTTAGATGCGTTTCCTGAAGAAACACTAAATCAGCATGCTCATGGCTAAGATAGCTAAGGATTTTCTTTCTTTTGATTGGACTATTGATGCCTTTTACGTTGAGTGATAAGATTTTACATAAGGCCATTCAGAAAGGTTAAAAATTCTGAGCATGATAGCGCACATAATTTCACAATGTCCCTCATATTAACTGTATCTGGCTGTACACATGACATGAAAGAAAATAAGCTAATATAATACAATGAAGCGCCCCACATTAAAAAAGAAAAACCGTGGTGCGGTAGAGAAGAAGCAGAACCCCAGAAATTACTGGCGACCATGTGTCTGCGGGGAGAAACCCCAGAGAAGGCCGAAATTGAAAAAACATATAACCTGTAGAACTGTGCGTGCTCCGAATCCGACCGAGGCACACATCATGGAGGGATAGGAGACCAAAAAACAAAAAAGTCATATAGAGAAAGAAAGAAAGTCCAGGTAGTCTCTGTGCTTGGCTATGACCGCCGCGTCGGGCCCTTCAAAATGGCGGACAGAGCCAGCAGATAATAAGTCCAACTTGTTGGATTAGCGCATCTGCTCTGCTTCTTTGGAGTCTAAAAATGTTGATAGTAGATCAGGATCTTCGAATGTCCTGGTTTGGTTGTGGAGAGTCACTCGGAGCTTCGCTGGATACAACAGGCCAAAGCGAGCCTGTAGCTGTTGAAGTCGAGGGCGAAAAGCAAGGAGTTTCTTCCGACGGTCAACGGTAGGCTTTGCCAAATCAGGGAAGAAGGAGACTTTATGACCTTCAAATTCCAAATGATGATTCGCCCGGGCAGCATTTAAAATTTGTTCCACTTGTTGATATCGTAGTAATCGAAAGATAATAGGCCGGGGGGTCGTTCGGTTGAGCGCCATGTGGGTAGGAACACGGTGTGCTCGATCGATTTCCAGTTCTCTATGAAAAGTGATCTTCAGCAAGGAGGGAAGAGTTTTGAGCAGGAATTCTCTTATATCTCCTGCTTCCACCCCCTCCGGTATTCCAATGAGCCTCACATTGTTGCGAAGGGCTCGATTATTGCTATCTTCTAACTCCTTTTGAAGATTCTGTATCTGGCGCTCAGCCTTGTCCAGTTTGCCCAAGCGCACCGCGTGCGAGTCGAGGACCCCCGCCATGTTGTCCTGCCGTAATGAAAGACTTTCAAGTCGGTCCTGGAGCACTCCGAAGTCTTCTCGCATGGCTCGAAGCGCTTCTCCATTGGACTGCACCAGTTCCTTCACGCCGCGTATTTCCTCTAAAATCTCCAGGTGCATTTCGGGGTTTTCACGAAGTGGAACCATCTTCTGTGGGGAAGACACCTCTGTTTTGGAGCGTTTTCCGTGTGAAGAAGAAGGAGACCCGAAGTCCAAGCGCGCTGGTTTATGGGCCGCCATCCCCCCCGAGGTACCCCGGTAAGCTCGGAGCAAAATAGTAAGTTTGTATAGGTATTAAGTCAGGATTCTGAGTAGGCCTCTCGGGAGCTTCAGCGCGAAGCGTCTTACCCGCTGGACATCAGGCTCCGCCCCCCAGGCGAACGAGTTCTAACTTCACGTACTGATCCATGCGTCTTAGTTCGCTTACAGCGTCTCCGTTTTCAATATAATACAATCCTCTCAACTGCAGCTTCTAAGAGTATTGCACTTCAACAAGGGACATACTACCGTGAAAGCAACCGAGCCGGTCGACTTTTAGCCAACGCCTTGAAAGGTCAAAAAGAAGCCAAACGCGTAGCGGCCCTTCGAGCCCCACAGGGAGGGGGCATACTGACTACAGACTCCGATATCGTAGAACTCTTTCGGGATTTCTATACCCGTCTATATCAATCTGAATGTGAGTTCTCATCAGAGACCTTCGAACGCTTGTTTTCTGGCATTCAGCGGCCGACCCTTTCTGAAACTGATAGGGATGCGCTGGATGAACCCTTCTCTACTTCAGAGATCCAATCTGCCCTAAAACGAACAGCCTCGGGTCGAGCCGCCGGGCCTGATGGTCTCCCGACAGAATTCTACAGAACGTTCAGTGCAGACTTAGTTCCCTACTTAAAACTTTATTTTACTGCCCTTGCGGTAGATACATCCTCTTTGGGATCCTTTTCTGCAGCTAATGTGGTAGTTTTTGAGAAAGAAGGCAGAGACCCGCTGCTAACCGCCAACTACCGTCCAATCTCCCTACTTAATGCCGATTATAAGATCTTCGCAACGATTTTGGCCACCCGGCTATCTGACAGGATGGCCACCTTAGTCCATCCCGACCAATGCGGTTTTATACCCAGCCGCTCCACCGCTGACAATGCTCGGACCTTGTGCCATGTGCTATCCAGTGCTGCCAATTTAGACCACCCATGGGTGGGTCTTTCCCTAGATGCTGAAAAAGCCTTTGATCGCCTAGAATGGCCCTTCTTATTTGCAGTTCTCCGATGGTATGGCTTTGGGGAGGGCTTCCTCCGATACCTCCAAGTCATGTATTCTCAACCCGTTGCCAGTATTTGTGTAAATGCCATTAAGTCTCGGCCTTTTAATCTTCAAAGAGGCACGCGTCAAGGTTGTCCCCTATCACCAATGCTCTTTGATCTAGCTCTTGAACCCCTCGCCCTCCTTATTAGACAGTCCGCACGTATTCGAGGTATCCCCTTCAGTCACAGAGAGATTAAACTCTCTGCATATGCAGATGACCTTATGCTCTTCGTATCCCTAGATTCGGTCCCAGCTGTCTTGGACCTGATTGATGGATATTCGCAATTATCGGGCTATAAAATAAACTGGACCAAATCCGTAGCATTCCCACTGAACCGCTGGGTACATGAGGCTGACATGCAGGCCTTTCCTTTCCTTTGGCAATCTCGCATGGTGAAATATCTTGGGGTCCACTACTGTTCTCCTTTAGAAGACACTATTAGTTTTAATGCCAAGGAGGTCGTCTCCAAAGTCCGTGAGCTCACAAATCGTTGGTCTCCCTTATCCCTTACATGGTGGGGCCGCCTAGAAACCGTGAAAATGATGATAGTCCCCAAAGTGAACTATATTTTAGAAATGCTGCCCTGCTTACTCCCGCTACACACCTACAAAGACATAGAGGGCCTTCTCGTCCGTTATCTCTGGCAGGGCAAACCACCAAGGGTAGCTAAACAAAAACTACAGTCTGCGAAGGAACTAGGGGGTACCCGCTTTCCTGATTTTCTTAGATATCATCAAGCCTTCCTACTTAAACAAGGTGCCCGATGGCTAGCTGCCTCAACAGACAACAGACCAGTTTGGCTTGACATAGAAGAGGAGCTTAGTAGCCCAATTCCGTTGATCCATCTCCCCGGTATGTCCTATCAAGTAGACACCCGCCATCCCCCAATGATTGTCGATACTCTTGCGGCCTTTAACACTCTCATTCTGTCACTGGGCCCAAATGTATGTCCTCAGGACGGACTCCCGCTGTGGAATAACCCCAGAATTCAAGTCCTAAATAAAACGATCGCATGGAAACCCTGGTACTCTAGGGGGATCTGGACACCCCAACAGCTCTTCTCTGCAGCTCGTTGGAAGACCTTTTCTGATTTACAAAAGGAATTTGCGTTACCAGCGAAACATTATTTTCAATTGATGCAGCTTCAACACTGCCTCAAAAGTGCTCAAATCCTGCCGCCCTCTGCCCCTACTGAGGACGGGCTATTAGAACTAATTCACTCTATTAGTAGTACTCATGGGGTAGCCTCTAACTTTTATAAACTATTAAGTCAGGGTACCGATACTGCTACTTGTAGAGCTCAACAAGCCTGGGAACGCGAACTGCAAACCACTTTAACCCCTGTGCAATGGAGCGTTTTCTGGAGCAAAGTAGTGCGGGTTTCCCGATCTGCCTCTGTTACCCAAACTCTCTTCTTTTTTGCACATAGATGCTTTTATACTCCAGAAAAAATAGCCAAATGGAACATAACTGCTAGGGACCAGTGTTGGTCTTGCCATACTGCTGTGGGAACCCTCGCTCATGTTATTTATGAATGTCCTCAACTACAGGTTTACTGGGGGCGGGTCTGGGGTCGTATTCAATCCATCTTACACCTCCACGAGCCTCTTTCTTGGAAGATTGTGGGACTCCGCTCAGTGGCGGAGGTCCCCTCTCTTCCTCAGAAGGGTCGCTTTCTCCTTGATTTCATGCTGGGTATAGCCATATGTTTAATCACGAGGAATTGGAAGGATAGCTCTCGAATTACTGCCAATGAATGGTGGAACCTCGTCTGCTTATATAGTAAATATGAGCAGATACCTCGGAGAGCTGTTCCCCATATCCAAACTCACTCTCGCTTGTCTAAATGGCAGATGCTCAATGATTATGTACAATCTGCTCATTGCTCCGACATGTCTGTTTAATGTATACTCATCATGTTTCAGATCACCGTTAGGTTTTGTACCACAATAATGTTAGTACACGCCCGTTTTCGGGAATGATTAGTTTCTAGAGAAGAAGCAGGGGGGAGGGGGGTGGCAGGGGTTTACTTTGGTGTATGTATTACATTCTATGTATGTATCTGTCTTTTAGCTGTATGTCTTCCTTTCCTTTGTTGTTATAAAACGAAAATAAAGAATTAAAAAAAAAAAGAAATTCCATTTTGGGAGATCTATATTTAATTTATGATTTATTTTAATCCACTTTGCATTTCTCCCAGATTGCCTAGGATATACGAGCGTTCCCAGCAGATCTAGGGAGAATTATTGTACACCTCTATATTATAAAGAAAAATACACGCACGCCATGCTTTCTAAAATAGACTTGAAAAATGCACGTGAAAATCCTTATAAATCTAGGCAACCCTTATAAAGTTACAGTATCTTCCACATGGGTAGTTCTGCTGAAAATGATTACAGATCGCCCAGCAGGATCTGCTTAGTACTGGGGCAGAACAAAGACAGAAAGTGAGAGTTTAGTCATCCAGACAGCAGCAATATCCAGCCCACTATTAGGATGACTAACTGAATACATTTATGACAGCCAAAAAGCTGCCCTAATTTATCTGAATAGTTACCCGGATACTGGACTGAATATTGCCCTTATCCAGCCAGCGAGCAGTGCTGACAACCTTATACATATATTTAGCATTGCTCATTACATGGAATGGTGCTAAATACATATAATTTATTTAAATGCTGCAGCTGGCATTAAAAAAAATAACACTGAAGTCTTTAAATTTGACTTGATGACCTTCTGAATAACTATTAAAGGGAAGGTCATTGCTAAGGTTAAGATCCTCTTTAACCCTTAAATCAGGAGGTTGAGACTAAGGGGTATGCTTACGAAACCATCTTAACATTGCAGCGGTGGTATTATTGTGTCATAAGTGATGTTATCGCACGATAAAGTAACATTATCGTGCAATAACGTCACTTATCACGCGATAACGCAGCGGCATCATTAAGGCAAACTAACGCTGTGAAATCCGGGTCTGAAGGGTAGAGTAAGGCTTCCCAGAGGGCGGAGAGAAGGGGTCAATGGGCGGAGAGTGGGCGGGAAGAGGCTCCAGGCACACTAAGGGGTATGTTTACTAAAACCCCGTTAGGTGTGCGCCGTGTTAGTGTGCGGGATGCCATAAAAGGAGTGGGCGTGTCAGTCTGAAAAAAGCAAACCGGGATTAATCATGCGCTAATGTGCGCTGTGCACTCATGTGCGCGTGCACATGAGCGCATGAGAAATGCACTCGGGAAGCATAAGCAGGCGCGCTGATGTGCAAGCACAGGAACAGAGCCACAGTACAATGGTTAAGACACTGACCAATGGTGCAGGGATCATGAGTTCAATCCCCTACTATGCCTAATGAATAAGGCTGGGTGAGGCACTACCTGTTATGTGTAATATTGCATTCAGAGGCATATTAATTTTATTTTAATTACTGCTACTAGCAAACGCACTCTCAAAGCACTGTAACATAAGGCGCCCCATAAAGTACCCCAGAGGGCACATTTTAAAGTGCACTGTCTGCCGCGGCACCCTACAATGTTGCTGCAAGGGTGGCGTAAAGGGCGCCATATAGGGTGCCCTATGAGGCACAACAAGGTCATAGCACTGTTTTTGATGGCAGCACTGTGCATTTCAACGCATGAAAATCTTAAGTAGGTGCGCTGAAATGCAAGGAGAAACAGCAGTGTAGCACAATGGTTAAGGCACTAACTGATGATACAGGGGTCATGAGTTCAATCCCCAGTGTGCCCAATATGTAAGGCTGGCTGAGGCATCAGCTTTGACATGTAAGTATTGTTTCCTGAGGCATTTTATTTGTATTTTAATTATTGCTGCCAGCAAACACATCCTCACGTGCAGTAACCTAAGGTGCCGCATAAGGCACCCTATAAGGCACTCCATAGGGCACATTATAAAGTGCACTGTCTGCCACGGCACCCTATAATGTCCCCTATAGGGCACCCTATAAGGTGCTCCATAGGACACCTTATAAGGCACCTTATACGGACTGGCACCCTATCAGTCGCTCCATAGCATACTGTATAGTGCACCTTATATGGACGGTAACAATAAGGTGCCCTATAGGGCGCCCTATAAAGCACCCTCTGAGGCACCTTATGGGTACAGTATGCTGAGGGTGTTATTGCTGGCAGCACTAATGTACTTTAAAAATAGATAATGCTTTGGACAGCCCTATCAAATAACCCCACTGTGGGTTTGAAACCATGACCTCTGGCTCCATTGATAGTGAAGTAACCAGTGGGCTACAGCTCTATAGCTGATTGCAACCCCCTGGCTGGCTGCAGAAGGACTGCAAGTCACCACACAAAAAGTCTGCTGTGGTCACCAGGATAGGGTTAACCCACCCATACCCATGATGCACTGCACATGCAAATCAGCAGTTTACAGATGATCACAAGATAGGGTATGCACCCCCACAGCACCTCGGCCTGGTAGGGGGAACTGACCGTGTGTGGTACTGGCACAGAGTAGCTACACACCGTCACATTGTGCAGGTACTGCACTCACCCTGAAGGTGAGGTGGGGCGCCCAGCACCAGGTCCCCAGCAGTGCTAATGTGTGACATAGGTAGTTTCTGCAGACACACCTTGGATATATCTGTATGTCTCAGTCAGGTGTACCCCTATGGACCCCTAGGAGGATTATGTACCACCACCCTCCTCCTCCTACAGGGATGAGGGTAGTAAACAGGGTCTCCCACCAACAGATCCACATTCTACCTCCCTGCAATGGTGGCAGTAAAGGGGAACATCAACCCCAGTCCTACTGGTGAACAAACACCCTACAGGATATCCACAACACCACAGCAGACAGACATTAGGCCTGGATATGCAAAGCTGCACCCCACCACTATCTGATATTCTCCTGCAGCAAGCCTTCAGCCGCTGCACCCTGCAAGGCGCTCCATCAGGACACATACCAGCAGCAGACAGTCTGCTAGCTAGTCCATAGGGCATGTTCCTGGTGGAAATGCGTGTACCCAGAACTGGGATGTCAGCATACACACCAAGCAGATAAGTCAGTGACTGGGCCACAAAAAGAAACCCATAAATATCACATGAAAAATATACTGCATAGCACTATGGGGGTGCCTAGCCATGCTGTGGTCACTGCACAGTCAGGGTGAGAGTGATCTCCCAGCAGGACATGCTCTGGCCACCCTGTCTGTGCAGGTGGTGGCCGGGCACTACAATGTCCCAGCAGGTGCCCTATGCCCTGTGCTGATGCATCCTGGCCAGGCCACCCTGTCCGGGCTATACCCATGGTACCTTGCTCCTCATTATGCACATTGGCAGGCCAATACTGGCAACAGTGCTGGTAGTGTGGGCTGTGGAGGGTGTTTGCAGCCACAACACACTGGATAGACAGACACACACTCCCACCCCTATGCCAGCATTGTGCTATTCTAGAGGAGTTTAGCAGCCCTGGCCACCACACCAGTCCTGGGCACAGTGCAGGCATGGATATGGTACGCAATACTGTTGGGGGTCACTCCCCAGGGTGGTAAACACTGTCAGAGACCAGACCTGAAGCACACTCCACAGACAGCAGAAAGGTTGCTATGATGGAGCTCAATCAGCAAACTGTGCTTAACGTAGGAATTGTTATCTGCCAGTAATCATAGCAAACGTTTGATAGCTGTGTACCATATTCCCAGGTGTAGGGTGGCATTGCTAAGGTATGCAAGTGCTAGTATTGGGAGATGCATGCAGGGCCCAATGTCCTGCCTCTCCAGGAGGCATTGGATAATGGAGCCTGTGGGTGTGGGTGTGTCTGCCCCTGTTGGCTGCTGCTTTACGGCAGAGGTTCCAAACTCCAGTCCTGGTGTGCCAAACACTGTTCAGGTTTTCATGCTGTCCCTCATGAATATGCATGAGATACATCTGCATACCATGGGGGTGGTGCATAGATATGCAGCACAGGCATCTTTATTAGAGGCAGCATGGAACCTGAATGGTGTTTGGCCCTCAAGGACTGCATTTGGGAGACTATGCTCTAGGTAATGCGCCTGTTTATGGTGTCTTTGCTCTGTAGGGTAAAATGTAGGTGTTTTGGGCATGTTTACGTCATCTGCAAATAAAGGTTCTGTCTGTATTAGCATGTTGTAGTAGTGGGTAAAATATGGGGACTGGGTTGGCAGGCACCATAGCTCGGACTTGAACCTGTGACCTTTTGCCTCCAAACACACTGGTTGTGTGCACTGCACCACAGTGTTGCTATAGAGACAGTATATTCCCTGTTGATACCATGACTGTTTGTCCGGCAGGGCCTGTCTGTTGCAGTGCATGTCACCCACCTACACAGGGCTAGGCCATGGTCGGCTCTGGGCAGCTGCCACTGCCCCCCTCCACCAACAGTACCCCTCTGCCATCATGCTGACATGCCCTTCTGCTGGTGGTGCTGGTGGTGTGCAGTCTCATGCCATCCAGTGTGCAGGTAGGCGGCTGCCTATGGTGTGTGTTCTGGGGTAGGGGTGCCTGCATAGGCGTCCACGCTTCCCCCCAACACCGCCTGCCAATGTTCTGTGCCCTTGGGGGTACCTGCTGGGTACTATCCCCTGTGACACTGTGATAAACACTCTCGTGCCCATGTTTGGCCCTCATCAGTTGCTGTCTGGCTTCTGTTCAGTTTCAGCATTCCTATGTGCCACCTAGGCATCTGCCTGGTCCGCACTGTGCCCCGGCTGCACCACAGCATGTGCCGCCTGCAGCCCTCTGTGGCCCCTTTTCAGGCATCTGACCAGTTGCCCATTCCGACATGCCCGCCCTGCTGTTGCGGGACATGTGTACGCCATAGGACACCTGTCCGATGCAGAGGGAAACCCTGATCAGTGCTATTTCTGTGGGATCATTCACGTTGTATGGGGACAGAGCGTAGACCTTTCCATAATTCATATCTTTTTTTGGGTGCTTTCTCGGGAGTGTTTTTTGATGTTTCCCATTAAAACCACTGTTGCCCAGCTTGGTTATGTTTTTTCTATATTTTGTTGGGGTCATTTTCAGTGTTTATTTGCCCTTTTGTTCTGTGCACATGTATCACACATCACTTTTTGTAGGTTTCCCTGGGTTTGCTGTACATTGCTGACAGAAATGGTTTCTCTTCCCTTTAAATCGGCTCTAACGCGAGGTTTTCACTCGTGGTATTTTTTGCCTCGGATTTCAGCCTCGCAAATGTGCGGGGAACCTCTCCCCTCCCACTCTCCACCCATTGACCCCTTCTCTCCGCCCCTGGGGAGCCTTCCTCCGCCCTCCGGGAGCCTTTCCCTGCCTTCATCGCACATTAGCGCGCCACGCACATGAGCACCGCGCACATGAGCGCCACGCACATGAGCATGCATATTTGGGCCCCGAACGCAACATTAGCGTGCGCTAAGGTACCTTAGCGCACACTAACATCGCGCAGCTCACATTAGCGCACAGTAGCACACATTAGAGAAGTTTAGTAAACATACCCCTAACACTGTGAAATCCGGGTCTGAATACTAACGCCAGTGAAACCCTCGCATTAGGCACGTTTTCAGGAAAGAGAAACCATTTCAGTCGGCAATGTGCATCAAAGGCAGGGAAACCCAGAAAAGTGATAGTTGTGATACATGTGCAGGGACCAAAAAGGCAAATAAACATATAAAATGGCCAGAACCACAATTAAAATCCCAATAACCAAGCTGGCCAATAGTGATATTAATGATAAACATAAAGCAACAATACTGACAAAGCATAAAAATTAAGATATCATGTTTGGAAGGGTCTATGCTCTGTCCCCCTACAAAGTGAATGATCCCACATTGAAATAGCACTGATCAGGGTTTCTGTCATTTAGATTGGGCAGTTTTGTTATGGCATGCACTTGTGCAGCAACAGCAGTGTGGGCACCCTACAGAGCACAGACACCATAAACCTGTGAAATCCCTAGAGTAGAGTTTCCCAACTGCAGTCCTGGAGGGCCAAACACCATTCAGGTTTCATGCTGTCCCTAATAAATATGCCTGTGCTGAATTTGTATGCAAATGTGTTCATGCATATTCATTAGGGACAGCATGAAAACCTGAACCGTGTTTGGCCCACCAGGACCGGAGTTGGGAACCTCTGCCCTAGAGCAGCGGCCAACAGTGGCATAAACACCCACACCCACAGGCTCCACTATCCAAAGCCTCATGGATAGTCAGGCTGTTGGGCCCTGAGCGGAGCAGCATCACCCAGTACTGGCACCTGAATACCTTAGCAATGCTGTCCTAAACTTGAGAACACGTTCCACATATATCAAAAGGTTGCTATAATTCATGTCAGCTAACAAATCCTAAGTTAAACACAATTTGTTGATAGAGATTCATCATAACAACCTTTCTGATATCTGTGGAGTGTGTTTCAGTTATTGATTCTGACAGTGTTTACCACCCCAGGGAGTGACCCTAACAGTATTGAGTACCATAAAAATGCCCGCACTGTGCCCAGGACTGGTGTCGCGGCCAGGGCTGCCACAAACCTCTATATTTGCACAATGCTGGCATAGGTGTGGGAGTGTGTGTCTGTCTATCCAGTGTGTTGTGGCTGCCTACACCTTACTGAGCCCACATTGCATGCACTGTTTCCAGTGTTAGCCTGCCAATGTGCATAATGAGGAGCAAGGTACTGTGGGTATGGCCCGGACTGGGTGGCATGGGCAGGATGCATTTGCACAGGGTTTAGGGCAATGACTGGGACTTTGTAGTGCCTGACCACCGCCTGCACGGACAGGGTGGCCACAGCATGTCATGCTGGGAGGTCACTCTCACCTTGACTGATCTGTGACCACGGCATGGCTAGGTTCCCCCATAGTGCTGTACAGTATTTTTCTCAAGTGATATTTGTGGGTTTTCTTTTCTGGGACCCAGTCACTGACATATTTGTGTGGTGTGTCTGTGTGTGTGTTTTGACATCCCAGTTTGGGGTGCACACAGTTCCTCCAGGAACATGCGCTATGTACTAGCTAGCAGACTGTCTGCAGTTAGTATCTGCATGGCTGCACCCCTTTGGCAGGGTACAGCAGGTACACCCTGACTGCACTCTGCTGGTGAATGTCAGATTGTAGTGGGGGGCAGCTAAGCTGACTGGGCTCACTACCTATTTGCCAGTGACCCTGTCCCAAGTGCAGATTTTCAGTAGCTGTCTGTTTTCCACCAGGACTGGGGTTGCTTGTCCCACAGCCTGTCCTCATGTACCTCCACTGCCCCCCTTGCAAAGGGTGAGAGTGTGGGTCTGGTGGGGGCAGATCATGTCCCCACCCTGACCCAGAGAGGGCGGTTTGCTAAGTACATTGTTTCCATGTGAGCCCTGACACACCCCTGCTCCTTAAACAGGTGACCATAGCAAGCTCAGTGAACATGCACTATGTTGTGTGCATCATGGTCCACAAGGGCAGACATAACTAGCAATTACAAATGGATACAGAGACCTCCTAAAGGTGTCTGCAACAAATACCTGTAACACACTGGCACTGATGGAGACCTACACTACAGCCCACCTCAACCAACCCGGGTACTGTGGACCTGGTGCTGGCTACTCCACCTCACCCTCAGGGTGAGCACAGAACATGAACATTGGCATGGCCTGTGGGTACTCTGTGTTGGTAACACGCATGGTCATTCCCCCCTACCAAGCTGACATGCTGTAGAGGTGCATACCCCATATGGTGAGCAGATGTAGACTGCTGTTCTGCATGTGAATTGCATTATGGGTACTGTTGATTCTATCCTATCCTGGTAGCCACAACAGACAGTTTTATGGTGACGTGCACTCTTTCTGTAGCCAGCCATTAATATGATAACACCTTTAGTGATGTAGCACAATGGTTAATGCAATGACTTCAGTAGTAGAGCTCATGGGTTCAATTCCTCTTTGTTCCCCTTTTTTATGGCTGTGCTACACAACTACATTTCATTCGTGTAACAGTCATATCTGTGCAGATCTGTGCAGCCGTCATATTATACCCTCATCACTGTTGTCATCCATCCTTCTGTCCATCTATGTGTGTGTGACAGCTGTGTGGTGTCCTGCCCTAATGTGCAGGCTACTACCCCATGTCCTGCACTGGCACACTTTTCTGCATTTGGCTCTTCATGCTCACCTCTCCTGTGTCTGCTCTGCATGGCACTGCTCTCTTCTGTCCTCCTGTCATTGCACTTATCCTACCTCCTCTACCTCCTTTTGTGGACACATATCCCCCTCCTCTGCCACACACTGTCATTGTTGCACTGTACATTGCCATCACCCTGTACATCGGTACAGCTGCCCCCAATATGTTTGTCCACTTTACCTGCTGCCACATGGGCTGCACGCAGATTTGGCTGGAACCAGAACATGGTATAAAGGAAGGATAACTTTATTTTATATCTCAAACACCATGCTGCCCATTGTTGGTGTTTGAGTTATAAAATAAAGTTATCCTTCCTTTATACCACGTTCTGTGACTGGGTTTGTACCTTCACGTGGTCACTTGTTTGGCTTGGTGGTCTCTACCGCAGATTTGGCTGGTCCATGAGCTCCGTCATCTACTTCCTTCCATCACTTGTTCATTGCCTTTCCTTGTTGCTCTGTGCAGTGTTATGGTTACATCTGTGTTTGAGCCATACATTTCATGCTTGTGACTTTGGGGCACCTTTGTGCCCCTGGGCACTATCTCCTGTGTCACCTTGGCATCCCTGGGGCATCTTTTGTGGCACCTTAGGTTTGGCCAGCTTATGGGGGCGCCTTATATGCTGCCTTGGAGGATGACAACCTTTCCTGCCACCCTCTGGGGCACATTATGACCTGCCTTGGATGACATGGTGCTTTATGATGTGCCCTAAAAGGTGCATTAGGTTGCGGCACTGGGGTGAGGCTTTTTTGGCTGGCAGTGCAAATTGTTGGGATGTGTCACTGTTAAAAGCAGGAAAAGGGATTGTCTCAGACAGTCCTTTAACTGAGCCCACTGGGGGATCAAACTCATGACCACTCTATCAGCAGTCAATGTAGTAGCCAGTGTGCTACACCTGTGTTGCTGTGATTGCTGGTCAGTGCACCTAATTAAGGCTAATGGACGTTAACATGACAGGACTCCCTCTATCACGCGATAACCCGAAATGCTACCTTAAGACCGGAACTCCCACTACCTTATATGGCATTTGTCACAGTAAGACTGCAACTAACTCCAGTAACATTAAGACGGTTTAGTAAACATACCCCTAAGGAAAGTAATGAGCAATAAAAAAAAAAAAAAAGAATAAAAAGGCCCAAGATTGGCAGCTTACAGTTCAGATTCCTAGGTTCAATAATCAGACTCTAAGGATTTGCAAAGAAAAAAATGCCATTCATTTTTTGCTTTCTTTTGGACTTTTTTCGTGTCTTTTGGATGTTTTTATGGTTAATTTCACAGATTTGTGCTAATACATATTTTTAACAGGCATTAGAACTTCTAGCATGCACAAATCAACTGAACTTAATCAACAGGGTAATGCATGCTAAATTGATAATGATGTCACAAAAAACAATAGCAGGAGGAAAATAGATCAGCAGAAGGACTAGGATCACATAAATTTATTGTAACAATTAAACAAGGCAATTCAAAGGAGTTAAAAGCAATTAAAATGGGGAGACAATTCCAGTGATTCGTCAAAATCAGTCACGGATTGTTTAAAAGTCATTCAACAGCCCGTCATGTTTCACTGAAATGCCTGCATCAGGGAACTTGGTTGTAATGACAGTTGAGGCTAAGTAGAACCAGTGATGTATATTGAAGAGCAGAGGGAATCTGGGGAAATAGATCAAGGAATTAGAAGAAAATAAAACTTAAAGTCCCCCAATGCAGACATTTTGCTGAACCATGTTGGGTTGTTGAATGACTTTTATGCAATTTGTGACTGATTTTGTCAATGCATTGGAATTGTTCCTCCACTTTCAATTGTTTTTAACTGGTTTTAATTTCATTGTTTGATTGTTACAAACACATTTGTCTAATTCTTGCCTTTCTGCTAATCTGTTTTGATCTTTGTGGAACTGTTTATGCAGCAAGGTTTTGCCTCTTTTGCAAAAAAGAAAAATAAGACATTAAAATCAAAACATCCAATATACAGCTGGCGGGACAACCAAGAAGGTTGTCATATGTAAGAGCCTTGTAAAATTGGCCTTTCTCCTCCTCCAAATGACATACATGTCTGCTGCATAATAGAAAAAGGGGAATGAACAGAGTTATGGACTAGCAATGTATAGGATGTTGCTGCATTTTAGAAACTTGAATATGTTGTATATGAATGTTCACAGAATAGGGGACATAGATGTGAAAACTGCCTTCTCACAGCACACATCTGTGGATTTTTCCCCTTTATATTTCCCACCCTGCCATTTTGCCGACAGAGCAATGTGCAAAACAAATTTTAAAAATTTTAAACATCGGACTGTTTGTTAAAAGAGAGAAACTACTCTTAAGAGACAAGCTTTCCTTTTAACTGTTTTTATTATAAAGTGAAAATTAAAATTGATGTATTTAATTTCAGTCAAAAGACAATGTGAAAGCTGAAGCTATTTGCAGTTGCCGGTGTATGCTACAAGCCACCAGAAACTTTTCTTTTTCAGCGGAGAAGGCATGCTTTGAATGAGAGATCAGAGTGCACATTCAAATTGTGGTAATGCTATGTTTTTAAGGAAAGGGCATCTCTCTACTATCAGCTGTTACTGACGTCACACATTACTGTGGACAAATACAAGAGCAACACTGGCTTATTTGAAACACTTTTTCCCGAATGTTGGGTGAGCAAGAAGCCTTCTCAGCACTTCTAAAACAGAGCTCTCTAAAAAGACTGAGGCTTGAAACATGGCGCAGTGTCCCACATAAAAGAAAAGGTACTGGGGGCTCACGCCATCTCCGCTGATAAAGAAAAGGTACTGGAAGCTTATACCAGTCACCAGCAACTGCAAGCTGCTTTGGCTTTCACATTGTCATTCAAATGAAATTAAGTAAATCGATTTTAATTTTCACTTCATAATAAAAAGCTTAAAAGAAAGTTTGTCTCTTAAGAGTCAATCTCCAGGAACAAGCAGGAATGAGTCCTCACATATGGGTACGTCGGAACCGACGGAGCCTGCGCGGGAAAGCTCCCCAGCTTCCCAGAAAGGAAGCTTTTGGGGCTTCCCACAGCGCATGCGCGCTGCCTTCCCGCCTTCCTGACCAACTCTCCTCAGTTCTTCTTTTTCCGCGGAGCCAGCAGGTCGTGTTCCTGTCACCGCTGAAGAAATTGTTATTTTAATTTGTTTCTTTGATCGCGTGTCTGCCTTCCCCGATTCCGGACCGGTACCGACGGTCCTTTTTTTTCGTTTATTTAAAAAGAAAAAAAAATATTACTTTTTCCTACACTTGGTGTATTTTTTCTGTGAGGCCTCTAGGCCTTCTCAGGTCTCCCTCATGGAAAAACCAGCTTCTGGTTTTAAAAAATGCACTAAGTGTACTGGTACTATTTCAATTACAGACACCCATGACTGGTGTCTTAAATGTTTGGGGCCTGACCATTCCATTCCGGATTGTCCATCCTGCTCTCTGATGTCCAAAAGGGGCTTACAGAACAGAGCAAATAAATTTCATATGCTGTTTTCTACCGATACTCCAGCATTAACATCCTCCAGGTCTTCTTCTCCTGATGGATCTCAGGTAACCAAACATTCTTCGGGCAAGTCCTCAAAAGGCAAATCTCCCTCTAAGCAGCGAGAGGACCTTGTAATTGACCCTGAGGACCCTGCCCCACCCAAAAAACCCCGGCAGGAAGCTCCGGCTTCCAAAGCTCCTCCTATGGGGTTACAGGTAGACATCGATGGCACGGCCTTGACCGATCTCCTGTTAGACTGCTCTGGGGTACCGGCTAACACCGGTACCGACTTCCAGACAGTTGTGGCGGCTATGAGTACTACGGTACAATCCATGCAACAGGCCTTACTAACTTTCCTTAATGCTGCACCGCCATCGGTACCGAGACAATCGGTTCCGACTCCGATTCCGGTACCGCAACCGATTCCGGTACCCAGAGCATCTACTTCCAGTAGCATGCCGGTTCCGGGGCTTTCTTCGATACCGCTCCGGTGCCCGGTACGCCCGATATCGGTACCGATCGGTATGCGTATCGATCTCTGGAAGCGAATAGACGATACTTTGAATCCTCTGAAGAGTCTGATGCCTCAGATGATTCTGCTGACGTCTCTTTCACTCTTCCTGAGGAGCCCTCTTCTCCAAAAAGGAGAATGTCTCCTCCAGAGGATTTGTCCTTTCAAGACTTCATTATTGAAGTAGCTAAAGGACTCTCCATCTCTGTATTCTCAGAAAAGGAACCTAAAGCAAAAAAATTAGATATTTTAGGATACTCTAAGGTTCCTAAAGAGGCAGCCACCTTACCCATACATGAAATTCTTCAAGAACACATGATGGATTTATGGGAGGCTCCTCTTACCCTATCTCCACATTCTCGACGTTTGGACACCATGTATCGGGTTCCTCCTTCTCCTGGTTTTCAAAAGACTCAGCTTCCTCACCACTCTATTGTGGTGAAGTCTGCTATGAAAAAGATAAAGAGTACCAAAAGACACTCTTCTACCCCTCCAGGAAGAGAATGTAGGACTCTGGATGCTTTTGGGAGAAAAATCTTCCAAGCTAGCATGCTTATTGCCAGAATCAATTCATACAGCCTTTATATGGGCATGTTTTTGAAAGAGATTGCATTAAAGATACGTCAATTTCTCCCCTTTATCCCAGAGGATAAACAGGAGGAATTTCTTCTTTTGCTAAAGCATACTCAAGATATTTCCAAGTTCTCCAACAGAGCAGCCTTTGACTCTTTTGAGGGAGCAAGCAGAGCCTCTGGCATAGCCATAGCTGCTTGCAGACTGGCTTGGCTCCAGGCCTCTGATTTGGAACCCTGGGTACAAGAAGGTTTGGGCAATCTGCCCTGCACAGGGGAAAATCTCTTTGGCAAAGAGTGGCAAATCAAAGCCACTCAAATGGATGCAGAGAATGCTGCTTTAGATAGACTTTCTAAGTCTACCTCTACCCCTGCCAAGAAAAAACCTTTTAAGAAAACTTTCTATAAAAAGACCAGATTTTCCACTAATACTGGCCAGCAATCTTCCCAAGTTCGCTTTGCTCCTAAGCGTCAGCAACCTAAGCAGGCCAGAACAAAGGCCACAGGGTCTGCTACAACCCAGCAGTCCCAACCTCCTCAGGGTTTTTGACTTGGTTCTAGAGAACTTACCATTTCTGGCTCTGCAGCAGCCAGAACCTCTCACCATTCCAGGAAGGTTGGCTCATTTTGCTCCCAGATGGGAACAAATCACATCAGAACTGTGGACCCTATCTATCATCAGAGAGGGCTACAAACTACATTTCTCCAGCCTTCCTCCCCATACCATGGTGAGACAATTCAATTCTCCCCCATCTCTCCTGTACCTGTTGGGACAAGAGGTGACCACTCTTCTCGCCCAAAGGGCAATAGAAGAGGTTCCTCTTCCTCAACAAGGGTCAGGTTTCTACTCCCCCTATTTTCTGATTCCCAAGAAAACAGGGGGATACAGACCAATTCTAGATCTCAGAGAATTGAACAAATTCCTCTACAAAGAGAAATTCAAAATGCTTTCTCTAGGTATTCTCCTTCCATACCTACAGAGTCAGGACTGGCTTTGTTCTCTAGATCTCAAGGATGCATACACACATATACTCATCCATTCATCCCACAGAAAATTCCTACGGTTCATGTTCCAGGGAAAACATTTCCAATACAGAGTACTCCCCTTCGGTCTAGCCTCTGCTCCAAGGGTATTTACCAAATGCATGGCAATAGTAGCTGCATTTTTACACACTCTGGGGATCTTTGTCTTCCCGTACCTGGACGACTGGCTCATCCGAGCTCCATCTCAGTCCGAGGCTCAGACTTCCCTGGACCACACCAGACGCATATTGCAGTATCTGGGACTTGTCATCAATCTGCCAAAGTCTCAACTCACCCCTACTCAATCCCTAGAGTTCATCGGGGCTTGGCTAGATACTACCACTGCAAGGGCCTATCTTCCTCAGGCCCGTTGCAACCGTCTAGTGCACTTGGCCTCTCAAATTCAGTCCAGAAGCGACTTGACTGCCAGAGAGATGCTACAACTACTAGGTCACATGGCATCCACTGTTCATGTAGTGCCTTATGCTCGCCTACATATGAGAGAAGCTCAATGGACCTTGTCCACACAGTGGACCCAAGCATCAGGAGCTCTCTCAGACCAAATAGCAACCTCAAAACGTCTTTTTTGGTCTCTCCAATGGTGGATATCCAATCAAAATCTGTTGTTGGGGGCCCCCTTCCAACCTCTGTTACCCCAAGCAACTCTTACTACAGATGCCTCCCAAACAGGCTGGGGAGCTCATCTCCAAGACCTCTCCACTCAGGGCCTTTGATCTCCACAGGAGACCACCCTTCATATCAACCTTTTGGAGCTGCGAGCAATTCTCCTTGCTCTCAAGGTCTTTCATACCCTCCTCATCAACATGACAGTCCTTGTTCATACCGACAATCAAGTAGCCATGTTCTAAGTAAACAAACAAGGAGGGACTGGCTCTCGGTCGCTTTGCAACGAAGCTCTAAAACTCTGGGCCTTCGCCAGAGAGCATGGGATCCATCTCCTGGCAGTGTACCTCCCAGGAATCCAAAACTCTTGGGCAGACAGACTCAGTCGAGTCCTGCTGCCACACGAATGGTCCCTGCACATGGATCAGGTACTCAGAATCTTTCAAGAATGGGGGACCCCGGACATAGACCTCTTTGCAAGTCCGTACAATGCCAAACTTCCCCGGTTCTGTTCCAGGATTCTGTGTCAGGGAGTTCAGGCCAAGGATGCCTTCCTCCTTCATTGGGGTCAGGCCTTCCTATATGCCTTTCCACCCATTCCCTTGATTCCCAAGACTCTATTCAAACTTCAGAGGGATCAAGGATCCATGATCCTCATAGCTCCACGCTGGCCACGCCAAGTGTGGTACCCTCTACTTCTGCATCTCTCCCAGACACCCTCCCTGGATCTGGCAGCTGCTCCAGACCTTCTGTCTCAAGAAGAGGGAACTTTGTGGCACCCAAACCCCAAGTCCCTTCACCTCAGAGCTTGGTTACTGAAGGCCTAGACCTTCAAGACTTGAATCTTTCTCAACAGGTGAAGGATGTCCTCCATGCATCGAGGAAACCTTCCACCAGGCGTTCTTATGCTTTTAAATGGAAAAGATTTTCAATTTGGTGTGCTGACAAACGTCTTAACCCTCTAGCACTACCTTTGAATTCTTTACTGGAATATCTCCTGCATCTTTCCAATGCAGGACCTAAAACAAATTCTGTAAGGGTCCATTTGAGTGCTATTGTAGCATCTCTTCAGCCTCTCAATGGACAACCTGTTTCCTCTCATCCTCTTATTGCAAGATTCATGAGAGGTCTAACTTTAACTAAACCTCCCATTCGGCCTCCTCCGGTGGCATGGGACTTAAACGTGGTTCTTGGTCAGCTTATGAAGCCACCCTTTGAACCCTTAGCCACTACCTCCTTGAAATTTCTTTCCTGGAAAGTAATTTTCCTTATCGCAATCACTTCTGCTTGCCGCATCAGTGAATTGCAGGCTTTAGTGGCTAATCCACCTTATACAAGGTTCCATCATGATAAGGTAGTCCTTAGGACAAATCCTCACTTTATGCCTAAAGTGGTCTTGCCTTTTCATCTTAATCAAGAGGTATATCTACCTGTCTTTTTTCCAGCTCCTCATGCATCCAGTGCAGAGAGGAACTTACATACCTTAGATTGTAAAAGAGCTCTTGCCTTTTACATTCACAGGACACAGCAACATCGAAAGTCTTCTCAACTTTTTGTTGCTTTTGATCCTTCTCATTTAGGACTTCCAGTCACAAAAAGAACACTGTCCAGTTGGATTGCTCAGTGTATTTCTTTTGCTTACCAGAGTAAGAACCTTTCTCTGGAAGGCCATGTCACAGCTCACAATGTGAGAGCCATGGCCACATCTATGGCTCATCTTCATTCTGTATCCATCGATCAGATCTGTCGAGCAGCCACCTGGGCCTCGGTTCATACCTTCACAGCCCATTACTGTTTGGACAAGGACTCCCGCCGGGATGCCTTGTTTGGTCAGGCTGTCCTCAGACACCTGTTCCATTCTTAAGCAACTCCTGCCCACCTTCCCTTAATGGATGCCTGAGATCCATAGGAAGATGAGGAACCCTTGGAGGGGGATCTCCCCGGCATCTCAGCTAGGGAGTCCCCATATGTGAGGACTCATTCCTGCTTGTTCCTGGAGATAGCACAGTTACTTACCTGTAACAGGTGATCTCTGGGAACAGCAGGAATTAGTCCTCACAACCCACCCACCTCCCCTAGGAGTTGTATCTCTCTCTCTCTCTCTCTTTCCTTTCCTCTCTCTATTGTCTCAGCTTTAAACTCGAACTGAGGAGAGTTGGTCAGGAAGGCGGGAAGGCAGCGTGCATGCGCTGTGGGAAGCCCCAAAAGCTTCCTTTCTGGGAAGCTGGGGAGCTTTCCCGCGCAGGCTCCGTCGGTTCCGACGTACCCATATGTGAGGACTAATTCCTGCTGTTCCCAGAGATCACCTGTTACAGGTAAGTAACTGTGCTTTTCTCACTCTTAACAAATGGTCCGACATTTAAAAATTTAAACATTTGTTTTGCACATTGCTCTTTCAATGGGTCTAATCGTTATATTGTGATTTATTAGCAGTTTTGACCAGGGTTTTGTTTTCTAGTTCTTAGCAATTTTGTAAACAAAGACATGCTGCTGCAAGGGAGCCTGGAGACATGCATGTCTTATATACTGGCAGGTATCTGAAAGAGTGAAAAATATTGACAGAGTGTACGGGCATTTCCTTCTTCATCATACTGTTGTTACATTGTTAAAATGAGCATCTTTATAAATCCTGTTCATGCCTTGGAGCAGGTAAAGTCATTGACGTCCCCTATAGCAACATACAGTGCTGGTCAGAAATCTTGTGTGCACATATATCTTTCCACCTCTGCCATGCCCTCAAGCACACCTACAATCGATTTGGATGTAATCACACTTACATGTATATCTTTGAGCGTTGAAAAATGGATCTGGGGACATCTTTGTGATTTGCATATCTGACTGCCCGTTTTCAGACATCCAAATCACAAATACAGCTTCCAAAATGACCCTCATAGTAACATAGTAGTCCAGGAAGATAGTGCCAACTGATGAAAAGCCAGTCTGTTCAGCAAGGTGTTTAGGGTTAGGGTGTCTCCTTCAATTTAACCCCCTGCAGAAAAGTTACCTCAGGGCACACCTGTGCTTTATTTCCATCTTTTTACCATAATGTATCTTCTCTACTTATCCTATGTCTTTTTGAATTACTTAATTACTTGTGTCTTCACTGCCTCACCCTTAAGTGCATTCCAAAATCTAAAACAGTTCCTGAAAAAAAATATTTCCTGATATTCTTGAGTCTGCTCCCTTAGAGCTTCATATCATAGCTTTTAAGTCCTGGTTTCTACTAAAAAAAATGTTTTCTATTTCTGTATTTATAGGTTAGAGATATTTGGATGCATATCCTATCCCTTTTTCTTATCTCTCATCTAAGGAATACATACTTTTTGTCCTCAAATCACTAATTGTTGGACTTCTGGTGCATGTTTTGGTAAATTAAAATCTGTTTGACTAAACTGAGTTCCAGATGTCATGTTTACAGTAAATATGAGCAAAGATATTAGCTTAGTTCTAGACACAGTCCACAAGTCAGAAATATTTATTTACAAAAGATTTATTGTTTAGAGTCAAAAATGAAATGAAATAGTGGTCTCTGCCTTTAGTGTTCTCAAGATCGAATTTTTCTACTTGATTTTCTGCTTTAATCTTATCGAGCAGAAAAGAGCTATATTTCCTGTCCCAAAAGTTATCAGTTTTATTGCAATGACTTACTTAAGGACTGTGAAGGAAAATGATGCCAACAGCAACATTCTTACGATTGAAGTCATCTTCTAAGAAAATGATTTGTTTCTACAGAACAATGTTTTATATAAAAGATATTACTTTTTATTCGTAAGTTAGATTTCATTTTTAAGCAGAAAAATGCAATCAAGCCTTTTGAACATGCTGCAGTTTCTAAAGGACTTTGCGGTATGTTTACTAAACTGCAATAACGTTACATACCATGTGTTATGCAACGTTAATGATCGTTAGGTAACATTAATGCGCGGTATGTAACATTAATGCACGTTAACGTTACTTAGCAATCGTTAACGTCCCCGGCCGGGGTAAACACCGCAGAAGGTGGAGAGAGGGCGGAGAGAAGGGGTCAATGGGCGGAGAGTGGGCGGGGAGAGGCTCCTTTCACACTAACGCGCTGAACTGAAGGGCTGAATCCTACCGCAAATGAAAACCTGCCATTAGATGCACATTTGCAGGAGAGAGAGAAACCATTTAAGTGTCAGCAATGTACAGCCTAGGCAGGGAGCCCAAGAAATGTGATAGTAGTGCTCCATTTTCAGCAACACCATAGTGCCAACGTATGAATGGCCACTATGGCGATGGTGCAAATGGGGCATAGGGGGCCGCAGTCGGGACATGTAGCATGGGCAGCTGGGGCACAGGGTGGACCAGGTGGTGCCTAGGTGGCACATAGGAACATAGAAACCGGAAATCAGCAAGACAGCAGCTGACCAAGGCCAAACACAATCCACCTATATCTACCTGGTTCACCCTAGCCAATAGTTGCTAGGGCACTGACCTGACATCCCCCCAGCCATCCCGCCCCCATGTGGAAGGGACATAATATTGGTAGGCAGTGATGGGGGGGATGTGAGGATGTCCATGTATGCCCCCCACCCCGGGATCCGCTCTCTAGGTGGGTGCCTACCTACACAGTGGATGGCCTGGGACTGCGCACTACTAGCACCGACAGCAAATGGCCATGTCAGCTTGGCGGGGGGGGGGGGGGGGGCCTGTGCTGGAGGGGGCAGTGTCACCTCCCTGCAGTGGACCTAGGCCATGCCCTGCTTCAGTACATGGTGTGGAGTGCAACATACAAAGTCTGGCTGAGGAAAAGTTCAGGTAGCCCCAGGAACTATTGTGCATTTGTGGCAACAGTGTTGTGCAGTACACCCAGCCAGTGTGTCCAGAAGCAGAGGGTCACAGGTTCAAGCCCCATCTGTGGTTCCTGCAGAGCATGTCCCTATGTTTTACCCTTCAATGCAGATACAACAGCAACATGTGCAAAGCCCAAAGCAACGGCAAACAGGGGTACAAACACCCACCCACACAGGCTCCACAATCCAAAGATGCATGGAGAGTCAGGCTGTTGGCCCCAGCATTGAGCTGAAGTTATCACCAGATCACTACTACTACCCCCTGCACAGTTTAGCAATGTCAGCACTGTGATCAGGACCAGTGTGGCGGGCAGGGTTGCCAACCACCCCTATCTTTGTATAATGCTGCAATAGGAGTGAGTGTGTGTGTATGTCTATCCATTGTTCTGTGGCTGCCCACCCTTCACTGGGCCCAAAATGTCCCATTGTTAGCAGCGTTAGCATGAATAGGTGCATATTGAGGAGCAAGGTATTTGGGGTATGGCCCGGACAGGGCAGATTGGCCAGGATGCATCTTCCCAGGGTGTGGGGCAATGGCTGGGACACTGCAGTGCCTGACCACCACCTGCATGGATAGGGTGGCCACAGCATGGAATGCTGGGAGGGCACTCACTCTGACCGAGCAGTGACCATGGCAGGTCTAGGTTCCCACATAGTGCTCTACATTCTGTGCCTCCACTGATATATTTGTGTTCCCCAGTGTTGGGGTCCCAATCACTGAGATGCCTGCTTGCTGTACATAGTTCCTCTGTGAGCATGCACTATGGACTGGCTGGTGGACTAGCTGCAATTAGACTGTGCATGGTCAAAGCACCTATAAGGTACAGTCTGGCTGTGCTGTCTGCTGGTGACTGGCAGACAGTGGTGGGAGGCAGTTGGGGTTTTCCAGACCTAACCCCAGCATTGCTGCTGGTCTTCCACTGCCCCAATCATAGGTATGGCTCTAGCCCACCAACCCCGGAGGGCTGTCTCATGCTAACAGGATGGAGGTTGCTTCCCCAGGGTGGGGGCACCTGTTCTTTACCTACAAAAAGGGTGACGTGGGCCCCTTTGGGATATGTAGTGTATACTACTGTGACCTATAAAGGCACTGCTACACACACCTCATGCAATTCTAGGAACCCCTCTGCCCTGATAACAGCTGCCCATGCCAGAACCTAACACAAGGTACACACCAATCTGGCTGCTGTCTGGTCCCACAGGGCCACATGTGACTGCAGGATACAGCTAGACACCAAATTACCTTCAGCTGCACTGCAAGGAACACCTGTCACACACTGGTAGTGACAGAGATGTACAGCAGAACCTATCGCTAGCACCACATGTACTGCAGACCTAGTGCTGGGCACCCATCCTATCCCTCAGGGTGAACACAGAACCTGCACAATGGCATGGTCTGTAGCTACTCTGTGCCAGTATCATGCACTGTCAGTTTGTCTTTCCAAGCTGAGGTACCAGAGAGGTGCAGACCCCATTTGGTGATCAGCTGTAGACTGCTATTCAGCATGTGCATTGCATCATGGGTACTGGCGGGGTTACCCTATCCTGGCACTCAGAGCAGATAGTTTGTGCGGTGACCTGCAAGTCCTTCTGTACCCAGACATTGCTGTGACATACACCATAGAGGTATAGCCTACAGGTTAACACAATGTCATTCTTGGCAGTGTTCATGGGTTTAGTTCCTCATTGTTCCCTCCTCTCGTGCCTGTCCTACTCAAATAGTGTGCATGCCTGTAGAGGTCATATATTTGCAGATCTGTGCTTCCAGCCCATAATACCCTCGCCACAATTGCCAACATTCCCTTGGTCTGTCTATCTGCATCTGTCAGGTGTGTAGAGTCCCTGTCTGCCAGTGCAGGCTGCCACCCCATGTCATGCACTTCTACCCCTTCCTGCATTGTGCCTGATCTGCATGGCACCACCACTCCTCTGTCCACCCATCATTGTAACTATCCTGCCACCTCCACCAGGGGACACGTATTCCCATCGTCTGCCACCAACTGTTTTTCCCGGTACTTTACATTGCCAACACCCTGTACTGTGGTACAGCTGCCCCACCATTTATTTTGTATTTACACTCTCTTATATACCACGCTATTCTGCATCAGTGTGGTTTACATTGAACAGGGCATTATAACTTGGAGATAACTATTTTACAGGGAACATGGGCTATGGAGGGTTAAGTGGCTTGCCCAAGACCACAAGGAGCACCTGTGGGTCTAGAAACCCCAGTCCTTCCAGCCCAAGATTGCTGTCCTCTAGTGGGATTTGAACCCCCAACCTTCCAGTCTGAAGTACCTTGCCCCAACCACTGGGCCACTCCTCCACTCCAAATGTTTGTACCCATGTTTGTCATTAGTACTGGCAGGCCCATGGGATGCCCGCAGATATGGCAGGTCCAGTGGCTCCCACCTCTCCCTCCTTCACTCACCTGTTCATTGCCTTTCCTGAGTGCTCTATCTAGTGTTAGGGCTACATCTGTCTCTGTTCCGCACAGGTCATGCATGTCATCCTGAGGCACCTTGCAGTCCCTAGGGCACACTAACCTAGGACACCATAACCTTGTTAGGCCACCTTAACCTATGGTTCCATAGCCCAGGGTGCCTTCTGCGGTGCCTCGTCCAAGGGTGCCTAATATGGCGCTTAGCCTAGGAGGCCTTTTAGGGCGCCTTATGAGGCACCTTACAAGGCACCTTACATAGTACCTTACTGGGCTCCTTACAAGCCACCTTACAAGGCGCCTTGCAAGGTGCCTTACAAGGTGCCTTGCAAGGTGCCTTGTAATGCTCGTTAGTCTAAGGCGCCTTGTAATGTGCGTTAGCTGTTACAGCTTGCTGTAATGATGCAACGCCCACGCCTTAACATGGGCATCTCTACCTTTACAGCGGAACCTAACGCGAATGACATTACCGCAGTTTAGTAAACATACCCCTTAATATATATTTGTCTTATAAATTTGTGACTTGCTGTCTGACTTCCAAGATGATCAACCTAGGAGAGTGGAGGTTACAAGCATATGTCAAGGATTACTAAACTGTGTCTTTGCCCCTCCATTCAGAGAATGATGTTAGTGGTGACACGTAAAGTAAAGGACACAATAAGGAAACTGTAAATGAAGACCTGGAAGGTGTCAGCATCAGAATAGTAATCTCAGTATGGAACTGAGATGAAGAATGGACTGGGTAGCTGAACAGAGAGCGGAAGGCGACCTTTGAAAAATAAATGTGTTATGTTCTGAAGTGCCTTAAGACAATAGTTCCCAAACCTGTCTTACTGACAGCAAAACAATTTGAGTTTTCAGGAAATCCTGAATGACTCTTTTTTTTTCTTTTATTGACTAAATTTTTTATATCATTTATCAATAAGATTCTAAATGGTTTACAAATTTGTAAACTCTGCATATTCTGATTACCAGACTGGCCTTTGGATTAATAGCTTACTAGTATAAACTAGGGATTTGGATACATTATCTTGCATTGATTTGTTTGGGCATCTAAGCAAAGTGCATGCAAAATTGATTGAATGTGCATAAACCTACAAAGCTACATGTGTACATTTCATTTGCATGCATAAAAATGTTGTAACATGCATAGATTTGTTTTATTAAAATTTAAATGTGAAACAAACCAAAAGAAAAATACTCTAAAATCTGGGAAAATCTGAAAACAAAACAAAAAATGTTAGCCGTGTCTATCCCTAGTGATAGTCAGCTTATGGATCAAACATGGGAAAGCATGGACATTTATATATACACATGCACACTGCTGTGGCTCCTCACTGCTTGAATAATAGTGGTACAGTGGACCGAGTTTCTGGAGATGTTACTTGAGGGAATGTTCTGTGGATTCTGCTGTCTCTCCCAGGGGTATGCACCAGAAGGGGTTCCTTAACACAGTACACACAGTCCTCTTTCTCTTCCATGTCTACTAAAGGATGTATAAGCACACACAGTCTATGGTACTTCCCAAGCCTGAGAGAAAAGGCTGAGATACTAGGAAATACAGTACAAATAACGTTATGCTGTTGCACGTTGGTTGGAAGACACAGGTTGAAACTGTGGGCCCATTTTTCGAAGGAGCTGATATTTAAACACCACAGCAGTCAACTGTGGCATGTAAATATTGGTGGGATATTCAGTGACAGTGTCTGCACTGGGGATACTGCTGAATATCCCAGCTGAGCAGTGCTATCCAGACACTTACGGGGTCATGCTGAGGCATGAATAGCGGGGATGGGCATCCCAACGCATGTTGTATGGGGAAAGTAGAGAGGAGCAGGAAAGGGGCTGATCGGGAGCGGTGTTAGGAAAGGCAGTAGACGGCCATCGGCCCCAGATGGACAAGGCCGATTCTAATGTTGGCCCTGTACATCCAGGACGGGTGGCTTGCACGGGGAATTTATTCCACCTCCGAGGTGGAATAAGTTCCCCAATTGACAGGGATCAGTAGGCCCAGGGCTGGGAAGTGGCAGGAGGGGGGCAGGGGAGCTTCCCCGCAGCCCGATCATGGCCTTAGGAGGCCAGATCATGGGTTGGGCTGTGGGGAAAGAACCTTTGCAGCCGGCGGCCGGGGATTGCGGCCTTTCAATGGAGCTGTGGTGGATGGCAACCAGATGCCATGGTGCCTTAGCTCCATTGAACTGCCCTGACTGAGTAAGCCGGGGAAGGCCTGTATATGCAGGCCAGACAGAATCGGGCTCCTCGCCTGCACATACAGGCCTGTTCACGATTCTGATCCCGCGGGGCTAGATGTGCCCCACGAGATTAGAATTGCTACTCCCTCTATGTGTCCAGTTCTGACCGGGCACACAGTGGGCCAGGACATCCGGGATGGAATCAGGCCCTTACCGAGTTTGTGAGATTTTCAGATGGCACTTAACTGGATTGTAGTTCAGGACAGTTGCTTGGAGCAGTGCTGATTGAAAATCCTGCTAACCAGATAAAGGCAGCATTTATTTGAATAGGCCAACACTGCCCTCACTCTACTCATGGCCCTGCACTGACTGGATAGTGCCAACGATGTCTGTAGAGATATTCAACGGGACTGTCAGGATACTGCTACTATCAGGGTCAGCATCCTTAACTGGACAGCCTCCTATTGGCTGACCAGATAAGGGTTCTGAATATTGGCCTATGTCCATTCAAAATACTAACTCCACTAACTCACATCGTAAACGAATCCTTTAAACAAGGATACATACCGGATGCCCTCAAAACATCAATCATCCGACCAACCATAAAGAAGAACAACCTGGACCCCATGGACCCCACCTCCTACAGACCAGTGGCAAGCCTCCCCCTCACCGCCAAGATAATAGAAAAGATAGTCCAACACCAGCTTCAAGATCATCTAGACTCCAACGACATACTCGACCCACAGCAACACGGTTTCCGACCACTACATGGAGTTGAGACCCTCATGACCATCTTAATGAACACACTCATCATCGGAACTCAAGAAAAAGATTCGGGATATATCCTGATCTTCCTAGACATATCAGCGGCCTTTGACACAATCTCACACGAAATCCTCATACACAGACTACAAACAATTGGAATCAAAGACACTGTACTCCAATGGTTCAAATCCTACTTAACTAACAGACAGCAACGGATTCGCACCCTCTCTGCAACTTCGCCCCCCTACCAACAACTACAAGGAGTACCCCAAGGATCCACCCTATCTGCTATGTTGTTCAACATCTATCTCCGTCCACTATGCTCAATCATACGCACCCACAACATCAACTTCCACATCTACGCGGACGACATAATGCTCTACGCACCAATTACAACCACCAACCCAAACAACGAACAGCTATCAGCCTGCTTCAACGACGTGGCCAACTGGCTACAGGAGAACAATCTATCCATCAACATAAAGAAAACCGAAGCCCTAATAGTAACAAAAGAACCGGACTTCAAACCACCTACCCACCTCAACATGGGTACCACACAAATCCAAATCCAGCCTCAAATAAGATATCTAGGCGTCATCATTGACCAAGCTCTCACCCTCAAACAACAAATCAACAAAACCGCCGGGATGATATTCCACAAAGCCAAAACTATTCAACGCCTCCGGCCCCTCCTAGAACATCACGACTTCAGGACAGTAATGCAAGCTGTGACACTCCCTCACCTGGACTTCTGCAACATAATCTATCATGGACTTCCTGCCTCGCACACCAACTCCCTCCGTACAGCCTTGAACACTACAGCAAGGATTATTCAAAATGCAAAAAAACGGGACCACATCACCCCAATCCTAAGAGACCTTCACCTCCTTCCAGTGCAAGCAAGAATCAAGTACAAAGCTATCTTACTCATCCACAAAACAATCCACCACACACAGAACACCTCACTACACCCCTTACTGCCTCGACCATCCCACAACAGATCAACCAGACATTCCTCCAATAACTCTATCATTGTCCCCCACAAAAGAACCAAATCAACACAACGGACCTGCAACAGAGCATTCGAACTTTATGCTCCATCCCTCTGGAACTCTCTACCAAATCACATCAAGAACAACGCTGACATCACATCATTTAGGAAACAGCTGAAGACAATCCTATTCCGTGAACATCTTTTGACCACCATGACCTAATACTTAGATTCAACAGGAGTAAATTATGTCTATGTCTACCCAAATCATTAATTGTTGACCTTGGTGATGGCCCCACCCAAAAAATTACCCCGTCCTATGTTACGTGTTACACCGCTTTGACCCGGTGAAAAGCGGGATATAAATGCAGTTAAATAAATAAATAAATAAATAAAAATAATTTTAAATAAACAAAGGGCTGGATATTCAGCGCTGGTGGCTTACGCTCCTGCATTGGCTAACTGCTGGCGCTGAACTTTAAACCTGGATATTTAATAATGGGACCATATCCAGGTTCTGGCGTTGAATATCTGGGCTGCCCGGATTGCCAAGAAGCCAGCACCATACCTAGGCCCGTGTGAGCGGTGCGGTTGCACAGGGTGCAAAAAAGTAGAGGCACATTTGGACCTGGACCGGAAGTGGAAGCATGCCCATTTTTCCCCCACTGGAAGTGAAGGTCAGAATGGAAGTTCTCAGCCTTTTGCAGGTGCTCAGAGCCATATGGTTTGGGGGACTAGGAAGTCTGCTCAAAGTTTGCTTTACTAGGTGAGTCTTCACCTCGCAGTGGAGCAACATGGCTGGCAGGGATCCCTACCACCCAAAAGTCAAATTCTGCAGGGCCAGGGCTGGGAAAAACGTATGTCACAGCTCCTCACTGCCCCACCTGGACTTCAATCTCCAGGAACAAGCAGGAATGAGTCTTCACATATGGGTACGTCGGTACCGACGGAGTCTGCGCGGGAACGCTTCCCAGCGTCTAATCAGAAAGCCTTTGGAAGCATCCCAACACGCCTGCGTGCTGCCTTCCCGCCTTCCCAACTGTCTCTCCTCAGTTTTCGTTTTTCCGCGGAGCCGGCAGGACGTCCTCCTGTCACTGCAGAAAATTCTTCTTTTATTTTTTAGTTTTCTTGTGGTCGCGACTGCCTTCCCCGACGCCACCGGTATCGCCGGTGTTTCTTTTTTCTTTTCTTGTAAAATTTTTCCTTTTTAAGGAATATTTTTTCCTCCTCAGTGTCTCACGGTTTCTCAGGCCTGTTAGGCCTCTCTTTTTTCCTTCATGGAACCTCCAGCCACTATCCCCAAGAAATGTACAAACTGTGGTGGTACAAACTTATTTTTAGACACTCACAATTGGTGTCTAACCTGCTTGGGTCCTGACCATTTTCCTCCGGAGCCCTCTGGCAATAGTATTGTGAGAAGAAGTTTTCAACATCGAGTTCCCCTTGACACGCGGTCCCCATCCAAATTCAGGGCACCGACCATATCTTCTTCTACACAGGATCAGGTAACCCAAAAACAGTCTGTTAAGACTCGCCAGTCCTCGAGTAGCAGTTCTCATGCACAGCATAGAGATGCCTACGGCCTTGTCCTCGAGAAACCAGTGGCTTCAAAACCCCGGTGGGAGTCTTCGGCCTCCAAAGCCTGTTTGGGGTTTCAGGTTGTTCCGGAGGTTCACCCCTCACAGAACATACCTGAGCCATGCCCGGTGGTGGCATCCGCTTCGAGCGGTACCGATACCCTGGCATCGGCAATGGTGTTGGATGAAACATTCCTCACCAAGGATCATCATCTGGCATCCTCGGTACCTACGGGGCCGTTGGATACGCTCCAGACCGACCCTCCAGTATCGGTACTGGTACCGATACTAGTACCGACGTCGGTACCCTCCAGACGTGCATCGATAGACTCGCTTCCTTCAATGCCGAGTCTGGAATCGATCTCTAGTCTGGAGGACTGGGTACCGACTCGCCTTGGTACCGACACCAGACGGTACCGAAGGCTCGGTTCTGATAATTCGGATCCGCAACACTCGGTTTCTTCGATACCGTTAGAGTTGCCACTGGCTGGCCTTCATCCACCGGTATCAGATACGGTACCGAACTCGGTACTGGTATCCACATTACCATTGCTGTCGGTGCCTTCCATGCTTCTCTCATCAGGCTCGCTTCCCTCGATACTGAGTTTGGAATCGATCCCTAGCATGGACGACACGCTACCGACTGTTGCTGGTCCCGACCTCCTGTGGTACCAGCGACCATCCTTTAATGACCACCATTCAGGATCTTCTATTCCTATAAAGTTGGATAGATCCCTCGGTGCCAATGCTAGTTCTTCAGCAGATCCAGCCTGTCCAAAAGAATTTCCCTCTGGGGATTTTTCTTTTCAAGCTTTTCTCCTGGATATGGCAAAATCACTTGCCATTTCTATACCTGGACAGGATCCTACACAAAGGAATACAGAATCCCTGTATATTCCTGGAAGAGCAAAGGAGAACATCATGCTTCCTTTGCATCATTCCTTGCAGTATCTCCTTCTACGAATGTGGGAAGCTCCTTTAAAGGTACCCCCACTTTCAAGAGCAACTGATCTTCTATATCAGGTGCCCCCTTCTCCAGGATTTCAAAAGACTCAACTTCCTCATCATTCCATTGTTGTAGAATCAGCAATGAGGCGGGTGAAGAGTACTAAAAAGCACTCTTCTTATCCGCCAGGTCGTGAGTCTAAGACTTTAGATGCCTTTGGACGCCAAACTTTCCAGGCATCCATGCTTTCAGCAAGAATTGTCTCATATATTTTTTATATGGGCTTATCTCTTGAGGAGATCACAAAGAAATTACATCTTTTGACTCCTTTTCTTCAAGAGCCCAAGAGTGCAGACTATTCCTCACTGGTTAGTCATGCTCAAAATATCTCTAGATTTCTTACTCGTGCTTCCCTAGACTCCTTTGAGTCTGTTAGCAGGACTTCTGCTATAGCTATAGGAGCACAACGTAAAGCGTGGCTCCAAGCTTCAGACTTGGACAAATGGGCACAAGTTAGACTGGGAAATACTCCTTGCACTGGAGAAAATCTCTTTAACTAGGAGTCTTTACTCCAGGTTGCTCAGTTAACAACTGACTCTCCTGTTTCCAGAGGCTGTTCTACGCCTTCTTCTTTCCCAGTTGGTAGGAAATGTCCTGCCAAAATTTCTTTCCCTAGGGGAAGAAGATTTTATCCATCTTCTGCCCATCATACAGATGTTCCCAAACAGGGGAAACATCACCCTGGTCTGAAGAATCCACAACCTCAGCAGGGTCAACAAACCCAGCAGTCGCAGGGTTTCAAATAGATCATCATTGCCCCTCTCGGTTGGTGGTTAGAGTAGCAGTCTGCTTCTTTGCATTTGCAGTATCTGCACTAAATTTATTCTAACCTTCCTAGATATCTCTTCATGAGACATCTTTTCTTTAACTTTAAGAGTCTTTATGATGATCATGCCCATACTTAACAGGGTTTTCCTCTTCCTCTTGGAGGAAAGAGAACTAACAACTATTAATAGACAGTTGTTTTCCCTGTACTGGCATGTATCATCTCACCAGTCAGAGACTTCCTCCATAGTCAGTCTCTTTTAACTCTGTCTTACCTCCCTCTTACTATAACATTTGGTTTGTAAGAGGGACCCCTTTTACACTGATAAGCCCCTATGGTCCTCTACCTGTTCTACCGGGGGATTCTCCCTTCCGGAGTTGTCTTCCCCCTTGTTACCTTGGGGCAGCCCATCAGACAATAGGAAATCCTACCAGGTCTGTTGTTTCTTTTTCCCAATCTAAAAGAGGGAGAGGGAAAAGAAATTTTCTCCGCTACCTTGGTACGTTGCTGCAGATACAGCAATTCCTAGTGGTTAAGTCACTGGTTCTGTCCACCACACAACCAGGGATTCCCCTCCACTAGCAATCCTTCTAGCCTCAGTGCTAAGTCCCAAACAGGTTATCAACCTCTTTTGGGACACCCTCTTATCACAGCCTGGTTGGTTAACTTCTATTCTTCGCCCCCTTATCCTTGGCAGAATACTTCGTTACCTGCTGGCTTTCCACAGCCAGTGTTTCTTCTAACCAACCTGCAGCATGCTCTCTGCAACTCTACAGAGTAGCTTTGCACTATGGGCCCTTGCTAGAGAGCATTAGTATCTTGCCTAGCAGATAACCCCAGATGGTTAAAAGGGGGTTACCCCAGTCATGTTTCCATGACTGGTAAGTATTTCCTACCCTTACCATCTCATCTTAAATCTCTTTTGAGACATCAGTCTCAGGCCTTTCATTACGTGAAAACCTAAAGAAGGGTCAATTCCCTGGCTTGGCCCATTTCTTCTTTGGTCTTCTCGTCAGAGATAATTTTCTTCAATGGCAGCTAGAGGACGCCCAATACCCCTCTTGCCCTCATAGGCAAGTCACTAGGGTATCTTTCTCCAGTGGCGTCCTCTATCCATTCTCCATATGGCAATTCTGGAGAAGTCTGGACTTCCTGCCTACAGTCTGAAGTTATCCTCTGCCTTTTTCACGTAGGCCATCCTGGTTATTCAAGAGCTCAAATTCTGAAAAGAATCCAGACTTCTTCTTGTCAGGGAGACCTCTCCTCTGACTCTGCCAATCATAACCAGGAAAATAGTTTTTCTCTGTATGTCTATTCAAGCAGGTATTAACTTTCCTGCTCTTAGATAAATCTTCCTCTCTCCCTATATCCCTAGGGGGGATTAGCTTCTATAGACCTCTCTCCTTCCACATACCTGGAGATATGTGTCTATATGTCTACATATTCATATTGTGAGACTATGCCCGTCTTAGGCACTCGCTTAGACATAGGGTATAGCCTGGGTTGTGAAAGAAATACTCTGTAGTCGTGTCCAAAGTGTAAATTAAAGCTGGGCTTTATTCCCCTTCCCTTGAGGATTGCCTTTAGAATACTTCAAACAAGGATAACATAAATTAACTGTTGCTTCACAGATAAATAAAAGTTTCTTCCAAACAATACTTATGCTTCTTCTTGCTTCTTTTTAACAAAGAGATACCATCTCATCTGAAATGCATAAAGCACATTCCATCGGTTCTGGAACGTCCTCTGGGGCTGAACTTTCCCACTGCATAATTTATTTATTTTTTATTTTAGCTGCATTTATATCCCGCTTTTCACCGGGTCAAAGCGGTTGGGGGATACATTTAACACGAGGGGATATGAGACACATACACAAATACTTACAGGGAACATGGGCAATGGAGGGTTAAGTGGCTTGCCCAAGACCACAAGGAGCACCTGTGGGACTAGAAACTCCAGTCCTTCTGGCCCAAGGTTGCTGTCCTCTAGTGGGATTTGAACCACTGACCTTCTGGCCTGTAGTACCTTGCCCCAACCACTAGGCCACTCCTCCCCGACCTGGTCCTGTATACGGGCACCAAGTTTCTGTGTCACTGCTTTCAGAACCTTGCCCTCGAGAGACCTCAGCTTCTGGGAGAGGAGACTGCTTTGTGCCGTCATAGATACCAGGGGCTGTGCTGGCGATTTCTTCCCACCACCTATGCCAATAGGGGTTTTCTAGCTCTCTGTAAGCTTGGCTTTTTATACAAGGACCCACTTCTTTCCCTTTATAGAAGACAGGGTACTTATCTTTCTTCTTGGTGAAGATTGTTTCCAGCCCTTCCTCCTCCAGCCAAGGCTTCCTCTCTGAAGTGCAAACTGCCTTTCTCCGTGAGTACCGGTCACTGGGTTTTGCTGAGCAGAATTCACTTCCTGTTCTCAGTGAGCTTTCCTGGACGTGACCTTTGCTCTCTGCCTGCTTGGCTGTTTTCCTCTGCACGAGGACCCCTCTGGCTTGGAAGTCTTTGGCACTGCTCTTCCTAGCCCTCTCGGGTTCAACAGCCTTCAGCCCTGGTTCTCCAAGACAGCGTGTCTCTCTGTGTTTGCTCCGGAGTCCTGGTCTCTACTCTCCTCTGAGACTGACTCCCTTGCCTAATCTGCCCTTGTGGGATTTCCCACCTGGTTTTATTTTCTTGCTTGTTAGATGTAGAACGTGACTCTCCCCCCAGGTGAGCCTGATTGGAACCCTGAATTTCTACTGCGTCACTAATGCCATGAGGAAAGTTTGTTTCTCCATTCCCTGCTCCCCTGCATTGTGAATGTCTCAACTGCACATGTGGCTGTGAGGTAAGCTCTTCTTTTACATTTCCCTTTATTATTTCTGGCTCAGTGCTGTCTACCTCATGACAATATATATATATATATATATATATATATATATATATACATATATACACACACACATATATATATATATTCATCTATATCTATCTGTGTTTCTTCGGCCCCTACATATCTCCTATAGATATATTCATATATACCCTATATGTGTATATATTCAATAGATATATGTATATATACATAGATATATTTATAGATCTATTGAGATATATTTTTAGATAGATATGTATCTATATACTCATCTATCTGTTCTGTTAGGTTCAGATATCCTTATATTCCTCTATGATCCTGACAGATGGGCACTACCCTTATCATTGCTATACCAGCATACTTAGGGGGCGACACTTATAACCACTTCCTGTGGTAATTAACAAAATTTTCCCTACCATATAGGTTGGGTACTCCTGAAGCTCTCCATGTACCTTTTTTCTTTCCTAATTGACCCCATTTAGGAAAGACATTGCGGAGCTTCAGTTAATCTAAAGCTTAGGGATCCTGAGTCTGTCCTTACTTTCTTATCAGATACAAGGGTCTCCATACCCTTTCTCCCCTACATGGACTGATTCCATCCACAGTCCAGTTATGTCAGACTCATTTTTTCTTTTGGTCCTAAGTTTGTACTCTTTTTGGACCAAAACACCTTAAGCTTTCTTTAATACTACCTTCTGCTTCTCCGCTGAAGCTCTACCTCTTATACTACCCCAGTTTTTCCCCTGGGGCTATTTCTCACCCTGAAGGGTTCTGACCTTCACTTGTTTTTTTTCTACTCTTATTACCTCTACTTCTCAGTGAGGTACCCCTTGAGCACATTCACTGGCTCTTCTAACAGATCCATATGTACCTCAGTGGACTTGTGCAATGCCAACAAGGGAGGCCCAGATTACAATATTTTACTACAAAATGCCCTCTATACAGGGTCTTCCCTTTTAGAAACCCTGTTCTAGCCAGCTGTTCCACAGCTCCTCTTCTGTATTCAACTCCTACCCTCCATCCCCAGGATGCCTGAGGTCTTAGCAATAGCATGGCTCGTTCTAGACTTGCAACATGCTAGGACTCCCTCTGGGCATCTGAGCTTGGGAGTCCCCATATGTGAAGACTCATTCCTGCTTGTTCCTGGAGATAGCACAGTTACTTACCTGTAACAAGTGATCTCTGGGAACAGTAGGAATAAGTCTTCACAACCCACCCACCTCCCCTAGGAGTTGCTTTTTCTCTATCTCTATCTTTCCCTTCCTTGCTCTCTCTCTCTCTCTCTCTCTCTTTGTCTCAGCTTTCAAACTTAACTGAGGAGAGACAGTTGAGAAGGCGGGAAGGCAGCACGCAGGCATGTTGGGATGCTTCCAAAGGCTTTCTGATTGGACGCTGGGAAGCATTCCCGTGCAGACTCCGTCGGTACCGACGTACCCATATGTGAAGACTTATTCTTGCTGTTCCCAGAGATCACTTGTTACAGGTAAGTAACTGTGCTATGCCAGCAGTTCAAGCACACACTCTAAACATATCTGTGTCGCCCAGCATGTCTTGAAGTTAATCTTGCGATACATAAGATTAGCATCAAGACATGCTGGGCTGCAAGAATGAGTTTAGAATATGCTTACACTATCGGCATTGATGTCCCGGAAAAGAGTCTGCAGAACCTCAGCATAACTTTCTGCTGATCAGTTCTTGCTCCTTCCCTTATCCAGCAGGTGCAGATCGGCAGGCAGCAGTGAGTTTCTGGACCCTGGTAGCTAGGAGGGAAGGAGGGAGGGACATGTGGCTGTGAGCAGGAGCCCTTAAGCTGCAAGAGGAGCACTGCTGACCTCCCAGCTGCAAGAGTCATAGGTCATGGGGTGGATGCTAGGTTCTTGAGTTGCACAGGGCATAGTTATGGCTTGGTACGGCTCTGCAGGAAGCTAACCGGGCAGTAGCAGCATTCAGCTGTTGTCCAGTTAGCTTCTAAGGTAAACGTTAGGCCAGTGTTTCCTGAATGTCACTGACCAGGCAGTAGCTCAGTATCACTGCTGCCCTGTTAACAATGAGTAATGCCGTGGAATGCTCCCAGCACACCCTGATGTTTATTTATTTTATTTATTTATTTAACTATTTCTTTTATACCGCCCCTTCCAGAGATCAAGGGCGGTTTACATATAACAAGTCAACAGTCATGTACACAGTTTGTATACATTTTACATAGAACATAGAACATAGAACAATAGAAATCAACTATTTACATTAAACAGTAAATATACCATTTATAGGTATTAAAGCAAACATATTAAACTTTATACAAATGAATATTTACAGTGTGTGGTGTGTGTGGTGTGTGGGGCAGGAATTGGTGTAGGTGCTGGAATTTAGTTCCTTTTTTCGTCTTCAGGTGTGAGGGAGGGGGGAAAGTCTTGTGGATACATTGTTGGGTTAGGGGATTAAGGGAGTCTGTGTATGTGTGACCATGTTTGTTGTGGAGCTGGTCTTGGGGGAATAGGGGATTTCGAAGTGTTCAGTGAATAGGTAGGTCTTTAATTCTTTTCTGAATTGGGTGAGGTCTCTTATGGTGCGAAGTTCAATAGGGAGGTCGTTCCAGAGTGTAGGGGCAGTGAATGAGTATGCTCTGGAGCTAGTGGAATTCTTAGTTTTACGGATGGCTTTTGGTGTGATGAGGGAGTGGGCCGCGTTCTGTCTGAGGGTCCTTGTCGATGTTGGAGATTGGAGTAATGTGGATAGGTGTGAAGGGGTTATGTCATTTATAAGTTTATAGGTTGTTAGGATAATCTTATATTTGATTCGGCTGTTTATAGGGAGCCAGTGGAGTTCCAGTAGTATTGGGGTCACGTGGTCAGTTAGGCGAGCTTTAGAGATTACCTTTGCACAGATGTTTTGTGCTCTTTGGAGAAGGTATATGCTCTTTTGGGGGAGGCCTATTAGGAGACTATTGCAATAGTCGAAGTGCGGGGTGATCAGTGTACTTACTACGGATCTAAAGTCTTGTGTTTCAAGAAGTGGCCTTAGGTGCTGAATAGTTTTGAGTTTATAGAAGATGGTTTTTACTATTTGTTTTATGTGAGGTAGCATGGTGAGGGTGTGGTCTATTATTACTCCTAAGTATTTACCTGTTTTCTGACGGGTATGGAGGTTTTGTTGATTGTGATTGTTTCTGGGTATGAGTTCTCAGTCGTGGGTGGTCTTGTCACAAACATTGCCTCAGTTTTTTTGAGGTTTATGCTAAGGTGGTTAGTTTCCATCCAGGAGGAGGTCTCAGCCATGCATTTGGATAGCGAGTCATATGTAGGGTTTTTAGCATTTATGGGGATAGCTAACATGATGTCATCGGCATATATAAAATGGTTAATCCTGTGTTTTTTTAAATATGTCTGTTATCGGTTGCAGGTACAAGTTAAATAAGAGGGCCGAAAGGGCTGATCCTTGGGGTATTCCCTGTCCTTGAGGGAATGTTTCTGATGCTTGTTGGTCAATTTGGACTCGTATTAATCTATGTGAAATATAGGATTTGAACCAGTTAAGGACAATCCCGCCTATACCTAGGTTTTCTAATCTGTTGATCAGTGTCATGTGATTAATGTTATCAAAGGCGGCAGAGATATCTATAAAAAGGAGTAAGAAGCCTTGATGTTTGCCATCAGTGCCCTTGATGAGGAAGTCCATAAGGGTGATTAGGAGGGTTTCTACTCCATGGAATGGGCGGAAACCAAATTGGTGTGAGTCAAGAGGTTTGTGTTCATCAATGTGTTCTTGTAACTGAATTTGAATTGTTTTCTCTATTATTTTGGCTATGAATGGAATGCTGGCTATGGGTCTGTATGAATTCGGGTCATTTGAGTCGAGCTTATTATTCTTTATTATTGGTCGGAGTGTTGTGAGTTTTAGGGCATCAGGCATGATGCCCTGTGAAAGGGATTGGTTAACGATGTATTGTATATTTACCACCAATTCAGCTTTTGCACACTTAATCCATGACACATGACGGTTAACTTCAGGGCACGTAGTGGCGACATCCGCTGAGTATCTAGTCGAGTGGCATTTACAAAGTTTGCAGGTCTACAAACCATGTAAATGCCTTTGAATACCCCCCCCCCAAAAGAATTTCACTTAACCATCCTGCTGAATGGCAAAGATGTTCAAATACAGGCAATGGATTTATTTTTTATCAGTAAAGAGGTAAGCTAGGACAATTGAAGGATAATTTTATAAAGTTTTTTTGCAGGCATATGTCAATATATGCATATTAAATACTGCTTATAATATTTCCCCATGTACAAATATGCATGAGGACAAGAACGTTCCAATCTGTGCACAACTCTGTAGCAGGGATGTTAGGGGGCTGGAGTCGAATGGACATATGCCGAGCCACAGTTTGCACTCATTCTTTTTTTTCTTTTCCAACAGTTTTTATTGAGAATTTTTGCACTGTACAGAGTTGGTTTGTTTACATCGTGGTTGAGGTTATTTTACGAAATGGTTGGTGCTTGTGGTATAAGACAATGCTTGCAGTTTTGGCTGTAGAACGCATTGCACTCATTCTTTTTAAAAGAAGTGAGGTAATGCTCATGGTACGTGTCGCGCAGTGCAGGTGACTTCCCCCATGATTTCTTAGAAGAAGTGTAAAAAGTCATTTCGCAATTGCTTTGAGCTGGTTTACTCTATTCTTGATTTCCACCCTCTGTTTACTGTATCACACTCTTTTTTGAATTCCAGCATCATCTGAGGCACTTCACTGTTCACCTTTCTTTTTTCTAAATACATGTAATTCACCACCACCCTCTGTCTTCTGTCAGACAATCATTTTTTAATCTAGTTGACTGTCCTGGGAAATATCCCCCCTCCCCCTTTCCAGGCTTCTCAGTTTATTTGTCAGCCTCCCGTGAGGAAGCATATCAAAAGCTTTGCTGACGTCTAAGTAGACCACATCCAGAGCATGCCCTTTATCTAGTTCTCTATTCACCCAGTTGAAGAAATCAGTTGGATTGATTTGGCATGATCTGCCAAAACCATATTGCTTTAGATTGCAACCCCCTGGACTGTAAAAAGCTTACTGTCCTTTCCTTCAGCAGCATCTCCATTATTTTTGCCCAATACTGAGGTGAAGCTTACTGGTCTGACATTTCCCCATCTTCTTTGTTACCACTTCAGCCCTTCTGCCATCCTATGGAACTCATCAGCTTTTCTCCAATTCTGCAGAACCTCCGCCATCTCTAGGGATCTGTTAAACCAGGGGTTCTCAACCCAGTCCTCAGGACACACCTAGCCAGTCAGGTTTTCAGGATAACCACAATGAATATGCATGAGATAGAACTGCATGAACTGTCTCCATTACCAGGACCCCCCTTAATATTTGGGGATGTATCCTTTCTGGTCCCATGGCTTTGTTCACTTTCAGTCCTCTATGTTTTTCACAAACATTTTCTTCCATGAATGTATCTACTTCATTTTGGTATGTCCTTTTGCCAGTTATTTGTGGTACTTCTCCAGGGATTTCTTCTGTAAATATCAAACAGAAGTATTGTTAATGGGATTGTGTTAGAAGTATTTCCATATGCAAAAAGCAGCATTGAGACATGTAGATTGAAATATACATCTCAATGTCATTTGAGAACTTGCTTTTTGTACATGTAGGACAAGGAGTGAGAGTGGTTTGAGCAGGGTCTACAGAGTAGAAGTAGATTGCCCATTTTATATAGGAAACCCACATCTGGAAGAAAAAATATAGATGTCAACATTTACACCTGCCCCAGGTACAAATAAGTGCCCGCTGACAAGGGCAGATGTTAATGCCCCCCATCTGAATCCCAAACCCTAGGAACCTCCCTCTGCCTGGCCACCAATAACAATCCAATCCTTTATCCCATTCACGTCCCCCACTAGCAGCCATCCAATCCCCCTCCCTCCGACCCAAGGCTTATAGCAAGCCCTTTGAGACAGTCAGAAATGCCCCTCCCCACAAAAGATACCCAAGCAAACTGAAGGACTGAAACCCATCCTATCTCAAATACCAACTACAATGGCAGATTGAGACCCCTGCCAACCCCCATCTCCTGATAGGCCCCCATCTTGGTTTTACCACTTTCATTGGGGTATAGTGAGAGCAGGAGCAAGGCCCACTTTCTCCTGCCTAACACACAGTAGATCTGTTTGGTGCAACTAACCACTAGCAGTAATCTTAAGATACTTTCAGTTGGGGTATAGTGGGTGCTCCTGCTCCCATTGCACCCCAACAAAGCCGGAAATCCCAGGGGTTCTATAAGGAGCTGCGAGGTTTGTAGGACTCCTGATCTGCTGGTGAAGGGGTCTTCAAGTAGGGGTTTGTAGTCTTGCAGTTTCCTTGTGGGGATTTTAGGGGAAGGGGGCTTCTGACTGCCTTGGGGGCAAGGGAGGGGGAATGAGATAGTTCCTGATGGGGGAGGTGAAAGGGCCAGCTGGGGGGAGGGGGTATGCCTGGGGTTGGGAATGTAGGCGCAGGGTCCAGATCTGTGGTGCTACACTGGTATGCCAACGTAAGAACATAGGATATGTTATACTGAGTCAGACCAAAGATCCATCAAGGCCAGTATCCTGTTTCCAACAGTGGCCAATCCAGGTCACAAGTACCTGTCAGGTTCCAAAAAAGTAGGCAGATTCCATGCTGCTTATTCCAGGATTAAGCAGATTTCCCCAGTCCTCCTTAATAATGGATAATGGACCTGTCCTCCAGGAACTTGTCCAAAGCTCTTTTAAACCCAGCTACAATAATAGCTTTCACTACATCCTCCAGCAACAAATTCCAGAGTTTGATTTATATGTTGAGAAAAAATATTTTCTCTGATTACTCTTAAATGTGCTACATTGTAGCTTCATTGCATGCTCTCTAGTTTTTCTTCTTCTTGAAGGAGTAAAGAACTAATCTATGTTAACTCCCATTCCATTCCACTCCACTTCACTCATTATTTTATAGACCTCTATCATATTTATTTATTTATTTATTTAGACAGATTTGTATGCCACCTTTTCCTTCAATCAAGGTGGTCATGTCACATCACGATTGGAGGGTTACATTTAACATTAGGGTACGTGTAAACATTTAGACATTACGGTTACTTAGCAGCATTTAGACAGTACAGTTACTTAACAGCATTTGGACAGTACAATTGAGGTAACATTTAACATGAAGGCATTTAATAATGTGGTATGATAGGTTTGTGTGTGTGGATAGGATGGGTGTGCGCTTAGTTTATTTATTTATTTATTTATTTACATTCTCTTATATACCGCGCTATTCTGCATCAGTGCGGTTTACATTGAACAAATTGAAATTACATTGAACAGGGCATTATAACTTGGAGATAACTATTTTACAGGGAACATGGGCTATGTAGTACCTCCTCCATGCCCCCATTCAGACTTGGATGTGCTCAAGCATCCCTAGAGCCAGCCTCTAAAATGGTTTTGGAGATGTCTCTGCATTTTTGTCTTCTCTAAGCCTGTTTTCGGATATCCAAAGTTTCATATAACCCAATATATAGCTGCATAAAGTGGCTTGTATATATTTATCATGTTTTCCCTGTTAAGGAACCTGTTTAATGTATACCCAAGTTATTTTACCTGTTCACTGTAAGCACAAATCACTAAACTGAGATGTGTAGTTTAATGTTCATTGTAAACCGCACTGGTGTCAAATAGCGCGGTATAAAAGAGACTGTAAATAAATAAATAAATAAATAAATAATAGGGCCTCTAAAATGGCCCCCAAGGTGAAAACTGCTTAAAGTTAGAACAGTTATTCAGATGACCTAACTGGCTTAACTTTAACCAGTTTAGCTATCTGGTTAGTGGCTGAATATTGCCGTTAACTGGATAGCAACCATCACTGTCCCTGCTCTGCCCACTGACTGCCATGGTTTTAAATGGGCATATTTTATGCGGTCTGTGGAGATATTCACAGATACTAAGGAGGTCATTCAGAGAGGCCGCTATCCACCTTCTCTGTATTCCACCTTCCATCCCTCCTGCATGCACAGAGTCACAGTGCATGCTGCCGGGGATGGGGGCGGCATGGGGGTGGAGAGTGGGAGGAGCACGGGCAGGACCGGCACCTGGATGTATAGAGCAGCACTAGGGGGACGGTCAGATTATTCCACCTCGGAGGTGGAATAAGCACTGGGTACCCCTCCGGATTGGCTGGCCAGGCCCCCTGAGGCAACAGAGGCATGCCATGTGGATCCTCTCTGCCCAATCCAGGACCTTGCTGCCCCCATCGGGAGTCAGGCAGCAGGGAAGCAGGGTGTCATCGGTTGCAGGCAGGATGTCCTGCGGGAAGATGTCATTGTGACAAAGGAGGGGGGACACTAGGCCATCATACAGGGCCCGAACCTGCACCCATGGGAATGTCTTGCTCCTGCGGTGCAGAATCTGGTCTTGACAGGCCTGTCCTGCTCGGGGCCATCCAGATGGCCCGGACATGCCCCTTGCTGATTTGGACTCCACTTGGTTAGTGACACTTAATATTGGGCTGAATATGTTTTAGCCAGTTAGCAGGTTATGAATATGTCCCTTTATTGTTAATGATCCCATAAATGAAGATAACAAACTTTATTCAATTTGAAAAACTGACTTAGAAAAATATGTGTTCTTTATTTTTTTTAATAGATATCTTTTCCTCTGAACCACATTGGGTGAGAGTTTAAACTAATCTCCTGGTCTTCACATTATACAATTATCTTCTTACAGGAATGCCAGTGAAAAAATTATATATCTTAAGGGATTTTTCAGCTTTTTAGAAATATCATTTTACTTTCTAACCAATACTACAAGGTTCTGCTTTTCATAGAGGGGGGAAATAGTTATGGAACCATTTCAGTGGCATGCCTACCAAAAATCAGACTCCTATTGTATAATAATACAATACATGGCAAAGTCTTAAAAACAGCGTATTACTTATACTGCATAAATTGAGATTTGATCATATCAGCCCTCAGAAGCAAAATAAGGTTAAACCTCAACAGTAAGAGATACAAGACTTCCAATGACTCTCTGCTGGTATGCAAAATGTATTAGCAGCTTAATTCTGAACAAAATTGTACAGTTAGATGTACAACATTTAGAACGTGATCATCATAAGTAATTTGTAATAAGACTAACTTTTCTCAGTGGAATAATCCTATCTTACCTTTTCTCCTTTTATACTAAGGTGAGAGTATTAATCTTGCTAAGTCCATACTAGCCAGCTTTAGCAGAATGTTTCTATGCATTAGGTGCAAGTTTTATTAGATTATACTTCACTCTACTGGATATTGCAAATATGTCAGTACATACGGTCATGAATAGATTTTGCCTGCAGGAAAAGTGGTGATATGAATTTAATTATGTATAAATTAGCAATTTAACTTATTATATTTGTACAGTTTTTCTTTATTGGTTAAGAAGATAAACCTTCAGCCAACTAAAATTTCATTAAAATGAAAAGAAAAACTTACCTTTCAGATTAGTCTTTGTTCTTTTTTGTTCTAACCACTGAAATTGCTTTGCTAAATGATCTAATGTTAGAAACATATGGCTGCTATGCTAGTCCATGTGAAAAAACAGTAAAAAGATCAATAAGCAAGTTGTAGGCTCTACCTTCAAGTGGACTATGTTAGTATACTTGCGGCTTTCTAACAAGTCAATTAAAGAGAAATGACCTTGCTGAATAGTTGGGTCCTCCAGAAATGTCTACCCTCAGACTTTGTATTTGTCTTGAGCATTGGGTTGCCGTTAGTAAGTATTGTAATTCTGTGGAGATCATTTGCTAAAGCTCTGCCAGTTTTGCAAAAATTTCCATTACAGAGTGTTGACAAATTTAGAGGGTCATTTTAGGATTTTGCGGTATCTACATGTGTAAATATTGGCATTTACACATTTAATTGGCATGTATGCATGCACACATGTAAATACATAAACCTCTAAATGCCGATTTTACACATGCAAATGCTGAGGGATGAATGGATAGAGACATTTATCACTCACCTACTTACCCCTGAGGCGGAAGGTCTGGGGCTTCAGTGAGGCTCCTCTTATATAGCAAGGATTTAGTAGTGCCCTCTGGGATTTGGAGTCCCAATAGCTAATCAAATAAGAAGGTAGTTGTGGTCGAGTAGCTATGCTTAAAGAGGTATTTATTTTCCCTTCCCGGGAGAATTCTTGCAACAAGGGTCAAAAGAAATTAAACCATAATACTGGCATAACACAAGTGGGGACTACAAATTACAACAAAAATGATTCTTGTCAGCGTTAACCAAACAAAAAGGGAAAAACAGGCTTTTTCTATCACAAAGCTGAACTGTGAAATCTGTGTTCCTCCACAGATTTCTCTTAGGCAGGCTTTACTTAGGCTTTAACAAAAAGAGGTCACACTATCGGAAAACACCAATATACAGTCCATTTTGCAAATATCTGAGCTCTCTTCACAGAAGTCACATTCCATGTCTTCGTGTACTTCTTGGCTATTATATTTTGCAGGGCTGTAATGTGTATCAGTGTTTAGTAGTTTCCTCTCTTCTTGGCCAGAGCTTCTCTCCCCTCTATCACTGCAGAAAGGCTGGTTACCGTGCACTATGGATTCTCCCCTTAGAGGGCCATACACTTCAGGACCATTGGGAGTAAAATTCAGTGCCTCTATTCCAGGTACTATGCCTTTCTTCAGGCTGAGCTCTGCCTGTCTGTTTTGCAACCGGGAAGTTGAAACGTTTCTCCCTTTCACTTCCCCTCACAGGACATCTTTCTCTTAGGTGGGAAATCTCTTTTGGATAAGAGCTTTTGCTCCCCAGGTACCTGCTCCCGTGGTTATTCCCTCTCCCAGCTCCTCGTGGTTTGCAGCTTGGAATCTCTCTCTGTCCCCAACCGGACTTTGGCTTAGTGCAGCCCAACTTTCCAGCACTAACCTCTGAGAATTCCTCCTGGGCAAACTCCTCTGAGGTGCAGATGGACTCCACGTCAGAAGCTTTCAGGTATGACTCCTGGCTCTAATGAACTCTGCTCTTTCCTTTCCCGTGAGTCCTCTCAGTGTCTCTTTCTCTCTCAGTATCTGAGACTGAGTCTGACTCCCTGCTTGCGTCTCTGCGTGCTTCTCTGCCTGTATCTCGGCGTGTGTCTCTGCTCCTGTCTGCTTTGCTCAAGACTGACCTTATTTTATGTGCGTCATTCTTTGAGTCTCTTGTTAGCTCAAACCCCTGCAGCTGTTTCTGCTTCTCTGATGAGCTATGACGTAATGCTATTCCTGGGCGTTTACCTACAGCCGGTGCTCTTGTTTTGCTAGGTTGCTCATAGCAACCCCTAGCCATGTGCTTTGCACTGCCGGTTTTAAAACTGCCCTGTGTATTTTCCTCCACTTTTATAGGCACTATCTGCCTTGCGCCATGACAAATCCCCCCCCCTTAAAATATTACGGGCTGCAGATTTTACCTGACAGCCCGGAATCTCCTTTCGGGACCTATCTCGAGGTAATACTGTCTGAGACCCATCTCGGTATATAACAGTAACTAGGCTGGCAGTGGCAGACCTGTCCTTCCACAGCTTGAGTACATTTACGTGATATGTCTTTTGGCGGCCCTTCTCGTTTTCCACCCGGTAGGATACTGGGCCAACCTTCCCTATCACTGTACCCGGACCCTTCCACCTGGACTCGAATTTCGGTCCGGGGTCGGATACTTGGATAAGCACTTTGTCGCCTATACTTAGCTGCCTTGGTCTGGTGCCCCTGTCATAATACTGTTTTTGCTTATTTTTACTGGCCTTTAAATTCTCTATAGAGGCCCTGGATGTCCTCTCTAGGCGTTGTCTTAACTCCTTAAGGAATTGGGGTACCCCGACCTCCTGCATGTTCGGCTCTACCCATTGCTCCTGCAGGATGTCCAGGATGCCTCTTGGAGCGCGGCCGAACAGCAACTCGTATGGAGATGCCCCCAGGGACGCCTGTATGCGCTCCCTGCATGCGTATAGCGTGAATGGGAGCAATGTATCCCATTCATTCATTTCCCCCGCCTTCAAACCTCTGCGTAGTAGTTGTTTAATGGACTGATTCATACGCTCCACGAGCCAGTTAGACTGTGGATCGTATGCTGATGTCCGTATATGGCGGATGCCGAAGGCTTCCCAGACCATAGCCAGATGTTTTGCCAGGAAGTTACTCCCCTGATCAGTCAGGACTTCCCTGGGAAAACCTACCTCACAGAAAAGTTTGATTAACTCTAAGGCTATTAATTTGGCGGATGTGTTTCTCAAGGGAATGGCCCAAGGAAACTGCGTGGCATGGTCAACTATGACCAAGATATACTTGAAACCCCTTGGTGTCTTCACCATAGGTCCTATTATATCCATGCCCATTCGGCTTATAGGAGCCGCTATGGTGGGAGTTGGCACCATGGGTACTGCCTTAGGCTTTATAACTGTCACTCTTTGACAGCTAGGGCATGCCTCGCAATATTGTCGTGTCTCCTTGAACACCCCGGGCCAATAAAATCTAGCTAAGATTTGGTCCAGCGTCCCCTGGATCCCCTTGTGACACCCCACTGGGTGGTCATGTGCTAATCTTAATACGCTAGCTTTAAAGGTCACGGGTACAACTAGTTATTTGCGTATGGCATCGTTATGGGGGTTTACACACTCTCGGTATAGGAGATCATTCTCCAAGAAAAACCTTGGTAGGGTTTGTCTAATTTCCTCCGCCCACTCAAACACTCTTTTAAGCGCTGGGTCAGCTCTCTGCTCCATGGGAAATGAAGGAAATTTTCTTACTACCTCTGCTGGTACCCAGGGCAACCCTACAGCACCTTCTAGCTCGGCCCTCCCCCGGGTCCTAGAGTATCTTTCCCTACGCTTCCTGGGTTTATCTTTCTTCCCTACTTTATCAGGGGGATGTACTAAGTCATCATGGTTAGGGAGGGAAGCTAGCCCTTCCTCATCGGGGTCCTCCCTTTGGGCATTTTCCTCCCCTTCGGGTTCCTCAGTATTTTCCACTGACTCCTCTCCCTTCCCAGAGGGTCCCGCTTGAGAGCAAGTGGATACCAGACCTAGTTTAATACCCCAGTCTTTTCCCAATTCATTATGAAAGGGAGGCCAATCCTTCCCCAGTATAACATCCTCTAGTAGTTCGGGAACTACGGCCACCCACATCTCTCTGATTGTGACCAACCCTTGTACCACAACATTGTGTAGGGGATAAGGGACAAATGCGCCGTGCACGCACTTGACCCGGACTTGGCCTCCTGCTTGACTCGGGGGCGACTGGCGGTGCCCCTCAATGGCTTCCCAGAGCCTCTTTGAAATCATGCTCTGGTAAGCCCCCGAGTCAAGTAGAGCCAGTGTGTAAATACCTTCTATTTGGACCTGTATACGGAATTCATCCTGTTCTGTTTCCTCTGTCCCTGTCACCAGGACTGTTCGTTCTGTGCAGGATCTCTGATAATGTCCAGTTTTTCCACACCTAAAACATTTTCCTTTGGGTACAGAATAGACATTGCCATCAGAGACATTGACATTCAACATTTCAGGTTTATACATCTTATCAGGCACATATTTTTCTTTTCTGCCACTTTTCCTCCTACCAGCTGCCAACCAGATACCTTGCCCTGTGGTGTCAGTCCTCTCGGCAGCGAAATACCGCTCCGCAAGAGTGGCTGCCTCCTCCGAGGTTTGGCAGTGCTGGAGCGTCAGAAAAGTTGTAAGACCCCTGGGAACAGCCTGCATAAATTGTTCTAGCACAATTTTGTCAATGACTGTTTCCACTGTACCTCCCTCTGCTAACAACCATTTTTTGGCTACACTTTTTAAGCGCTGTGCTAAGGCCTTGGGGGTCTCTTGAGGCCTAATTACTGCCTCCCTAAACATTCTTTGATAGTGAAGGGGGGTGAGCCCCAATCTATCTTTTACCGCTTTCTTCACTTCAATATAATTGGAAGCTAATTCTGCTGGCATAGCCTTATATGCTGAAAGGGCCTCGCCTGTGAGCGATAGGGCAAACCGGGTGGCCCACTGCTCCTCCGGCCATTTCAGGGTGGTAGCTATCCTTTCAAAAGCGTCCAAGTAATCGTCCAAATTGTCCTGCGGTTGTAACTGTCCTAATACAAAGGCACCATACGACCTCAGACCGGCGGCTTGGAGTGCCATGGGGACGTCAGCAGTAACGTCTAGCGGCTTCTTTAAAAGCGCGTCCATGGTCTCTATCAAGGGCCGCTGCTGCTCCTGTATGGTCCTTGTGTTCTGTTCCTGAAGGTAGTGGATAAGCTCAACTTGCTTATCCCACTGCGTCTTCATCCAATGGGCTACATCCAGTGGCTCCATCCTTCGCCTTGATGTACCTACAGAGAGAAACAAAAACAAAAACCAAGTGCGATACCGCAACTTTTTGTTTTTTTCCACCGCCCTTTCTCTGCCCACCAGCGCCCCCTTTCTCACTTTATCCTCCCCACGTCTGACTAGGTACTTTTTACCTGAGCCTTCATGCAGGGGTCAGCTTGTGAGAAAGTTTTCTCTTGGTCCAACACCTGGCAGCAGAAATCTTCCTGACGGTTCTCTCCTTCTGGATGACAGCTTTCTTTTTCCCAGCAGACTGTAGTCCTTTTGTGCTGTCCTTTTGGAACCTTGCGCAAAAATCCTGCCAACTATGCCACTTGTCACTCACCTACTTACCCCTGAGGCGGAAGGCCTGGGGCTTCAGTGAGGCTCCTCTTATATAGCAAGGACTTAGTAGTACCCTCTGGGATTTGGAGTCCCAATAGCTAATCAAATAAGAAGGTAGTTGTGGTCGAGTAGCTATGCTTAAAGAGGTATTTATTTTCCCTTCCCGGGAGAATTCTTGCAACAAGGGTCAAAAGAAATTAAAACATAATACTGGCATAACACAAGTGGGGACTACAAATTACAACAAAAATGTTTCTTGTCAGCGTTAACCAAACAAAAAGGGAAAAACAGGCTTTTTCTATCACAAAGCTGAACTGTGAAATCTGTGTTCCTCCACAGATTTCTCTTAGGCAGGCTTTACTTAGGCTTTAACAAACAGAGGTCACACTATCGGAAAACACCAATATACAGTCCATTTTGCAAATATATGAGCTCTCTTCACAGAAGTCACATTCCATGTCCTTGTGTACTTCTTGGCTATTATATTTTGCAGGGCTGTAATGTGTATCAGTGTTTAGTAGTTTCCTCTCTTCTTGGCCAGAGCTTCTCTCCCCTCTATCACTGCAGAAAGGCTGGTTACCGTGCACTATGGATTCTCCCCTTAGAGGGCCATACACTTCAGGACCATTGGGAGTAAAATTCAGTGCCCCTCTATTCCAGGTACTATGCCTTTCTTCAGGCTGAGCTCTGCCTGTCTGTTTTGCAACCGGGAAGTTGAAACTTTTCTCCCTTTCACTTCCCCTCACAGGACATCTTTCTCTTAGGTGGGAAATCTCTTTTGGATAAGAGCTTTTGCTCCCCAGGTACCTGCTACCGTGGTTATTCCCTCTCCCAGCTCCTCATGGTTTGCAGCTTGGAATCTCTCTCTGTCCCCAACCAGACCTTGGCTTAGTGCAGCCCAACTTTCCAGCACTAACCTCTGAGAATTCCTCCTGGGAAAACTCCTCTGAGGTGCAGATGGACTCCAAGTCAGAAGCTTTCAGGTATGACTCCTGGCTCTCATGAGCTCTTCTCTTTCCTTTCCCGTGAGTCCTCTCAGTGTCTCTTTCTCTCTCGGTATCTGAGACTGAGTCTGACTCCCTGCTTGAGTCTCTGCGTGCTTCTCTGCCTGTATCTCGGCGTGTGTTTCTGCTCCTGTCTGCTTTGCTCAAGACTGACCTTATTTTATGTGCGTCATTCTTTGAGTCTCTTGTTAGCTCAAACCCCTGCAGCTGTTTCTGCTTCTCTGATGAGCTATGATGTAATGCTATTCCTGGGCGTTTACCTACAGCCGGTGCTCTTGTTTTGCTAGGTTGCTCATAGCAACCCCTAGCCATGTGCTTTGCACTGCCGGTTTTAAAACTGCCCTGTGCATTTTCCTCCACTTTTATAGGCACTATCTGCCTTGCGCCATGACACATTTAAATACCTCCATGTCATAAATGCAGAGGGGGAGAGTCTCTTTCAATTGAAAGAAAGCTCTGCAACAAGGGATCATTGGATGAAAGTGAAAGGGATAGACTCAGGAGTAATCTAAGGAAATATTTATTCAGAGAAAGAATGGAAAATGTGTGGATTAGCCTCCCAGTGGAGGTAGCAGAAACAAGGACCGTATCTGAATTCAAGAAATCAAGGGACAAAAATAGAGGATCTCTAAGGGAAAAAAAAAGCGTGGAAGATGTGTTAGTCCACTATAATGGTAGTTAAATTAAAAGGAAAATAAGGTGATACAGTTTAATTGGACTTCTGTAACTTAACACATTTGAAGACTAGTTTTCAAAGGTAAAACCTTCTTCTTAAGATCATGACAGTATGAGCAAAAGATGCTGACACTAAAATATCAAGACATCAAGACATCACACCTGCACTCAAGAGCTTACACTGGCTTTCAATAGCACAAAGAATAATACACAGGGTTGTGATTACTGTACAGTATTCAAGATTATACACAACCAATCTGCCCCCTGCCTCGACTCTCTAAACAGAAGGGCCCCTGCAACAAGACTGAGAAGATCTATAAACTAAAAACTTACTATCCATCCCACCTCTCAGGACAAAATGCACCTAACAAACCAACAACACAGCCTTCATCCTCTTCTTACCCTCAATATGGAACTCCCTCCCACAATACATAAGCAGCTCAGACAACAAAGGACCTGAAAAGGTTGCTAAAGACCCATCTCTTCATCAAGTATTATGCGACTGATGAAATCACCTAACACCATAATACATGAACTACAGCACCCTCTTACTAAATATGTTTTACCTCCATTCACTATGAGACAGATCCCCGAAGTGGAACATCCAGGCTGTTTGGATGCTCCCAAGCAAGATGGGCCCATTAGGACCTGTTTCTGCACCGTGGGAGCTAGACATTCCCACAGGTTCAGGATCGGGCTCTGAGATGGCCCAGCGTGCCCCTGCATACCTGCAGGGACGTCCTCTCTGCAGCTTGGTTTGCCCACCACAGTGCCGTCCCCATCACCCTGCTGTCCAAACCCTGAGGGGAGCTATCAGGGCCCACATCAGGTGGCAGGGACCCACTATGGGTGGTCTGGTGTTCCAGTGGAGGGGCTGCTGGGAAGGATCAGAGGGGCACTCTGTGCTTATTCCACCTCAGAGGTAGAATAGGCAATGCATCCCCCTGGTGCTCCCCAGACATAAGGGACCATGACCTGAATTGGCCCTGTATGTCTGGGGACCAGTCCCGCCCATTCTCCACCCCTGTGCTGCCACTGTCCCCCACAGCATGCACAGCAGCTCTGTACATGCAGTGGGGCAAGGAGGCGGAATAGGTTGAGGGTGGATAGTGGGGCAGGACGTCCCATATGAACGTACAGCCCTGCTATTCACCTTCCTAGATCGGGCCCAATGGGGGTCATTTTGAAAAGTGAATAGCAGGAATGTATGTCCAGTTTGGACATACAACCCCTGCTATTCATTTGCATTGTATTCTGAGCCCCAGGTTCCCCGCACAAACAGCAGCATTGGGCACGGAGCACTGGGCAGAGGTGGGAATGGGAGGGCTAGAGGCAGAGAGTGGGCAGAGTGGGGATGGGCTGCACATCCCAGACATACAGGGCCTATTCTGATCAGGGCCCTGTACATCCAGCATCAGGAAGATGGACGTGGGACTTATTCCATCTCAGAGATGGAATAAGCCCCACTGACAGTGGCAATCAGGCAAGCAGCAGCACAAAAGGCACAGCACAGATGAAGGTAAGCCCCTGCAGCCTGATCCTGGGCCTGGCTGCCCTCGCTTAAGGTCAGGTGGTAGGGAAAGGAGGCAGTGAGCGGCATCAGGCTGTCAGCGCTGCTGCTGGGTATCCCAGTGTCATAGCGAAGTGATGCCATGGCACCAGCACACCAGCAGGAGCATGGGGCTGGCTTGTCGAGCAGGAGGTTGGACATCCTGCGCTATGGAATCAGGGCACGTCCGGGCAAACTAAGTGCCTGATTCTGCACCCATGGGAATGTCTAGCAGAATTAGGTACAAGTCGGGCCCGTCCAATCTTCACTTGTCAAAATGGCCTGGACATGCCCTGATTAGAATTGTCCTCCATGTTAATTCCAAGTTATCAGTATCCTTATGTTCCAAGTAACTATGACTCACTTGAGTTTGTTTACTGTTCCCTGTAAACTACTTTGGTCTAAAAGTAGTAGTAGTAGTATAAAACCTGTTAAATACTTAAATAAATAAATAAATATGCAGGAATCTATATAGCATTATATATACAGGAGGGGAAGGGGAAGGAATGGATGGTTGATCAGAGGGTGACCAGGTTGTTATAGAGTTCATAATGCAACAGGAAACCAAAGTTCTTATTGAGTCCTGTCTGGTCTGATTCAAAGTATTTTATCATCTTCATTTCAAAGGTTTTACAGTCCTGAACAGGGCAGGTGCTAGGGTTTCTGCTACCTCCCTGCAACCTATACGTAGAACAATGCTCCCTTCCTCATTACTATTAATGCTGGCTACATCCACACCCCTTTCCCCAAAACTCTTTCCTGAACTCTTTTCACATGAGCCTAGTATTTCTCCTTCAAATCCAGTGTTGTAAGAAAACTGCAGTGAAGAGACAAATGCATAGCCAGAATATTTATTTATTTATTTTATTTAGACAGTTTTGTATACCGCCTTATCCTTCAATCAAAGCGGTCACAACACAATTGGGGGATACATTTAACATGCAGGGATATGAGACACATACACTAATACTTACAGGGAACATGGGCAATGGAGGGTTAAGTGGCTTGCCCAAGACCACAAGGAGCATCTGTGGGACTAGAAACCCCAGTCCTTCCGGCCCAAGGTTGCTGTCCTCTAGTGGGATTTGAACCCCTGACCTTCTGGCCTGAAGTACCTTGCCCCAACCACTAGGCTACTGAGCAGTAAATACTTAGCATCATTGAACAAGGTATGAAAGTTCAAGAGCATGCTAAATTTTAGATATGGATCAAAAGAAAAACAACCCCCGCAAAAACAACTGAAGAACCACAGAAGCGAGTAGATATGGAAGTCACGTGCGCTTTATTGAGTGAAACAAACTCAATAAAGCGCACGTGACTTCCATATCTACTCGCTCCTGTGAAAAGGGGTTGTTTTACTCAATAAAGCGCACGTGACTTCCATATCTACTCGCTCCTGTGGTTCTTCAGTTGTTTTTGCGAGCAGTGCTCTTGGTTTGTGTTTTCAAAAGAAAAACATCCAGCTATACAGACAGCTCAAAAATATTTTACTCATTGAAAAAAAATGCAGGAGAAAGATTTTGTACAGAATGTAAGAATCAGCAACATGATAATCATGCAGCCAATGTACATCTAGAAACAATAAGCAAAACTGGTATAATGTTGATGCAAAGAATAGTCACAATATAAGTCTGTCACTGTAGGAAGACAGTGATGACATTAACATGTAGTAAAGGCTGTTAGTGTAGCTGGGTTTAAAAAAGGTTTGAACAAGTTCCTGGAGGAAAGGAACATAAACCATTATTAAGAAGGGACCCAGGATATCAATGCTTGACCCAGTACAAGCATTGCAGAACCTGTGTCTTTTGAGGAAACTGCTAGGTACGTATGACCTAGATTGGCCACTGTTGGAAACAGGATACTGGGCTTGATGGACCTTGCTCTGACCCAGTATGGCATATCTTATGTTCTTATGTTAACATACTGCTGATTTAAACCACATGTGTTAAGCAGGTTGCAATGTCAAACCAGTTGTGAAGAATAATCAGTAAAATAGGCCAATAGTATTCAAACATGGCATTAGACTGCTGTAAAATAAAAAAAAAAATACTCTCGATGTTTGGAGTGGAAGAATAGCCTAGTGGAGACCTAGAAACTTTGAGTCCCACTGGTACTCCTTGCAGCCTTGGGCAAGTCACTTTACCCTTCATTGCCTTGGAAGAAAGGCCTGGCAATCTACTTCCAGGGGCTCTGGATCGCCAGGCGTCAGCACTGACTCAACAGCTTGCATTACTGTGCCCAGGCAATTCACTTTAAATAAGCTGAACCAGGAAACCCAAACATTAGTATCCATAAGATATGTTAAAACAATCTGATTACCATTTTTCCCTAAAATGTTTTCTGTGTCATGGTTTGATAAGATGAATAGCCTTCTGCAGACTCCCAAGCGTGAAAATCACATCCCTAAACAGCCATCCGGTATTGCAAAAATTATCATTTAGGGCCATGCTGATCCTGCATTGCTAAAACAGCTCCAGAGATCCAGTGGGAACACAAAATTGGTTGCCCTTGCCTCCTCCACAAATCGAAGCCTTCTCCTTGCTGAATCACAGGATGTGTTTTCATTTCTTGACTGAGCCTGTGTTGCTCTGCCTTTCTCTCACTTTAGCTTCACTTCCTACTGGCAGTCATGCAATCCATTGTCAAACGCCCGAGCCACTCGCCTCTAGTTTTAGAGGGGCGTGGTTATTGGAGGAATTTTCCCCTATCAGCCTTAGCAGCCTATTTCCTTGTGGTGTCTTCTGGGAAATCTAGTACTGCTAAGATGTGTTTGTGCTTCAGGTAGAAGGTTGTAGTTAAGGCCACCGAGGTAAGGCATATAACAGAAAATGTATTTCGCACAAAAGATTCAAAGTACCAAATACAGGATTATTTCTGTAGGATTTGCTCAAGGTACAGCAGATGGTTGGCAAAGTAAACAAAAGAACCCAAAAATGGCTGTTTAAAGTCTTCTTACTTTCAGAAGCATAGCCTTTGATAGCAAGGCTGCCACCTTCCTTTTAGTCCTTGCTAATTACAGCATAAAGTCCAAACAAGCTTAATCTTCTGTGGCAGTTTGGCTTCTATCAGCCTCAATTCCTTCTAGGCTGCATTTCAGGTACAACAGAACTCAAAACAAGAAGTAAACATTCAGACTGCCATCAAAAACTCTCAACAGGCTTGTCACATAACAGAGGAGCAAAGAAAAACTCTTCTAGTAGGTAAATGGGCTTCTTGCCGTTTCACAGTTCAAACCGCAGGTGGATAACAAGCATGAATCATAGCTTCCTGCTTATCTTTATATTTCAGTAAACTTCCCTTTTAAAAACATATGGGAATTTACCCCCACACTGCCTGTTTCTTATGGTTACCTTTTCAAGGAGGATAATTCTTTCAGGGCTGGCTTTTCCTCAAGACTTCATGTCTAAAGCTTGGCACAGAGAGCAATCCATAAGGCTGTCTTCTTCCCCCAAGTCTGCCACTGGCTCTCCCAGCTGCATGGGTTCTGACTCACCCACCTGGTCAGACTGCTCAGCTGACAACCTCTCCAGTGCTCTGAGAGCTTCTCCACTTCCTGACTCCAAGCTCTGCTGCCAACCTGTTGCAGGGAATTCAGTTCTCTCAGCTCCTGGTAGCTTGGCTCTTCTGCATGAGTCAGCACCTTCTCTGCCTTCTCCTCCCTCTCTTCCTTTCTCCCTTCCTTTCTCTCCTCCTCTCTCCCCTTCTGTATATTTTAGCATAGGCTTATACCTCCAGGGTTCTAGCCCCACCTCCTTCCTTCCCAGGTGTTGGCAATCCCCCTGCCTTCTGGTATTTGAGTAATCAGGGAACTTATTGAAGTAAGGGTTTTGGGCCTCGTGCCCGTAATCTCTCTCTCCTACTCTATTAGACACTGCATGAAACCTGTTCCAGCTGGGGTTTTTCTGGTTCTTAGGTGTGGCTGTGGCTTTCTCACCCTGCACTCCTAAAAGGGGACCCTTTACTAGGGTGAATTCTTTACATTTCTCACCTCCCCAATACTCAGAATAGATGACCCTGCCACACCATGTACTGGTAGTAGGGTGTGAAGCAGGAGCGAGAGAAGAGTGAAAATAACACAACCACTTTCCAGCTATGTCAGGGAATAAGATTCATGCATTTTTCCATTATTTCTAGGTTTTCAGGATTTCTTTCTCAAAATTATAGTTTCCTCCAGAGTGTGGTGCAGGAAAGAACGTGCACATACAGGCTAAGGGCACAAGACTAAGCCCTATGGACCCAAAATCATACCGCCCCATAGCAAGTCAACCATTCATATCAAAGGTCATCGAAAAAGTGACACAGAGGCAACTACAGGACTACATTGATCTGCAAGCCCCGTTAGACCCTCAGCAGTATGGATTCAAGCCACAGCACAATGTAGAAACACTACTCAATCCCTTTTTGACAATCTGCTGAAGGGACTAGACAATATAAAAAATGGATTTTTTTCAAGTATTCATAGACATCTCAGCGGCATTCGACACAGTCTCCCACACAATAATGCTAAACCGATTACAGGAGATCTAGCTATGCAACAATACAATAAAATGGTTCACATCTTATTTAAGTAACAGAATGCAGCAAGTCAAATGCGCCCAAAGAAAATCATCACAGTTCCCCATCAACCAAGGAATATCACAAGGAACAGCGCTCTCATCCATTCTATTCAACATCTACATCCAACCGATCTGTGGCATTATGAAATGCCACATGTTACAATATCACATCTATGCCAATGACATTATGGTGTATGCTCCAATAGACACACTAGTTCCTGATATGGTCTCCATGACTCGTTGCCTCAAGGACATGAACAACTGGCTCGCAGATAGCAACCTGAAAGTCAACTTTGACAAAAGGGAAAAAATGATCATAACCAGGAATCCCATTTTTAACCCACCTCCAGCCATCAGCATCCTTAACCGAACAATACCAATAAAGGACAAGGTGAAATACTTAGGTGTCACCCTGGACAGGAATTTAAACCTTCAATCACATATAAGCAAAACCGCTGCAAAGGCATACCAATGATTGAAGCTCATCCGGAGACTCAAACTGATCCTCAGCCAGGACCATTTCCGCACTGTATGTCGGGCAGTCATCACCCCAATACTGGACTATGGAAACTCCTTATTTCAAGGACTACCTAAGCAAGCTACCCATCTACTGCAACTAGTACAGAACACTGCAGCCCGCATCATAACCGACACATCCAAGCACGAGCACATTGCACCTATACTTCAGCAACTGCACTGGCTACCAATAGCTGCACGGGCAAGATACAAAACAACCATAAACATATTCAAGATTATACACCTATACACAGCAGATGTCCTCCACAGTTTGCTAACCAAGGACGCTATCAACTGACCCAGACGAACCAACAGCAGCAATAGACTCCGCACACCCACTGGATACCATAAAACAAAACAAGTTACCTCCAATAGAGCCATATCACTCTCAGCACCGGCCCTCTGGAATTCCCTCCTGGATGAACTGCAGGCAATAAATGACCTCAAAGACTTCCGCAAATCCCTCAAAATCTTTTTATTCATGGAATTTTATAACCAAACATCCTAAAGACTCCCTTACTCACGCTTGAATGTAAGATAATCCCATCCACTATAGTCTATATGTACGTCGTGTCACCCCTTATTTAATGTAGACGCTACCTGAGTAATCAACCACTTTGACTGAAGGAGAAAGTGGTATACAAATCTGGATAAATAACTAAATAAACTATATTGTCGGCAGAAACTAACATAATAGCTCAGCGCAAGTAGTATGGGTGCAACTAATGCCACCTCAAGCACAGTAATTGCAAGAGGATGTACCTGTCCCCTCCTGCAATTAGCCTACAGCCCTGCACTGGTAATGCAGCCCACCAGCACAGAGCTTAGTAAACATGCCACTAAATTTGCCAAACAACAAGAGGGGCTTAGCACACCCGACCATCATAGTGTTACTATAAATATATATGGTGCAGAAAACAAAGGAAATGCAAGATGCTCGCACACTAAGGAACTAAAAGAAAAAGTGAGAACCACCACATTTTATAACACCAAATTATAAAATTATAACCCGTTTTATTTTATTTTTATAAACTGCATTATGGTTCTTGCTTTTTCTTTTTGAACATATATTCTGCATCCACAGAAATCCCTCCCTTGACCATGTGTGTAGAGCAGAGCTAGGACATTCACCAAAAGAACTCAATAGATATAAATAAAAGTCTGATTCTGGTCATTTCATTAACAACATAAATATTCTCCAGTACCAAGCATATTCTGAACTAATGCAAACCCTACAAAAGCCATTGAGAGTCTGCAGAGCAGATTTACCATACCATACCAGCACCAACTTCCAAACTTCACACAATAAGGAGCCTACCGAGAAAAAAGCGGCACTGTAAATATTACAGTGGACCCTAAAATATGCATACACCTATTTCAAAAGCTGAACAAGTCAGATTACTACAATACTGATACTTACGTGCAAACTCTATGGGGTATGTTTACTAAACTGCGGTAACGTTACATACCATGCGTTATGTAACGTTAACGATCGTTAGGTAACGTTAACGCGTGGTATGTAACGTTAACGCGCGTTAACGTTACTTAACAATCGTTAACGTCCCCGGCCGCGGTAAACACCGCAGAAGGTGGAGAGAGGGCGGAGAGAAGGGGTCAGTGGGCGGAGAGAGGGCGGGGAGAGGCCCCTTTCACACTAATGCGCTGAACTGAAGGGTTGAATCCTACCACGAATGACAACCTGCCGTTAGATGCACATTTGCAGGAGAGAGAAACCATTTAAGTCTCAGCAATGTACAGCCTAGGCAGGGAGCCCAAGAGATGTGATAGTAGTGCTCTATTTTCAGCAACACCATAGTGCCAAAGTATGAATGGCCACTATGGCGATGGTGCAAATGGGGCATAGGGGGCCGCAGGTGGGACATGTAGCATGGGCATCTGGGGCACAGGATGGAACAGGCGGGCACCTAGGTGGAACATAGGAACATAGAAACTGGAAATCAGCAAAACAGCAGCTGACCAAGGCCAAAAACAATCCACCTATATCTACCTGGTTCACCCTAGCCAATAGTTGCTAGGGCACTGACGTGACATCCCCCCAGCCATCCCGCCCCCATGTGGAAGGGACATAATATTGGTAGGCAATGATGGGGGGGGGGATGTGAGGATGTCCATGTATGCCCCCCCACCCAGGGATCCGCCCCCTAGGCGGGCGCCTACCTACACTGGGACTGTGCACTACCATCACCGACAGCAAATGGCCATGTCAGCTTGGCGGGGGGGGGGGGTGCCCGTGCTGGAGGGGGCAGTGCCACCTCCTTGCAGTGGACCTAGGCCATGCCCTGCATCAGCACATGGTGTGCAGTGCAACATACAAAGTCTGGCTGAGGAAAAGTACAGGTAGCCCCAGGGACTATTGCACATCTGTGGCAACAGTGTGGTGCAGTACACCCAACCAGTGTATCCAGAAGAAGAGGGTCACAGGTTCAAGCCCCAGCTGTGGTTCCTGCAAAGCATGCCCCTATGTTTTACCCTACAATGCAGATACAACAGCAACATGTGCAAAGCCGAAAGCAGCGGCGAACAGGGGTACAAACACCCATGCACATAGGCTCCACAATCCAAAGATGCATGGAGAGTCAGGCTGTTGGCTCCAGCATTGAGCTGAAGTTATCACCAGAGCACTACTACTACCCCCTGCGCAGTTTAGCAATGTCGGCACTGTGATCAGGACCAATGTGGCGGGCAGGGTTGCCAACCACCCCTATCTTTGTACAATGCTGCAATAGGAGTGAGTGTGTGTGTATGTCTATCCATTGTTCTGTGGCTGCACACCCTTCACTGGGCCCAAAATGTCCCACTGTTACCTGAATAGGTGCATAATGAGGAGCAAGGTATTTTGGGTATGGCCCGGACAGGGCAGATTTGCCAGGATGCATCTCCATAGGGTGAGGGGCAATGGCTGGGACACTGTAGTGCCTGACCACCACCTGCATGGACAGGGTGGCCACAGCATGGCATGCTGGGAGGGCACTCACTCTGACCGAGCAGTGACCATGGCAGGTCTAGGTTCCCACATAGCACTCTACATTCTCTGCCTCCAGTAATATATTTGTGTTCCTTAGTGTTAGTGGTCTCAATTGCTGAGATGCCTGCTTGCTGCACATAGTTCCTCTGTGAGCATACACTATGGCAGGGGTGTCCAAACCTGTCCTGGAGAGCCGGAATCCTGGCAGGTTTTTGGGATAGTCCTAATGAATATGCATGAGATATATATGCATTCGAGATATCCTTCCAACCTGACTGGTTTGTGGCCCTCCAATACTGGATTGGGAGACCCCTGCCTTACACCTCTGTCATTTAAGATTGTGAGTGTGCAAGGTACAGATGTCCTAGACATCAAAAGGGGAGACATTTTGGTGGTGGTGAGAAGCGAGGAGGAATGTGACAAAGTCTATCTACCCTTTTGATGTCTAGGACATCTGTACCTTGCCCACTCACAATCTTAAATGACAGAGGTGTAAGGCAGGGGTCTCCCAATCCAGTACTGGAGGGCCACAAACCAGTCAGGTTGGGAGGATATCTCGAATGCATATATATCTCATGCATATTCATTAGGGCTATCCCAAAAACCTGCCAGGATTCCGGCCCTCCAGGACAGGTTTGGACACCCCTGCACTATGGACTAGCTGGTGACCTGTCTGCAGTTAGACTGTGCATGGTCAGAACACCTATAAGGTGCAGTCTGACTGTGCTTTCTGTGTTTTTTCGTAGCAAGGGGGAGAATCGCCTATTGAGAACATGTTTGTATAAGTTGAAAACATTGGAAGTCGGCTTGTAAGCCCCTGAAGAAACGAAGTAATCATGAAACGTAGCAGCGCTGAGTCTGGCGTTGGGACTCTTTAACAAAGATAAGCCTGACTTTTTTGAAAATTTTGAATATTAGAAAAATGAGCAACGATAAAAGGGGTCATTGATGCAAATTGGAGCATTTGGTTGAAAAGTTATTACCGTAGCTCCTACAAGTCTGAGACCCGGTTCTTTTATAGAAAAGTAAAATAACTTTCAAAAAATGTATATGTTTCTGCTGGTGATTGGCAGACAGTGGTGGGAGGCAGTTGGGGTTTTCCAGATCTAACCCCAACATTGCTGCTGGTCTGCTACTGCCCCAGTCATAGGTATGGCTCTGGCTCACCAACCCTGGAGGGCTGTCTCATACAAACAGGATGGAGGTTGCTTCTCTGGGTGTGGTGGGGGGGCACCTGTTCTTTACCTACAAAAATGGTGATGGGGGCCCTTTGGGGAATGTAGTGTATACCACTGTGACCTATAAAGGCACTGCTACACACACCTCATGCAATTCTAGGAACCCCTCTGCCCTGAAAACAGCTGCCCATGTTAGCCAGACCATAACACAGGGTACACACCAATTGGGCTGGTGTCTGGTCCAACAGGGCCACGTGTGACTGCAGGATACAGATGAACACCAAATTACCTTTGGCTGCACTGCAAGAAACACCTGTCACACACTGGTAGTGATGGGGATAGAAACATAGAAACATAGAAACATGATGACAGAAAAAGACCACAAGGCCCATCTAGTCTGTCCTTCCATAACAACTACAACAGTCCACTTTTTACCTTTAGAGATCCTCTGTGTTGGTCCCATGCTTTTTTGAATTCAGTTACTGTTCTCATCTCTACCACCTCCACTGGGAGACTATTCCACGGATCCACTACTCTTTCCGTAAAGAAATATTTCCGCATATCACTCCTGAATCTATCTCCCTTCACCCTCATCCCATGTCCCCTCGTAGCAGAACTTGCTTTCAATTGAAAGAGGCTCTCTCCCTGAACATTTATGCCACGGAGGTATTTAAACATCTCAATCATATCACCTCTATCCCGCCTTTCCTCTAAGGTGTACATATTAAGATCCTTAAGTCTGTCCTCATATGCTTTATAATGAAGCCCATTAATCATTTTAGTAGCAACCCTCTGCACCGACTCCATCCTGTTCACATCCTTTTGAAGGTGCGGTCTCCAGAATTGCACACCATACTCCAAATGAGGTCGCACCAAAGACTTATACAGAGGCATTATCACCTCCTTTTTTCTGCTAGCCATTCCTCTCCGTATGCACCCATGCATCCTTCTAGCTTTTGCCGTCGCCTTTTCTACCTGTTTAGCTACTTTAAGATCATCAGACACAACCACGCCTAGGTCCCGCTCTTCTTTAGTGGACAAAAGTACTTAACCTCCTATACTGTATTGCTCCCTTGGATTGCTGCAGCCCAAATGCATGACCATACATATTTTAACATTAAATCCCAGCTGCCAAATTCTAGACCATTCTTCAAGCTTAGCTAGATCCCTCCTCATGTTATCTACACCTTCCTGGGTGTCTACTCTATTGCAGATTTGGGTATCATCCGCAAAGAGGCAAACCTTACCCGACAGCCCTTCCACTATATCACTAACAAAGATGTTAAAAAGAATCGGACCAAGGACAGATCCCTGGGGCACACCACTGGTAACATCCTTCTCCTCAGAGTGAGCTCCATTTACTTGTACTCTTTGTCGCCTCCCACCCAACCAATTTCTAACCCAAGCAGTAACTTTAGGGTCCATCCCTAGGGTGCTCAGTTTGTTTATAAGTCGCCTGTGAGTAACAGTGTCAAAGGCTTTACTGAAATCTAAATACACCACATCTAGAGCTATCCCTCGGTCCAACTCCCTGGTCACCCAGTCAAAGAAATCAATCAGATTTGTCTGACAAGACCTGCCTCTGGTGAATCCATGCTGCCTCGGATCCTGTAATCCGCCAGACTCCAGAAACCTCACTATTTTCTCTTTCAGCAGCGTTTCCAATAATTTACTCACCACCGAAGTTAAACTAACCGGCCTGTAGTTTTCAACCACATCCTTACTTCCGCTTTTGTGTAAAGGCACCACATGAGCCTCTCTCCAGTCCTTTGGCACCACTCCCGACTCCAATGAGGCATTGAAAAGGTCAGTCAGTGGAGTTGCTAGAACGTCCCCAAGTTCCCTCAGTATTCTAGGGTGTATCCCATCCGGTCCCATCGCTTTGTCTACTTTAAGTTGAGCTAGTTTCTCACGAACACAGTCTTCTGAAAATTGTTCAAGATGTCCCTCGCTTCTGTTCTTATTTGTGGGTGTTTTCTGAGGTCCTGCTCCTGGTTCTTCATCTGTGAACACAGAACAAAAATATTTGTTAAGCAATTCTGCTTTATCCTTATCAGCTTCTACATATTCCCCCCCTGCACCCTTGAGTCTGACAATACCACTTTTGCCCTTCCTTTTCTCACTAATATATCTGAAAAATGTCTTATCCCCCCATTTTATTGCATTGGCTATTTCCTCCTCCTTTTGAATCTTTACCTTCTTGACTACTTTGCTAGCTTCTCTAAGTTTTTCCAAATACAGATGCCTGTCTTCCTCTCTCTGTGATCTCTTGTATTTCATGAAGGCCTCCCTCTTTTTCTTCACTTTTTCAGCTACTTCCTTCGAAAACCATAGTGGTCTCCTGTTCCTTTTGCCTTTATTTACCATTTTAACAAAAAGGTTGGTTACCTTTAAAATACCCCCTTTCAGTTTTGCCCACTGTTTTTCTACATCCCCCAGCTGTTCCCATCCCACTAACGACTCCCTGAGGTATTGGCCCATCTTCGCAAAGTTAGTCTTCCTAAAGTCTAAGATCTTCACCTTGGAATGGATTCTAACAGCCCTAGTCCTAATACTGAACCACACCATCTGGTGATCACTGGATGCAAAATGATCTCCCACTACAACATCAGAAACACTTTCACCATTGGTAAGCACCAAGTCCAGTATGGCCCCTTCACGTGTGGGGTCTGTTACCAATTGCCTGAATAGTTCTCCCTGTAGAGAATCCAGGATCTCCTTACTCCTAGATGATACTGCAGCAGGAATGTGCCAATCAACATCTGGCATATTGAAATCTCCTAGCAGTAGCACTTCCCCTTTCCTAGCAATGCTGCGTATGTCTTCAATTAACTCTCTGTCCACCTCTTCCTCTTGTGAGGGAGGTCTGTATATCACACCAATGCAAATAGATTTCTCTTTCCCTCTTTCTAGTTTAACCCACAATGCCTCCTCTCTCCCTTTTAAGCTCTGTAATTCCAAAGCTTTAATAGTAGTTTTTACATATAGTGCCACTCCTCCTCCCCTTCTTCCTACCCTGTCCTTTCTGAATAAAGTATAGCCAGGTATAGTTACATCCCAGTCATGGTTTTCTGTGAACCATGTTTCTGTAACTGCCACTAAATCCAAGTCAGCCACTCCCACCAAAGCTTCAACTTCAGGGATCTTATTTCCCATGCTACGGGCATTAATACACACTGCTTTCCATATGTTACCCCTGTTACCCATTTCCATAAAGGTATTTAATGTATCACCTACCTGGGGGCTTTCACTTACCTGGGGGCTTTCTTCACCCATCCCCAATGAATCTAGTTTAAAGCCCTCTTCAGTAGATTAGCCAGTCTACTACCAAAGATGCGTTGACCTTTCTTGGACAGATGGATGCCATCTCTGCTCTGCAACCCTTGGAACAGCATCCCATGGTCTAGGAAACCAAAACGCTCTCGAAGACACCATCCACGCAGCCATGCATTCATCTCCAGGATGCGAGCCTCTCTGCCTTGGCCTTTACCCTCAACAGGGAGGATTGAAGAGAACACCACCTGTGCACCTACCTGCTTCACCCTCTGTCCCAGAGCCATGAAGTCACTTTTGATACGTTCCGAGGTATACCTGGCAGTATCATTTGTTCCAACATGGATTAGCAACATTGGGTAATAGTCAGTGGGCTTGATGAGTCTCGGCAAACTCTCCGTAACATCTTGGATCTTGGCACCAGGCAGACAGCATACCTCTCTGGACATCATGTCTGGTCGGCAGATGGACGCCTCAGTACCCCTCAGAAGAGTGTCTCCAACCACCACTACCCTTCGTTTCCTTCTGGTCACTGATTCCGCAACTATGGGGTACTTGAACTCTGGTTCTTCCCTTTCCAGGGATGCTTTCACCTCCTCCACTTCCAGGGCTGCATAATGGTTCTTCAATTCAAGGGCTGGAGAAGTTGGATTGGTGATTTTGCAGGCTATGGTGACTTTTGTCCAACCATCGACATTCTGTTGGCACCCATCTTCTCCTGTGCTGGAGAGCCTGGTTGCTGCAAGAAGCAACTCATCAATGTACTTCTCACTGTCTTGAATGCTCCTCAGCCTCGCCACCTCCTCTCTGAGTTCCTCCACTTGTTTCCTCAGAGCTTCAGCATGCAGGCACCCTGCACATGGAACCGGTTCCTCAACTGGCATTAGGACCTCTGTCTGGACCGAGGCAGAAGCTGTAACGGGGGCAACAGCTTTAGCAATACGATTTTTCCCAGCCATTGTCCTGTTTGTGGAGCTTAGGTATTGTTTGATGCATGGAGCCCTGGTTAGGAAAGCAGGACCTATGTACAGCAGAACCTATCTCTAGCACCACATGTACTGCGGATCTAGTGCTGGGCACCCATCGTATCCCTCAGGGTGAACACAGAACCTGCACAATGGCATGGTATGTAGCTACTCTGTGCCAGTATCACGCACTGTCAGTTTGTCTTTCCAAGCTGAGGTACCGGAGAGGTGCAGACCCCATTTGCTGATCAGCTGAAGACTGCTATTCAGCATGTGCATTGCATCATGGGTACTGGTGGGGTTACCCTATCCTGGCACTCAGAGCAGTTAGTTTGTGCGATGACCTGCAGTCCTTCTGTACCTAAACATTGCTGTGACATACACCATGGAGGTATAGCCTACTGGTCAATACAATGTCATTCTTGGCAGTGTTCATGGGTTCAGTTCCTCATTGTTCCCTCCTCTCATGCCTGTCCTACTCAAATAGTGTGCATGCCTGTAGAGGTCATATTTTTGAAGATCTGTGCTTCCAGCCCATAATACCCTCACCACAATTGCCAACATTCCCTCGGTCCGTCTATCTGCGTCTGTCAGCTGTGTAGAGTCCTGTCTGCCAGTGCAGGCTGCCACCCCATGTCCTGCACTGCTACCCTTTCCTGCATTGCGCCTGTTCATGCTTGCCTCGCCTGTGCCTGATCTGCATGGCACCACCACTCCTCTGTCCACCCATCATTGTAACTATCCTGCCACCTCCACCTCCGCCTCCACTGGGGGACATGTATTCCCATCGTCTGCCACCAACCATTTTTCCGGTACTTTACATTGCCAACACCCTGTGCTGTGGTACAGCTGCCCCACCATGTTTGTCATCAGTACATGGAATGCCCGCAGATATGGCAGGTCCAGCGGCTCCCACCTTCACTCACCTGTTCATTGCCTTTTCTGAGTGCTCTATCTAGTGTTAGGGCTACATCTGTCTCTGTTCCGCACAGGTCATGCATGCCATCCTGAGGCACCTTGCAGTCCCTAGGGCACACTAACCTAGGACACCATAACCTTGTTAGGCCACCTTAACCTATGGTTCCATAGCCCAGGGTGCCTTCTGCGGTGCCTTGTCCAAGAGTGCCTAATATGGTGCCTAATATGGCTTATGGTTTACAAGGCGCCTAGTAACGCTCGTTAGTCTAAGGCGCCTTGTAACGCGCATTAGCTGCTACAGCTTGTTGTAACGATGCAACGCCCACGCCTTTATATGGGCATCTCTACCTTTACCGTGGAACCTAACGCGAATGACATTACCGCAGTTTAGTAAACATACCCCTATGTTAACAGAACACCAGGCCTCGGTCACACACTCGGAACACAGACCCTCACCAAGAACAGAATAAATGACCACAACCTAAAATAAAAATAAAAATATGTAAACAAAATTAAAATGAAAATCCAAGAATCCAAACTCTGGATGCAATACAGCACCACAGAAATAGAAAGAGATACATTCCCCTGTACTGTGTAAAATATAAAGATAGCGCAAAGTTTGATTACTAATTGAAAACATTTTTTCTACATTTTTGTTGTCTGACCATTTTATTCTCTGATCATACTGGTCCCTATCTGAGGTTTCTGCTTTCCTCTGTCTTTTCTTAGCTCTCTTTCTACAGTCTCTAGTTTTATCTGCCATTTCTTGTCTACCCTTTTGGGGGTTTTTCACTTCTTTCCATCTTGAATATTGATCGTTTCCTTTCAACTTTCTTCTACTTATTTTTCTATCTCTCCATCCACTTAGATTTCACTACTCCTTCTTACTGTCCAGTTCTCCCCCCCCCCCCCCACACACACACACTTTTCAATCCTCATCTCATCTCTCATATTCCCCATCTCTTCTTCCCTGGTCCATTATTTCCAAGTCTTTGACTCATTCTCTCTCTCCCCTACATGTTTAACAGCTCTCCTCCATCCCACCCCATTCAGTGTCTCTTCCCTCTCTCTCTTACTTGCTCTCTTTCCCTTCATCCAGCATCTCTACTCTCTCTCTTTCCGTATCCTTACATGTCCCCCTCCTCTTCCTATCCCCCTGTGTCCAGCATATCCCCCTCAAAATTCCTGTCCCCCTGTGTCCAGCATCTCTCCTGTTTCCATACCATCCCCTCCCTATTACTCCAATATTCAGCATCTCTTCATTTATTTCTCATCTTGTTTACCCCATGTCCATCTTCACCCCTTTCTCTCCCGCTTTGCCGCCCGCAAGCCCGGCTCTCCCTGCCTGCAACTCCTGCCCTATCGGGGCAGTGGGAGTGCTCCTGCCCAATCCGGGCAGTGGGAGCGAGAGAGCCCGCCCAGCACCACATTTAAGTAGCGGCGTCCCTACCGAGAGGGACCCGCTTTGCCGCCCGCAAGCCCGGCTCTCCCTGCCTGCAACTCCTGCCCTATCGGGGGCAGTGGGAGTGCTCCTGCCCAATCCGGGCAGTGGGAGCGAGAGAGCCCGCCCAGCACCACATTTAAGTAGCGGCGTCCCTACCGAGAGGGACCCGCTTTGCCGCCCGCAAGCCCGGCTCTCCCTGCCTGCAACTCCTGCCCTATCGGGGCAGTGGGAGTGCTCCTGCCCAATCCGGGCAGTGGGAGCGAGAGAGCCCGCCCAGCACCACATTTAAGTAGCGGCGTCCCTACCGAGAGGGACCCGCTTTGCCGCCCGCAAGCCCGGCTCTCCCTGCCTGCAACTCCTGCCCTATCGGGGCAGTGGGAGTGCTCCTGCCCAATCCGGGCAGTGGGAGCGAGAGAGCCCGCCCAGCACCACATTTAAGTAGCGGCGTCCCTACCGAGAGGGACCCGCTTTGCCGCCCGCAAGCCCGGCTCTCCCTGCCTGCAACTCCTGCCCTATCGGGGCAGTGGGAGTGCTCCTGCCCAATCCGGGCAGTGGGAGCGAGAGAGCCCGCCCAGCACCACATTTAAGTAGCGGCGTCCCTACCGAGAGGGACCCGCTTTGCCGCCCGCAAGCCCGGCTCTCCCTGCCTGCAACTCCTGCCCTATCGGGGCAGTAGGAGTGCTCCTGCCCAATCCGGGCAGTGGGAGCGAGAGAGCCCGCCCAGCACCACATTTAAGTAGCGGCGTCCCTACCGAGAGGGACCCGCTTTGCCGCCCGCAAGCCCGGCTCTCCCTGCCTGCAACTCCTGCCCTATCGGGGCAGTGGGAGTGCTCCTGCCCAATCCGGGCAGTGGGAGCGAGAGAGCCCGCCCAGCACCACATTTAAGTAGCGGCGTCCCTACCGAGAGGGACCCGCTTTGCCGCCCGCAAGCCCGGCTCTCCTGCCTGCAACTCCTGCCCTATCGGGGCAGTGGGAGTGCTCCTGCCCAATCCGGGCAGTGGGAGCGAGAGAGCCCGCCCAGCACCACATTTAAGTAGCGGCGTCCCTACCGAGAGGGACCCGCTTTGCCGCCCGCAAGCCTGGCTCTCCCTGCCTGCAACTCCTGCCCTATCGGGGCAGTGGGAGTGCTCCTGCCCAATCCGGGCAGTGGGAGCGAGAGAGCCCGCCCAGCACCACATTTAAGTAGCGGCGTCCCTACCGAGAGGGACCCGCTTTGCCGCCCGCAAGCCCGGCTCTCCCTGCCTGCAACTCCTGCCCTATCGGGGCAGTGGGAGTGCTCCTGCCCAATCCGGGCAGTGTGAGCGAGAGAGCCCGCCCAGCACCACATTTAAATAGCGGCGTCCCTACAGGGCGCGCCCGCGCCTGGCGGGCCCGCGCCTGAGGGCCTCGCCAGAGGGCCCTTTGGCGTGGCCCTTAGGCGGTGGCCACTGGCGGTGAAAGAGAGGAGTGCCTCCTCACCAAGACGTCAACATCCTTAACCGACCACGCCGAAAGCTGCGACGCGTCCACCTATCCCGGGAACGTACCCCCCACTTCACTGGAACACACGTGCGAAAGGCAGCCACGGCTTGAGCTCCCCAAACGGGTCTGAGCTCGCCAACCACGAGCCTCACGCACCTCAAGCTCCCCAAGCTGGGTAGAGCACACCAACCCTGCACAGCAACAACAACAAAACCGACCAGGTGAGTCTAACAAACTCATTCAACGAGGACAGTGAACTGCATGAAATCTGTGCACACATCATCAGACACCAGAAAACTACAAGCAAACTCCACACAAAACACCACAGCACACCACCATGATCACAACATGGTTTCTACCATTCAGCCTCCTCCTCACACATATCCTCTCACCAGACCCCCACCTCCACTACCTACCCCATAACCCACAATGGCACTCACCCTCCACCTGGCATTACATAGTTCCACAACACAATCAGACCGCCACACACAGCACATCAACATCTAGAAAAAAAGAAGCACACAAATCTCACCCCCTCGCACATTGTTCAACGGAGTCACACAACACAACAGAGCAAATTGCCATAGAACTCATAAACGCGAGGTCCATATGCAACAAGATACACACACTAGCAGACCACATAGATGATCACCGACCAGACATTCTCTGCATTACAGAAACCTGGCTCAATACTACCGACACAGTTCTACTCAATCAATTAGTACCAGACAGCCACACAGCTTACAATTGCCCACGCACCCACAAACGTGGAGGAGGGGTACTTATAATTGCAAAGAAAAACCTGAAGTTCAAAACACACAGCTCCACCGCTACACCACAAAGCAACACGCTCAGCATCATGAACAAACACATGGCACTCTGCCTAACCTACAGAGCACCCCGAGCCCCTCCTGATGAACTGGCAGCAACGCTCGAAACAGCATGCGCCCTCACAGCAACTAACAAACCCACACTCATGCTAGGTGACTTCAACCTCAAGACCACCAACACCAAAGATGCCGATGCCTTCCTCCAAGCTATGACATCCCTTCAATACACCCAAATCATCAACGCCCCTACACACAGGCACGGATCCACACCAGACCTCATATTCGCAACCAACTCCCTAACTTCAAGAGGTCTAATTTCAACTCCTTCCGTCACCCCAGTCCCCTGGTCAGACCACCACATAATCAAGATCACACTGCAACTTCAAGAAGACAACCACAACGAACAAACCAACATTTCCCACACACAAAGGCGATTCAAGAAATTCGACAGAGACACCTTCCTACTGGACACATTAAATCAACTGTCAACAGAAACAGACAACCTGGAGTCTCAAATTATCAACTGGAACAACACAATATCCAACGCCGCCACAGCCACTGTTACCAGACCAGAGGAACACTGCAACAACAAGAGACAACACAAACCCTGGTACTCCTCAACCATACGACAAAAGAAAAGAGAACTCAGAAGGATGGAACGGAGATGGAGAAAATTCAAGACACCAGAAAACCAGCAAACATACCTAACAAACCAAAGACTATACACCGAACACATCAACCAATCCAAGAAAGAATACCACACAAACATGATAAACACATCCATAAACAAACCCAGGGAGCTCTTCGATATAGTGAAAATCCTCACAAAGGAGCAGAAAACTGAGGAGGAAATACAAATAGACCCGCAAAAATTTGCTGATCACATCAAAGACAAATTTCACTCCACAGAACCAACTGAAACCAGCTCTTCAACCCAGCCTGATTCATACCCTACGACATGGGACACCTTCTACCCTCCCTCAACAGAACAGCTCTCCCGCATCATCACAGCAATCAGAACAAGCACCGCCCCCACGGACCCCTGCCCAGTATCATGGATAAAGGCCACCAAATCAAGCCTCATCCACATCATACACGACATTGTGCTCAATTCACTCACCCAGGGTCTCCTGCCAGCTCAACTAAAACTGGCTACAGTACGCCCAATACCGAAGAAAACAACCCTCGACAAGAGCAACCCCGCAGCATACAGACCAATATCCAGTATACCTTTCCTGGCAAAAATCATAGAAAAAGCAGTGCAACAACAACTTCAGGAACATATTGACAACCATGCTCCTCTAGACGACAACCAGCACGGCTTCCGCCCCCAACATGGAGTCGAAACACTGCTGATATACCTCATAGACAACATCATCAGAGTCATAGACAACAACACTAAAGGCATCCTAATGATCTTCGTCGACATCTCCTCCGCCTTCGACACAGTTGACCACCCAACCCTCCTGGAAAGACTAAAGAAAATTGGGCTTCACGGTACCACGTTAAAATGGTTCCAATCCTACCTCACCGACAGGCATCTACAAGTCAAGATAGGCCACAACACCTCTCAACCCATAAAAATCCGCCAAGGAGTACCTCAAGGATCCGCCCTCTCGGCCCTTCTGTTCAACATATACATCCAGCCAATATGCGACATCCTGAAAGCGAACAACATTCAATACACCATCTATGCAGACGATATCATGATATACACACCCATCTCTACCGACAACCCAGACTACAATAGAATAACTGACTGCCTAACACAAATGACAAACTGGTGCACGAACAACAACCTCTCAATCAACTACAGCAAGACAGAGGCTCTAATAATCACTCGCAACCCCAACTTCATTCACCCACCGGACATCAAAATAGCAGACACAACCATTCCAATGAAATCCGAAGTAAGATACCTGGGAGTAACCCTGGACAACAAAACTAAATCTCATGTCTCACGTCAACAAAACGGTCAAGAATGCATACTATAGAATGAGAATCATCAGACGGCTTAAACCCCTCCTCGACACAGAACACTTCCGCACAGTATGCCAAGCGCTCATCACCCCATTATTGGACTTCTGCAACCCCATCTACCTTGGCCTACCAAAGCAAACTCTCAAACCGCTCCAACTAGCCCAAAACACCGCCGCACGCATAATTTCTGGCTCAACAAGACATGAACACATTACCCCGGTTCTCAAAGATCTACACTGGCTCCCAATCAGCTCACGTATCAAATACAAAACAATAATGAACATATTCAAAATCAAGCACCACATCTCAGCAAACAGCCTGCACACCCTCATTCATCCAGACACCAGCACCCGCCCGAGAAGAAGAGGAACCTCCAACAGAGTCAATACACCAAAAGACTTCAGAAAAACACGAAAGGACACCACAGAGAGAGCCCTCTCCCTGGCAGCCCCAACCATCTGGAACTCCCTCCCAGATGATCTGAGATCGACAACGGACCTCAAAGACTTCCGCAAACAGCTGAAGACAACTTTGTTCATAGAACATTATGGACACATCACGTAATCAAGCAAAGCCTGATCAACAAAGACCCCGACGAGAGATTATAAGACACCGACAAGAGATTGTATATCGGCACAGGATCTAGCTCAAGCCCTATCTGGACAGTACCTTGTATTATAGAACATGCTGTATTATAGCGCACACTGTACATAGCTCACCCTAATCTAGAATCCCCCTCCTCACACACACTTCACACCACTGCCCCCTCACACTATTCCTCCTGCATGATCCCCCCCCCGCCCTCTACTCCCCCCACACTGCATGACCCCCCCAGCACTTCATCTGATTGTTTTGATTGTGACACCGCCTTGATTTTTAGGATAAGACGGTTTAGAAATACTTTTAAATAAATAAATAAATAAAATATTACCCCATGTCCTGCATTTCCCCCTATTATCCCTGTGTCCAGCATCCCCCCTCTATCTCCCTCTGTTCCACTCCCCTCTCCACATGTCTAGCATCTTTCCATAGTCTCCCTATAATTTTCCGTGTCCAGCATCACCACTCCATTTCAAAAATCTCCACTCCTTGATTCTCCCTATGCCTGTTCTCCCTATGCTTCCTTCCCATGCCCAGTATCTCCCCTTCTTCTTCCTAGTTCCATCTCCCTCTGCTGCCCTATTCCATCCCTGTATACAGTATCTCCCCTCTGTCTTCCTGTGCCCCTCCATGTCCAGCAGCCCCCTCCATCCCAATGCACACCCATGTCCAGCATCTCCCGTGTTTTCCTGCTCTACCCCCATTCATTCCACATCTTCTCACATCTCCATTTTCTCTCCATCTCCCTAGGTCTCCTCTTTGTCCAGTATCTGCCTATCTAGCCCTCTAGACCAATGTCCAGTTAGCTTCCCTCCACTCCCACCTCTCTTCTGCTGCCCCAACTCTCTGTTCCCCTTCCCAGACTCTGTTCCTTCTCACTCCCCCTTTGCACACTCACTCCTTGTCTTTCATTCCTGCCCCCCCCCCCCTCACACCTCCCCCCTCCGGATCTTCCTTTCCCTAAAGCACTGCCCCTTTAAATTAATTCTAACTTCTCTACCTCTCTTTCTCAGCCCCCAAATCTAAGCTGCCTTTGCACTGCTACATCCAGGACCAACAGCTCTTCTGCCCATGGGACCTGCTTCTTCCATTCTTGGCTGATTTAATTTGTGTTAACACCGCATTACCTTTAATACAGCTTAGTCCACTGGCTTTTTGTGTAATTTTGATTTGATGAAATACTCTATATACACGATGCCTTCAGATTATTGGCATGATTCAGACTGTAGATTTTTCATATTAAAATCTTTTGAATTCTTGAAGTTTTTATAGTTGAGTGAAGGCCAGTTCTTTATTTTTGGCCGTAATGTATGATTTGCCAAAACAAAGGGGTCATGATATATTCCCTAGACTATAGATTTAGGTAATGAGAAGTAGCTATGCATAAAAGTTAAATAGAGCAACGGTTGTTTAGGTGATGTTGCATCCATGAATTCCCTTTTTAAGTAATATCTTCATTTGCCTATAGTTTATATTCATAATGTCTGCCCTGGAGCTTTAACAGCCTTCAAAACTCCAAGATTATGAACACAGAAACGTTTGGATTTTGCCCACTCTGAAATTAGCATGATAGGAAATGTATTCAGGATTTCGAGACTTACACAAATCAGATAGAAGCACACAGATGCATTATTGCCCAAATAGCCATTTCTGACATTATTAAGGGTATCAGAAGACACTATCTGGTTTTGTCTCTTTCATACTGTCTTTCTCCCCACCGTGTCTCCTCTCCTCCCTTTGCCTTTTCTCTTTTCTCCTTATAGCTTCCTTGACTTCACTCAAGCCTATTTGTTTTCCTCATCCATCTCCTGTGCAGATCTCTGTCTTTCCCATACTATGCCATTCTTTCTCGCCTTATTCTCTCTGCTGTTTTCGCCATTCTCATTGTCACACCTCCTCCTTTCCCTCACCCTCTCTTTTGCACCTCTGCCCTTCTTCATCAAATATAATCCCCCCCCCCCAATGGCACAAATGCACTCTAGGAAAAGTCTTACAAGAGAGAATGAACCTTCTCCCGCATGCAGTGTCAGGCGGACTACTTCCAGCAGCATATTAAAATGCCACGGTGCTCCCCAATTGTTTTATTTCCTTCCGTAATCTCTTGCCAGAATGATCCTGAGAATTCCCTGAAAGAACTGAAATTTGGGTTCAAAATCTGGAGACAGGAGAGTTCTCAGATAATATCCATGAGGTACCAAAGAGAAGCAATAGATCCTCGCGGGTCCTATATTTAATTATGCAAATTGTCTATTTTCATTGTAATTATGTGCTCAAATAAGCATTTGTCTTTCCATCATTTTTATTTTTCCTAATACTTTTTGACAGAGCTTATTAACAGAAGGTGACTTACCCTCTGGAGCAGGTGTATTGGCATATCAATTCCTAAAGCTGAATGCAATATTTTAATCTGGGAGTTAACTTAAAGTGCAATAAGAATCGTACTACAAAAGATTATCTTGCAAAGATGCTTCAAAGAGAGAGATGTGCTAGAGTATAAACATGACCATGAAAAAGAAGGCCATTGAGGATAAAGAAAGAAATAACATTTTTATGAAAGCACCTTATTAGAAATATTGATATGGAACACAGGAACACTAAAAATTTTTTTTTTTAAACTGCCTCTAATGTTTCGATTGATTTTTACGTTTTTTGGTGCGCTGAATCCAAATCTGGTAACCAATTTGCTCCATCACGTACAGATTTTTTGCTACATTGGGTTAGCAGTTTGAGGTGAACGTTTCAGATTGAGTGCGATCGAGATAAAAATTTCTTGGATGAATTCTTTATACTAATTGTTTAGTAGTTATTCAAATAAGAATAAAGAAAATTGTAACAAGGCAGCACATAAGAATAGAGTAATGTCAACAAAACACACTGTGATGGTAGCAAAATTGTCTGCACTTAAAACAGCCACATACATGTGCACAAACATTGAGCATATAAGAGCGAGTTTAGACACAAAGCAAAGCAAAGAAATGTGCAAAAAATGTTGTACAGGTATGTATGTAAAAATAGAAAACGCAAACCGCACCATTGCAATACATGAAGACAAACACCCGATGGTGTGAAAATAAAATTCTAATAAATGAGATCCGACACTGTGGTAATAACTAGCAAATTTTTATTTCAAAGTTTAGTAAAAACACGATATTTGTCAACACAGTTTAGATTTTAAAGTCATTCTTGGGTCAATCAATCTCCTGGTGGGCCCGTTTCTTCTTCCCCCGAATGCTTCTCTTGGTGCGCTGCTTGGCGTATTTTTCATCTGGGGTTTCCCGCAGCAGCAACCAGCAGAAATCAGCCATCATAGTGGTGTTCCATCTTCCTTGGTACCTTCTCTCTGCGTCCTTGATGTCCTGGTGAAACCTTTCACCTTGTTCTTCACTGTACGCCCCCATGTTTTCGGGAAAGTAGTTCACATGGGAGTGCAAGAAATGGACTTTCAGGCTCATGTTACAGCCTTGTTCTTTGAAGGCATTGAGCATCCTGGCAACAATATCCTTATAGTTCTCATCCTGCCTGTTCCCCAAGAATTTGAGAACAACATCCTTGAAGGAATCCCAGGCTTCTTTTTCCTTCTCAGACATCGTTTCAGCGAATGCTCCATCTGAAATGAGTTTCCTTATATCAGGGCCAACAAACACTCCTTCCTTTAGCTTTGCTTCAGAAAGTCGGGGGAACTTTGAGCAAAGGTACCGAAAGCACTCACCATCTTTTGGAAGGGACTTGATGAATTGCTTAATGAGACCCAACTTAATGTGGAGAGGTGGTAATAGAATTTTATCACGAGGTACCAAGCTCTCATGAAGAACATTTTTCTCACCGGGTCTCAAATACTCCCGAATTGGCCAGTCTTTTTTCCCCCAGTGTAGGTCGCGGGCCCGGCTATCCCACAAGCAAAGGAAGCAGGGATATTTGGTGAAACCGGATTGCTGCCCTAATAGCATGGATAGAATTTTAAAGTCTCCACAAATCATCCACTTATGCTCATCATAACGAATCTTCTGAAGAATCACGGCCAAATTCTCATATTTTTCTTGGAGAATAACAGAGTGAGCAATAGGAACTGAAGCGAATGTGTTGCCATTATGAAGAAGAACACCTTTTATGCTGTCTTTTGATGAATCAATGAACAGCGGCCATTCAGCAGGATCATACTTGAATTTAAACTTTTCCATCACTCCGTATATATCGTTGCAAAATACCAAATCTTCCTCTTTGCTGAAATACTTCAAAAATTGTGTCTCGCGGTTGCGGTACCAATAAAAAGTTGTTCCTGGTGACAATAGATTTTTCTGTTTAAGCCGAGAACCTAGCAGTTGGGCAGCATCTTTTGGGAGTCCTAAATCCCGGACTAAATCATTCAATTCAGCTTGAGAGAAAAGTTCAGGTTTCGGATCTGGTTCACTTTCAAACTCGGAAGTACTGGACTCATCGGGAAAAAGCCATCTGATGAGACTCATCATGATCAGAACCGTCCACACAAATATGATCCAAAGATTTTGGTGGTTCAGGCACAGGTACTTCGTTGCTATGAGGCATAGGCCTAATTGCTGAGGGAAGGTTGGGGTAACTTATTACGTTCTTATTTTTTAAGTTGTATCCCTTCACAATGTAAGAGCAAAAATAGCAGTCACTGCTGTGGTCTCTTTGTTCACGCCACATCATAGGTATTCCGAAACGAAATGCTTGTTTTTTACCTTTCATCCATAAGCGTAGATCTTTCTCACATGTCTTGCACACTTTGTGAGGAGCCCACGGTTTGTCTTGATCGCCTAACTTCAAACCGAAATAGGCGAAATATACTTTTTTAATAAATGCAGAAATGTTCCTCTGCCGCTTTTTCACGGTATATTCCCCACAAATAAAACAAAAACTGTCCGGAGAGTTGACGCAACCTCTGGCTCTGTGAGCCATCACAAATACACAGCACTGCAAACTACAACTGTAGTGAACCACTTCGGAATAAAGCTGGATTACGACTGAGCAAACAAAAGGTAATAATGAACTTGCAAGAAACTGAAATTTGACAGGAACGTTCATGTCGCAACCACCGTGTTTGAGCGAGCGAACGAGGCGAGGCGAACAGGAAAGAACATGCGCCAGCGCGAGTACTGGATTTAGCCCCCCGCCTCCCAATTGTCCTGTTAATGTATAAAATGAATACAAAACACTCTAAAATATCATGAGGGAGTGTTTCTAGTTAGTTAACCATTACAACCTCTATTTTGGGCCAAGAAAATAAACTGCAGTCGGCTAAAAAGAAATTATGTGAACATTCCTTATATGGGTAAGAAATCTAATTTTGCAAGAAAACGTGACGTGATGGAACATTTTGGCTATTTTTCCTGGATTCAGCACCCCAAAATCTATAGGAATCAGTTGCAAAACTGGAGGCAGTTTTTTGGTAGTGTACAAAACATTCAAAACAAATACAAATATCTTAAACACAATGGGTGGAATTTTAGAAACTCTGTTTGTGCTTTGGGCATCTGAAACAGGCACAGAGATGTCTCCAGAGCAATTTTGGAAGCCATCTCTGGGGACGTCCCCAGGCTGAGGATGGCCATGTCTGAATAGGGGCATGATGGAGGCATAGCTGAGGTGTTTCCAGAAACCTAGATGTTACTGCCTGATCTCAGAAACATCTTGCACATCTGGAGTCGCTTTTAAGGTTATAACTGCTCCAGGCAGGAATAAGCATTATGAAAGTGCTTGTTTTGACTGAAAAACGACCAGAGGGCTTAGAGAAAATAGCACTCCATCATCCCCAGTACTCAACATAATTTCAATGGTAGCAGCAGTGGGATTTTAACCCACATTTTCCTGTTCCTAATCCATCACTCTGTTAAGCTATTAGAGAGGTCTGAGTTCAGCAATACGATTCTCGGGATATTTATGTAGATGACCCCACAGACATCCATTTCAAGCTTTGCCACATTCTAATCTAATCTAATCTAACACAGATTTATATACCGCTACGATCTCAATCAAAGTGGTTCAGTGCAGTTTACAGCAAGAATGAACACTGAGAAAAAAATGCTGAAACATGAATGAGAATTAAACAGCCAAGTTTTTTAGTTTTTTCGAAAACAAAGGAGGGAAAAATAATTTTTCAACTTAACTGGTAATTTAGACCAACATTTTGTAGCCATGTAGGGAATAGTATGTACAAAACAAACTTTAAATCTAATTCCCTTACAGGAGGGAAATAGTGTACAAGAAGATTACAAACGTAGTGACATGTGCTAATGAAGGAAGCAACAAGGCTGAAAAACATGTAGGAACAAATGCATTAAAAATGCATATATAAAAACAAAAAAAGGAAAACTGATCCTATTAGAAATCTTAAGCCAATATAGCTTAAGGAATAGAGGGGTCACTACTGTATACCGAGATGTACCATAAATGAGGCGCGCTGCCATATTTTGGCATAATTGTAGGCACAAAATTTGCTGTCTAAGCAATTCATAAATAATATGGCTCCATAATCCAAAAATGCCAAAACACAACTCTGCAAAATAAGACATTAAGTGGTCAAATGAAAAATATGATTTAATTCTATGCAACTGTTGTAAATTAAAGAAAGATTTTGAAACTACCAAATTGATGTGAGTCTCAAAAGATAGACTATTATCGATCAAAATACCGAGAACTTGGAGGACTGGGTCAGAATGAAGTCCTAACTGTTGTAATGATTGAATTAGTAAATCTGGAAGTGGTTTAGAGTTATTAAAACATAAGACTTTTGTCTCTGATTAGTTTAATTGTAAACAAATAATTTTTGCCCACTACTGTAATTGCAATACAGCATTCCAAATCACTTCATAAAAGTTACAAGATGATTACGAAAAAGTCAACAAAATCAAAATATCATCTGCATATGAATATAATTTACCATTTTTATGATCAAGAAACCATTCTAATGTAGTCATTAAAATATTAAAAAGAATAGGTGAAAATGGGAATCCCTGAGGGACTCCACAGACAGCCTCACACTTCTCCAAACTATTACATAAGAACATAAGATATGCCATACTGGGTCAGACCAAGGTCCATCAAGCCCAGTATCCTGTTTCCAACAGTGGCCAATCTAAGTTGTACGTACCTAGCAGTTTCCCCAAAAGACACAGGTTCCGCAATGCTTGTACTGGGTCATATCCAACTGTACTCGATGTCTCCTATTTTTTTTAGGAAACCATAAAACCAAATGTACACCATTCCTGAAACCCCCAAATAATCCAAGGCAAACTTCAAAATTTTATGATCAACTAAATTGAAAGCAGCACTAAAGTCAAATTGTAAAAGAACTTCAATATGCCCATTAGCTAACAGGGTATTACAGTAATATCTAAAATCAAAATACTTAATAAGATTTCTGTACTATAGTCCTTTCTAAAACCAAATTGTGATCCTCCCAAACAATTAAAATTCTCTAAATAGGATGATAGTTGTTTTGCAACAATGACCTCTTGCACATTAATTAAAAATGAATGTTAGCTATTGGGCAAAAATTTGTTAGATCAGTCAGATTAGATTTTGTATCTTTTGTAAATGGAGTGAGGACAATATCACATAATTCTTTTGGGTATATACCTTGTACCATATTTTATTTATTTATTTATTTATTTACATTTCTTATATACCGCACTATTTGCGATCAGCGCGGTTTACATAAAACAAAAAGGTAACCGACAATGAACATTAATTGAACAATGAACATTAACATTAATCCTCTAGAACCAGTCCATAAAATCTTGAGGTAGTAGACAATAAAAATATGCTGGGCAATGATCTGCTAAAGAGAAAGTATTAGAATATTTGCTAAAAAGGATGCTTACCCCTGAATACATTGGATCTGAGAATTCCAGCCAAAAATGATATACATTGTGAAATCAGGTCTGCACATGGACATGCCTGCAGTTTTTTCAGATGTTCTGGCTTAGATGTCCCAGATTGGACTTGGATGTCCTTTCTATCATGTAAACATAAAAACACCATTCATTTAACATAACAATTGAGACTGTTACCATCGACCTACCGCCCACTCCCTCGGAACTACACACAAATTAGCCTCCAGTGCTACTCACATGGAAATAAAAAAGTATTTTTGACACCGGTGAAAGCTAGCCTCATCCTGCTGCTGCCTCAAACTACTGGGCAATTTATTCTACCATACAGGTGCTGCTATGACAAAAGCTCTCCCCCCCCCCCCCCTACTGATGCAAGAGAAATTATTGATGACTCGGCAGTACCAAAAATGCACCTTAGTGGACCATAAGGTACTTTATGACTGATAGCACTTCAGCAGCCCATGCAGAAAAATTGGATCTTCTCCCTATAGAAGCCTGAAAGTTAATGTTAGCATCTTATATAAAGTCCTCTCCCTAATAGGGAGCCAATGGACTTGCCAGAATACATCAGCCACTGATTCCCACCTCCCCCACCCTGACAACATATGGGATGCTTATTCTGGACTACCTGCAAATCTTTGAAGCACGTAATCCAATAACTGTACATATAAAAGGTTGCAGTAATCCAAATAAATCACTAGAGCCTGCATAAGAGTATACATTGCCTTCTCATCCAAAAAAGGGTGCAACTGTTGAACTAATATCAGCTCTCTATAAGCCATTCAAGCTACCCTTGAAATTTGAGTGCCCATAGTCAAATCATAGAAACATAGAAAAATGATGGCAGTAAAAGACCACATGGCCTATCTAGTCTGCCCTTCAAAAATCAACCACTACAAGAGTCCCCTTTTTTCCTTTAGAAAGCCTCTTTGTTTGTCCCATGCTTTTTTGAATGTAGATACTGCCCTCATCTCTACCACCTCCACTGGGAGACTATTCCATGCATCTACTACTCTTTCCATAAAGAAATATTTCCACATATTACTTCTGAATCTATCCCCTTTCACCCTCGTCCTATTTCCCCTTGTAGCAGAGCTTGCTTTCAATTGAAAGAGGCTCTCCTCAAGTGCATTTATACCATGGATCTATTTAAACATCTCAATTATATCACCTCTATCCCACCTTTCCTCTAAAGTATGCATATTAAGGTCCTTAAGTCTGTCCTCATATGCTTACAATGAAGGCCACTAACCATTTTAGCAGCCAACCTCTGCACTGACTCCAACCTGTTTATATCCTTTTGAAGGTGTGGTCTCCAGAATTGCACACAATACTACAGATGAGGTCGCACCAAAGACTTCTACAGAGGCACTATCACCACCTTTCTTGTGCTGGTCATTCCTCTCCCAATGCAGCCAAGAATCCTTCTAGCTTTCACCATCACCTTTTCTACCCTTTTAGCTACTTTGAAATCATCAGACACAATCACGCCTAGGTCCTGTTCTTCTTTTGTGGACAGAAGTATGTCACCCCCTATACTATACCGCTTCCTTGGATTGTTGCAGCCCAAATACTTAACCCTACATTTTTTAGCTCAGCAGCCAAATTCTAGACCATTCTTCAAGCTTAGCTAGATCCCTCCTCATGTTATCTAAACCTTCCTGTGTGTCTACTCTGTTGAAGATTTTGCATCATCCGCAAAGAGTCAAACCTTACCCAACAGCCCTTCCACAATATCACTAACAAAGATGTTAAAAAGAATCAGACCAAGGAAAGATCCCTGTGGTACTCCTCTGGTAACCTCCTTCTCCTCAGAGTGAATTCCATTTACCTGTACCCTTTGTCACGAACCACTCAACCAATTTCTAACCCAAGCAGTAACTTTAGGATCCATCCCTAGGGTGCTCAGTTTATTTATAAGTCACCTGTGTAGGACAGTGTCAAAGGCTTCACTGAAACCTAAATACACCACATCTAGGGTTCTCCCTTGGTCCAACTTCCTGGTCACCAAGTCAAATAAATCAATCATATTTGTCTGACAAGACCTGCTTCTGATGAATCCATGCTGTCTCAGATCTGGTAATCTGTTGGACTCCAGAAACTTCACTATTTCTCTAACAGCAGCGTTTCCACCAAGGTTAAGCTAACCAGCCAGTAGTTTTCAACCACATCCTTACTTCTGCTTTTGTGTAAAGGGCTCACATGTGCCTCTCTCCAGTCCTCTGGCACCACCCCCGACTCCAGAAAAGCATTGAAAAAGTCAGTCCATTGAGTTGCTAGTACATAACCAAGTTCCTTCAGTATTCTCGGATTTATTCCATCTGGTCCCATCGCTTTGACCACTTTTAGTTTAGCTAGTTCCTCATGAACACAGTCTTCTGAAAATCGTTTGAGATGCCCTTCACTTCTGTTCCTGTTTGTGGGTGTTTTCTGTGGTTCTGCTCCTCGTTCTTCATCTGTAAACACAGAACAGAAATATTTGTTAAACAATTCTACTTTATCCTCATCAGCTTCTACATATTCCTCCCTTTCACCTTGAGTCTGACAATACCACTTTTGCCCTTCCTCCTCTCACTAACATATCAGAAAAATGTCTCACCCCCCCCCCACCACCACCACCAATTTTATTACATTGACTATTTCCTCTTCTTTTTGTATTTTTGCTTTCTTGACTACTTTGCCAGCTTCTCTAAGTTTTTCCCAAATATTAATGCCTGTTTTTCTCACTCTGTGATCTCATATTTCATGAAGGCATCCCACTTTTTCTTCACCTTTTCAGCTACTTCTTCTTTTGAGAACCATAGCAGCTTCCTTTTCCTTTTACCTTTACTTACCATTCTAACAAAAATGTCCCTCACTTGGTTTGCATCTTGTCATGTGAATCAGTGATGCTGAGGGCTAAGCTATCGGTAGTTTAACTACTGGCAGGGTCTCCCAAGATAGACAGGTCTCAGCAAAGGTGCCAGACGAAGACAAACCACCCATCTGGGCAGCAGCAGAATGGGACAGTGTTGACGGCGGAGGATCACATTTCTGTGACAACGGCAACAACACTAAACTTAAACTGTGCTGAGGAAAGTCCTGGCAATCTACCTCTGTATCTTGCCATGAAAACCAATCTCTACAGCAGCAGAATGGGACGGTGTTGGCCACGGAGGATCACATTTCTGTGACAACGGCAACAACACTAAACTTAAAATGCGCAGAGGAAAGGCAAGGCAATCTACTTCTGTATATTGCCATGAAAACCTAATGGATAGTCACAACAAAACAAATTGCACTATAGTGCTGGAAGATGAGATCCCCAGGTCAGAAGGCACTCAACTAAAGTAAAGCCAGCATTTATGATGTGGTTGGATCAAAGAAATGAGAGTCAGAAGCTATAAAGATGTCTTACATATTGGAACATGGAACTTACGAAGCATGAACTAAGGGAAGTTGGAGGTGGTCAAGAATGAAATGGAATGTGTGCAACTTGATCTGTTGGGTGTCAGCGAACTGAAATGGACTGGCATCAGGCACTTTGCATCAGATGATCACATGGTCTATTATGCTGGAAATGAAAGACAAAGAAGAAATGGTGTTGCATTAATAATAATAAAGAAGAAACTTGCAAGAAATAATGAAATACAATGCAGTCAGTGAACACTTAATCTCTATTTGTCTACGAGGAATGCCTATCAAAACAACTATAATTCAAGTATATGCCCCAAGAACAGCTGCAGAACAGAATGAAATTGAAGAGTTCTATGAATAGGTTCAAGCTGAAATTGACAGAACATACAAACAGGATATCCTGATAGATATGGGTGATTGGAACCAAATGTTGGCAACAAAGAAGTGGCAAAGTGGTTGGAAAATATGGACTTGGCAACAGAAATGAAGCTGGAGAAAGACTGCTAGAATTCTGCAAGACCAACGATCTATTGATCTCAAATACCTTCTTCCAGCAACACAAGCAGCAACTGTACACATGGACTTCAACCAATGGATTGTATAAAAATCAAATTGACTACATCTGTGGAAGTCAACGATGAAAAAGCTCTATAACATCAACAAAGACAAAACCTGGAGCTGACTGTGGTACAGATCATCAACTACAAGTATGCAAACTCAAGCTAAAGTTGAAAAAGAGCAAACCACTAATGAATGCAGCAAAAGATGACCTTGAGAATATGCCACTGGAATTTAAAGACTGCCTGCAAAATCGATTTGCTGCTTTAGATACAAATGACAGAGCTCCAGAAGAGTTATGGAAAGACATCAAGAAGGTTGTGTTGAAAGAAAGCAAGAAGTCTCTACAAAAGGTGAAAAAGCAAAAACGGCCAAAATGGATGATGGAAGAAACTCTGAAAATTGCCCAGAAGTGCACAGAAGCTAAAGCCAGAGGAGGAAGAAAGACAATCACAGAACTCAACAGAGATTACCAATGTGCAACAAAACAGGACAAGGAAAAGTACTACAATGGCACATGCAAGGAAATAGAAACAGAAACTATTAGAGGAAGAACAAGATCGGCTTTCCTAAAGCTACAAGAGTTAAAGGAAAAAATTCCAGTCTCGAATTGGAATGTTACAAGATGCTCAAGGTTCTATGTTGAATGAGACTGAGAAGATCAAGAAAAGGTGTAAAGAATATACAGAGTATTTATATGATAAAGATCAAGTGGACCAACAGCCATTTCAACCTGTACCTTATGATTTAATTTAATTTAATTTAATTTAATTTAATTTTAATTTAATTTAATTAATTTAATTAACAGTTTCTTATATACCGCATCTTCCCAAGATCAAATGCGGTTTACATAGAACAAGGTAACATAACAGACAGGTGTCTGTTTTTACAGTGAACATCTTAGAACCATAACAACTATATTACAATAATAGAACAAGCAAGAACTATTTACAGGGAACAAAATAAGTAACAGATACAGTGTTGTATGTGACATTTAAGGATAATAAGCATATAGAGTTTCACATCATTTGTCAATTCTAGTTTGGTTATGGGGAAACTTACTTGGTATTATCCATTTTCTAGCAGGGGAGGTGTGTTTGGCATAGATCCGTAGTATGATGTGAACAGGTGCGTTTTAAGTTTTTTGCGGAATTCTTTAATCTCTACAAGTGATCTTATTTCAACTGGAAGGGCATTCCATAGAGTGGGGGTAGCGTGTGAGAATGCCTTTTTGTTTGTTATCTTTCTGTATTTTATAAATTCTTTCGGAGTCCTTAATTTGTTTGTATGATCTCTCCTGTGTAAGTTATTAGTAAGTTGTTTAGTGATGAGGTTGGCTAGGGTGGGTGGTGCCATGTTGTTTAGAGTTTTGAAGGCAGTTGTAAGAGTTTTGTGTATTATTCGGCTTTGTATCGGAAGCCAGTGTAAGTTCTCCAGTATCGGAGTGATATGTTGAAATGGGGGGACCTTCATAATGGTCCTGGCCGCTGCATTTTGTGCAATTTGTAGTCTTCTCAAGTTTTGTTTTGTTGTGCCTAGGAGTATTAGGTTTGCAAAGTCGAAATGAGGCGTGATTATGGCTTGTATTATTTGCTGGAAATCTTGTAGGTGCATTAGAGGGCGTAGCTGCTTTAAGATTTTGAGTTTGAAGTATACTTTCTTCGTTGTATTTCTTATATGTGTTTCCATGTTGAGATGTGTGTCAAGTATTACACCTAGATATCGTACTTCCTTTTTTAGTTTGATTTCTTGGTTTTGCAGAGTGATGTGTGTAGGGGGTGAGTATGAGAGGTTTCTTGTTACAATTAGGGCTTCTGTTTTTGCATGATTGATGTAGAGGTTATTTTCATTTAGCGATGTAGTTAGTTCATTAAAACACTCAACGAGTAATTGAATTGGTATATTGGGGATTGTAAATGATTGTAAATGTAAATGATCCGGAACCATTGGTGAAGAAAGAAGAAGTTGAAGCAGCATTGAAAGCCTTATGAAAGAAACAAAGCACCAGGCATTGTTGGCATTCCCATAGAAGTATTACAGCAATCTGATGCAGCTGTTACCATACTTACAAGGCTCTGCCAAGAAATTAGGAAGACAACATTATAGCCAATTGACTGGAAAAGATCTGTGTTTATACCAATACTAAAGAAAGGTGATCCAACTGACTGTGGAAATTATCGCAGAATCGCTCTGATCCCACATGCCAGCAAGATTCTACTGAAGATTATTCAACAAAGACTACAACCATACAGGGAACAAGAACTACCTGAAGTGCAAGCAGGGTTCAGGAAAGGGCGAGGAACGAGAGACATCATCGCAGATGTGAGATGAATCCTTGAAAAGACTAAAGAATATCAAAAGAATATCTATTTGTGCTTTATCAATTATAGCAAGGCTTTTGACTGTATAAACCATGAGAAACTCTGGGTCACATTAAGAAGCATGGGTATACCAGAACACCTGATCATTCACTTGCACAATCTGTACATTGATCAAGACGCAACAGTTCAAACGGAACAAGGAGAAACAGAATGGTTTAAAATAAGCAAAGGTGTAAGACAAAGCTGCATACTTTCCCCCTACCTGTTTAATTTATATGCAGAACAAATCATCAGAGAAGCAGGATTTTATGAAGACAACAGAGGTGTGAAGATTGGTGGAAGATTCATCAACAACCTTCGCTATGCTGATGATACCACATTACTGGTTGAAAGTGAAGATGATTTGAAACATATGCTTCTCATGATCAAAGAACATAGTCTCAAAATGGGCCTGCACCTTAATGTAAAGAAGACAAAGATCATGACAACTGGCAAAATCAACAAGTTTATCATCGAAGGAGATGAAATTGAAATCATGGACAACTTTAACCTACTTGGATCAACTATCAATAAAGAAGCAACAAGCAGTCAAGAAATCCGATGACACATTGTTCTTGGCAGAATGGCTGTGAAAGATCTATACAAGATTCTCAAGAGCGAGATGTCTCTCTCCATACAAAGATTCGACTTGTCCAAGCCATGGTATTTTCAATAACATCATATGGATGTGAAAGCTGGACAGTGAAAAAGATAGACAGGAAGAAAATTGATGCCTTTGAATTATGCTGCTGGCTGCGAATACTGCATATACCATGGACTGCCCGAAGAACAAACCAGTCAGTACTAGAGCAGATCAAACCTAAGCTTTCTTTGGAAGCTCAGATGACAAGACTTTGACTTTCATACTTTGGACACATCATGTGAAGAGAGAGATCATTAGAGAAAGACATCATGCCTGGCAAGATAGAAGGTCAGCGCAAAAGAGGAAGGCCAGCAATGAAATGGATTGATACAATAACAGAAGCTACGGGTACCAGTCTGTCAACAATGAGCTGCCTGACTGAAGGCCAAACACAATTTAGGACAACTATCCAGAGGGTCGCCATGAGTCAACACTGACTCAATGGCACTTAGCAACAACAACAACAAAAAGGTTGGTTGTGCTTAAAATATCTCCTATAGTTTTGCCCATTGTTTTTCTACACCACCCAGCTGTTCCCATCTCGCTAACGACTCCTTGAGGTATTGGCTGATCTTGGCAAAGTTAGTTTTCTTAAAGTCTAAGACCTTCACTTTTGAATGGACTTTATCAGCCCTAGTCTTAATACTGAACCACACCATCTGGTGATCACTGGATATGAGATGATCTCCCACTATAACATCAGAAACAGTTTTCCCATTGGTAAGAACCTTCACATATGGGTTCTATTTCCAGTTACCTGAATAGTTCTTCCTGTAAAAAATCCAGGATTTATTTATTTAACAGTTTTGTTTTTTTATACCCCCTTATCTTGTAATCAAGGTGGTTTACGTTATAACTTCAAATTTTACAGAGAACTTGCAATAGTTACAGCTAACAATTTAAACATAACTAGACATCTCCTTACTTCTAGATGACACTGCAGCAGGGATGTGCCAATCAAAGTCTGGCATATTGAAATCCCCTATCAGTAGCACATCCCCTTTCTTGGCAATGCTGCATATGTCTTCTATTAAATCTCTGTTCACTTCTTCTATCTTCATGGAGGTCTGTATATCATTCCAATGCAAATGGATTTCTCTTTCCCTCTTTCTAGTTTAAATCAGAGTGCCTTCTCTCTCCCTTTTAAACCCTGTATTTCCATAGCTTTAATATACATTTTTTTTACATATAGTGCCACTTCTCCTCCCCCTCTTCCTACCCTGTCCTTTCTGAATAATGTATAGCCTGGTATAATTATATCCCAGTCATTGTTGTCCATGAACTATGTCTCTGTAACTGCCATTTAATCCAAATCAGCCTCTCCAATTAAAGCCTCAACATTTGGAATTTTATGCCCCATACTATGGGAATTTATAGACACTGCTTTCCAGATATTGCCCCTTTTACCTGTTTCTATAGAGGTACAGTATTTAATGATTCACTTATCTGAGGGCTTTCACTTACCTGGGGGCTTTCTTCACCCATCCCCAATGAATCTAATTTAAAGCCCTCTTCAGTAGGTTAGCCAGTCTGCTACTGATGACATGTCAACCCTTCATAGACAGATCAATAAGTACTCTTAAATCTCTTATTTCCATGTTATGTTCTAACCTCATGTCTCCAGTGCAGGGTCATTCTGTCAATGTTCCTGGATGAAAATCACCACAGACCAATACCTCTGACTTCTGCACATTCAGCACCATTCTGTTAACCACCAGTCACTCCAATACCTTCCACAAACACTCTTTCAACCTCTGGATAGTTTGTAACCTGTCCTGTCCCAAAGATACCATGATCTATGTATCATACATATACAGAAAACCCCCAAACCCAATAATCTGAAGAATTCCTCTGAGGGGTTGCAGATACATATTGAGATAAGGCTGACTCCTGTGGCACCCCAAAAGGCATACCTTTAACTGATGACACATCCTCTCTATACTTAACTCTAAACCTCCTTCCCTCTAAAAGACAGAATCCATGCCAATACTTTCCCTTTTATTCCCATCTGCCAACATCTCTGCACCTATCTTCTACCATCCATTAAATCAAAAGTCACAGATAAATCAAGTGTTAACAACAGAACCACCTCTCTCTTATCCCTAGCTTTTTAAATCATATTAGCTACCACCAAACTTTATTTATTTAACAGGTTTTAACATCAACAATTCTTTTCCAGAGCCCCAACAAAATCTGGTTTCCCCCCAATCCAATTCTCCTATCTTCTCTACATAATGTATGTATTTGATTGTAATATTACTTTCTTCTGTACATTTTTTCTAATGTTGAAAGCAAGGAGATCAGCTGTACATTCTCACATTTCCATTCCACACTCTTTTTGAGTATCAGGATAACTATGGCCTCTTTGAGATGGTTGGGGTAAACCCCCTGCTCCAATGAGGCAATTATGAAATCCACTATCCAAGCTAGCATATCCTTGGAACATCACTACAATTTCCCAGGTATGGGACCCATGTATGTTCATGTCATATGAAGTTGTTACAATATCCTCTGGAACTTATCCTGAGTCATTGACAAGAGCTCAACCAATCCTTCACCCATACAGTACCATCTATCACTATATCCCTCCCTTCCATACACCACCAACCCTACCCCTTAACCCGTCTACTTTAGCTACAATGTAATTTGATACCTTCTCAATCTGCAGCCCACTTCCTCTCACACCCTCTTTATTTTTCCCAAACAACTGCTTTGCCATCCTAAATCACAACTACCTGCTCCAAATATTCATTAACTGCTTTCCTCCAGAAATACCAGTCATCTACCGATCTTGATTTCCACCTTCTTTTAACCCCCTCCAATTCAGAGGAATACCATGCCATTCCTATCTCTTTTACCCTCTGCTCATACCTTTAGAGTTTCCACCTTCTGTAATGCTGTACACAATGTATATAACTATTCCTCAAACTGAACCCCCACTGTCTCCCTCTGATCCACCTTCCTCTGACAAACAGCCTTTTCCCATAACAGCTCCTCTTCAATTTATCCTCTCTCTGATGGAGTATATGGGAAACTTCCCAACAGCCGCAGGGATTCTCCCCAGCCAAAGCCAAAATTAGAGAGGTATTGCTCTGGTAAGAGCTTAAACTGCTGTCCCATTAAGAGAATAGGCTGGAGAATGCCTGGGGAGGGTGTGGCCAGGTCCCAGGGTTTAAACTAGAAAGCAGGAGACCTAGGAGAAGAGAAGTCTGGGTTCTAGAGCATACCTAAAGACCACATACCTGTAAAAGAGAGCCTGCTGAAAAGATAGGAAGTATTTGAATTTATTACTGTTCACTAGGCCTTTCTGCTGGAGTTCTGCTCAGTTGGAAAGACTATTCTTGGGTTGTGCTGCCCAAAGTGAAGAAACTTTGAGGAGCCAGTTTTGTTTTGTTTCGAAAATGTCAACTGTGCTTGAGCTGTTGTTGCTAAGTGCCGTCGAGTCGGAGTCGACTCATGGCGACCCTCTGGATAGCTATCCTAAATTGTGTTCGGTCTTCAGTCAGGCGGCTTATTGTTGACAGACTGGTACCCGTAGCTGCTGTTATTGTATCGATCCATCTCATTGTTGGCCTTCCTCTTTTGCGTTGACCTTCTATCTTGCCAAGCATGATGTCTTTCGCTAATGATCTCTCTCTCCGCATGATGTGTCCAAAGTATGAAAGTCGAAGTCTTGTCATCTGAGCTTCTAAAGAAAGCTTAGGTTTGATCTCCTCTAGTACAGACTGGTTTGTTCTTTGGGCAGTCCATGGTATACACAGTATTCGCCGCCAGCACCATAATTCAAAGGCATCAATTTTCTTTCTGTCTATCTTTTTCACTGTCCAGCTTTCACATCCATATGATGTTATTGAAAATACCATGGCTTGAACAAGTCGAAGCTTTGTATGGAGAGAGACATCTCTGCTCTTGAGAATCTTATCTAGGTCTTTCATAGCCATTCTGCCAAGAGCAATGCATCGTCTGATTTCTTGACTGCTTGTTGCTTCTTTATTGATAGTTGATCCAAGTAGGTTAAAGTTATTTACGATTTCAATTTCTTCTCCTTCGACGATGAACCTGTTGATTATGCCAGTTGTCATGATCTTTGTCTTCTTTACATTAAGGTGCAGGCCCATTTTGAGACTATGTTCTTTGATTGTGAGAAGCAAATGTTTCAGATCATCTTCACTTTCCGCAAGTAATGTGGTATCATCAACATAGTGAAGGTTGTTGATGAGTCTTCCACCAATCTTCACACCTCTGTTGTCTTCATACAATCCTGCTTCTCTGATGATTTGTTCTGCATATAAATTAAACAGGTAGGGAGAAAGTATGCAGCCTTGTCTTACACCTTTGCTTATTTTAAACCATTCTGTTTCTCTTTGTTCTGTTCGAACTGTTGCTTCTTGATCAATGTACAGATTGTGCAAGAGAACAATCAGGTGTTCTGGTATACCCATGCTTCTTAATGTGCCCCAGAGTTTCTCATGGTTCACACAGTCAAAAGCTTTGCTATAGTCGATAAAGCACAAATAGATATCCTTTTGGTATTCTTTAGTCTTTTCAAGGATCCATCTCACATCCGCAATGATGTCTCTCGTTCCTCGCCCTTTTCTGAACCCTGCTTGCACTTCAGGTAGTTCTTGTTCCAGGTATGATTGTAGTCTCTTTTGAATAATCTTCAGTAGAATCTTGCTGGCATGTGGGATCAGAGCGATTGTGCAATAATTTCCACAGTCAGTTGGATCACCTTTCGTTAGTATTGGTATAAACACAGATCTTTTCCAGTCAGTTGGCCATGATGCTGTCTTCCATATTTCTTGGCAGAGCCTTGTAAGTATGGTAACAGCTGCATCAGATTGCTGTAATACTTCTATGGGAATGCAATCAATGCCTGGTGCTTTGTTCTTTGATAAAAATCAAAAGTAGAGAAAGTAGAATTACAAAAATGCTAGCGTGGAAATATGTACTTTATGTCGGAAGCGCAGCCTTGAGGCATTAAATACCTCTTGAAGCTAACATTTCCATTTTGCTCAATTTGTTGAGCTCCTCACGGAGCTGACAATAAATAAGGTAAAACACCACAATCTTAGTGTCACCAATAAAACTCTTATAAAACTCTATATTTCAGCATATGTGATCAAAAAGAACAAGCAAGAACCTGTTGAAGCCAAAAAAACTACTGTGCAAAACTGCTGAATAAAACGGAGGTCACTTATCTGGGTCTCTCGTTATTCACGTCGCTTTTGTAGTTAAGTTTTGTAGTTAAGTTTCAAAAGTTCATTTCTTTTCAAACGTGCTCCGTGAAAGAAAGACTTGCAATCCAATGCATTTAGTAAGAATGGCGCGGACACAGCACTGCGTTTCGGGCGGTTAAGTTTCTCTCGCCCTGCTTCAACGCTCAGCCCACTGCACCAGAAGCAGTCCGTCCAGCAACTGATCAAACACGCCAGCGCATGCTCAATAGCAATCTTTGATAAGGCTTTCAATGCTGCTTCAACTTCTTCTTTCATCACCAATGGTTTCAGATCATAAGGTACAGGTTGAAACGGCTGTTGGTCCACTTGATCTTTATCATATAAAAACTCTGTATGTTCCTTCCATCTTTTCTTGATCTTCTCAGCATCATTCAACATAGAACCTTGAGCATCTTGTAACATTCCAATTCGAGGCTGGAACTTTTTCTTTAACTCTCGTAGCTTTAGGAAAGCTGATCTTGTTCTTCCTCTAATAGTTTCTGCTTCTATTTCCTTGCATGCGTCATTGTAGTACTTTTCCTTGTCCTGTCTTGCTTCATGTTGGAAATCTCTGTTGAGTTCTGTGATTGTCTTTCTTTCTCCTCTGGCTTTAGCTTCTGTGCACTTCTGGGCAATTTTCAGAGTTTCTTCCGTCATCCATTTTGGCCTTTTTTTTTTTTTTTACCTTTTGTAGAGACTTCTCGCTTTCTTCCAACACAACCTTCTTGATGTCATTCCATAACTCTTCTGGAACTCTATCATTTGTATCTAAAGCAGCAAATCGATTTTGCAGGTAGTCTTTAAATTCCAGTGGTATATTCTCAAGGTCATATTTTGCTGCATTCATGAGTGGTTTGCTCTTTTTCAGCTTTAGCTTGAGTTTGCTTACTAGTAGTTGATGATCTGTACCACAGTCAGCTCCAGGTTTTGTCTTTGTTGATGTTATAGAGCTTTTCCATCGTTGACTTCCACAGATGTAGTCAATTTGATTTTTATACAATCCATTGGGTGAAGTCCATGTGTACAGTCGCCGCTTGCGTTGCTGGAAGAAGGTGTTCGAGATTCATAGATCGTTGGTCTTGCAGAATTTTATCAGTCTTTCTCCAGCTTCATTTCTGTTGCCAAGTCCATATTTTCCAACTACTTTGTCTTCTTCTTTGTTGCCAACCTTTGCGTTCCAGTCACCCATAGTATCAGGATATCCTGTTTGCATGTTCTGTCAATTTCAGCTTGTACTTGTTCATAGAACTCTTCAATTTCATTCTCTTCTGCAGCTGTTGTTGGGGCATATACTTGAATTATAGTTGTGTTGATAGGCATTCCTCGTAGACGAATAGAGATTAAGCGTTCGCTGACTGCATTGCATTTCATTACAGTTCTTTCAAGTTTCTTCTTTATTATAAATGCAACACCATTTCTTCTTTGTCTTTCATTTCCAGCATAGTAGACCATGTGGTCATCTGATGCAAAGTGCCCGATGCCAGTCCATTTCAGTTCGCTGACACCCAACAGATCAAGTTGTACACGTTCCATTTCATTCTTGACCACCTCCAACTTCCCTTCGTTCATGCTTCGTACATTCCATGTTCCAATGTGTAAGACATCTTTACAGCTTCTGACTCTCATTTCATGCGCAGCTACATCAGCAGTCAGACATCCCAAGGGCTTTGATCCAACCACATCATAAATGCTGGCTTTACTCTGAGCCTTCAACTATTCAGCAAAGTAGCCCTGTTGAGAGCAATTAAGGGCTTGTCACAGCTGGGGAAAAAGCCAAGGCAATAGAAGGTTTAACTCTCCGTGTTCCCAATACCCAAGGATGCCAGAGCAGTTGTTTGGATGTTTGTTCCCAAATAAAGTATATTTTCTTTAAACCTCTCTTGGCTGTGGAGTCCTGTGTTGTGCCTCACGCTGACCACATCTACCACTCACTCCTAAAAGTTACCACCTCATTCCTTGTCGTCTAGCTATCTTTTCTCCACAGTAAGGCGAATGGAACCACATAATGATCAGACCAAGGAACTTGCTGAACTTTACCTACCATTAACCCGATCTGCCACATACCCTCTTGTTCCCCAAAAATAAAATCTAATATTAGATTAATCATATTTGCAATAGCGCATTTAAGGTATTTCCTTCTTGAATAAATCCGCCCAGAGCAGAGAATTAGTCACTCTTTCTGCTGAAGTCTCTTATTAGAGAACAGAAACAATTGTGTGAATTCTTAAGCTGTGTCACTTAGCATTCCAATCCATAATCATAGAAAACAATGTTTGATAGAAATAAATTACTAGTTTGCTTGCTTAACATACTGCCTCTCTGCCCCCATGTCTTTTATTTCATCTCTTTCCACTCGTTTACCTACCAGATTTCACTCTATCCACCTATCTTTGTATTATTTATGTATTTGTTTATTTAGTTGGAGTTCATGGCATATCACCCATTGTTCGAGGGCAGCATGGAACTTTATGATATTCTTCACCCGGGAAATATAGATAAGACAGACAATCAAAAAAAGGTCATAGAAACATAATTGAAAAACATATAATCATTCAAGTGGGGGTGGAGAACAAAGGAGAGCAACAGTAGACCTGCAAGCACAGAAATATGAGTAACTCATTTCCAAGAGCTATCCAAGTCCTCAGTTCTTGCCATACAGAAAAAGCGAACAGCAGGTTTTAATTCCTTTGTTAAACTTGGAATGACAATTTTCATTCCTAAGCTCTTGGGACAGGGAGCTTCAGAGTGCAAAATGCAGAGTATCCGGTGAGTTACAAGGTCATTTTATAAAAAGCTGCATCAACCTACGCCCCATCAATGTACTAAGACATGCATTTTTAAAGACTTAACGCATGTGTACTTTGGCCTGCTGCTATTTTATAAGTATGTGCATCAGGACAATGGGATGTACTTTCAATGTGGGTGTAAAAGAGGTGGAGCTTGGTCAGAGCATGGGTGAGGTACAAATTTATGTGCTTAAATTATAAAATACTACAACATATGCGTATTTATTTATTTTTTTAAATTTAGGCACAGACATTTATACATAATGCTCGACACTTAGACTTAACACCCATTTTTAGACATTTCTGCCCCTGTGCTATAAAGAAAAGTAGAAGTCTGCTTTTCCTTATGAAATAAGCTTAAGAGAGGCACGTTCTATGTGCCTGAAACTAGGCATACAGTATTAAAATTATCCTCCTTGAGCCTTTTGTAAAATAGAAATATTGGTTAATTTACATTTTGAGAAGAAAATTAAACTATGGATATGCACATGCAGATTGTGGACATTCTTACATGTGCCAATTCATTGTTGAAAGTTCTGTATGGAAGCATTTGATTAAGACTACATTGTTTAAATCACATTTTTTCTAGACCTGCAAATCTAGAGAGGCCGCGGGCAGGGTCCCGGTGGCCGTCCGTAACCGGGCGCGTAGCCCGGTGCGGGGACCCTCCGCGTGGCCACGGCTGGAGGTGCGTGGGCGGGTGAATTTTAAACCCATTGGCTCCCGGCGAATGCAGCCGCATGGGAGCCAATGGGAAGCTGTCTTGGGAGCGCAGCTGGGGGGGGGGGTGAGTAGGCTTTTGGACTCTGCACGGTCAGTCGTGGCGTCGGAGTCCTGAGAGGTGCCGGCTTAATTTTGCGTGCGTTCGGTTTGGCTGGGGGGCCTGCGGCGGTAGCGGTGCTGGGGCTGGATTGTCGGTGCTGGCGTTGGCGGTGGTCTCCGGCTGTGGACCTGGGTTGCGTTGGTGGTCCTTGGCTGCGAGGAGCAAAGGCAAGTGCTGCACAGTTGGGACAGGTGGGGGTGGCCTGGAGGAGGGGTCCACTGGGGGTTTCTTGTTGGTAGCGCGTGGCTGGTTCGGCCTGTGGGGGGTTCCCTGTCCCGGATAAGTATAACTGAAAGGGGTGGTGTTTTCAAGCCATTTTATTCAAACCAGATAAAAAAAAAAACCTGAAGGACAGTCCTAATCAAACTGCGGTTGTGGCTAAGTCCTTGCACGTAGTGAGAGCGGGCTGATGCCGCCACGAGGGGGTCGAGTTGGCCGGGCAGGTGGGTTTGGTAAAACTACTGGGCGCCGGCGGGTGACTTCGAGAGTGGAGTCATGTGGGAGGGGAGCTGGGGGGTGAAGGGGGGGTTGAGGAAGCTGTGGGGGGTTCTTCGGTGGAGAGGGGGTTGCGTGGAGTGGCGGTCTTAAGAGGGGGGGCCTTGCGGGGGCAGGGGGTGGTGCGGGGGCGTGGGGGAGCTCGGGGGGAGGAGGGCAAATGGGGGAGGGGCCCGGGGGAGGGGGCGGGCTAGGGGGTGTGCGCCGCATGGGGTGCGGCGGGCCGGTGCTGTTCAGCACGGGAGCGGTGGGGCACTGCGTGTGGGCACTGGTGGGAGCGCTGTAGAGGGGGGTGCCAGTGGTGGCGGGGGGATGAATGAGCTGGGGGGACCGGGGCAGGGACTTGTGGAGCGTCGCTGGTGGGTGGGGCGCCTTGCACTCCAGGCTCTTTCCCCGCATCAGTGAGGCCGCTGGTTCCGGGTGGCTATGTGGCGGTAGGGGGGCCATCGCCTTGGGAGCATTGGGTAAGTGGGGGACAAGGTACTTCGGCGTCAGATTGGCGCGCACCATGGTCCCCCATGTGGCCTCCTGTTTTTTCGTTTTTGTCTCCACAGGTGCGGGGGATGACGCAGCCTTCCTGGGGGATCGGTGTTGGGAGCCAGGATTGGACTTCAGCGGCGGACGGGGGAGCAGCGGTGCGGCGAAGCTCCGCGGAGGTGGAGGCAGAGGGAGACCAGGTCACTGCAGCGTGGCTCGGCGAGGAGTGTCGTCAGGTGGTTCAGGATCCCACACCGACTTCTGCACCGGAGGGTCAGGCCGCAGGTGAGTTGTCTGGGGACCTGGGTGAAGATTCGTCACACCCGCTGGTTCGGGGGCAAAGTGGGGCACGGGGCGCGGAAGAAGAGGCGTCCTTCCTGCCGGCGGCGGCATAGTTCCGAGTCGTCTTCCTCTTCCTCCTCTGGGGACTCGTCTTCGTCATCGGGAGGGGATGTGTTGAGGCAGGAGGGAGCCGGTTGTGGGGCGTTGGGGTCCAGGGCAGGGGGGGGCCCCTCTGTAGTGGCGTTCCCGGAGCTGTGGGAGGGGGTTCCCAAGAAGCTTCGGAGGAAAATTCGGAGGTGGCGTTACATTGATATTTTTCGGTTGTTGGAGGGCAGGAAGCGGTCCGGGGAGAGCTGGAAAAAGAGGAAAGAGGATGAGAAGGCGGGTCGGATTCGGAAAGTGGCGCGCAATGTGGTAAACTGGACCCGCGCTTTTCTGCGCCTGGCCAGTGTGTGGGGCATTATTCGCCGGAGCATTATGGTATGTTGCTGGCGTATGTGGATTCTATTTTGGAGGCCTCTCAGATGCACAAAGGTTGGGCGTGGTTAAACTATGATGAAAAGTTTAGGGACAAGATGGAGGAGAATAGATCGTTATCATGGGGCACTCGGGACATCAACCTCTGGCTGATGCAAATGTCTGCTAGATTGGGCCTAGGTGCGGGGGAGGTGGGGGGAGGGGGGTATGGCGGGCGCACCGGGGGGCCGTTCCTTTCGGTTGGTGGGGGGTGGTTTGCAACAGAAAGTCGGGTCGGGGGGTGTCAGCGACCTGTGTTGGCGGTTTAATAGGACCACCTGCCCCTTTCCGGACTGCAAATTCAAACACTTCTGCTCCGTTTGTGGCGGGGGGCAATCCGCTATTAAGTGCAGTAGAAGAGGGTCCAATGGTGCCACGGGGCTCGGACCCAAGTCCCAATGATGTGGGTTGCCGTGCTCCGACTCCGGTTCGTGGGAGCCCTTGCGGAGTTGGCTCCAGCAGTACCCGCAGAAGCAGGATAGGGAGGTGTTAGGGAGGGGTTTTCAGTTGGGCTTTGTTATCCCGATTCGGGGTGTGGTAGGGAATTCGCCTTCGGTGCAGCGGTTCGCGGCAGTGGTGCAGGGCAAGTTGGCGGGGGAGTTGAATTTGGGGTGGATCGCGGGTCCGTTTGTGGACCCTCCTTTCCCAGACATGGTGATTTCTCCATTGGGGATTGTACCTAAGAAGGTGCGGGGGAAGTTTCGGCTCATTCACAATTTGTCCTGTCCGTTGGGTGCGTCGGTGAATGACCATATCCCGCGGGAGCTCTGCACAGTGCGGTATGCGTCCTTTGATAGGGCGGCAGAGATGGTGCGGGCGGCGGGAAAGGCGGCGCTGATGGCCAAGGTGGATATTGAGGCTGCTTTCCGCTTACTGCCGGTACATCCCTCCTCCTTTCCTTTGTTGGGTTTTCATTTTCGGGGGGAGTATTATTTTGACAAATATATGCCGATGGGCTGTTCCGTCTCCTGCACTTACTTCGAGAAATTCAGTACGTTTCTGCAGTGGGTGTTGGGTCAGAAGACCGGCTTGTGGAATGTGGTACATTACCTGGATGATTTCCTGTTCGTAGGTTCGACCCATTCCGATGATTGTCAGCGGCTGTTAGCTGGGTTCAGGGAGTTATCGCACGAGCTGGGTGTGCCGTTGGCAGCGGAGAAGACGGAGGGGCCTACGACAAGACTCACATTCCTGGGGGTGGAATTGGACTCTGTTGAGATGATCGCGCGGTTGCCTCCTGAGAAGGTGGCTGGTTTACGGGCGTTGGTCGCTAACGTCCTAGTGTCCTCCAAGGTAACCTTGCGCGAGATGCAGACCTTGCTGGGGTCTTTGAACTTTGTATGTAAAGTGATTTCTATGGGCAGAGTGTTTTCCAGGTGCTTGGCTGCTGCAACGGCGGGAGTGTGGAAGCCACATCACAGGATTCGAGTCACGGAAATGATGAGGGCAGATTTACGGGTTTGGAGCCGATTTTTAGAGGATTTTAACGGGACTTCCATTTTGCTGGGCGCTGAGGTGTCCAGCGCGGAGTTGGCACTGTTTACGGATGCGGCGGGGGGCACTGGTTTGGGGGTTTAGTTCGGTGGGGCCTGGTGCGCAGATCGGTGGCCCCAGACTTGGCACGATTCGGGTTTGACCACTAACATCACCTTCCTCAAACTGTTTCCGATCCGAGTGGTATTGGAGTTATGGCTGGATAAGTTGCGGGATCGGCGGATATTTTGGTGGTGTGATAATGAGGCTGTGGTTAGCGTGGTTAATCATTTCTCCCCCAGGTGTTTTCAGGTGGCGGGGTTGATGCGGGAAGTGGTTTTAGCATGCTTATATTTGAATGTTTCGGTACGGGCTAGGCACCTTCCTGGTTGCAGTAATCAGATAGCTGATGCTCTTTCTCGTTTTCAGTGGGAGCGGTTTCGTGCGCTGGCCCCAGAGGTGGACGGAGAAGGTTCTGTAGTCCCAGAGACATTGTGGAGCATTGGCCTGGAGGGATGCTGAGCCTGCTGCGCAGTTCGGTGGCGGCTGGGACGTGGCTGGCGTATCGGCGTGGTTGTGACAAGGTAGCCGAGTTTTTGGGGGAGCGGGGGTGGCTGGCGGGCAGAGTGCCGGATGGCCTCATTGGATGTTATATAGTGGAGGCCAGAGGTCGCGGGTTGTGCCGAGCAACGGTGCGCTCGCATTTGGCAGGGTTCAACTTTTTTGCAAGTGCCATGGGCTGGGGCTCTACTTCGGGGGGATTTTTGGCGCGTCGGCTTCTGCAGGGGTGGGAGCGGGTTAGGCCATCTCCCGCAGACCGGCGTAGGCCGATTACACACGACTTGCTGGTGCGTCTCCTGACAGTGTTGCCTCAGGTGGCTGCTTCCCGGTTCGAGGTCTGTCTATTCCGGGCAGTTTTTTGTATTGCCTTTTTCAGGGCTTTTCGTATCGGGGAGCTGGTGGTGAATTCGGCAAGGTCGGGGGGGTGGGGGCGGCTTGCAGTGGCACCATGTGCGTTTGGAAGTCGGGCAGCTGCGGATCCTCTTGGAGAAATCCAAGACTGATCAGCGGGGTAGGGGTTTGTGGGTCCTATTGGGGGAGGTCGCGGGACTCATTACATGCCCGGTGGGGGCGGTGTGGGAGTATTTGTGGGTGCGTCCTGAGTGGGCGGGGGTTCTTTTTATGCATGAGAATGCGCGGGTATTGCCCACTTTCAGGTGACTGGAGGTGCGTGGGCGGGTGAATTTTAAACCCATTGACTCCCGGCGAATGCAGCCGCACGGGAGCCAATGGGAAGCTGCCTTGGGAGCGCGGCTGGGGGGGGGATGAGTAGGCTGTTGGACTCCGCACGGTCAGTCGTGGCGTCGGAGTCCTGAGAGGTGCCGGCGGAGTTAGGTCAGGCAGTGGGCGGTCTGCAGCCCTGGACGTACAGGGTCCATTCTGATGTTGGCTCTGTACATCCGGGGATGGCAGATTAGACAGGGGAATTATTCCATTCCAGAAGTGGAATAAGGCCCCCTAGACATCGGAAGTCAGCATGCTCCAGCAGCAGCAAAGGGCGGAGGAGGTGCAGGAGATTCCCCACAGCCCAACCCTGGCTATGGGAGGCCAGATCGGGGTTGAGCTGAGGGGTATGCATAAAGTCGTCAGCAGCTGCGGGTCGCGGCTCCTGAATGGAGCCAAGGCGCCATGGCAACCGGATGCCATCGTGCCACGGCTCCATTCAGGAGCCTGACTGAGTTAGCCGGGCAGCAGCCTGTACATGCAGGCTGACCGGAATTGGGTCCCGGCCTGCCTGTACAGGCTTAGACATGATTCTCATCCCACAGGGGCTAGACATGCCCCACGGGATCGGAATCACATCTACCTCTGTGCGTCCGGTTCTGGATGGACGCACAGAGGCCTAGGATGCACATCTTAGAATGTGCCTCATTGAGTTTAAGCAGGATACACTGGTTGTTGTAAAAATGAAGAAATGCATGAAATGCTAAATTAGAATAATTTGACAGGATACAAATCCTTAGGAGGGCACTCTCCCTGAAGCAGATGATTTATTGAAATGTGAAGTCATGTCAGAGTATAAAATAAGTGGAATTTCGCATAAGATGGATGTCTTGTCTGTATGAATCTATGGACTGATTTTAGATTGCAGAAACATAAAACAGAATAAAATGGACCCAGACTGAAATGAGGACTCAATAGTATGTATATACTCACTGATCCAAAGAAGGGACCTCTCAATTTTGAATATTAGTTGTACCAACCCTGGGCAGGATTGTGTTTTTTTTTTTATTTGTTCTTTATAATATTTACAAAATATATCCAAGCATTATACTTGTAGATTGAAAAAAGGCAGGGCAAGCAAAATAACCAAACATGAAAATACTAATATATATCAGTAACAAGAAGAAATTATACATCTTACTACTACTACTACTACTACTACTGAACATTTGTATAGCACTACAAGACATATGCAGCACTGAACAGACACATGTAAAAGATGGTCCCAGCTCATCAGAGCTTATAATCTAGTCATTACAGACAAAACAGTAGTTGTAGACATGGGATAGAGCTAGGGGAATGGTAAGGAAACAAAGGCGATCAGGTGAGTTAAGATCCAAAAGTGGCAGTGAAGGATTGAGTTTTCAGCCTGGACTTGAAAAGGGTCAGAGAAGACGCCGGATGTACAGACTCAGGTAGTTTGTTCCAGGCATAAGGAGCAGCAAGGTGAAAGGAGTGAAGTCTGGAGTTGGCAATAGAAGAGAAGGGCACAGATAGAAGCAATTTGCCAGAAGAGCGGAGTTCCCAAGGAAGGGTGTAGGGAGAGATAACAAAAGTAGTGAGGAGCTGCAGAGTGAATGCACTTATAGGTCAGCAGGAGAAGTTTGAACTGGATGCAGCAATGGATAGGGAACCAATGAAGTGACTTGAGAAGAGGGGGTTATATGAGCATGATGAGGGTGGTAGAAGATTAGCCATGCAGCAGTGTAAAGCAGATTGAAGGGGAGATGATTCAGAGGAAGACTAGCAAGGAGTAGGTTACAATAGTCTAGATGGGAGGTGATCAAGTAGTGGATAAGTGTTTTAGTAGTGTGTTAAGAAAGGAATGGGTGAATTTTGTTGATGTTGTAGAGAAAGAAATGACAGGTTTTAGCTATCAGTTTGATGTGTTTGGAGAAGGAGAGAGAGGAATCAAAGATGACCCCAAGGCTGCTAGCTGAGGAGACAGGGAATTGAGAGTTATCCACAGAGACTGAGAAAGGAGGAAGGGGTGAGGAGGGTTTGGGGGGAAAAAGAAACTCAGTTTTGGCCATGTTCAATTTCAAGTGGTGATGAGACATCCAAGCAGCAATGTCAGAAAGGCAGGAAGAGATATGGATCTGGATTGCTGGAGAGATTTCAGGTGTAGAGAGGTAGATCTGGGAGTCATCAGTATAAATATGGTACTGAAAACCATGGGAAGAGATGAGTGTACCAAGGGACTGTGTATATAGAGAGAAAAAGAGTGGACCTGAGACTGATTACCTTGGGATACACCAACTGAGAGTGGAATAGGAGTAGAGGAGGATCCACCAGAACAAACACTGAAAGAAAGATGGGAGAGATAAGAAGAGAACCAGGATAGCACAGAGCCCTTAAAACCAATCGAGGACAAGGTAGCAAGGAGAAGATTGTGGTCAACAGTGTCAAAAGCAGCAGAAAGTTCAAGAAGGATGAGGATTGAGTAAAGACCCTTGGATTATGTCAGGAATAGGTCACTGGAGACTTTGACAGCAGCCATTTCGGTAGAATGTAAAGGATGTAAGTCAGATTATAGATGATCCATAAGAGCTTGAGAGGAGAGAAAATCAAGGCAACAGCAGTGAACAGCACATTCAAGTTGTTAAAAATTGAAGGGGAGGAGAAAGATGGGTCGATAGTGAGAAGAATAGGTAGGGTCTAGTGAGGGTTTCTTGAGGAGAGGAGTGACCACAGCATGCTTGAGAGCTGTAGGGAAAGTTTCAGTGGAGAGTGATAGGTTGAGAATACGAGAGATAGACAGGACTACAGTGGAGGAGATGGAGCTGAAGATATGGGTGGAAATAGGATCAGAGATTCAAGAAATGAGTTCAGATGAGGAAAGAAGGTGAGTGGTTTCCTCCTCAGAGATCATAGAAAAGAGGTAGCAGAGGTAGTGGGGGAAAGTTGGCAGTGAAGAAGGGGGAGGAGGGGAAATAGCTGAACTTGTGGGTAATTGGAGTGTGATCATGTGGATTTTGCCATGGAAGTAGTCAGCCAGGTTTGGGCAGAAAGGGAGGGAGGGTCAGGGGTGGAGGCACCTTGAGGAGAGAGTTGAGAGTTGTCAAGAGATGGCAAGGGTCAGAGGCAAGAGAGTTAGTCAGATGGACATAATAGTCTTGTTTGATGAGTACTATGGTTGACTGGAAAGAGACAACCACAAATTTGAAATGTAGAAAGTGAGGGATTTGAGCCAAGCATGCTCAGCTGAGCAGGCACAGGAAGGTAGATAGCAGGTAGTGGAAGACAGCCAGGGTTGAGGTACAGTACGCCTCATATGATGTGGCATGGATGGAGCAAGAACATCCAGAGCATAGGAAGCTATCACCTCATCAACAGTCTCAGGTGACATAGAGGAGAAAAGAGGTGATGAGACAGGGAAGGAGAGAGCCAATGGATCAATAGCATGAAGATTTCTAAAGAGGTTGGAGGAGACAGGGTGAGGTTGAGACGGTGAGTAATGAAGAGTGAAGCTTCAAAAGATATTTACTAAAGTGTTTCTGCAGAGTTTGCTCTTGAAGTGCCATTTTAACTCCTACTGCTTCAGTTTCTTCAAACAGCTGGACAGCCTTGAAAAAATGTAACTTCTCCTCGATATCACTCCATCTCTCCTCTCACATACTGATATTTTCATACATAAAACAACATTTTTATTAAATATAAAAAATTATTCATACATTTTTATACAGAATATTGATTCTCACAGTCTCAACATCTGAATTATATCTTTTCAACACTTGCCCCCAGTTGTATTTTACTGTGCAATTACCTCAAATTATGTTTTTCTAAATGCTTAATTTTTTTTATTTATTTATTTATTTGGTTTTATATACCACACGATTTTGAATCAGTGCGGTTTACATTGTAACAACTCGATACATTGAACAGTGTACATAGAACTTAGAACTTGGTATATAAACAAGTAACATGTAGACATGGAACATTTGAACTTGATACTTCAACAAGGTAATACATAGGGGAGTTTACAAATAACTATTTACAGTTTCTCAGTATTGGATGAGCTTGGACGAGTACATCGTGGTGGGCTACGTCACCTGTTCGAAGTGTAGGTAGAAAAGGTGTGTCTTTATAGCTTTTCTAAAGGTAGAGAAATCGGTGATTAGTCTGATTGGAGCAGGTAGGGAGTTCCAGAGTGGAGGGGCAAATAGTGAGAAGGCTCTGTTTCTGGTGAACTCGGAGGATTTATTGTCCAAAGTGGGAATAGCTAGGGTGTTAGTCATGTTTTTTCTTCTGACTCTGTTGTCCGGTGTCCATTGTATGAGATTTATGAGGGAGGTTGCAGAAAGATGGTGAAGGATTTTGAATGTAATAAGAAGGGCCTTGAACTTGAGGCGACTGGTGATCGGAAGCCAATGTAGTTGCTTTAGGAGGGGTATGACGTGATCATGTTTGGAGACTCCATAGATGGTTCGTGCAGCAGTATTCATGGCCATTTGTAATGGATTGAGGGTGTAGGCAGGTAGACTGTGTAGAATGATGTTGGCGTAGTCAAAATGTGGAATGATGATAGCTTGGAAGATGCTGCGGAAGTCAGCAGGTTCAAGTAGAGGTCGTAAATGACGAAGGGAGCAGATTTTGTAGTAAACAGCCTTGATGATATTATTTATATGTGCTTCCATATTCAGTTGTTGGTCTAATGTGATACCTAGATATCGGATCTCACTTTTTGTCTTTAGCTTGGCATCTTTAACCTGTATGGAATCCGGTGGCGTGAAAGTTGGATCCTTTGCAATGAATAAAACCTCTGTTTTATTAAAGTTGACTTTCAAGTTGTGTGAATTTAGCCAGTCCGACACTGCATTGAAGCAGCCAATGATTTTAGCATAAATTCATTAAATGCACATTTTTTACAGAACCCTGGACCTCAAGGACACCTATTCAGTCCATTAAAATTTTTAAAACTTAAACAAATGTACTTTTTAAAACAAAGTGCATTCAACAAGTCCTGATGCAGCCCTAGGCAAAAGAAATGAGTGAAACTCGAGTTGACATTTGGGCCTCCTTACTCTAACTTCTTGAATATAATTTGATGTGTTTTTTTCCAGCTTTGAGTTAAGTGTTGTCAATTTCTTTTAAATGCATTTTAAAAATTGTAAAACAGTGTATGGAGCCAGTGAATGATTGTCGGAGGTTGTAGGTGTGAGCTGAAATTCAATAGAGAAACACCAGAGATAAGCTCACTATTTTTCCTGAGCTAAGGCTCCTTAACCACATTAAAGCATTCCATTGAGGTGTGAGTTACATTGCTAACACTGGCTCCTTTGGGTAATCACAATAGGCTCATGGTAACTTTTTTCATTTATGTTGTTTGTGTGAAAGTTATAGAGGGATTATTAGGGAAGTAATTGCAAATTAAGCAGAGACATTACTGAGGGTAAGACTGGGGAGAGGTTAGCGTTTTTGGGCATATTTTTTAAAATACCCACATATACACGTAACATATACCTGAAAATCTGTGTGTGGTAACAAACATGAATAAATTTAAGAGCATACGTTCTCTGAGGTGATTTTCAAAGTAGATGTATGCACATAATTTCTTTCCAAAAATTCACTGATGTGCAAGGAAAATTATGTACATGCTTTTTAAAATAGTATTAAATTTCAAGAAAAGATATCTATGTAATAGATGTAACTATGTAAATAGTTCAACCTCTGTTCTTGGAAATATGTTGTGTTAAATGTAAACCACCCCTGATCTCTGGAAGGGGCAGTATAGAAGAACCAAATTAAAAAATAAAAAATAAATAAAAATATCAAATTAAGAAAAAGACAATAGTAAAAAAATATATGCACATACTTTTTAGGCTGTGATCCAGTTCTAAAAATGACCGACAAGTGGCCCCTTATAGACTAACCAGTTTATTGAGGTGTCAGCTTTTGCAGAGAAGAGTCGACTTTGTCAGATGCTTAACACAGCTAACCCTCTGAAAATTCAGATAGCAACTCTGGAATGAAAGGAACCTTCGAAGGAACATGATAGAATCCACAATTATCCTAATCTTTTGACTCTGTGAAGGTCTTGAAGAGTACCAATGAAAAAGAGTTCTATTTTATATTTATATATCTATTTATCTGTATATCTATCTAGACAATATATAGTTGTATTTTAATTAGGTAGTATAAACACTAGAAGCCCCAAAAGGCATTTTACCTAGAAACCCCAAAGTGTGTCAATTGATGCATTATCACGACGACTGTGTCTAGCATGAAATGCAGATGTGAATTAATGTGGTTACTTATTTGTTAAATATGTGCAGTATGTGACGTCATTACATGACATCATCGTGTATTTAATGTTTGTAATGTCGGAGTAAAACTGTAAATAGTGATTGAGATGCGCCACCTAGCGGGAACATGAATTTATACCTAGAAGCCCCAAAGTAGTCAATTGACGCATCTAAGACAATTGAGTGCATCAATTGACGTACTTTGGGGTTTCTAGGTATAAATTCATTTTCCCGCTAGGTGGTGCATCTGTCATTAATTTTCGATGCACGTTTGAACATCTTGACCTTGCTAACAAAGTCATGGAACATGACTGACATGGTTCTAGCAGTGGTGCTGGTATACAACTTCGAAGATGCATTTGCGTCAATTGACGCACTTCGGGGATTCTAGTGTTAAATCTTTAACACTAATAATTACTGACTTATTGCTATGACTCATGGAAACAAATAGTTAACTGAAAATGTGAATTTTAATCATGTTATGAAAATTTAAGACTCTATTAATATAGCCAGAACATTTGTTGTTTTCACACTTTTCTGTGCACTTCAGTAAATGTTCAGTGGAAGTCAGTCTAAAACTTACTAATAAAGACTTAATAAAAAGACATTGTGTTTAGAAACTTTCTTTAGATGGTATGAGTTGATTTAGAGGGCAGCAGTATATATTTGCCTTCTTTTATGAACACTACATAAATTCTGGATAACCATTTGACATCACTTCATGCCTTCCCATTTATTTACTCCAATTTTCTGACAGCTAGATTGCTAGTATTTATTGCTTGTGTGTGACCTGGGCTGTGCCCTATCGCCATTCAACAGATTCATAACCGCTAATATTTTCTGAACCACACAAGCAAAATTCATAAAAATGGTCGGCAGGCAATTGGAAGTAAGGAGAAGCAAAAGTTGGTAGGACTCTGAGACACTGTAGTATTAGCATGCAAAAATACTGAATTGGGATCAGTCACAGTGTTCATTATGTTCTGAAAGAAGCAAATTTGTTGATGGTGCGGTTTGATAAGATGGCTAAATTGTCTTCGACAAGATAAATGGAGTTTTCAGTCGCAGGGGAACAATTGTGGAATAAACTCCTCATGATGATAGGCAGAAACTGATTGTGGCAAGTTTAGAAAAATGTTAAAATCAGCTCTGTTCAGGGAGGTATATGGGTGAGGTTTGTAAAACAATTGTGCTGTAATTTTTTATTAATTTTTTTTGTTTCTGTTTAGTTCCTGTTTTCATATATGTCATTATTGCTAATTGCACTGAATTGTATTTTATCAGTATTGTGGAGTATAAAATTGTTTAAAATAAATAAAAACACATAAAATGTGTTAAAGTAAACCAACCAAGTAATGCTCATTGCTTGAGGAAGGGGCTTTTGAAAGCTGCAAGAGTGAATTATTAGGGGGAAGGTTTGCAAGAGTGAGTGGTTTTAGCATGGTGCTTAACGCACACTAAGCATGCCACATTAATTGTTACCAAGCAGCTAAATCAGCCAACACAATAAATATCCCACAATAACTACTTAGCTCATGACAGGGCAGGGACTGGGCATGTTAGGGGCGGAGAGCAGGCATTGACTGCACTTTGTAGTTAGTGTGGGGTGAATAGCACACATTAATTGCCAATGTCGCAGTTAGTGTGGGTGAACTTACTGACGCCTCAATTTTAAAACAATTTCCCTTCCCGTACTAAGTTTTGCCTTTCATACACTTTAGTAAACATATCCCTACGTCAGCCTAGCATATATATAATTGGTAACCACCTATTTTGTTGTCTTTGCTTTCAATTTGCTATCATTACTTTTTGAATTAAAGTATTTTTAAATTAATGGAGAGGAGTCCGGCACCGAAGGTGACTCGAGGGCAGCCTTTGCCAGAAGGTTTCCTGGAGCTCGGCGCCCTCCCGAAGCTGGGGTCCGCTAGTGGCTCGGATGGTCCAGGATCTGTGGGGCTGACAGTTTGTTCGCAGACTGTCGCTGGGCTGGGCGAGTCTGTAACAACTTTGTTGCCGTGTGTAGGAGAGCCTAAAGACCAGCGCTTTGCTGTGGATCGAGGGCAGCAACGGATAGCAGGCTTGGAAGGGGATTCTAAAAGTTCCTCAGCGCAACAACATTTTACATTACAGCGGCCTGAAACCTTTACGTTGGAGACTATTTGGCAGGCTATTCTCTCCTTAGGGGAAGCGATTGTGCCTAAGGTAACTTCCTTGGAAAGGAAAGTGGAGGAACAGGGTTCAACTGTGGACGCTTTGCAACAAAGAATTTCTGTTTTGCAATTAGATGTCACCAAAATGCAACAGAAGGTGGAGGGGTTAGAAGAACAAGTGGATGTCTATAAGAAATCTTTTTTCTCCACACAGATCAAGTTGGAACAATTGGACAATTCTTTCAGGTTGAATAATCTCAGAATAATTAATTTTCCTAGAATAATGTCTATTTCACCTGTAGAAATGTTTCGGCTTTATTTAATGGAAATGTTGGGGGTATCATCTGATTTAATTCCACCTTTGGTTAGGGTGTATTACCTACCTAAGGCTAAGATAACTTTGGCTGAGCCTATTGCTGGGAGTGTTTCGGAACAAGTTAACATACTGAATGTTACTGAATTGTTAGAGAGTTCTCAAAGTGAGGACCCTGTACCTTCTACATTAATGGTAACCTTTGCTCTCCTCTCGGACAGGGAGTGGCTGTTGAAGCTTTTTTTTAAGAAAAGGAATATACCTTTTTAGAGGGTTGCTAGTTAGGATTTATCCTGATTTAGCTAGGACCACTCAGAAACATAGAAAGGAATTTCTTTTGTTGCGCCCGGGTATTTTGCAGTTGGGTGGTTTGTTTTTTCTTAAACATCCATGTAAGTGTCTAGTAAAGTTAAATTCAGATTCCTATGTTTTTTATGAACCAGCCCAACTTGTAGCTCTCATTAATGCTAAACGTTCGGAGACCCCGGCTGTTGACTCTCCAGTACTCTCATAATTATGTAACTTAGGGGTATGTTTACTAAACTGCGTTAGTGCAATTCGCGTTAGGAGCCGCGGTAGTGACAGAAACCACAAATAAGGACATGGGCGGTACATCGTCACCACTAACGCGCGTTCAAAAAATTAACGAGCGTTACCGGGCGCCGTGGCATGTTACTGCGCGTTAATCGTAAGAAGACGTACAGACACAAAGCACTGAAACAGAGCTGTAGCACAATGGTTACGGTACTGACTGCTGTTACAGGCAGCATGGGTTCGAATCCCCAGTGTGCCTAACGCAGAAGGCTGTCCCAGGCATCACCCTGTACATTACAGAGGGAATGAGGAGGCATGTTTTTCATTACGTTGAGTATTGGTGTCAGAAACACACCCTCGGAGTGTGCCTAGCTACGTACGTTGGTGCATGCGAGGTTGCGTAGCCCCGTGCGTAGCTGCGTGGGTACGTGTGTTTTTACGTGCGTGGGTACGTGTGTTTTTACCAGTGTTGGCATCTTATATTACAGACTCTGTAGGGTGTCTTGCACCTATGCATTATGCTAACAGATGTACGTGTGATGGCCTATGGTTTATCAGAGCCTGTGAGCAGGTGCTGGAGTTTCACAGGGTTGGATTGTGCCAGTCACACCCATGATGCACTGCACATGCAAATCAGCTGTCCACAGATACACACCATGGGGAATGCACCCCCACAGCACCTCGGCCTGGTAGGGGGAACTGACCATGTGCACCCCCACAGCACCTCGGCCTGATAGGGGGTACTGACCATGTGTTGTACTGGCACAGAGTAGCTACACACCGTCACATTGTGCGGGTACTGTGCTCACCCTGAGGGTGCAGTGAGGCACCCAGCACTAGGTCCACAGCTGAAAGAGGCCATGGTGCAGGTCCAAAGCAGTGTTACTGTATGAGATAGGCAGTTTCTGCAGGAACACCTTGGACATCTCCGTCTGTTTCAGTCAGGTATAGCCCCCCATGCACCACCACCCCCCCTCTCCCAGGGCTGAGGGTAGCAAACAGGATCTCCTATCAAAAGATCCATAGTCTACCTCCCTGCAAAGGTGGCAGTAGAGGGGAACATTAACCCTAGTCCTGCTGAGGAACAGACACCCCACAGGGCAGTCAATGCAGCTCTGTACACAGCCATAACACAATAGCAAACAGACATTAGGCCTGGATATGGTATGCTGCACCCCACCACCATCTGATATTCCCCTGGTGCAAGCCATCAGCCACTGCACCCTGCAAGCCACTCCATCACAACACCTACCAGTTGCAAACAGTCTGCTAGTGCCCAGTGGAGATGCCTGCAGCCGGAACTGGGATGTCAGCATACACAACAAGCAGATACATCAGTGACTGGGCCCCAAAAGGAAACCCATACTTATCACATGAGAGAAATACTAGATAGCACCATGGGAGTGCCTAGCCATGCTGTGGTCACTGCACAGTCAGGGTGAGAGTGATCTCTCAGCAGGATATACTGAAGTCACCCTGTCTGTGTAGGTGGTGGCCGGGCACTACAATGTGCCTGTCACTGCCCTATGCCCTGTGCAGATGCACCCTGGCCAGGCCACCCTGTCCGGCCTATACCCATGGTACCTTGCTCTTCATTATGCACATTGGCAGCCCAATACTGGCAACATTGCTGGCAGTGTGGACTGTGGAAGGTGTTTGCAGCCACCACACACTGGATAGACAGACAGCCACCCCCACACCTATGCCAGCATTGTGCTGCTATAGAGGTGGTCAGCAGCCATACCCACCACACCAGTCATGGGCATAGTACAGGCATGGATATGGTACACAAGGCTGTTGGGGGGTCACTCCCCAGGGTGGTGAACACTGTCAGAGACCAGACCTGCAGCAAACACCGCAGACATCAGAATGATTGTTATGGTGGAGCTCAATGAGCAAAATGTGCTTAACGTAGGAATTGATATCTGCCAGTTATCATAGGAAATGTTTGATAGCTCTGTACCATATACCCAGGTGTAGGGTGGCATTGCTAAGGTATGCAACTGCTAGTATTGGGAGATACAGGCAGGGCCCAATGTCTTGCCTCTCCAGGAGGCATTGGCCAATGGGGCCTGTGGGTGGGTGTGTGGCCCTGCTGGCTGCTGCTTTACGGCAGTGTTCCCCAACTCCAGTCCTGGTGTTCCAAACACTGTTCGGGTTTTCATGCTGTCCCTCATAAATATGCATGAGCTACATCTGCATACCATGGGGGTGGTGCATAGCTATGCAGCACAGGCATCTTTATTAGAGGCAGCATGAAGCCGGAATGGTGTGGGGCCCTCCAGGACTGCATTTGCGGGACTCTTCTTTAGGTAATGTGCCTGTTTCTAGTGTCTGTGTTTGGTGTGGTAAAATATAGACCATGCATATGTTCTCTGCAATAAAGGAGTGTCTTTACTATCACTGTTTAGTGGTGGGTAAGGCTATGGGGACTGGGTTGGCAGGAGCCCCAGCTTGGATTTGAACCTGTGACCTTCTGGTTTTACAGGCACTGGCTGTGTCTGTTGCACCACACTGTGGCCACAGAGACAGTGCAGTCCCTGGAGTTAGTTAAACCGGCCTGACGAGTCAGAAACCCTGCTCTGCAACAGGTTTACTGTGGCCTCATTTACCTTGTATGCAGACAAAGGTGCACATAAACCTCAGAAAAGACCTCATAAAAGGGGCACACACCCATAACCAAGCTGGGCAACAATGATATCATTGGGCAACATTACACAACACTCCCAGGACAGCTCCATTACAATGAAATGATCTTTGAAAGGGTCTGCGGAGCGTAGACCCTTCCACACATCATTTCTTTTTTATTTGGTGCTTTCCAGGGAGTGTTGTTCCTTGTTTCCCATTGCTATCACTGTTGCCCAGCTGACTTATGCTTTTTAAAATGTTTCTTGTGGTCATTTTTAACGTTTTATGTGAAATTTTGTTCTGTGCACATGTATCACACTGCTCACGTTTTGTGGGTTTCCCCGGTTTTTCTGTACATTGCTGACGGAAATGGTTTCTCTTCCCTTTAAATGCCTTTAACGACAGGTTTTCATTCGCGTTGGAATTGAGCTCAGGAATTCAGTGCGTTAGTGTGAGGGGAGCCTCTCCCCGCCCACTCTCCGCCCATTGACCCCTTCTCTCCGCCCACTCTCCACCTTCTGCACTGTTTCAACGCGCCGCGGAACTTTACGATCGTTAACTATGCTTAACGCGCGTAGTATTACGTTAACGGTCGTTAGCGCGTCGGTACGCACGTTATACGGCACTTACGGTCGTTAACGTCGTACAACGCGCGTTAGCCACGTTTATCGCACTTTAGTAAACAAGATTAAGAAGTTTGTCTAAGAAGAGAACTTTGAGTGGGAAATCTTTTTATGAATCTGCTTTTGAACCTCTAATCAGAGAGGGACTGTTGTACTACAAAACTCCTGGAGACCGACGCCCAAAGCTAAATGCTAGGCATTGGGACATAGTGCAACAAGTATATAAGAAACCCGATTACGTTTACCCTGATGCTACAGATTCAGAGGCTTCTGAGGTTGAATCCATGCAAGTGGAATCAGTAGGGGAAGAATCCGATAATGCAATGAATTGTACATATTGTGCCTCAGGGAGTGTTGAATCTATCCCCTGCTTATCAGATACCTAAGTGAAGGAAGTTTATTGTTTTTGTACAAATGTTCTGTGAAGATAACAGCCTTTACTTTATTGCTTGCTTTTATTTTTCCCTATCCTGAAGTAAGGACATTTCAGTTGTTACCATAGCCAATCCTTTTGAACCGTTTTGTGCAAGAAAGCGAAATAAAGCCTTTAACTTTCCCTCCACTCTGTGCATTCGTTCTTTGAGCGTTGGTTACAAGGAAGCCACAAGGAATAACCACCCTTGACCCTTGCAGCATAGGCCAACCTCAGCCCTAACCTTTCTTGTGTCCGGGCCCCTCCCGGGTCTAATACCCCTCTACAGAGGGTGCCCTGCGACAATACATATATATATATACTTAGAGGTTTTTGTGCCATGATGGTGTTCCTATGAAGCACTGAGAGACAGTGGTATGTTTTGGTATTATTATGTATTAACACATAATAACTTATTAACACACATAAGTAAATGAAGTTCTTAGACTGGTAGCCTTCTGGGAACAGGGCAATATCTACTGTACATGAATGCAATTTGCCTTATACTACCAATAAACAGATACAAGCAACATTCAAATGATAGAGAGAATGAGAAAAAGAGAGAGAGAGTGGAGATGCTACTGTAGGGGACGCAAGATGGGAGATAATAGTGGGGGCAGTGTATACCAAAGCAAGAGGATCACAGTTTGCAACAACTAATGCATCTTTAGTTTATGGAGTGTGCTGGCCAGTCAGCTAAGTATCCAGGACAGAGTGAGGCTAGGAGGGAGAATACTTGTGAAGGATGTGAGACTGGAGTGGAACCCTGGGAAAGATAAGTGATGCTGGGTAGGAGAAGACTACTGGATGAGGATGAATGACGCTACACGGTGAGCACACTGGCGAAGGCTGGGAGGGAACATTGGGAAAGCATTGGACTGAGAGTGAAAGAAAGTGATGAGGGAATGAGTAGGAGGCATGGGTACATAAGTTGACTGATGGAGGTGGAAGGAAAAACGATGGGAAAAGGTGAAGAATATTGTAGATGTAAAAGTGTAAACCACATAGATGATTTCAAATGAAGAACATAAGAACATAAGATATGCCATACTGGGTCAGACCAAGGTCCATCAAGCCCAGTATACTGTTTCCAACAGTGGCCAATCTAGGTCATAAGTACCTAGTAGCTTTCCCAAAAGACACAGGTTCCAGAATGCTTGTATTGGGTCAAGCAGTGATATCCTGGGTCCCTTTTAATAATGGTTTATGGACCTTTCCTCCAGGAACTTGTCCAAACCTTTTTTAAACCCAGCTACACTAACAGCTTTTACTATATCCTCCGGTAACAAATTCCAGAGTTTGATTACACATTGAGTGACAAAATATCTTATCTTATCAGTCTTAAATAGGTTACCCTGTAGCTTCATTGCATGTCCCCTAGTCTTTCTATATTCTGATGACGTAAACAATCAATCTATGTTTACCTGTTCCACTCCATTCATTAATTTATAGACCTCTATCATGGGACAGCAGAAATACAGAGATATAGAAGAGCTCAGTGTGAGAGATGAAAGAGAAAATTGGGAAGAGATGTGGAAGTTGGAGATAGAAAATGAATGGAAAACTAAGTAAAGGTTTCAAATGGCAGCTAAGAAGAATATTGCTAAACCTTAGACCAGAATGGTAGCAAAGCATTTTTCTAGTTATTGGTTTATGTAACAAGTGGGGACAAGTCTGCTAAAGGGCAGTAGCTAGTACTGTCGGGCTAACGCAGATCTATCGCGTGGGTGAAATGCAGATATCATAGACACGTTTCTATGATATCGGCATTTTATGCAGTGGACCCTGAGGAAGGTGAGATTGGGGTGGGGAGTAGACATTCTAATTACCAGCAGCCATTGCACCAGGGTCCTAGGGAACAGCACCACATGATCACGGCTAGTTTGTAGAGCCACAATGATGGGGGCAGGAGTGAGATGGACCGCCCCTGCTCCTGTTGAACAATAGACCTTCAGGATATGTAAGGTAATGGCTGGGGGGAAGGGTAGGGATGGGGGACCAGAGGGGTCAGGTGGCCCCCTTAGGCCAACTGACTAGCCAGGATTTCAGGTGACTGAACTGGCTAGCTGGGTGTTTTTTAAGGATTAGGAGCAGGGATGAAGGGAACCTGACTGACTAGGCGGAAAGGTGTTTGCCATCTGGGGATGCACCAATCCCCCATGGACAGTTCCTGATGCTGAAGGCGGGGGGGGGGGAGACCACTTTTTTATATCAGTGCTATGGATCTGTACATCTGTGGCACATATTGTCAGATCGGGGGGGGGTGGGAATCAGTGGTGGGATTCGGCCAGTTTGGTCCAGTTCATGTAAACCGGGTCCATCCGTGGCACCATGTTCACCAAACCGAGCCGAACATGGCATTGAAAAGTCGGCACTACAGTGGCGGGAATCACCCTGCTTGACAATGTTTGATGACATCAGGAGATTGCGGCTTCAGGAGAAGCCACCAATGCCATCAAAACATTCTCAGGCAGGGGACTGGGCTGCATGGCAACGGCCAAGTTGCTTCACTTTGGTGGAGGTCAGCGGCCCAAGCATATAGCTGCTGCAATGCCTCCACATGAGGTGCAGCAACCTGGCCATCATGCATGTGGGAGGGCTGGAACCAAACCAATGAGGGATCCCACCACTGGGTCTAATCAACGCTTTGGGAGAAACGGGAGTGATCATGGGGGCAGAGCTAATAAGTGTTTTGTCCACCCGATTGCTACCTGTCATCCCCTTGCACTTACTGTGGAGACCCATGATCACTGCATCGGCAGGCATCACGAGACTTCCCATGCTTCCTGCTAATGCAGGGATTGTGGGTCTCTGCAGTAAGTCCAAAATCTTGGCAGTATCTGCAGAGGGAAATCTGGGAAAACCCACTGCAAATACCATGGAGGGGTATGTTTACTAAAGGGCATTAAGGAAGCAAATGTTAGCAAGCATTAATGGCAGTGATAAGGAGTTTTACATGCAAAAAGGGCTCTGGGCGTATAGGAGGTATTCCAATGTTAAAGGTACTATGGGCCATTTAATGTGCGTTAACGAGACATTGGCCATTACGGTGTCAAGCATGGACCTTAACATCTGAAAACGGCAGTAACTTAACACTGGATAAAGGAGCAGCAAAAAAAGTCAATCTGAAGGTGATGGATGGAAGGACAGGTGGGAACTGATGGAACTGCCAGATCCGTGGCAATCCTACATGGCAGCCAGTAAAGTGGATGAGCATGTGGAAGGCAGCTGTACCAATGCACAGGGGAGATGCTGATGTAAAATGGAGCAATGTCAGTGTGCAGCATAGGATGGGGAAGATGTGTCCCCCAGTGGAGTCAGCAGTGGAAGGATATGTGCAGCAACAGGAGGATAAAGTAAGAGTGGTGACGTGCAGATCAGGCACAGGAGAGGTGTGCATGAAGAGCCAAAATGCGGAAAAGAGTACCAGTATAGGCCATGGCGTAGCATCTTACACAAGAAAACATGACTGCACACAGCCAACAGTGGTGGATGGATGGGGTGAAGGAAGGATGGCGGCCGAGGAGAGTGTAGTATGGGCTGGCAGCACTGATGTGCCGTACGTGCCATCCCAACAAATTTGTACTGTGCGTGAACATATGCACCAGTGCCACTTGGAAAGCCTGCGACCAGACATGTGGGACTCACACCTGTCCTAGCCACACAGCCGCCTTACAACAGCTTAGACAAATGTGCAGATAACAACTGCATAGGTGTCACCCAAACTGGGCAAATGAGGCACATACAGACATGAGGTGATACCTGCAAGTGGCTATCCGAGGGGTAGGATGTGTCCGCATGTACTGAGGAGATTTAATGAAGCCAAAGCTGTACAGTCACAGTCATAATGTCACACATAACTCATGCTGGCCAAGTAGGTTACAGCTGTATGCATGTAACTGTCTATTAGTATACCGCTGTAGCATCTTACCTTCAATTGGTAATGTTTGATGATAACCAGGGACTGTAAGGACCTGTAGTCAGCTGAGCCATTGGTGGATTAATTGATCTGCTCAAGGTCACAAGGAGGTGTTGTCCGTCCATGAAGGTTGTGGCAGACATAAAATGTGACAGTAATACATTTCAAAATGTCACATAAGGAGAAGTAGGGGCCTCCTATCTGCAGGGTGAACACGTCTGACATGCAATGGGCTGCAGCAGCATCACTAGCTAGTAGCATGCTCTCAGAAGGCCATGATGGGGAAAAGCAAGTTTGCTGACCCAAAGTGTGGTCAAAATGCATAAAAAAGTAGGATGAGTGTCTGCAAGTCTGGCCTGTTACAGGCAGGGAAATGACCTGAGTTTAAAAAAAATGAGTGGGAATTGAACCTTTGACCTCTGCTTATGGAGACATTGCATTAACAAGTAGACTATTTCTCCATACCTCTCTGTTCAGCAATGCCAGAATTCAAAGAGCCTGCAGGTCTCTGCTTAACCTGTCTGCTGTGTGTGCTGGTATAAGTTAGCCCCTCCAGTACCCATGAGGCACTACACATGCAGAACAGCAGTGTGCAGCTGATCACCAAATGGAGAATGCACTGATCCATCACATTAGCTCAGTAAGACACACTGACAGTGTGTGCTACATGCACAGAACATTTACAAATCATGCTACTGAGCAGTTTTAGCAGTCACCCGGAGCGTGAGGACGGGTGCCCAGCACCTGATCCCCAGAATACACACTACTAGAAATGGTCTCTGCTGGCTATACATTAGTCATCTTGTTTGTAGTGTATTATGCTAGCCATCTTGTTTCCTGTGCAATTGCAGTATGCTGTAGTGCCAGTCACAGCTAGGCCCTGTTGAAAAGGGGCTCTTCTAGAGCAATACACATCAGTGCTTACTGTTATAAAAAAGCTGATGCCATAGATGCCAATGCAGTGGGGACTTCCAGCCTTGTATGGGACTGCTGTCTCTATCCTACTATGATCACAGTGAGTGGGTTAGGAACAGCTGCTGTCCTACCTATCTAGGACTGACAATCCATATCAGCAAGCTCAATCAAACTATATCTGCGGCCCAAGGGGGGTGCGGGGCCATGTGCGGAGACTCGGTGCGGGGCCTCATTTGCATAAGTGGCCTTATTTGCATAAATATTTGCATAATGTTACCATACACTAACTTTTAGTAAACATGTCTCTTAATGAGTGTATGGATAAAGAAAGACTAAAAGATTTCTACATTACTATAATCCAGTGCCAACCGCCAGGCACATTAGGAACTACTACAAACGCTGCCCATTTAGAACCCATAGCAAACCCGCCGTATCCTGACAGCATTACCAGGACTCACAAAGCACCATACCCTACCTATCAAAAGGCAACACTGCAAATATTAAACCAATACATTTCAGAGAATACTGGGGAAAGAGAACAAGTGGCAATGTCAAATAGGAATTACATAAATAGAATACCTCAGCTCAGTTACACATGCAGAACATAGACCATCACCAAACAAGGAATCACAATTTAGAAACAGGAAGGCAATAATTAAACTGGGAACCCCAAAAGCCAAACTTGGAATGTACAACAACACTGTAGAAATAAAACTATAAATTAATTTCCTCTTGTACCAAACAAAGCGCAGACGTTAATGATGCACATTTCCCAGAGCTTTCATATTCCAGTTAATAAATTCAAAATAAAGAGATATCTTTCTACCTTTTGTGCATTTTTTCAGTTGCAATTGCTCCAGCCACTTTCTTCTGGTTTCTTCATGTTTTCTGCTAACTGTCCATCGTCTGCTGTCCATTTGTTCTTTCTTCTCTCTTCTAGTTTTTTTTTCCATTCTCTTTCTACATCTGCTTTAACATACTAATCTTTCTCCTTTTGCTCTTTCCTCATTCCTATTTCATCCACACAAATTTTACCCCTCCATCCTCAATCCCCACTTACTCTCCCAATACCCGGCCAATTGTAGATTTTTCATCCCTCCCACACAAAATATTTTTCCCCTCTCCATTTTACTCTCCCAGCCCCATCCCATTCTAATCCTCCCCCAACATCAGCTCCCTTCTAGTTCCAGTCTCACCCAGCATCCATTCCCTTCTAGTCCCTGCATCAGCCCATTTCCAGTCCTAGCCCCCATCAACCCATTTCCAGTCCTAGCTCCCCCATCCATTTTCAGTCTGAGTCCCTTCATCAGCTCATTTCCAATCCTAGCCCCCATCAGCCCATTTCTAGTCATTTCCTAGCCCCACCATCAGCCCATGTCAAATCCTAGCTCCCCTCCACTCAGCCCAATTCCAGTCCAAGCCCCCCATGAGCCTACTTCCAGTTCTAGCCCTTCCATGAGTCCATTTCAATTCAAGCCCCCACCACAGCCCATTTCCAATCTTAGCTCCCCCCAACAGCCCATTTCCAGTCCTATCCTAGCTGCTCCATCAGCCCATTTGCAGTCCTAGCTCCCTTCCCTCACAGCCCATTTCCATTCCAAGCTCCCTCCCCATCAGCTATTTGCAGTTCAAGCCTCCCCTTCCACTCAGCCCATTTCCAGTCAAAGCAACCCCCCAACCCATTACCAGTCCTAGCCCCCCATCACCCCATTTTCAGTTTAAGCCCCCCTATAACCCATTACCAGTCCTAACCCCCCATCAGCCCACTTCCAGTCTTAACCCCATCAGCCCATTTCCAGTCAGCCCCCCATAGCTCATTGCCAGTCCTAACCCCCCCCCCATCAGCCCACAGCCCATTACCAGTCCTAACCACATCAGCCCACCTCAAGTCCTAACCCCTCCCCATCAGCCCATTTCCTGTCCTAGCCCCCATAGCCCATTAGCAGTCCTAACCCCCCATCACCTCATTTCCAGACAGCCCCCATCAGCCCACAGCCCATTACCAGTCTTACCCCCCCAACAGCCCATTACCAGTCCTAACCCCCCCCAACAGCCCACTACCAGTCCTAACCCCCCAACAGCCCACTACCAATCCTAACCCCCCCCCAACAGCCCACAGCCCATTACCAGTCCTAACCCCTCCCCATCAGCCCATTTCCTGTCCTAGCCCCCCATAGCCCATTATCAGTCCTAACCCCCCCATCAACCCACTTCCAGTCCTAACCCCCCATCACCTCATTTCCAGACAGCCCCCATCAGCCCACAGCCCATTACCAGTCATAACCGCCCGGAGATCCCATTAGCTGTCCTAAGCCCCCCTATAGCCCATTACCAGTCCTAACCCCCCCAACAGCCCACAGCCCATTACCATTCCTATCCCCACACCAACAGCCCACAGCCCATTACCAGTCCTAACCCCTCCCCATCAGCCCATTTCAAGTCCTAGCCCCCCCCCCCCATAGCCCATTATCAGTCCTAATCCCCCATAGCCCCATTTCCAGACAGCCCCCTCCCAGCCCATTACCGGTCCTACCCCCCCCCCCCCCGGCTTATGGCAAAATTAAACAAATAAAAAGCTGGCTCTGGCTGCTGCCGTTGCCGCTACCACCGCGGCAGCAGCAGAATGGAGTGTCCCACGGGGCCTCCTCTGCTCGTTGAGCCCCTCTGCAAGGGCTTTCAGATTCGCGAAGGGAGAGTGTCTCCCTCGCGTCTCTGTTAAGCCCGCAGGGGCTAATGGGAAATTTCCCATCTGTCCCTTTAGACGCGAGGAGCTGATGGGAAATTTCCCATTAGCCCCTGCGGGCTTAACAGAGACTCGAAGGAGACACTCTCCCTTTGCGAATCTGAAAGCCCTTGCAGAGGGGCTCAACGAGCAGAGGAGGCCCCGTGGGACACTCCATTCTGCCGCTGCCGCAGTGGTAGCGGCAGCAGCCAGAGCCACCTTTTTTTTTTTAATGTAATTTTAAAAAAAGCAGATTGTTCTTTGCGCGGGGCCCTGTGCAAAAAACATTCTTGCTCAATGGACGGGCCGGCCCTGCTGCTGCCCACCACTGGGCTATTTAAGCCAGTCACATACCAACTGTGGCCAGTCAGCACACAAAGCATGCGCACCCTGGCTTGAAATAAACAGCATGGGCACCCAGCATTTGGATCAGTGATTGGACTCCGCAGACAGAAATTGTACATCATTGGAGTCAGGTATTATATAGCACTATGTGGACACATAGCCATGCCATGGTCAGAGTGAGAATGACCTCTCAGCATGACATGCTGTGGCCACCTAGGCCATGCACTTGGCAGATGGAAACTACAAAGTCTCAGCCATTGACCCTAGCACTGAGGCAGACACATGCTGGTCAATCTGCTCTGTTTCAGGCCATACCCACAATCCTCTGCTCCTCATCATGCACATTTACAGACTAAAGATGGGAACAGCTTAGGCAATGTGAGGCACAGTTAAGTGCAGAAAGCCACAGAACCATGGAGAGACATGCATACACACTCACTGTGTAAAAGAGGAGATGGTTGGCATTCCTGCCTGCCACTTTGGTCTCCATATCAGCTCAAGCATTATTAAGGTATGCTCATTGTGCAGGTGCTAGCAGCATGCTCTGACACTAATGCCCATTGTTAGAGCCTGCTCAGTGTGTCGGTGCTATTGGCCTGCCTCTCCATCCAATTGTGGATAATTTATTTATTTATTTATTTATTTATTAACAATTCTTATATACCGCACTATTAGACATCAGCGCGGTTTACATTGAACAAAAACATCCGACAATTTACATATGTCTGGTCAATTACATTTAACAGGAGATATATGGAGCCTGTCTGAATGGTTGATGGTTGCTTGTACTCTTGCTGGCTGATTCATTGGGGGTTGCACATCTTGGTGCTGTACCTGCACTGTAGGCTAAAGTTTACCCACAGGAATATGCAATACACAACCCACAGGCAGGACTTGAACCCATGACTCTCCATGCATATTCAAACTGACTGCCTATATTGAGCCACAGTGCTGATATACATCAGACAGACCTTTGCACATGTTGCAATGCACATGGTACACAGGACTAGGATGTGGCTTTGGTCTGCTGCAGGCGGGTGCCATTGCCTCCGTTGCCAACCCCACACACCATGCTGGCATGCCCGTGTGCTGTCAATGGTGGTGGTGTGCAGTCCCAGCCTGTCCAACAGGCGGGCTTGGTGGGCGCCTAGGGTGCAAACCTCTGGATAGGGAGCAGAGGCACATATGGACTGCCGCGCAGTACCCCCCCCCCCCCCATCTGCCTCTGCAAGGACCCTTTCACTGCCTGCTACCAATATGTCTCAGGGGGAGGATGACAGCCACTGCTGTGGTAGTTCCCTAGGCATCTGCATTTTGCAGCTACCAGGAAGGGTAGAGCTGCTGGTGCTATTAGCCTCTTCCTCCACAGCTGGGCTCAGCGGCAACAAGGGGGGGGGGGGGCAGCAAGGATCTCTGCCTAGGATACCAGGTCCCTTTGACCGCTTCATATGGCACATTACCTTTCCACAGCAGCAGCATGTCTGTGCGCCACCACTGTCAATGTGGAATCATGATGGAATCACAGATGGTAATTCAGATGGAAGGATACCCCTATGAGAAGAGGCTAACAAGGTTAGGGCTCTTCAACCTGGAGGGGAGATGTGATAGAGGTCTATAAATTACTGAATGGAGTTGAATGGATACACATAGCTCGATTGTTTACACCATCAAAATATGGAAAGACTAGGGGACATGCAATAAAGCTACAGTATAACCCATTTAAGATTAATAAGAGAATATAGTTTTCATTCAATGCGTAAGCAAACTGTGGAATTCATTCCTGGAGGATGTAATTAAAGCTGTTTATGTAGCTAGTTTTAAAAAGTTTGGACAGGTTCCTGGAGGAGAGGTCCATAAACCATTATTCAAGGGGACCCGGGAAATCCACTGCTTGCCCCAATATAGGCATTGTGTCTTTTGGGGGAAACTGCTAGGTACTTGTGACCTAGATTGGCCACTGTTGAACACAGGATCCTGGGCTTGATGGACCTTGGACTGACCCGGTATGACATATATTAGGATCTTATGTTCTTATATGCCACCTGGGCAGCTGCCTGGTCTGCTCTGTGCACCAGCAACCCCCACTGCATGACCCATGTGCCTCCTACTTTGCCTCATTTGCACCATCGACATAGTGCACCATACAGTTGCTGCTAATGGAGCACTACAATCACTATCTGGGGCTCCCCTGTCAGACACTTAAATAGGCTCTCTTCCCTCTAAATCCACCCTTTCTGTGAGGTTTTACTTGGTGTTAGAGTTGCCAATGTTAAAGGGCTTTTAAGCACGTTGTGCAACAGGCATTAATGAAGCACATGCTGTAAACGCCCACTCTCAGCCCCATTAACACCCATTCTCTGCCTACTGCACCTTAATGCTGCAGGAGCCTCTAATGCCCATTAAAGCAGCTTTTTCACTGCATTAAGTGTACAAGGGCCGACAACAGGCATTAGCAGCACACTGGCTCCCTTAATGACCTTTAAAAATGATACTCCTTAGACTTACTGTGGGCTTTCTGCAACTATCACAGTATGATAGCTGCAAAAGGGTAGCAGGATTCAGTAAACATGCCTGTGGAAAGTGTGGCATGTGGTGGGAGGGGTTTACTTTAAAACACAGAACAGACAACAGTTCAGGGAAAACAAAACAGCTTTTATTCTGTCCCAGCTTGTTAAACCTCCACAAAGCTGGTTCTCCTAGCCTCTCCTCCAGACCCAGTTAAAGTTCCTACCTCTGAATTCTTTTGAAAGGCTTGCCTTGGATGGACTTCTGGCTCCATGGGACTCTCTCCCTCCTACAACCAGCTGGATTCCTAACCCCTCCCTGTGAGTCAAACCCTCCCATTCCCGAACTCTAAGATGGCAGACCTACTATTAGTAATCTGTGAATTATCATTAAAAATCATCTGCAATACCTGAAGATTGGCGAATGGCCAATGTAACACCAATTTTTTTAAAAGAGTTCCAGAGGTGATCCAGGAAACTACAGAGCCTGTTGTCAGTACCGAGCAGAATGGTAGAAACCATTATAAAGAGCAAAATTACTGAACACATAGATAGTCATGGTTTAATGGGAGAAAACCAACATGCCTTTAGCCAAGGAAGGTCTTATCCTACTATTCTGTTATATATTTTGAAGCTGTGAATAAACAGGCAGACAAATGTGAGCCAGTCAATATAGTGTATCTAGATTTTCAGAAAACCTTTGACAAGGTCCCTCATGAGAGACTCTTGGTAAAATTAAAAAGTCATGAGATAGGAGGCAGTGTACTATTGTGGATCAGAAACTGCTTAAAAGATAGAAAGCAGAGGGTAGCGCTAAATGGCCAATTTTCCCAATGAAGAATACTGGAGTACCCCAGGGATCTGTGCTTGGTCCATTGTTTTTTAACATATTTGTAAATGACCTGGAAATGGGAATAATGAGCGAGGTAATCAAATTTGCAGATGACACAAAATTATTCAAAGTTGTTAAAACCTAAGAGGATTTTGAAAAATTGCAAGAGGACCTCGATAAATTGGAAGACTGAATGTTCAAATGACAGATGAAATTTGATGTGGACAAGTGCAAAGTTATGCACCTAGGAAAGAACAACCCAAACTATGGTTACACGATGCAAAGTTCCACATTAGGAACCACCATGCAGGAAAAATATTTAGGTGCGGATAACACATTGAAACCCTCTGACCAGTGTGCAGCGGCAGCCAAGAAGGCAAATAGAATGCTAGGAATAATAAGGAAAGGAATGGAGAATAAAACAAAGGATATTATAATGTCTCTGTGTCTATCCATAATATGACCACACTTGAATATTGTGTGCAATTCTGGTCGCCATATCTTAAAAAGGATATAGTGGAATTAGAAGAGGTACAGAGAAGAGCCATCAAAATGGTAAAGGGGATGGATGGATACCACTATAAGGAGAGGTTTAAAAGGTTAGGGCTCTTCATCCTGGAAAAGAGACGGCTGAGGGGGGATATGATAGAGGTCTATAAATTAATGAATGGAGTGGAACTGGTAAACGCAGATTGATTGTTTATGCCATTAAAAAGTAGAAAGACTAGGGGACATACAATGAAGCTACAGTGTAACAGTGTAAATCCACTGCTTGCCCCAGTACAAGCATTGTAGAACCTGTGTATCTTTTTGGGAAGCTGCTAAGTTCTTATGACCTGGATTGACCATTGTTGGAAACAGGATCTTGCCAAGCAAATCTGACTGAGTTCTTTGACTGGGGACCAGAGAACTAGATCAAGGGCATGCGATGGATGTGATCTACCTAAATTTCAGCAAAGCCTTTGATACTGTTGGTTTATTAATAAACAGTTTGGGGATGGGTTCCAAGATGGCGAACTGGATCAGAAATTGGTTGACTGACAGGCAACAGAAGGTGATGGTAAAACGAACTCACTCGGATGAAAGGAAGGTAATTAGCAGTGTGCCCCAGGGTTTGGTCCTGGGACCGGTACTCTTCAATGTATTTGTGAGTGACATTGCTGAAGGATTGACTGGAAAAGTTTGTCTTTTTGCAGATGACACAAAAATTTGCAATAGAGTGGACTTACCTGAGGGAGTGGATAACATGAGGAAAGATCTACAAAAGCTGGAAGAATGGTCTAAAGCTGGGCAGTTAAAATTTAATGTAAAGAAGTGCAGTATCATGCACTTGGGAAGCAGAAACCAAGGCAATTGTATGCAATAGGGGGCAAGAGGTTAGTGTGCATGGACCAGGAGAAAGACCTCGGAGTAATTGTTTCTGAGGATCTCAAGATGGCGAAACAGTGTGACGAGGTGGTGGCAAAAGCCAGAAGAATGCTGGGTTATATACAGAGAGGAATTACCAGCAGAAAGGAAGAGGTACTAATGCCACTGTACAAGTTGCTGGTGAGGCCTCACTTGGAATATTGTGTTCAGTTTTGGAGACCATATTTCACAAAGGATATAAAAAGGCTGGAAGCAGATCAGAGGAAGGTGACCAAAATGATTTGGAGTCAGTGTCAGAAGACTTATGAGAAGAAACTTGAAGACCTAAATATGTACATTCTGGAGGAGAGGAGGGACAGGGGATATATGATTCAGACCTTTTAAATACTTAAAGAGTATTAATGAACAAACAAACCTCTTCCTAAGATGGTGAAGCTGTAAAACTAGAGGGCATATCATGAAGTTGCAAGGGGGTAAACTGGAAGGCAATGTCAGGAAATACTTTTTCACTGAAAGGGTGATGGATGCTTGGAATGCCCTCCTGATAGAAGTGGTGGGGGCAAACACAATGACATAATTCAAAATGGCATGGGACAGACACAGTGGATCCCTTTATAGCAACAGGATAAAATCAAAATAAACATAATTATGTTCTATATCTGAACAAATAGGGGTGACCTACATGGAACGGTGGGTACACCCTAAACAAAGCCATGGGGAAGGGTGATCTGCACAAAGCAGCAGGTGCACCTACTCTTGCCGCCTTGCTGGGCAGCTTAGATGGACCATACTGGTCTTTATCTGCTGTCATATACTTTGTTACTATGTATGTTAGGATACTGGGCTTGATGAACCTTGGTCTGACCCAGTATGGCATATCTTATGTTCTTATGTTACGAACTTTGTATAGTCAGTTTTCAATTGGGTTTTTGTTTCCTGGTGAATGAGGGTCCGTACACTCCTAGAGTCTATCAAAGCCTATAAACAGGTCCCCCTGAGCTCCACTGGAATCACAAAGTTCTGTTCCCCTGGGCAGGGAGTGCCCACAAAAGTGCAGGTGTGAGGGGGGAGGTCGTTAAGCTAATATCCATGAATTCCTCTGTACCCAGGGGACATATCAGAGAAAACTGTCCTCAGGCTCCACACCTAAAACAGGTGAATGGGTCATGGCTTGGGCCATGCCTCACCTAGAAGGTGACTGGGGGTCAGTTGTCCCATTCCAGTATGGTAGCCTTGACGGCTGCATATGCAGCTCGGTCATCTGGATTGGCATCCTGGAATGCAGCCAGACTTCTGCCCATCAGCAAGTTCCCCAAATAAGTAGTTCATGTTGCCTCCGGCTACCCAGCCATGCGGGTGGTTCATTCAAAGTTCACCAAAAAGTGGTCCGGTTCATCTTCTGCTGTCATTTTAAGAAGCGCTTGCGCTGGAGGCTGGAGTTGCATACTCTGCAGGGCCTAGATCAACTGAGCTAGGGAACTCTTCTGTAGCCTTGTGCTCGAATAAGATCCTGTATCTGCTGTTGCTGTTGTTGCTGCCCTTCCAGTGGGGCATGTTGAAACTGCTGACACTGTTGTTGTTGCAGCTGACTTTCTGCCATTACCTGGAGAAGCCACTCTATCCTGGCTTATCACTGTTCTCTTGCAAAACCACCACAGCTTCCTCTTCTGCAGCTGAGTTAACCCTGCAGAATTCCAGCTCCAACAAACTTTTAGTGGTTTCTAGTGGCCAAAACAAAGCCTCCCTGTCTCGCACTGACTAGGCCTTCTTCAATCTCCCTAACTAGGGTGAAGCTAGCCCTCTTAGCCCATACAACCAAGCAAAATAAATCCTAAACTGCTTTAGAGGCCCAGCCATGGAGGGATGTGGATTTACCATTAATCATGAGGTTAGAGGAAATCCCCAAGCTGCCAACATATTTGGTAAGTGAAGGGTGCAATGGGATGGGGTTCTCTTTAAGACACAGAACAGACAGTGCTTCAGGTAAAACAAAATCAGCTTTTATTCTGTCTCAGCTTGTTAATTCTCCACAAAGCAAAACCCATTACAGAGAGCAGTTCAGGGAAAACAAAATCAGCTTTACTTCTGCCCCAGCTTGTTAAACCTCCACAAGCTGGTTCTCCCAGCCCCTCCTCCAGCCCCAGTTAAAGTTCCTAACTCAGAACTCCATCCCACATCATCAGCAACAGCTGTAACCAATAGATGTGCACCATTTAAACCTTCAATGCAACAATTCAAGGTTCCCACATCATTAAGAGTCCTGCAGAGTCGGCAACCACTACAGCTACACACCATATTAATAAACACACAAAATCCTATACTAACCCCCCCCCTCAGAAAAAAGTCTTCCATGCTGCGTTACTATTGATCAAGTAGTCATGAATATACGAGGAAGGGGAAGGGGGATTGTGGCCCTTTAAATTCACTGGTTCTGGCAGCCAGAGGATATCGAGCCCTGTCTGCTATCCTCCTATTTTTTCTGTTGTTTTTCTCTTGGGCATGCAGTTGGGCTTCCCATTGGGAACTACACACTTTACACCTCTTAACCTGAGAACTCTCTTAGTTCTTCCCAGAAGCATTCAAGATCTCCATGAGACCACAGGTATACATTTTTCACTTACTTGGACTGTAGGAAAAAAATTCCTGCTGTTTGTGCAGCCGAGCAATAAGGAGTAAAGAAACAGATGAAGGTAGCTTAAGCAACTGCCTGGTTCACCTAGTGGTAGGGCCGGCCCTGATCTGGAACAATATCTCCAAATCGTTTAGTTTTGTACATAACCATGACAGTTATGAACCTCAATCCCTGCTGTGGTGTCATCTAGAAGTAAGGAGATCCTGGATTCTCTACAAGGAGAACTATTCAGGCAACTGGTAACAGAAACCACACGTGAAGGGGCCAAACTGGACTTGATGCTTACCAATGGGGAAAGTGTTTCTGATGTTATAGTGGAAGATCATCTCACATCCAGTGATCACCTGATGGTGTGGTTCAATATTAGGACAAGGGCTGATAAAATCCATTCAAAAGTGAGGGTCTTAGACTTCAGGAAAACTAATTTTGCCAATACTTCAAGGAATCGCTAGCGGGATGGGAACAGCTGGGAGATGTAGAAAAACAATGGGCAAAACTGAAAGGGAATATTCTAAGAGCAACAAACCTTTTAAATAAATGTAAAAGGAAAAGGAGGCTGCTATGGTTCTCAAAAGAACTAGCTGAAAAGGTGAAAAAAAGATGGAGGCCTTCAGGTAATAGGCAAGATCACAGAGAGAGGAAGACAGGCATCTGCATTTAGAAAAAACTTAGAGAAGCTAGCAGTCAGGAAAGCAAAGATACAAAAAGAAGAAATAGCCAATGCAATAAAATGGGGGGATAAGACATTTTTTCAGATATATTAGTGAGAGGAGGGAGGGCAAAATTGGTATTGTCAGACTCAAGGGTGAAGGGGAGGAATATGTAGAAGCTGATGAAGATAAAGCGGAATTGCTTAACAAATATCTATGTTCTGTGTTCACAGATGAAGGGCCAGGAACATGACCTCAGAAAACACCCACAAATAGTAACAGAAGTGATGGGGAGCTTGACTGATTTTCAGAAGGCTATGTTCATCAGGAACCAGCTAAACTAAAGTTAGATAAAGCGATGAGACTGGATGGGATACATCCAAGAATACTGAAGGAATTTGGGGATGTTCTAGCGGCTCCACTGACTGACTTTTTCAGTGCTTCTTTGGAGTCGGGAGAGGTCCCAGAGGTCTGGAGAAAGGCACATGTGGTCACTTTACACAAAATAGGAAGTAAGGATGAGGTAGAAAACTATAGGCTGGTTAGTCTAACCTCTGTGGTGAGTAAATTATTGGAAACACTGCGAAAAGAGAGAATAGTGAGGTTTGAGGAGTCAATGGATTGCAGGATCCGAGGCAGCTTGGATTTACCAGAAGCAGGTCTTGTCAGTCAAATCTGAATGACTTCTTTGACTGGGTGACCGGGGAGTTGGACTGAGGGAGAGCTCTAGATGTAGATTTCCGTAAAGCCTTTGACACAAGTCCACACAGGCAACTTATAATAAAACTGAGCACCCTAGGGATGGACCCTAAAGTTACTGATTGGGTTAGAAATTGGTTGAGGGGAGGCGGCACAGGGTATATGTAAATGGAGCTCACTTTGAAGAGAAGGATGTTACCAGTGGTGTGCTGCAGGGATCTGTCCTTGGTCCAATTCTTTTTAACATCTTTATCAGTGATACTGCGGAAGGGCTGTCGGGTAAGGTTTGCTTTTTTGCGGATAATACTAAAATTTGCAATAGACACCCAGGAAGGAGTAGATAACATGAGAGATCTAGCTAAGCTTGAAGAATGGTCTAGAATTTCGCTCTGATATTTAGTGCTAAAAAATGCAGGGTCATGCATTTGGGCTGCAAAAATTCAAGGGAGTGGTACAGTGTAAGGGGTGAAGTATGTCTGTCCTCAAAAAAAGAGCTGGATCCGAGCTAAACAGGTAGAAAAGGCGATGGCGAAAACCAGAAGGATGTTTGGGTGTGTAGGGAGAGGAATGGCCAGCAGAAAAAATGAGGTGATAGTGCCTTATAAGCCTCTGGTATTATGTACAATTCTGGAGACCACATCTTCAAAAGGATATAACAGGTTGGAGTCCATGCAGAGGGTGGCTACTAAAATGGTTAGTGATCTTCATTAAAAAGCATATGAGGACAGACTTAAAGGGCCCAACATTTGAATAGCATTTACAAGGTTTACAGCCCAGTAAACCATCTAAATGCCTTAAATGGGGATTTTCACTGGCACTTACATCCCCTCTTAACTCCTCTATGTGCCCCGATTCTATCTGTTTAGCATTGGAACGTGACGGGGGTGTTGTGGGGTGGAGCAGAGGTGGCGACAAGTGCTAACTGGGTAGCACTGATATTGCTCACTGCCTGGTTAGCAATCTGTGCCTTAAAGATAGGCAAGGAAAACCCTTGCCTATTTTTAAGGCACAGGAGCTAACTGGACAGCATGCAATATTGCTGCTGCACAGTTAGCTACTGCAGCTTCTGGTGTTTGTGGCGATCCCCAGATATTCAAAACCAAGGCTACAGATTTATTTAACAGGCTTTTTATACTGCTTTATCATTACAGTCAAAGCAGTTCACATTGTAACTTACACTTGGTAATGTATATTAAACAGGAAGAATGATAATTTGGATTTTTCTGAGGCCATGGATGGTTAAGTGACTTGCTCAAGGTCACAAGGAGTGCTAGTGGGAATCAAAACCTGGCCTCTTGGTTCAACAAGTCAGTGCTCTAACCATTAGGCTACTCTTACACTCCATATGAACCCAGCGTTGAATATCCGGGGTTAAGGGTCGGCGGGCAGGGCTATGCGCCTTAGGGGAATAGCCTGCCCAACCCAATATTGTGCCGAAAGATCATAATATTTATTTATTTATTTATTTTATTTAGTGTACACTTATATACCGCTACTACCAGCGATCAGTAGCGGTTTGATTACAAATTTGGGAGATGTCAAATCAGGACAGAAAAATTGGGATAATATCTACATAGATTTGGGGTCTGGCACATCACGCAGGATTAGGCACTTCAAGGTTAGGTTTACGTATTTACATATTTACAGTTCTACAATAATTACATTTATACAGATCAGCTTCATGATTCTACTTTGGTTCACATCTGGTTATAATGATATTTGAACAGATGGGTTTTTAGTTTCTTTCTGAAGGCATTTATGTCTTTTATAGCTCGCAGTTCGTGTGGTATTTGATTCCAGATTATTGGGGCAGAGAATGAGAATGCTTTATTGCTAGTACTGGCTTTTACTGATCTGATGTTTTTAGGAACTTGTAGTGTGTCAGAGTTGATAGTTCTCCTGTCTCTGTTGGTTGGCTGCTTGCTGACCAGGGTTGAGAGGAATGATGGCGCTAGGTCATGTATGATCTTGAATGTGGTAACCAAAGTTTTATATTGTATCCTGGCAGCAACGGGTAGCCAATGTAGCTCAATGTGTAATATGTATACTTTAGAGGAAAGACTAGATAGGGAAGATATGTTAGAGATGTTTAAATACCTTTGTTGCATAAATGCACAAGAGGAGAGTCTCTTTTGATTGAAAGCAAGCTCTGCTACGAGGGGCCCTAGGATGAGGGTGAAAGGGGATAGACTTAGGAGTAATATGAGGAAATATTTCTTTATGGAAAGAGTGGTAGATGCATGGAATAGTCTCCCAGTGGAGGTGTTAGAGATGAGGACAGTGTCTGAATTCAAAAAAGCATGAGACAAACACAGAGGAAACTGTTATGTCTACCTGACTAACTCTGTTGCCTCGTCGTCTCTTTACAACTCTCAACTCCTTCCTTAAAGGTACCCCTGCCTCCAACTTCTTCCCTTTCTGCCCAAATTTTGGCCAACTATTTCCATGACAAAGTTCACAAGATTACCCTCCAATTTCCCACAAGATTAGCTCATCCCCTCTTATCCTTGTTCATTCCCAACTCTTCTCTTCAACCTCTGCCACTCTTTCTTCCTTTTCTAAGATCTCTGACAAGGAAACCACATCTTTTTTCCTCCTCCAAACTCGTCCTGTTCCTTTGATCCTATTCCTACCCATCTCTCAGCTCCATCTACTCCACTGTCATCCATTCCATCTCTCATATTCTCAACTTATTGCTCTCCACTGCAGCTGTTTCTGCAGTTTTCAAGCATGCTATGGTCACACCTCTCCTCAAGAAACCTTCACTAAGCCCTACCTCTCCTTCTATCCAACTCCCTCCTCCTCTTCATTTTTAAACTACTTGAATGTGCAGTTCGTCACCATTGCCTTAATTTTCTCTCCTCTCATGCCCTTCTGAATCCACTGAAATCTGACTTTGTCCTTTACATTCTACTGAAATGGCTCTTGCTAAAGTCTCCAGTGACCTGTTCCTGGCAAAATCCAAGGGCCTTTACTCAATCTTCATTCTTCTTGACCTTTCTGCTTTTGACACTGTTGACCACTACTTTCTCCTTGACACCTTGTCCTCGCTTGGTTTTAAGGGCTCTTTGCTATCCTGATTCTCTTTTCATCTCTCCCTTCACATTTTCAGTGTTTGTTCTGTTGGATCCTCCTCTACTGATATCCCACTCTCAGTTGGTGTACCCCAAGGGTCTGTATTGGGCCCACTCCTTTTCTCTCTCTGTATACAGTCCTTTAGTGCATTCGTCTCCTCCCATGGTTTTCAGTCCATTTTTACACTGATGACTCTCAAATCTACATCTCTACATCTGAAATATCTCCAGCAATCCAGGTCCGTATCTCTGCCTGCCTTTCTGACATTGCTGCCTGTCTCACCACCATTTGAAATTGAACATGGCCAAAACTGAGCTTCTTATTTCCCCCCCTAAACCCATCTCTCCCCTTCCTCCTTTCTTAATCTCTGTGCTTAACGCTTTACTACTTCCTGTTTCCTCAGCTCACAACCTTGTGGTCATCTTTGACACCTCCCTCTTTTTCTCTATATACATCCAACTGATAGCTAAAACCTGTTTTTGCTTTCTCTATAACATCAGCAAAATTTGCCCCTTCCTTTCTGAACACACTACTAAGACACTTAGCCACTCAGATTATTGCAACGTCCTCCTTGCTGGTCTCCTTCTGAATCATCTCTCACCCCTTCAATCTGTTCAAAACTATCTGTTCAAAATCAATGAACACTGATGGGAATGGGGGCTTCTATTTTCACTTTGCTATGCCGCTGGATGCTCCCTTATGCTAGCTTTCCTAGGATGGATATTCCTGACCCACTGTCCCTACTGGTGAAGTCTATGTAGCCGCCTGTGTGCAAGTCTAGGTCGGGGAAGTCTATTCCATGAAATCAACCAGAGACATAGACATCCCTGCCATTCTGCTCTGGACATCCCTGATTTAACTTGGACGTCATTTCTAAAACCCCCCTTTATATTTCTTCCATCAGAACTTTGCAGCCAGTTTTGAGATGAGTTATCATTTATAGCTTTTTTCTTGCAGAATCTACATATTTCTCTGGGATAATGTCTCCAACTGGGTTAGTTTTCTGCATAACATGACAGTAATGAACCTCACTCCTAATCCAAGGTATGTGGAGTATGATCTTGGATCTCAAATTTATTGCTAGCCATTGTCGTGGATGGGCCTGGTTTGCACCCAATTCTGATCCCATGGGAGCTATGCATCCCTGTGGGATCAGAATAGGGTGCAACGCACCTGGATGGGTAGGACATGCCCCAATTCTGGCCACAGCACATTCAGGTACTTCCCTGGCTTGCTCAGGCTGGGCTCCTGTATGGAGCCATAGTGCCATGGCATCTCATTGCCATGGCACCGTGGCTCCATGCCAGAGCCCTGATCGCAAGCACTGCATTAAATGGCTGGTTCTCTGCCGCCCAACCCCTAATAGGGCCTTCTGAGGCCAGTATTGGGCTGTGGAAAACACCCGGCCCCTGCTCACTTTCTCTTCTGGGCCCTCCGCTGTCCTCTGCAAGGTAGAATAAGTTCCTCATGTAGATGGCCAATCCCAGACATACAGGACTGACACCAGAATTGGCCCTGTATGTCTGGGTCAGGGTCACGCCCCCAACCTTTCCTCACTCCTCCCTAGACCTGCCTCCTCCCACATCGTACTGAGTTCCCTGCACATCTCTGCTGTACCTGCAGGGAGCTCATTTGCCGGTATAGCACCTGGGTGTTTAGCGGGGAATGTACGCCCGCCCACTGAAACAAAACCCCCAGATCACGTCACAAGATCATTGTAATATAAGTTCTAAAATTATAAGTTCCGCATTTCCCCCATAGCACGTTCAATTGTTCAATGTAAATCATTCTTATTGTTCCATATAATCCGTTCTTATTGTTCTATGTAAACCGTTTTGACTGGTAGAAAAACAGTATACCAAAACCAGTTAAATAAGTATCCCTACTAAACGTAGATCAGAATGACCCCCATAGTGTGTCCATTCACTCTGGTAGCTGGCGATGCTGTGGTCAGTCCTACGGTCCAGGTACTGTCCAGGCATACATGTCCCCTCAGATTTGCAGAGCAGCACACCAGTGCCTCTCCTGCAGACCTCATACATCCAATGCACATACACACACACACACACACACACACACACTCTTGCTTGCAATCACAGATAGCATACCTCTGCCACAATAACCTGCACCTATACACAACTGCTGCTACTGCATATTTGCATGGTATATCAGGACTACACATCTGAGCTGCATTTCCCAGCCAAACACATACCTTCCTGCTTGTCCAAGAACTTTGTTGGTGAGGCCTTGCATATGCGAGAATAAAGACTACTGCAGTGTTGTAGATTTCTGTCAGGAGTTTCTTACTGCTACTTTACCTTGCAAACATCCCTCACCTTTGCATTCTATTCATTACCACTGCATCTTCTGCTCCCCAGACAGCAGACCAACATGTCATAGCCATTCATCTCTATGGGACGCATTGGAGTTCAGAGCAGGAGTTTTTCTAAGTCTTGCCCTTATTCCATGTTTCAGCAGGTATAACGTGCATGTATGGATGAAATGCCAGGGACGTACATGGGCCTTTCCTGAATTTGCAGTGTATGTCTCCATGCCTGATCAAAACCCATTCCGCTCCCTCCTGTCCACGTCCAGAGATGCCCATTTTAATGCCGTGTTCGTGCAGGGCCGCCTGGTTTCAGAATACAGGTCTAGACGTTTTTGACTGTAAAATGTCAATCCCGCATGTACACGGGGCTTATTCATGTTGCAGAATGACCTCCATAGTTAATATGTCAAGGCATTCTTGGTGATTGATTTTAATCAAGCCTGTGGCACCCAATATATTTCTGTATCTTTCTGCCACATTTTCTTGGTCTCTGACTACATTTCTTGGTACTTGAGGATGCTTTCTTTCTTCACACAATGTACAGAGTAATCACTTGGCACTGATACCTTAATTATCAATGCAGTTGTCATATTTTTCTCCTTTACCACTATACCAAGAATTCTGAGATTGTGTGGATGAGTAACTCCAGGAACGATGTAATAGAGTATGCCAGGCTTTGTGCACATCTTAACTCGGCTTTTGTGCACAATTATGTGTGCTATCATGACACCCTATGTTAGAATGAGTTTTCCTAAGGAAATAACTATGCACAAAGACTCAGGTAGATATCAGCATACAGCTCATTTAAATGCCATGGCAATGAGGCTATTAAAGGTAGATGCAGAGAAGTGCACAGAAAACAGGAACGTTGAGTGCAGCATTTTTTAATGTTGGGGCTTGACCTCAAAAGTCTGAGGAGTCAAAGATTAGAAACAAAGCAAAATGATGGCAGATAAAGACCATATGGTCATACCAATTACTACAGTCTCTTTGTGTGATCGGTAGTTCTTGCAGACATGCCTAGGATACATCTGTGTCCATCTGTATGTCCCAGTCATGTCTAGCCCTTGTGGACTATGATGCACCCAGAATAGTGCATATCCTGTGTGGTTGCAATGGTCACATGTTAAAAGAGAAGGGTGGTGTGTGGACCCAAACCCGCTCTCTGTGGCTCAGGGTGGGGGACAGGATCCCCCACCAAAAGATCCACATTCTACATCTCTGCAATGGTGCCAGTAGAGGGGACCATCAACCCCAGTCCTGCTGGGGAATAAGCACCCCTACAGGTCAGTCACTGTAGATCTGTACACACCACATAGGGCACTGGCAGACAGGCAGTAGGGCTGGAAAAAGCTCAGCTGCCCCCCACCACTATCTGACATTCACCAGCAGAGGGCACAGTCAGTCTCCACCCTGCAAGGTGTTCCAGCCATACACATACTAACTGCAGACAGTCTGCTAGCTAGTATATGTTTCTGGAGGAACTGTGTGTGCGCGCACACACACACACACACACATGTTTCTGGAGGAACTGTGTGTGTGTGTGCACACTGTGGCACTGCAGACCCTCTGCAGGCAGAAGAAAATGTTTTAAACTCAGAAAAAAGAGGCAGACACCGGCTGCAGCATCACGAGGAGCCATATAGGGGGAGCAAGAGGGACCTCTGGAGGACTGAGGAACCACGCCCTAGAGCCAATGATGCAATATCGGCCTGCACCCAATCCAGAAAGGGGAAGATTCCTTTTAAAAGTCCAGATGACTGGAGAAAGTCAGACTGGCAGGGAGTTGTGCAAGGAGATCCAGATCCAGGAAGGAAGCTAACTTTGGAAGGAGAAAGGAGAGCTTTCCTGGAAGGAGAGGAGGGCCCAGGAATAGGAGTCCTAACAGATGGAACCGGCCTAGCAGACTCAGCAGAGCCAGGAGGAGAAACTTGCTTTAGATATCTCAAAAGGGGAGAGGACACACTTTCCAGGAGGGAAAGATACCGTGTGGAAACTAACCCTGGAAGGAGAAGGACTGTATCAGAGAGTCCAAGGCCTGAGTTTGGCAAGGGCCAGCAACTGTTGAAAGGCGCAACAGGGAGTAACCAGGAGAGAGGGGAAAGAGGAATTTTGAAAGGCAACTTTCAAGGCCCTGGGAGAAAGAAGCTGTGGTGCACGTGCGGCTTAACCCCAGCAGAAGGCCGACCTGAGAACCGGAGGCCTACCTGGGTGCCAGAGAAGCCAAGCCCCAGCAGGAACAGGCCTCAGCCCTCACCTCACTGTGATAACCTTAGAAGAAAAGGTAATTACTATTTTACTGACTATGATTTTACGAATGCTGTAACGCAGAAGGAGCAAGGCACTGGAGAATGCTGTACTTCTAGATGCATTCATGCTACAAAATACAAACCTGTACCAAACAGGAGACTTTCTAGAGAAGGACCAGTGTGCAGGAGAGACTGTCTGCATTCTAAAAGTGTACAAAGCAAAGGCTTACCTTTAGATGCTGAACATTGGGTCATCATACAAGCATTATACAAAAAGCCTGAAGGAGAGCCCCTAGACATTCCAGACTGCGAGCCAATGCAGGTGGAATTCCCGGATGATCCCTCGGACTTCCCGATGGATTGTAGCTATTGCTTGGCCGAAAGAATTGAGCCCTTAGCGGAGGAATAGCTGTGGTCTGGGGTAAAAGTTTGATTCTGTATTCCGTTTGGTATTGCTGTGAAGTTAACAGGTTTTCTTCAGTTCATGTTTTCTTTTAACCTGGAGCAAGGACATTCTTTTGTGTTGATGTAAGCTGTGCTATTTGAACCTATTTGCAACACGGGAAATAAAAGCCTTAATTTTTCTCCACCCTCGGACTGTGATATTCTTGGGAGCTTTTAGTTACACAGAAGGCTACCAGGACTATAAAAAACCTGGGCCCTGTAATTGAGCTAAACTCCTCTACAAACAAACTTTGCATGTCCACCCCCTTTCTGCTGTGACCCGCCATTGCCACCAGGGGGGCGGTGTGACAACACACACACACACACACACACACACACACACACACACACACACACACAAATGGGAACTCATAGATATCACTTGAGAGAACTACTGTATGGTCACTACTCAGTCAGGGTGAGAGCGACCCCACAACATGACATGCTGTGGCCACCCTGTCTGTGCAGGTGGTGGTCGGGCACTACAATGTCCCAGCCATTGCCCTATGCCCTGTGCAGATGCATCTTGCCCAGGCTGCCCTGTCCGGGCCATACCCACAGTACCTTATTCCTCATTATGCACATTGGCAGGCTAACACTTGAAACAGTGCAAGCATTGGGGGCTCCGTAAGGTGTAGGCAGCCACAAAACCCTGGATAGTGTCACGCCCTTAACCCCTTACCTTGGTATGGGGGGCGTGGATTTTGTTTTTGTCACTGTGGTGCTTCAACTTCTGGCCTTTTTCTAACTGGATGCCTTTACATGCATTCTGGGAAAGGTAGTTCAGTTAGATATCACTTGGGCTCAGATGAAAAAAAAACACCTTCTTTGTAGTTGGGTTTGAGTGAGTGCAATTTATTCATTAGCACAAAATAAGACACACTAGGTTCACAGATCCACCTTTTAAAGATATTTTCATCCAGGAATTCTTTCAACTTATAACAAGATAACTTGAACTGAAACAAAACAGCTTCCCTCATTGTAGCCAGGAATTACTGGCTTTCTAGGAGCAAATGGAGTTTTAAGTCCTGGACCTTTTAAAATGGGTCCCTTTATTAAGGTAAATTCCTTCTTTTTACCCCTCTCTTCTAGGTCCTGATAAGCTTCCTTATCACAATAGACATACACACACTCCCACACCTATTTCAGCATTGTGCAAATATAGAGGTGGCTGGCAGCCCTGGCCACCACACCAGTCCTGGGCACAGTGCAGGCATTGCTATGGTACTCAATACTGTTAGGGTCACTATCCAGGGTGGTAAACACTGTCAGAAACACAAACTGAAACATACTCCACAGATATCAGAAAGGTTGCTATGATGAATCGCTGTCAACAAATTGTGTTTAACTTAAGGATTTGTTATCTGACATTAATCATAGCAACCTTTTGATATATGTGGAACGTGTTTCTGAGTTTAAGATGGCATTGCTAAGGTATGCAGCTGCTAGTATTGGTAGATGCTACTCCGCACAGGGCCCAACATCCTGACTTTCCATGAGCCGTTGGAGAGTGGAGTCTGTGGGTGTGGGTGTTTGTGCCCCTGTTGGCCACTGCTCTAGGGTAGAGGTTCCCAACTCCGGTCCTGGTGGGCCAAACATGGTTCAGGTTTTCATGCCGTCCCTAATGAATATGCATGAGATACAGTTGCATACAATGGGGGCGGTGCATACACATGCATCTCAAGCATATTTCTTAGGGACAGCACGAAACCTGAATGGTGTTTGGCCCTCCAGGACTGCAGTTGGGAAACTCTGCTCTAGGGACTGCACATGTTTATAGTGTATGTGCTCTCTAGGGTAACATTTAGGCATTTATGGTGTGTTTATTTTATCCGCAATAAAGGTTCCTTCTATATTTCCACGGTTTAGTACTGGGTAAAATATAGGGACATGGTCTGCAGGAGCCACAGCTGGGACTTGAACCTGTGATTTTCTTCCCCTGAACACACTGGCTGTGTGTACTGCACCAAACTGTTGCCATAGAGGCAGGTCATTCCCTGAGGATACCATTAATGTTCGTCAGACAGGCCTTGTCTTTTGCAGCGCACGGCACCCACCTAAACAGGGCTTGGCCATGGTCAGCTTTAGGTTAACTGGCTAACAGCTGAATATCGCTGCTAGCCAGCTATCCCCGGGTGCTGCCTGCTCTCTGCCCCTGGAAGCCTGTGGACCTTGGGTACCTGCCAGGTACTTGTGATCTGGATCGGCCACTATTGGAAACAGGATACTGGGCTTGATGGACCTTGGTCTGACCAGGTATGACATATCTTATATTCTTATGTTAATGTCCTGGCACTAGCCAGCATGTTGGGGCATTTAGTGCCACTGAATATCACAATGAGTGCCTAAATGGCTTTGAATATCCCCGTCTATGTTTTGATCAGTACAAGAGGAAATACATTTCTATTTTTATTTCTCTAATGCCGTAAATGTGGAGTCTAGCCTCCTGGGGTTCCTAGTACAATTATGGTCTTTCTATTTCTACTTTTAGCATGTGGTCCCTTGTTCTGTATTTGTTGAGAGCCTGTCTGTGATTTGCATGTGTGAGTGAGCATAACATTCTCTTAGCAGATAGTTTCTGTGAAGATATCTGTAGCAGTCACACTTATCCTGTTTTCACAGTAGGAGAGGTAATTAAACCCTGGGTCTTGCAGTCCTTACACAGATTTTACAAGAGGCTCTGTATTTGGTAGTGCTTTTGTAGAATACAGTGGGAATTTGCCATGTCCCGACCTGGATGTCTTAATTCTTTTCTTTATGTTGCATCTAAAACAGGCCTTTATGGGCCTGATTCTATAAAGCTACACCCTATTTACCACTGTAAGTCTCTATTCTAAATAACTATTGCGTGAATGGGCACTTATGTGCACATTTTAGATGGAGCTATTCTGTAAATGTGCATAAAGAACATTATGGAGTATGTTTACAAAATGGCGCTAATGTAGCATCTGTAACGTTAACACGCATTAATGTTACATTAGGTAGGCAAAGGCCAGGGGTTTGATTCCTACCTGTTCTTTTTGTGACTGTGCTACTCAGATCATTTTCATGCCTGTAACAGTAAAGGCTCTGAAGATCTGTGCTGCCAGCCCATAACACCCTCTCCTCAGCTGCCATCCATCCTTCAGCCCATCTATCTGCCTCTGTCAGCTCTGTACAGTCCTGTCTTCTTGTGCAGGCTGCTATCCCATGTCCTGCACTGGTACCGTTTTCTGCATTTTGGCTCTTCATGCTTGTCTCTCCTGTGCCTGATCTGCATGGCACCACTACTCCTCTGTCCTCCTGTCACTGCAAATATCCTGTGTGATGAGAGCTCTGCTGAGCCCATGGAAATAGAGGGAAATTGTAAATATACTTTTAAGGAGAGAGACAGGCAGGGAATTCACAGCTTTCAGAGTGCAGGTAAAGGAAGAAAACACGTAGTCACTGAAGTCAGGCCACACCCAAGCTCTGCTAACCTAAGTGCAGGCTTGGGGAGTAATGAAAAACACCTGAGTAGGAAGCAGTATACGCTAGTTAAGAAACAGCCTTATAAACCCAGGGGAGAAAAAGGAAGAGGGCTAGCACTGGGAGGCAGAAAGGAGATCACCGGGGAGGAGAATGGTGAAGATTTTGGTGAGGAGCTCAGCAGTGAAAGTAGCAGCCATAAACAAAGCCAGGCTTTCAGGAGGAGTGCTGTTAGTCCTGAAGCCAGCCGAGGTGTGGCTAGGAGAATTGCTGACGAGGGTCAGGCTGCAGTTCAAACGGTTCGTGGTCCAGCTCAAAGAGTTCAAGCTGCCAAAAGGTGGGTGGACAAACTCACAGCTAGAAGTGACCAGAAGCCAGCTGGGTGGAAAGAACCAAGGCTGAACAAATTAGAGGAACTGAGGCAGTTGATCCAGAGAAGGAATCCTCACATTCCAGGTACAAACATTCCTTATTGTGGAGAGCAACTGTGGAGAGAAGTCCAGGAGCTTTTACAAAGCATTAAGCCAGAAACAGTTCATGAAATCTCAGAGTCAGACGTACATGCTGAAGAGCAGGAAGAGATGCAGGTAGACTGTCCTGAGCAGGATTCTATAACTGAGGAATTAGCAATGGACTGTTCATTGTGCCAGAAGGCAGATTGAAAGCTTTCTGATAAAAAGTCTTTAACCAAGAAAGCACTGAAGAAACAGGGTGAGTTAACCTATCTGTGTTAATGCTAGGAACCGCTTCTAATGAAAAGAATACATGCATAACTTGTATTTGAATTACTAAAGAAGCAGAAGATAAAAATGGACACTTTGCTTTGCATGAAGGAAGAAGCTATGTTTTGTTTGCTGAACGTTTGATGAAAACAGCTACACATGTTAAAAGGCTTATGAAGTAGTTTCAGTTCTAGTTTGTGTATAATTTCCTGATGTTATTGCTTGGAGAAGAATCCTAACGTTTGTGTTGAGCCTTAGTGCTTTGGGGAAGATAAATAAATTTCATGTTTGCCTTTAAAAAACATCGGTTTCACACTACTGTCTTTAGATAAGGAGAAACAATTACAAGTCCCAGAAGCCCAAGCTGTGGACAAGAATAGTATAATTCTTTATTTAAGGACTAACATTGGCAGCCCTGCACCTTTAGGCCTTTGGCCCGGGCTAGGGTGACGACACCTGCCACCTCTGCCTCCACTGGGGGACATGAATTCCCTATCCTATGCCACCCACTGTCATTGCAGCACTTTACACTGGCACCACCCTGTGCATCAGTATAGCTACTTCCAACATGTTTGTCTGCTTTACCGGCTGCCACATAGGGTGCCCACAGATATGGTAGGTCTATCAGCTCTCACCTCTCCTTCCTTCCATCACCTGTTCATTGCCTTTCCTTGGTGCTCTATCCAGCATTAGGGTTACAGCTGTTTTTATGCCTTCAAGTTCATGCTTGTCAACTTAAAGCACCTTACAGCCCTTATGGCACCTTAAGTTAGGGTACCTTGCATTAGGGCACCTTACAGTCCTTAGGGCACCTTAACTTAAGGCACCTTAGGTTAGGGCACCTTAACCTAAGGCACCTTAAAGCTCTAAGGGCTTTAAGGTGCCTTAACCTAAGGTGCCTTAAGTTAAGGCTCCTCAACTTAAGGCCCCTTAGGTTAAGGCATCTTACAGCCCTTAGAACATCTTAACTCAAGGCACCTTAAGTTAAGGTGCCTTAAGTTAGGGTGCCTTGCAGTCCTTAGGGCACCTTAAGGCATATTTGTCAGCCTTAATGTGCCCTAAGGTGCATGCTTGTCACCTTAGCGTGCAATGTGCCTTGTTAACATGCAATGTGCCCGGTTAACATGCAATGTGCACCTTAATGTGCAAAGTGCCCTGTTAATGTGCATTAAATGGCCCATTGCTCCATTTACTCTGGAACGCCCCCTACCTGCCCACTGCCTTATATGACTTCAGGTGCCTTAATGCTGCTCTTACCGCTGGTAACTTTACCGTGGTTTAGTAAATATACCACTATGTGTACTTTCTGTTTGGGTGAGCATTGGGGTGGATCTTGGGAGGCATGTGGGTGGGGCTTCAATGTATGCATGCAAGTTATAAAATACTATAATTTACGTGCATCCTTTACAAATCTAGTTGTAGGATTCCTACCAAGTCTAGGGTTAGTGTAAGTGGCCATGCCTAGATTTGGAGGTATGTTTACTAAAGGGCAGTAAGGGAGCCATGGATAACACAGGTACACTAAAAAAAAATTTTTTTAAACTGCCTCTAATGTTTCGATTGATTTTTACGTTTTTTGGTGCGCTGAATCCAAATCTGGTAACCAATTTGCTCCATCACGTACAGATTTTTTGCTACATTGGGTTAGCAGTTTGAGGTGAACGTTTCAGATTGAGTGTGATCGAGATAAAAGTTTCTTGGATGAATTCTTTATACTAATTGTTTAGTAGTTATTCAAATAAGAATAAAGAAAATTGTAACAAGGCAGCACATAAGAATAGAGTAATGTCAACAAAACACACTGTGATGGTAGCAAAATTGTCTGCACTTAAAACAGCCACATACATGTGCACAAACATTGAGCATATAAGAGCGAGGTTAGACACAAAGCAAAGCAAAGAAATGTGCAAAAAATATTGTACAGGTATGTATGTAAGAATAGAAAACGCAAACCGCACCATTGCAATACATGAAGACAAACACCCGATGGTGTGAAAATAAAATTCTAATAAATGAGATCCGACACTGTGGTAATAACTAGCAAATTTTTATTTCAAAGTTTAGTAAAAACACGATATTTGTCAACACAGTTTAGATTTTAAAGTCATTCTTGGGTCAATCAATCTCCTGGTGGGCCCGTTTCTTCTTCCCCCGAATGCTTCTCTTGGTGCGCTGCTTGGCGTATTTTTCATCTGGGGTTTCCCGCAGCAGCAACCAGCAGAAATCAGCCATCATAGTAGTGTTCCATCTTCCTTGGTACCTTCTCTCTGCGTCCTTGATGTCCTGGTGAAAGCTTTCACCTTGTTCTTCACTGTACGCCCCCAAGTTTTCGGGAAAGTAGTTCACATGGGAGTGCAAGAAATGGACTTTCAGGCTCATGTTACAGCCTTGTTCTTTGAAGGCATTGAGCATCCTGGCAACAATATCCTTATAGTTCTCATCCCGCCTGTTCCCCAAGAATTTGAGAACAACATCCTTGAAGGAATCCCAGGCTTTTTTTTCCTTCTCAGACATCATTTCAGCGAACGCTCCATCTGAAATGAGTTTCCTTATATCAGGGCCAACAAACACTCCTTCCTTTAGCTTTGCTTCAGAAAGTCGGGGGAACTTTGAGCAAAGGTACCGAAAGCACTCACCATCTTTTGGAAGGGACTTGATGAATTGCTTAATGAGACCCAACTTAATGTGGAGAGGTGGTAATAGAATTTTATCAAGAGGTACCAAGCTCTCATGAAGAACATTTTTCTCACCGGGTCTCAAATACTCCCGAATTGGCCAGTCTTTTTTCCCCCAGTGTAGGTCGCGGGCCCGGCTATCCCACAAGCAAAGGAAGCAGGGATATTTGGTGAAACCGGATTGCTGCCCTAATAGCATGGATAGAATTTTAAAGTCTCCACAAATCATCCACTTATGCTCATCATAACGAATCTTCTGAAGAATCAGGGCCAAATTCTCGTATTTTTCTTGGAGAATAACAGAGTGAGCAATAGGAACTGAAGCGAATGTGTTGCCATTATGAAGAAGAACACCTTTTATGCTGTCTTTTGACGAATCAATGAACAGCCGCCATTCAGCAGGATCATACTTGAGTTTAAACTTTTCCATCACTCCGTATATATCATTGCAAAATACCAAATCTTCCTCTTTGCTGAAATACTTCAAAAATTGTGTCTCGCGGTTGCGGTACCAATAAAAAGTTGTTCCTGGTGACAATAGATTTTTCTGTTTAAGCCGAGAACCTAGCAGTTGGGCAGCATCTTTTGGGAGTCCTAAATCCCAGACTAAATCATTCAATTCAGCTTGAGAGAAAAGTTCAGGTTTCGGATCTGGTTCAGTTTCAAACTCGGAAGTACTGGACTCATCGGGAAAAGCCATCTGATGAGTCTCATCATGATCAGAACCGTCCACACAAATATGATCCAAAGATTTTGGTGGTTCAGGCACAGGTACGTCGTTGCTATGAGGCATAGGCCTAATTGCTGAGGGAAGGTTGGGGTAACTTATTACGTTCTTATTTTTTAAGTTGTATCCCTTCACAATGCAAGAGCAAAAATAGCAGTCACTGCTGTGGTCTCTTTGTTCACGCCACATCATAGGTATTCCGAAACGAAATGCTTGTTTTTTGCCTTTCATCCATAAGCGTAGATCTTCCTCACATGTCTTGCACACTTTTGTGAGGAGCCCACGGTTTGTCTTGATCGCCTAACTTCAAACCGAAATAGGCGAAATATACTTTTTTAATAAATGCAGAAATGTTCCTCTGCCGCTTTTTCACGGCATATTCCCCACAAATAAAACAAAAACTGTCCGGAGAGTTGACGCAACCTCTGGCTTTGTGAGCCATCACAAATACACAGCACTGCAAACTACAACTGTAGTGAACCACTTCGAAATAAAGCTGGATTACGACTGAGCAAACAAAAGGTAATAATGAACTTGCAAGAAACTGAAATTTGACAGGAACGTTCATGTCGCAACCACCGTGTTTGAGCGAGCGAACGAGGCGAGGCGAACAGGAAAGAACATGCGCCAGCGCGAGTACTGGATTTAGCCCCCCGCCTCCCAATTGTCCTGTTAATGTATAAAATGAATACAAAACACTCTAAAATATCATGAGGGAGTGTTTCTAGTTAGTTAACCATTACAACCTCTATTTTGGGCCAAGAAAATAAACTGCAGTCGGCTAAAAAGAAATTATGTGAACATTCCTTATATGGGTCAGAAATCTAATTTTGCAAGAAAATGTGACGTGATGGAACATTTTGGCTATTTTTCCTGGATTCAGCACCCCAAAATCTATAAGAATCAGTTGCAAAACTGGAGGCAGTTTTTTGGTAGTGTACCTGTGTAATGAGTGTTAACGGCAGCAGTAAAGGCCAGGGTGGGGAGTAGGCATTCCGATGGTAAGGGTGCTAAGCTCCACATATCATGCTCTAACAGGGCATCAAACGTTAAGGTGAGAAGCATGCACCATAATGTCTGAAAATGGCTGTCTCCTTAATACAGAAGAAGAGAGTCCCAGCAAAAGTCAAGTTAAAGCTGATGGATGGAAGAAAAGGTAGGAGCTGATGGACATGACAGATCCATGGGCATCCTATGTAGCAGTCAGTAAGTGGCGTGAGCATTTGGGAAGCAGCTGTGCTGATTCAGTGAGTGGTGCCCACATAATATTCTCTAATGTCAGTGTGTGGCAGAGGATGGGGAAGAGGTGGCCTCCAGTGGAGCCTGAATTGCCATGATGTGTGCATCAAAGGATGACGGAGCAGGAGAGGTGACATGCAGATCATTCACAGGAGAGGTGTGAGTGATACATCAAAATAAGGAAAACATTTCTGTGTAGGCCATAGTGTAGTAACTGGTAGGAGAATACAGGACTGTGCATAATGGGCAAATGCTGATGGATAGCCAGATGGAAGGATGGCAGCAGTTGATAGTGTGGCATGTGCTTGCAGTCCCGATGTAACTGATGTGACCTCACAAATGCAGTTGTAGAGTGTGTAAAAAGAGTAGCTATGCCATGGGGAAGTCCCAATAAAGCTATTGAGTCTCAAAGATGTCCCGGCCTCCTAACCACCATACAACCCTCCTACAAGTGTGCATACAACAACTGGACAAGAGTCGCTCATACCAGCCATATGGAACAACTAAAGAAGTGTGATGATCCCTCCAGGTGGCTATCTCAGGGGTAAGATGTGACTGCATGTAATATATAGATGTGATGGAGCCAAAGCTGTACAGTCACAGTTATGATGAAAGAGTCCAATTAAGTGCAACCCAGGTGCAATATAGCTGCAGGGTCAACATGTCAGACCCTCAGCAATGGGCTATAGTGGAGCCAATAATGTCATGCTGTCAGAAAGGCATGATTGCAAAGTGCATGTTTTCAGACCCAATGTGCTACTGGAACACGGAAAAAAAGCATAAGGATGTGTGTCCACCAGTCAAAGCAGACCTTTGACTGTTCTTGGCATCAAAATGAACTGAGTAGCCCTCAGCCACAAAAAAGAACAAGTAGGATTCAAACCCTGGTCCATTGTTTACTGAGCCAGTGCTCTAATCATTAGGCTGCAACTCCCTACTGCTCTGCATAGCAATGCCTAGAATCAAAGAGATTGCAATGGGTACAATTCAGGTCATGCAACAATTTGGCTGGCACATTCTGAGACAATGGTACACCACACTCAGGGCCTGCCTTCAGCAGCACACATACAGTGCTTAATGCACAGGACATGCAGTACTATAGCTGCACAACAGACACACTGCTTCAGGATACATCGCTTGTCCAAAGACCAAGGCACATGCGAGGTAACAATGTCTTTCCCTCCACTGTACCCCCAAAGGCAAACAACAGTCACATACAGAGGTCCACTGTGCTGCAATGTGACACTAACCCCAGCGGTAGCACATGTGCAGGGCGTGAAGTCCCTTATTACCTGCTGCACACTGAGAGATAGGTACACCTGCACATACACCGAATGTAAACCACAGTAATGACCCATACAGTCCATTGCAGACCATCCTAGACTCCCCAGGGGGCCATGCATATGTCTTCCACCATCATAGATGACAAGCAAGTACAGGTCAATGACCCAGTGATCACAGTCACCACTATGACTGCAGTTTGTGCTCTGGGTGCTGGTATAGGTTAATCCCTCCATTACCCATGAAGCACTGCACATGTTGAACAGCATTCTGATGTAAAACAAAAGTCATTAGTGAACAAAACCCCAAGCTACCACTTTCTTCTTTCTTATATTCTTTTTTTTGTCGGGACCCACAGACCAGGGTTGCAGAGACCGAAACTCTCCACTCAGTGTCTGAAGAATCCTTTTATTCAGGTGAAATAGTGTAAAAACACCTATACTTTAAAAGTGAGGTAGTGTAAAAACACTTATCTTAATCCATGGCGAATAAGCATACTCCATAATAATGACGCCGGGTTAAATGCTGCACGACATGCATGTTTTGGAACCCCGAAGGGACCCTGCTTCAAGTGTATTCCCGCTGAACATCAAGAGTAATCGCCAAGGGGGGGGCGGAGCCTGATGTCCAGCGGGTAAGACGCTTCGCGCTGAAGCTCCCGAGAGGCCTACTTAGAATCCTGACTTAATACCTATACAAACTTACAATTTTGCTCCGAGCTGACCGGGGTACCTCGGGGGGGATGGCGGCCCATAAACCAGCGCGCTTGGACTTCGGGTCTCCTTCTTCTTCTCACGGAAAACGCTCTAAAACAGAGGTGTCCTCCCCACAGAAGATGGTTCCATTTCGTGAAAACCCCGAAATGCACCTGGAGATTTTAGAGGAAATACGCGGCGTGAAGGAATTGGTGCAGTCCAATGGAGAAGCGCTTCGAGCCATGCGAGAAGACTTTGGAGTGCTCCAGGACCGACTTGAAAGTCTCTCATTACGGCAGGACAATATGGCGGGGGTCCTCGACTCGCACGCGGTGCGCTTGGGCAAACTGGACAAGGCTGAGCGCCAGATACAGAATCTTCAAAAGGAGTTAGAAGATAGCAATAATCGAGCCCGTCGCAACAATGTGAGGCTCATTGGAATACCGGAGGGGGTGGAAGCAGGAGATATAAGAGAATTCCTGCTCAAAACTCTTCCCTCCTTGCTGAAGATCACTTTTCATAGAGAACTGGAAATCGATCGTGCACACCGTGTTCCTACCCACATGGCGCTCAACCGAACGACCTCCCGACCTATTATCTTTCGCTTGCTACGATATCAACAAGTGGAACAAATTTTAAACGCTGCCCGGGCGAATCATCATTTGGAATTTGAAGGTCACAAAATCTCCTTTTTCCCTGATTTGGCAAAGCCTACCGTTGACCGTCGGAAGAAACTCCTTGCTTTTCGCCCTCGACTTCAACAGCTACAGGCTCGCTTTGGCCTGTTGTATCCAGCGAAGCTCCGAGTGACTCTCCACAACCAAACCAGGACATTCGAAGATCCTGATCTACTATCAACATTTTTAGACTCCAAAGAAGCAGAGCAGATGCGTTAATCCAAAAATTTGGACTTTTATTTGCCGGCTCTGTCCGCCATTTTGAAGGGCCCGATGCGGCGGTCATAGTCAAGCACAGAGACTACCTGGACTCTCTTTCTTTCTCTATATGACTTTTCAGTTTTTTGGTCTCCTATCCCTCCATGATGTGTGCCTTGGTCGGATTCGGAGCACGCACAGTCCTACAGGTTATGTGTTTTTTCAATTGCGGCCTTCTCTGGGGTTTCTCCCCGCAGACACATGGTCGCCAGTAATTTCTGGGGTTCTGCTTCTTCTCTACCGCACTGCGGTTTTTCTTTTTTAATGTGGGGCGCTTCATTGTATTATATTAGCTTATTTTCTTTTATGTCATGTGTACAGTCAGATACAGTCAATATGAGGGACATTGTGAAATTATGTGCGCTATCATGCTCAGAATTTTTAACTTTTCTGAATGGCCTTATGTAAAATCTTATCACTCAACGTAAAAGGCATTAATAGTCCAATCAAAAGAAAGAAAATCCTTAGCTATCTTAGCCATGAGCATGCTGATTTAGTGTTTCTTCAGGAAACGCATCTAAACTCTGCTGAAACACTGAAACTCAATGCTAAGCCTTACATGGTGGCTGCCTATTCTCCCGCCGTTTCCAAACGGTGCGGGGTAGCCATTCTGGTTAAGAAGTCTTTGCAAGCTACTGTAATTGATACTAGCGCTGACAAGGAGGGTAGATGGGCCCGTGTACACCTTAAGGTTGGAGATAGTGAATTCACGTGTATTTGTATTTATGCCCCGAATGTGGACAGCCCTGCTTACTATGCAAGTATTGCGCAGTTGGCACAGGCCTCTGCCAATGCTCCATTAATACTTGGTGGTGATTTTAATCAAGTGTTAGACCCTTTGATAGATAGGCAGCCGCCTAGAACGAGTAGTCCACCCAAGAGTCTTGCTACCCTTAAAGCTCTGATGCAAGATCTTGCGCTGGTAGATATATGGAGGCTGCTTCACCCCTCCGACTTAGAGTTTACTTTTTTTTCTGCCCCCCATCACTCCCAATCTAGAATAGATTTCTTTCTCATTTCCAAAGCACTGATTTCTCAAGTGGACACGACTAGGACTCATCCTCTCCATATTTCAGATCATGCTGCCATATCTTTATCATTACATGTCACTGCGCGGGACGATTCTCCCCGAGCTTGGTTTTTCGATAGATCCCTACTAGGTCAAAAAGATTTTCAGGTTGATATAAAGGCCGCTATCCAAGATTATTTTCATTTTAACTCACCCCATGACACAGCGAGCTGGGCTTGGTGGGAGGGTTTTAAAGCATCTATCCGCGCAACTATAACTAGCTATCAAATTCGGCAGGGGAAACAAAGAAAGCAGCACTTACTGATTCTAGAGCAGCAGATACAAGCTGGGGAGCGTCTCCTCACGTCCCGTACTGACCCATGTATTTTACTCCGTTTACAACGCTTGCGTTTTCAATATAATCAGCTTTTGTACACTGCTGCTGTTAAAAATATAGAATCACAACAAGGGATATATTACCGGGAAAATAACCGTGCTGGCAAATTATTAGCAAATGCCCTAAAAGGTCAAAAAGAAGCCAAGCGTGTTACCGCCCTCCGTAATCCGTCGGGGGGGGGCTTGGTCACTAAAGATACAGAAATCTTAGAACTCTTTCGTGATTTTTATACTCGGCTTTATCAATCTGAATGTGATTTTGAGCCAGAAGTATTCGAACGCTTACTTTCAGGGGTACAAAGACCGACCCTATCTGACGAAGATAGAGTGGCCATGGACAAACCATTTACTTTATCAGAAATTCATTCTGCTATCAAGAAATGTGCCTCAGGTCGAGCCGCAGGCCCAGACGGCCTCCCTGCTGAATTCTACAAAACCTTTCACGCTGACCTAGCTCCAGTTTTGAAACTTTATTTTTCTGCTCTGGCCGAGGAGGGTTCTCCTTCTGGGTCCTTTTCAATGGCAAATGTAGTAGTTTTTGAGAAAGAGGGGAGAGACCCGCAACTAACAGCTAATTATCGTCCCATTTCCCTCCTAAACGCGGACTATAAAATATTTGCCACCATTCTCTCCACCCGGCTCTCTGATAGGATGTCTACCTTAATACACCCAGATCAATGCGGTTTCATTCCTGGTAGATCAACTGCTGACAATGCTCGGACTCTATGTCATGTACTGACTGCCGCAGTTAATCTTGATCGCCCATTTGTTGGCCTCTCACTTGATGCTGAGAAGGCCTTTGATCGTTTAGAGTGGCCCTTCCTGTTTGCAGTCCTCCGCTGGTACGGTTTCGGGGAAGGTTTTCTCCGTTGTCTCCGCACCATGTATGCACAGCCTACAGCCAGTATATGTGCCAATGCTTTAAAGTCTCAGCCTTTTCCCCTTCAACGCGGTACTCGCCAGGGATGCCCACTGTCTCCACTTCTTTTCGATCTTGCACTCGAACCCTTGGCTTTACTAATCCGGCAATCGGAGGAGATTCATGGAGTCCCCTTCTCCCATAGGGAAATCAAAATTTCAGCGTATGCTGATGACCTTATGCTTTTTGTCTCTATAGACTCAGTACCGGCTGTCCTAGAGCAAATTGGTAAATACTCACAACTGTCCGGTTATAAGATAAATTGGACCAAGTCGGTAGCCTTTCCATTAAATCCTTTGCTTCATCAGGCAGATATGCAACCCTTTCCCTTTTTATGGCAACCTCGCATGGTCAAATACCTTGGGGTTCACTATTGTTCTCCTTTGGAAGACACTATCTCCTTCAATGCCAAAGATTTAACCTCTAAAGTCCGGGCGCTTACTCACCGTTGGACTCCTTTAACACTTACCTGGTGGGGTCGCTTAGAAACCATAAAAATGATGATTGTTCCGAAAGTGAATTATATTTTAGAAATGTTGCCCTGTCTCTTACCTCGACGTACATATAAAGATATAGAGGGCCTTCTAACTAGATACTTATGGCAAAACAAGACACCTAGGATAGCGAAACATAAGCTGCAAGCAGATAAGGAAAATGGGGGTGTCAGATTCCCTGATTTCCTGAAGTACCATCAATCTTTTCTTCTCATACAAGGCGCTCGTTGGCTGGAAGATCTAGTACCGAGTAGACCTGTGTGGCTAGACATAGAAGAGGACCTTTGCAAACCGATTCCTCTTACTTTTCTCCCTGGTATGACTCTCCCATCAGACTCCCACTATCCACCAATGCTTTTAGACACTTTAGGTGCCTTTAATACTCTTATGCAATCTTTAGACTCCCGACTCTGTCCGTTAGACAGGCTCCCGCTTTGGTACAATACTCGATTTCGAATACAAAATAAGCCGATGGCGTGGAGCCCCTGGTACACTAGGGGCATTTGGACTCCTAACCAGTTGTTCCACGATGGTCGCTGGAAAACTTTTAGTGAATTGCAAATTGAATTTGGTCTCCCAGCGAAACACTACTTTCAGTTGGTGCAACTTCAACATTGCCTTCGGAGTGCTAAGGTGCTCCCGCCATCGGCATCCCCTACACAAGGTTGGTCGGAGACTATCCGATCTATCGGTAGTTCACCGGGTGTTGCATCCAATTTTTACAAAACCTTATGTAATGCTATAACTAGAGATACCCCTATAGCGCAGAAAGCATGGGAGAGAGAATTGCATGTGACTTTGACCCCGGAGCAATGGAGCCTTGTCTGGAGTAGAGTGACACGGGTTTCCCGATCCGCCTCACTCACTCAGACACTCTTCTTTCTAGCCCACCGGTGTTTTTACACTCCTGACAGATTAGCCAAATGGAACACTACTCAGGGCAATAGTTGTTGGACATGCCATGCGGCCATTGGTTCACTACCTCATGTTATGTATGAATGTCCCGCACTACAGTATTACTGGCGTCGGGTCTGGGGTCGTATCCAGTCTATTTTGCATTTTCAAGAGCCCCTTTCTTGGAGGATAGTGGGACTTCGCTCAGCTGCGGGGATCCCCTCTCTTCCAAAAACGGCTTACTTCCTTTTGGACTTTATGCTTGGCATTGCTATATCCCTAATTACGAAATACTGGAAAAATAGCTCCCCTCTGAGCCCCAATGAATGGTGGAATCATGTCTGTCTCTACAGTAAATATGAACAAATACCTCGTATGTTTGCTTCCCCCGTTCAGACTCCTCATCATCGGTCTAAATGGAAGTTGCTCAATGACTATGTACATTCTGCTAAATGCTCTCATCTGACTGTCTAAATTTGTATATATCTCTGTCCCATGATCATTCTGTATCGTAGATACTCTTTTGATCGTTTTGATGTACAATCACTGTTGTTTGGAAGCGCTCACATGCTGACATAATCGGCTAGAGAAGAAGCATGGGGGTGGGGGGTAATTGGGTTTACTTTTCCTTATTGTATACTTGTTTTGTCTCCTTTGGTGTGTTGTTTCTTTTGTTTGTTGTAAAATGAAAATAAAAGTTTAAAAAAAAAAAAAAAAGAGTAATCGCCAAGAGAACGCTAAACACTAACGGTCCCCTTATGTAGCTGAAACGGTTGCTGATTGGCTGATGAAATTACATCAATCACAGAGGGAGTGGCCCAGCACCAGGGGGAACCAGAGATCATCCGGCCCGGACCAAACAAAGATTGGCTATTTAGAATAACGTCAATCACAGAGGGCGTGACCCAGCAGCTGGGGAAGCCCAGGATTGTCTGGCCTGAACCAATCAAACAAAAATTGTCACCCAACATTTAAAGAAGCCTCCACCACTCTTGTTCCAAATTTAGACCCTTCGGGATAACTGTGTTAAGGCAAAATATCACTGTTGTTCACACCACTGTAGCCGATGTTCCTGATCACCACCACGAGGGTCAGGAGGATGTTCAGCGGGAATACACTTGAAGCAGGGTCCCTTCGAGGTCCCAAAACATGCATGTCGTGCAGCATTTAACCCAGCATTATTATTATGGAGTATGCTTATTCGCCATGGATTAAGATAGGTGTTTTTACACTACCTCACTTTTAAGGTATAGGTGTTTTTATACTATTTCACCTGAATAAAAGGGCTCTTCAGACACTGAGAGGAGAGTTTCGGTCTCTCCAACCCTGGCCTGTCGGTCCCGACAAAAAAAGAATATAAGAAAGAAGAAAGTGGTAGCTTGGGATTTTGTTCACTGATGACTTTTGTTTTACATTGGTTTATTTGAGTTATTGGTTATACGGGGGTACGAGTGTATGAACAGCATTCTGAAGCTGATCACCAAATGGAGAATGCAATGATCCATCACATCAGCACGGTAATATGCTGAGACATTGTGTACATCTGGCACATAATAGCTGCAAACTATGCTAATGAACAGTTTCAGCAGTCACCCTGAATGTGAAGGGGGGCATACATCACCTGGTCCCCAGAGTCTGCACTGCAAGAGTTAGACTCTCCAGGTTCTGGAGCAGATCTCAATCACTGCTAGTGTGCTGGAGTTCTTGTTTGTAGTGTGTAATGTTTGCCCCTTGGCTGTCTGCACAATTGTAGCATGTCTAAGTAGCCTGTCTGATTTGGACAATGTGTTCTTCTCTTGTTGGCTAGGGACCATCCATATAATGTTTTATGTCATTTCCCAAATTTGTGTTAGCTGTTTCCAAGAAGCTCAAATGCAGCTACTGTTGTCCAGGCAGGAGGGAAAGTGCTGATACCAAACAGATGGGCTTGTCAAGACCATCCTTAAGAGCACAAGAGCAGCTGTTAGCCTGATGCTCTGGGACTTCCAATCAACTACAGTAGTCATGGCCAGTCTGCATGCACTGGTCTGCTAGTTACCACACACTGCATGCGTACAAAGCAACTATGGACACCCAGCAATCTGTGCAGTGATTGGACTGTCAAGAAAAGAACAGAACCTGTATCACAGCACAGTGATATAGGTGCTGACATGGTCACAGCTCAGTCAGAGTGAGAGTGGCTTCTCAACATGAAATGATGTGTGCTCCCAGGCTATGGCCATGGCAGACCGACCCTAAGATGCCTCAGCAATTAATCCTACCACTGATTCATAAACATCCTGTGCAAACTGCCCTTTTTCATGCAATATCCACAATCGTCTGCTCCTCATTATGTACCCTTTAAATCTGAACATGGGAACAGCTTATGAAATGTGAGGCACAGTGACCCACAGTTGCCTACGTCCTTCACATATCCCAATACATTGTGCTCCCACTCAGCTTTTGGCAGTGAGGATTGAACATATTGCCATGCTTGTACTCCCACAAATGGTCATGTCCCTAACCATGGAAACTGCAGAACTGAGCAGTGCTGCACATGCAATCTCCCATGCTGCAGAAGTATCCCCCCCCCCCAGCATGCAGAAGCATGGCAGGGTAGGCATGGGGGTGGATGTTGGAACAGTCACTGGTTATACACACTTTGCCTCTTTGTTCTCTAACATCATCCATGTGACTGTCACATTGGGTGACTATGGGAAGCAGCCAGTGCAGTTGTCATGTATACCCTCTGATATAGCACATGCAGTCACTGAATATGCCCCCATACTGTAGGTTCTGGCCATGTGAACTGTGCCTTTTGGGGAAACTGTTAGATACTTGTGACCTAGATTGGCCACTGTTGGAAACAGGATAATGGGCTTGATGGACCTTGGTCTGACTCAGTATGGCATATCCTATGTCCTTAAACAATGATAGAGCATTGGCTCCTCACCTTCTTTGAGCCATGTTTCAGACAGAAACAATAGATCCATAGAGATTTGCACCAGAAAGTCGTAAATCAAAGTGGTCTTGGATTTCACGGACCAACAATTGAGGAGTGCTTCTCTAAGAGACAGTAAGCAATTTGAGGGCTATGATGTTGAAAGGACTGTAAGTGCAGGCTGACAAGGGACAAGCGTACGCTGCAGCCGAGATGAGAAAGTTAGAGTAGGTTGCGAGCGGTGGTCCCATTGAACAGGGAGAAACATGAGGAGTAAAAATGAAAGTAATACCTGGAGTGGCAAAGCAAAGGCATTCCAAAAATTGAAGTAACATTCTGTGGAGGAACATGCATCAACTGTTGGAGTCTTCATGGAGCCACCAGAGCTGCCCCAAGAAGCTCACCCAAGGAGTGGAACCTGCTCCTTTGGCACATGCCCACGGTGTGGGAAGCCACTATGATGGAATTTAAAGTAGTGAAAGCAGCAGCTGATTGACTCACAGGATCATGCAATTAGAAACACACTGGCTATGAACACCATAGGGCTGACCTGGGACTTCTGTGGAAACAAACAAGCAGGTATTGAGCAGTGGGGGAACAGCAGCTGACACACACTAACATAACAATATGCAGCAACACAGCAGAGACGAGGTGTGGGAAGCTGCTGTGATGGAATTTAAAGTAGTGAAAACAGCAGCTGATAACTTCGAAACACAATAGTGTGATCCATACAAAGATTGGTATTGGAAAAATATTCTTTAATTGATAAGACACTTTCATCTTGAGAAGGCTTATGTTGGAAAAAGATTTCTAGGTTTATAATAAAATGGAGAGTGGAGGAGTAGCCTAGTGGTTAGAGCAACTGCCTAGTACCCAGAAGATCAAGGGCACTCCATGTGACTTTGGGCAAGTCACTTTACCCTCCATTGCCTCAGAAGAAAAGGCTGGCAATTTACTTCTGGTGATACATTGCCAAGAAAACCCAGAGGTAGCTGGGTCGCTATGAGTCAACACTGACTTGATGGCACAAAAATAAATAAATAAAATGGACTGTTAAACTGATGGCAGCTGATTGATAGCAGCTCTCTTGACAGAAAAGTCAGACAAAAATACAAATAATACTTAGATAGTAGTATAGTGGGATAAAATTGAATATCAGGACTATATATGAGTCATTGAAGTAGAATTGTAAGTCTTGCGATAGATCCAGGAGGAGTTGCTGCTAATGGAGCACTACTATCACTTTTTTGGGTTTGCCTGTGTGTGGAACACATTGCAGACATTAAAACAGTCTCTCTACCCTCAGAAATAGCCCTTTCTGTGAGGTTTCAGATGTCAGGGTTCCCAGCACTGGGACCTCTAACACGTAATTGCACAACCCAGCGGTATGGTAGCACAGGTTGTCCCTGCCTATTCTCTGCCCCCATTAATGCCCACTCTCCACCTCCTTTCCCCTTACTGTTGTGGGCCCCACTAACGCTCATTAGGGCAGCATTATTGGTGCATTCTGTGGCATTAACCACTCACGGACGCTGATAACTTGTGTTAACAATGCACTTGCTCTCTTACCACCCTTTTGTAAACATACCACTTGGTGTGTATATCTTCCCACTTACATCCCAATTCTGTAAAGTAAAGGAAAGTATACTCACACTTTACATTATAGAATAGATCACTCATCCATGGGTGGCAATTTGTATTAACTACGTGGAAATTTATCAAATTACCCTCTGCATGTCTTTATGAAATACTAAAAGCAAACTTCAAAAAAACTGGATCTTTCTATAGAACGTCTTATTAATATATGGCAGCTCCAAAATCATAAAATACTAGCATAAGTGGCATGACGTACGACTACATTGTAAGAGTGAATATTTACACCTGCCCTGGACCTTTGTAAATGTCCATGCTTACAATGGCTGAGGCCATACATAAACTACCATATTCCATAATATATACATATATTTGCATGGTCCACCCAAACTCTGCTCAATGCACGCCTACCAAGAAAGTACACGCCATCACATACACGTATGTGGCCATATACGCATGGCTTTATAAAATTACCTCCAAAGAGGGTAATTTTATTTCAAAATATACCTACGTCGAAGATGGAAAATAAGGGCTTAATTTAAGACTATTTTATAAAGATGACAGGTGCCTATATGCCTTTATAAAATAGGCATCCAGAACCAGACCAGTCATGCACAAATCCACCTGCATAAATATACACCCGCTCTGAAGAAGGTATAAACCTGCTCACATTGGGCCCGATTCTAGTGCGGACTTAGGAGCCCTCTGTGCGCCCGGCTGGAACCAGACGCACAGAGGGTGTCACGATTCTGATCCCGCGGGGCACATCTAGCCCCGTGGTATCAGAATCACAAACAGGCCTGTACGTGCAGGCCTGGAGCACAATTTCATCCAGCTTGCATGTACAGGCCTTCACAACTAATTCAGTCAGGGCTTTTAAATGGAGCCACAGCACCATGGCGTCTGGTTGCCATGGCACCACTGCTCCATTTAAAAGTTGCTAACTTCCCCGTTTAAGTTGCTGGCCCCGGCCGTACAGGGCCAACATTATAATCAGCTCTGTACGTCTGGGACCGGCAACCACCCACTGCCCGCCTTAACACTGCTCCCAATCCTCCCCTTTCCTGCCCCCCTCTATTTTCCCCATACAACGTGCGGGGAAGGAGGATGGGGCCGGGAAAGGCCACATCCCCGCTATTCCTGGCATGGAATGACCCCTATATTCTAAATGTGGATGCCTGAATTTTATAAATTATGCACATCCATTTCAACTCTACTTCTGCCCCACCCAAATTATGCTCCAGGATTGCCTAAGTATGGTGCAGACATTGAATATGCACTCAATATTTTTGTCACAAGCAATTCTTCATGCATATTCAGCTAAGTAATTTTATAAGAACCATTTTTCTGCATGTAAAACATGCTTTAACTGAGGAAAGTATAAAATTACCCTCAAACGGTGTACTTTCATAATAGATACCTCATTAATATATTGTACCAAAAAGTATATATCAAGTAATTTTATTTTAGTACTATCCTCAAAATTTTATTATGGCTCCAAGTGTAATGCAGATATTTTTAATTCTATTTAAGAGACCTAGATACAAACTTGAAAAGCTTTCTCCTAATTAAAGCCCTAAGAAATTGGAATTTGGGAGCCCTTAGTAGAGTGGAATTAGTAAAGACTGCAAGGCAAACCCCCTAGGGTGGGATTCAGTGCTGACTCCTAGATGCATAAAATGAGTTAGAACTTAATGCTGACTGCTAGTTAAAGCCTCGAGGAGTAGGATGTCAGTACTGACTATTAATTAAGGCCCCAAGGAAAAGAGAATAATACTGATATAAACTGTCATATGCATCAAAGCACTGAAAAACCGATGTTCTGTCCATTCTGGGTGTACACTTGCATCATGCCGTGCATTGAAACTACACTAGGGTGAAAAATAAATATATAGAGATGATGAATTCTTCCTGGGAGTAATCATTTTTCTAATTAAACATATCCTTAGAACATGGCTTCCCACAGCTGTCCTGGTGATCTCTCAGTCACTTGAGATTTTATGATAGTCTTAGGGGTCTGTTTACTAAACATTCCTAATGTGCGGGGCCGTGGTAGTGTGCCTGTGCCATATAAGGAGTGGGCGGTTCAGGCAGAGAAAAGAAAAAAAACGGGAGTAAGAGATCGCACATTTGCGCGGGGCACAATAGTGCGTGGGAAGGCTAAGTGGCGCCTGATGTGCACACACAAAGGAGCAGAGCCATAGTACAATGGTTAAAACACTGACTGTGGGTGCAGCTGCCATGGGTTCAATTCCCCATTGTGCACAACAAAAAGGGCTGGCTGAGGCATTAACTGTAATGGGTAAAAGTGCTTTAGGAGGCATATTAATTTTGGGCGGCATAAGGCGGTGCACTGTTAATTTTGGGCGGCATAAGGCGGTGCACTGTTAATCTCAGGCGGCATAAGGCGGTGCACTGTTAGGTTTGGGCGGCATAAGGCGGTGCGCAGATGCCCAAGCATAGGAACAGAGCCACAGCGCAATGGTTAAGACACTGACCAATGGTGCAGAGATCAGGGGTTCAATCCCCCACAGTGCCCAATGAAGAAGGCTCACTGAGGCAGTGTGTATTATGGGGATGAGTGCTGTAGGGGGCAAGCTATTTTTATTTCAGTTATCACTACTAGCAAACGCACTCACAAAGCGTGTTAACATAAGGCGGCCCATAAGGCACATGTTAAAGTTCACTGTCCGCCAAGGCACCCTTGAATGTCCCTATAGGGCACCATATATGTTGCGTCACAGGATAATGTATAGTGCACCTTATATGGACGGCAACCATAAGGTGCCCTATAGGGTGCCCTATAAAGCACCCTCAGAGGCACCTTATGGGTACAGTACACTGAGGGTGTGTTTGATGGCAGCAACATATGTACATTAAATCTAAAAAAAGCTTTGGACAACCCTATCAAATAACCCCACTGTGGGCTCGAACCCATTACCGCTGGCTCCACAGGCAGTGAAGTAACCATTGGGCTACAGCTATATAATTGCCAGCAAGCCCCTAGCTGGCTGCAGAGAGCCTGCATGTCACCACACAGACAGTCTGCTGTGGGAACCAGGATAGGGTTAGGCCACCCATACCCATGATGCACTGCACATGCAAATCAGCTGTCCACAGATGAACACAAGATGGGGAATGCACCCCAACAGCTCCCCGGCCTGGTAGGGGGACGTGTCCGTGTGCACCCACACAGCACCTTGGCCTGGTAGGAGGTACTGACCGGGTGTTTAATTTGCACAGAGTAGCTACACACAGCCACACTGTGCGGGAACTGTGCTCACCCTGAGTGTGCGATGAGGCGCCCTGGACCAGGTCCACAGCTGAGAGAGGCCATGGCAGAGCTCCAAAACAGTCATAATCTGTGAGTTTCTGCAGGAACACCTTGGATATCTCTGTCTGTCTCAGTCAGGGGAAACCCCAACTACCCCTTGGTGGGCCATGTACCACCAACCCCCCCCCCCCCCCCAGCTGAGGGTGGCAAACAGGCAGGGTCTCCTATCAACAGATCCCCATTATACACCCCCCACCCCCGCAATGATGGCAGTAGAGTGGACCATCAACCCCAGTCCTGTTGGGGAACAGACACCCTACAGGGCAGACCAAGCAGCCCCACACACACCCAGACCACAATATCAGACAGACAGTAGGCTTGGATATGCTAAGATGCACCCCACCACTATCTGATATTCCCCTGCATCAAGCCATCAGCCACTGCACCCTGCAAGGCACTCCAGCAGGGCACATACCAGCTGTGAACAGTCTGCTGGTTAGTCTCACTGGAAATGCATGCACCCACAACTGGGATGGCAGCACACACAAGCAGATACATCAGTGACTAGGCCCCAACAGGTGACCCATATATATCACATGAGGAAAGTGCTATAAAGCACTATGGGGGTGCCTAGCCATGCTGCCATCACTGCACAGTCAGGGTGGAGTGAAAGCCCAGCAGCACATACAGAGGTCACCCTGTCTGTGGAGGTGGTGGACGGCCACTACAATGTCCCTGCCAGTGCCCTATGCCCTGTGCAGATGCATCCTGGCCAGCCCACCCTGTCTGAGCTATACCCATGGTACCATGCTGCTCATTATGCACATCATCAGGCCAAAACTGTGGACAGTGTTTGCAGCCAACACACACTGTATAGACAGACACACACTCCCACACGTATGCCAGCATTGTGCTACTATAGAGGGGTTCAGAATCCTTGCCCACCACACCAGTCCTGGGCACAGTACAGGCATGGGTATGGTATGCAATACCATTGGGGGTCCCTCCCTAGGGTGGTAAACACTGTCAGGGGCCAGACCTGACGCACACACCGCAGACATCAGATAGATTATTATGATGGAGCTCATAGAGCAGACTGTGCGTAACGTAGGGATATCTATCTGCCAGTACTCATAGCAAACGTTTGAGAGCTGTGTACCATATACCCTGGTGTAGGGTGACATTGCTAAGGTATGCAAGTGCTGGTATTGGGAGATGCACGCAGGGCCCAATGTCCTGCCTCACCAGGAGGCATTGGCCAATGGGGCCTGTGGGTGTGGGTGTGGGTGTGTCTGTCCCTGTTGGCTGCTGCTGTACGGCAGAGGTTCCCAAATCCAGTCCAGGTTTGCAATACACTGGTTGGGGTTTCCTGCTGTCCCTCATGAATATGCATGAGCTACATCTACATGCCATGGGGGTGGTGCATAGATATACAGCACGGTTATTGGTATGAGTGGCAGCATGGAACCTGAATGGTGTGTGGTCCTCCAGGACTGCATTTGTGAGACTCTGCTCTAGGTAATGCCCCTGGTCATGGTGTCTGTGCTTGGTGGTGTAAAAGATAGGCGTATGACCAATGCGTATATCCCCAGCAATAAAGGATTGCCCTTACTAACATGGTTTAGTTGTGGGGAAAATATGTGGACAGGATTGGCAGTAGCCCCAGCTGGGCTTTGAACCTGTGACCTTTTGCTTCTGCACACACTATCTGTGTGCACTGCACCACTGTGTTACCACAGATGTGCTGAATTCCCTGGGAAGTCCATGACTGTACATCTGACAGGGCCTATGTTGCAGTGGACGTGCCAGCCTGCACATGGCTCGGCCACTGTCTTCTGTGGCTAGCAGCCACTGCCCCCTCCACCACCTGTACCCTACCGCCAACATGCTGGCATGTCCGTATCTTGGAAAAGCATATGACCTGATTGAGTTGTGGCACTCCAGGACTGCATTTGGGGGACTCGGCTGTCGGTAATGCCCATTGTTATGGTGTGTGTGCGGTGTTGGGTACAAAATGGGTGTGTGAACCATGCTTATGTTCTCTGCAATAAAGGAGTGTCTTTACTATCTCTGTTTAGTGGTGGGTAAAATATGGGGACTGGGTTGGCAGGAGCCCCAGCTTGGATTTGAACCTGTGACCCTCTGGTCCTAGAAGTACTGCCTCTGTCTGCTGCACCACACTGTGGCCACAGTGATAGTGCAGTCCCTGGGGGTGGGAAACCTGACCAAAGGAGTCACAAACCCTGCTCTGCACATTTGTACTGTGGGCTCAGTCACCTTGTCTGGTGACAAACGTGCAAATAAACCCCTCAACCGACCACGACGAACTGGGGATAAATATATCCAAGCTGGGCAACAGTGATATGAATGGGCAACCATAGCAAACACTCCCAGGAAGGCTCAGAAAAAAGGAAATGGTTTTTGGAAGGGTCTCCGCTCCGTAGCCCCTTCCATACTTCATTTCATTTTTTGGGGGCTTTCCTGGGTGTGTTTCTTATGTTTGCCCATTAATATCAGGGTTCCCCAGCTGACTTCCTATTTTTAATATGTTTGTTTGGGTCTTTTTCTATCTTTATTTGCACTTTTGTTCTGTGCACATGTATCACACTGCTCACGTTTTGCAGGTTTCCCCGGTTTCCCTGTACATTGCTGACGGAAATGGTTTCTCTTCCCTTTAAATGCCCTCTACCGTGAGTGTTTCACTCGCGCTATTTTTAACCTGCAAATTCGTCCCCGATACTGTGCGGGGAGCCTCTCCCCTCCCCTTCCCCGCCCATTGACCCCGTCTCTCCGCCCCTCGGGAGCCTTCCTCCGCCCTCAGAATGCCTTTCCACGCCTCTATCGGACATTTGCGGGCCGGGTACTTTTGCGGGGCACGTTAGTGCGGCGCGCAATTGTGCGGGGCCCAAGCGCACTTGTGCGGGGCGTTTAAGAGCGTTTCTGAGCGTTTGAGTGCCGCGTTTCCGTGCGCTATTGTGCGGCACGCAATTGTACGGCTTTTAGTAAACATGCCCCTTAGTGAATAAACATAAGATAACTAACTATGCATACACTGAAGACTCAATTATATACACAGGTATCTGGTACATATTCATTGTGGACATCCTGAAAACATAAGACAGGTTTCTGAAGGTCTTTCAGAGAGCTGCTCTGCATTATTACCCTACTCTAAGCAGGATGTTCCTGCATCAACATATTTCCCTTGCTGAGAAGCATTTTGTTTATATTTGATAGCCTTACAAAGCTTAAAGGCACATAAAAAAAAAGACATGGAGACAGTAAGACAGACTTCAAGGCCACTGCATTCACAATTCTGGCGGTATTTTAGAAAAGGCTCAGCTGAAGTGGGCCTTTTTTAAAATCCAGAATAAGGAGGCTCAAGAGTGCACATTTATGTTCCGATATGTAGAACTGACGGAGTCATTTTGCAAATTCACATGTAGGAAACATCAGCATGGTAAAGACGTCTGGCATACACGTGTGAGTGCTGGATTTCACAATTTACCTATAAAGTAGTGTGATAGCTGTTTTAGTCTACTTTTTATTTAACTACAATTTACACATGCAAGTGTCAACACTTACATGTATATGGTGGTTATTTTGCAAGTTTACATATATAAATGCTGCCAATTAAGAATAATGCTTCTGTATCTATCAAATTTAACGTCGGGGGGGGGGGAGAAATAATGGGGGATTAAGGATGATAACTGTATTAATCCCTCCTGTGAAGGACTGGCCAGGGAGCCAGTAGGAATCCCAGTGTGGACAATCACAGTTATACGACATGTATTCCCTGTATGAAATGGGGAATATACATGTATTTATTTATTTAACAGGGTTATTTTTATACTGATTTATCATTCGTGGTGATTTTTAACCTGCCTGGTCACTCCCTCAGAAAACCCTGATACTCCTCCTTGCAATTTCTATGTAGTAAGAACCATCACATGCAAATTTATCTCTTTCTAAAGTCCTATTTCAATATGTAAATGCCTGATTTTACAAGAGGAAATTGTGAATAAGGCTTCTAAAGTAACCTCCTTAGAGTTCTAATTATGCCAGCCAAAAATATCTACATATACTGGGTCTAAGAAACAAACACACAACATTCATCCTATTTAATCATACCCTGATTGCAATGGCCCCAAAGAAAGACAATCAGGGCAACCTATGCCCAGGGGGTCTACTTCCTATAATATCTATCATTTATTCCAGGCACTGATTGAAAACGAGTATTCTTTTTTTTTTTTTTTGTGAAAACACACTTCATTGAAGTCTCTAGAGAACAAACAAGTATAATTATGCCAAACATAGGAGCAATTGTACTACAGCAGGTGAACAGAAGCAGAAGTGTTAATGAGAGATAAAGACTTGTGTTATGTATCACAAGTAATTAACACATGCAAATAAACTTGAACTAGTTTCCGTACAAAATCTATTGTAATGAGATAATGCGACGCAAAAATGCACAAAATAATGATTACCTGTAAGCTCATCAATAAAGTATATATGTCTTAAAATGTGCAAAATGTAACAGAGGAACAGTATTAGGCCCACAACTTACCTTACACACAGTGCTTTTCCTTCTACGATAATACACGTCTAATTTGCTTCTCACTAACATAGGACATACTGTATTTATATGTGTTAATGGCCAAAGTTAAAAAAAGGTTTTACTGCATTGGCCCAAGTGGTAATATTCTAAACAATCAAATATTTACCTATACTATCCTGATTGGGAGTTAATTTTTATAAAATGTAATCTTTGTTGAAATAATCTCATTTAAATATAAGTTCTTATAGAAGAATCTGAAATGGCCATAGAATAGCATATTGGTTAGAGCAGAGGGATACGAATGGTTAAAAAGCACACAATAAATCCAGGTTGATTATCTGACAGTTGAATGTATAATGTCTTCCGTCCTAGGAATATACCAGTAAAGGACAGCAGATGACACTGATTTATGGGAAAGAGTATCAGCTGCATTACAGAAGGACTCTACCTCCCTGAAGCCTATACAGTTGTGGTCAACATTTTTGGTACCCTTGCATTTTAGCTATGTTATCAGAATATCTGGATACAGCACAAAAAGACTGAAGTGCTGTTCATTACCAGAAACCCTAATTTTTTTCCTACCAGCCTACCTAAAAGTCGGGGAGATAGAGCTGTAAACCAAGCCCACAATCTGTTACCTGGGTGTCACACTAGACCAAAGACTGGACATGAAGACACACATTGTCAACATGGTAAAATCAACATATCATAAAATCAGGACATTCAAACATCTACGCCCCCTGCTACAACCAGATGACTTCAGAACGATCTTTCAGGCACTAACCATTCCTCATCTCGACTACGCCAACGCGATCCTTCAAGGGCTCCCACAATCCACCCTGAGCCCGCTCCAACTCACCATGAACATTGCAGCCAGAGTTCTAAATGGGGCCTCAAGGCGAGACCATATAACACCCATCCTCAAAAGTCTCCACTGGCTCCCAATCCACTGTAGGATTGCCTTCAAGATCTTGCTACTAACATTCAAGGCCATCAATGGGCTCGCCCCCTCGTCACTCGCGGGCCTTACGCACATGACTCCCCCCAACAGCACCAGACGACCTACAGCAATAAACACCTTGGTAATCCCCAAAACAATGACCCATTGTACACAGGCAACTGTAAACAGGGCTTTTAGTCTCTGTGCACCCAGATGCTGGAACGCCCTATCACCCAACATACGAGCAATCCCGGAGCTAGCTAAATTCAGGAGGGCATTGAAGCACCACCTTTTCCTCAAATGCTACCTGGAGGAAGGTACACCAACTCGCCCTACTCACAACAAAGCTCCATGGCTACCTGTAACTATCCCTCAAAGTGATGTATATATGTGTAAATACTTATCAGTTATCCATATATGTGTAAATAGTTAATATGGTTATCCAAGTTGAGCTACCTGCTATTTGTAATTACGGTGTAATCCCCCACCGTAAAATACCTCGATGTTCCATGTAAACCGCACTGATATCGAAGAGCGTGGTATATAAGAGAAATAAATAAATAAAATAAATAAATAAATAAATGTTGTGTACAATATCTTGAAAAAGAATTCAAAATAGTCCAACTGTACTGTATGTCAACATAACATTTTAATAGTATGTTCAAAGGTATACCAAAAAAGGATGTCTGTGAAAAGTAGATGTAGTAATTTCTGAGAACCCCCCCCCCCCCCCAAAATATGACTTGGACAGGATTAATGGCATCCTTTACTAATATTTGTTTGCACAATCCTTGGCAGTGATGACTGCCTCCAAACTTTCTTGTAGCCATCTATAAGTGTTGTGCATTTGTCTGCTGGTAGTTTCTCCCACTCTTTAAATGCAATTTGTTCCAGCTCATGAATGTTTCCAGGATTCCTTTTACCAATAGCAGTTTTCAGTTCTTTCCAAAGGTTCTCAATTGGATTGAGATCAAGACTCTTTGCTGGCCAATTTAAAACAGTCCATATTTATAGGCATTCCTCATAGACGAATAGAGATTAAGCGTTCGCTGAGTGCATTGTATTTCATTACAGTTCTTGCAAATTTCTTCTTTATTATAAATGCAACACCATTTCTTCTTTGTCTTTCATTTCCAGCATAGTAGACCATGTGATCATCTGATGCAAAGTGCCTGATGCCTGTCCATTTCAGTTCACTGTCACCCAACAGATCAAGTTGTACACGTTCCATTTCATTCTTGACCACCTCCAACTTCCCTTCGTTCATGCTTCGTACATTCCATGTTCCAATGTGTAAGACATCTTTACAGCTTCTGACTCTCATTTCATGCACAGCTACATCAGCAGTCAGACGTCCCGAGGGCTTTGATCCAACCACATCATAAATGTTGGCTTTTCTCTGAGAAGTCTTCAGCTCTTCCCCAGTAGCTAGTTGAGTGCCTTCCAACCTGGGGGTCTCATCTTCCAGCACCACAGCACAATTTGTTTTGTTGTAACTATCCATTGGGTTTTCATGGCAAGATACAGAAGTAGATTGTCGGGCCTTTCTTTCACGCAGTTTAAGTTTGGTGTTGTTGCCATTGTCACAGAATTGTGATCCTCCGCCGTCAACACTATCCCATTCTGCTGCTGCCCAGATAGGTGGTTTGTCTTGGTCTGGCACCTCAGCTGAGACCTGTCCATCTTGGGAGACCCTGCCAGTAGTTAAACTACCGATAGTTTAGCTCTCAGCATCACTGATGCACACAAGCCCTCACAGCACGACAAGCTGCAAACCAAGTCTTTAGTGTGGACTAAATCTAGCTGGGAGACAGCATGCGCATATTTGAAAATGTAATACACAAAAGTCATTTCTCAACCCTGCTCTGAACATGCCCCTTGGAATGCCTCCACTGTAGCCAACTAAAGGGAGCATGATGTGAAATCCCATATGTACTTGTAACTGGTTTCAAGGCAAAATCCAGACAGCTCTTCTATCCAGGGAAATTAGAATACTCAGCACACAGCTTCCACACATATGTTTTCACTACAGTAAATTGTGTTTTCGTGCATTCTTAAAATCCAGACAGCCCTCTAGTGCTTTCTGTGAAAACATTTCATTGCAGAATGTTTTCTGTAAATTTTGTTTGGGCAAAATATGTTTTATTTCAAAATCATGCAAAGAAATAGACCTGCAGGCTCTTTGCTCTGATTTTTTTTCCCCGATCCTTAAATCTCTTCCAAAATCTTAATAAAATTTATGCTAATCCCATAAGTTAAAGCTATTTCTTTCTTACAACCTGAAAAATTATCGAGACAATCTCCTCTTAAAAAACAGTGTCTGGAATAACTTTAAATAAAATATTGCTTGCTAACATAAATCAAAACACCTTATCTCAGAACTCACTACAAAACAGAAAGTACAAAATTTACATTTCATGAAAAAAAGTATACAGCAAGCAGTTTCAAATCTGAATTGTTTAGATAACAAAGCAATCAATTACAATAGACTTCACTGCAATAAATTAATCCACCTGGAACGTAATTTTCAAAAGTGCACCTAAGGGGCTGAATCCCTTTGAAAGTGGGCATATGTAAAAAATGGCCTGTTTTATCACAGCTGTCGTGACAAATGCACTATTTAAAAAACATAAAAATACAGAAATGACTGCAGATAAAGACCATACTGCCCATCTAGTCTGCCCTTCCATACCACCCACTAAGCTTTACAGTCCCTTTTTTTCTTTTAGAGATCCATCGGGATACTTTCCCATGCATCTAACATAAAATTACTCCGAAGTCCCTTAACACCTTCATCCAATGCCCTAAAGTATACATGCCCTAAAGTATACATGCATGTAATTTACTGTATTGAAAACTTATGGATAGAAGTCATGTGCTAAATCTTCTGATTCTGGACACATGTACAGAACCATTGCAAGAATGGCACGAATAATGAGGAAGCCCAATTTTGCCCCCTAGGAATCTGCAGCTTTTTTCAGAGCTGCTATTTCTAGAAGAGGGTCACCTCCTCCTTATTCCTTGTGTATGGAAGTGTCAGAAAAGAATAAGCCAGACTTAACAGGCCTTCCTCCAATATTACAACTCCTACCTCAGGCTGGCAGCTGTGCATGCATGCAGCATAATGGCTGAAATAGGCCTGTGGCAAATAGAACAGACAAGAGGTACACACATAAGAATCATATATGTGGTAATGTTTCCAGGATTTGTTTTGGACAGAGGTGATAGAAATGAACCTTGCTCCTAAGGTAGGATGTGTAGCATACTGTATGATCTCAGTCTCTCAAACATACTTCAAAGGCTTACTGTAGTACTTGCATCATGCCAACAAGAGCTTTCTTCTAGAGATCATAGGATAGGGCTACCACATTTTTGAGAGCAAACTGGGACAGGCTGAGTTGGGCTGGGTGGGGCAGGAGTTCTTCCTCTTAGGGCATTTTTCCCCCATATATTTTGAAATGGCCTGTCTAGGTTACTTCTAAAAGGTGAGGTTTTTAGTCTTGCCCTTTGCAAGTCCAGGCTAAAAACTCACCTCTTTTAGGCTGATTTTGGATCCTGATCCTCTCGGTCTCCTGTAACCGAGGAACGCCGATCCGTGCTCGTCCCTTCCCCCCCCCATTCCCCTTTTCACTATCCCTTACATTCTCTTCCCCCACATTTCCCTCCCCCCCGCCCAAAAAACAGTCGCACACTGGTTGGGAATTCAAAACTGGTTGCAGCTTTATTTGAACTTTAACATTAAACCAATCCAATTCAACATAGCTATCATTCTAGCGGATCCAGCCTCGCCCACCATGTGATTAGCAAGGCGAGCCTATACTCCGCCATCGCCGCGGACAGGTCCCACGGCTAGCTTAACCATACCACCCCTTACCTGGCTTAGCCATATGATTAGCAAAAGCCCAACAGGGGCTGCCCGGGCGGGGGCCCCTCACCCCCACCCCAGTATCACCTACGGCTCTGGACCTTGGACCCTCCGGGTTCCCGCCACCCCCCGCTGCAACAACCCTCCCTTGCTCTGCGTTCCTTCTCGCCAGGGTGGGATGGGAGGGGCAACCGCCACGTCCGAGCCCCTTCTATGCCGGCCACGAATGCCTTCCCCTCCAGCCACGCTCCTAGCATGCTACCCACGCTCGCTTGAGCGAGCCCCCTCATTGGTTCCCGCGGCTCTCCCTCAAGCCACGGGACCAATTCTTTTCAAATTTTGGTACCACGCCGCCCCGCACCCAACCTTCTCTTCAGGCCGCGCACGGCCGGCAGTCCCGGTTACCGCGGCCCATGAGGGACTTCGCCCCGGGCAGGGCCGGCCCGTCCATTGAGCAAGAATGTTTTTTGCACAGGGCCCCGCGTTTCAGGGGGCCCCGCGCAAAAAACATTCTTCAGCATCCCAAGTTTAAAAAAAAAAAACCAAACCGGCTGCTTCTGCCACGGCAGCAGCAAGAGCTCTGCCGCGGCAGCAGCAAGAGCTCTGCCGCGGGGCCCCCCCTGCCCGGCAGAGCCTCCGTGCATCCTCAGCAGCTTTCTTCATGTCCAAAACGCGGGCTTCTTTCAGAGCCGCGAGAGTTTCCTTTCTCGCGGCTCTGTTAATCCCGCCGAGGGTGATGGGATTTCCCATCAGCCCCGCGGGATTAAGAGAGCCGCGAGAAAAGAAACTCTCGCGGCTCTGAAAGAAGCCCGCGTTTTGGACATGAAGAAAGCTGCTGAGGATGCACGGAGGCTCTGCCGGGCAGGGGGGGGCCCCGCGGCAGAGCTCTTGATGCTGCCGCGGCAGAGCTCTTGATGCTGCCGCGGCAGAAGCAGCCAGTTTGGTTTTTTTTTTATTTTAATTTGGAATGATAGGGGGGGGGGTGGTTAGGACTGGTAATGGGCTATGGGAGGGGAGGCTAAACTGGAAGTGGGCTGATGGGGGGGGTGGTGAGGACTGGTAATGGGCCGGGGGGGGGCTGGTTAGGACTGGTAATGGGCCAGGGGGGGGGGTTAGGACTGGTAATTGGCCAAGGGGGGGGGTCTAAGGCCGGAAGGGGGCTGATGGGGGGGGGGGTTAGGACAGGTAAAGGGCAAGGGGGGGGGCTAAGTGGGCTGATGGGGGGGTTAGGACTGGTAATGGGCCATGGGGGGTGGAGGCTAGGACTGGTAATGGGCTATGGGGAGGGGGCTAAGGCTGGAAGTGGGGGGGTAGGACTGGAAATGGGCTGATGGGGGGGGCTAAGACTGGAATTGGTCTGATGGGGGGGTAGGACTGGTAATTGACTATGGGGAGGGGGCTAAGGCTGGAAGTGGGGGGGTAGGACTGGAAATGGGCTGATGGGGGGGTTAGGACTGGTAATGGGCTATGGGGGGGCTAAGACTGGAAGTGGGCTGATGGGGGGGGGGGTGGTTAGGACTGGTAATGGGCCATGGGGGGGGGTAGGACTGGAAATGGGCTTATGGGGGGGGTTAGGACAGGTAATGTGATATGGGGGGGCAAAGAATGAAATTGGTCTGATGGGGGGGGGTGGTTAGGACTGGTAATGGGCCGTGGGGGGGGTTAGGACTGGTAATGGGCCGGGGGGGGGTTAGGACTGGTAATGGGCTGATGGGGGGGAGGGTTAAGACTGGTAATGGGCCATGGGGGGGGGGTTAGGACTGGTAATGGGCCATGGGGGGGGAGGCTAAGACTGGAAGTGGGCTGATGGGGGGGGGGTAGGACTGGTAATTGGCTATGGGGGGGGCTAAGACTGGAAATAGGCTGATGGGGAGGGCTAAGACTGAAAATGGGGTAATGGGGGGCTTAGGACTGGTAATGGGCTATGGGGGGCTAAAACTGGAAATGGGCTGATGGGGGGGTAGGACTGGTAATTGGCTATGGGAGGGGGGCTAAGACTGGAAATAGGCTGATGGGGGGCTAGGACTGGAAATAGGGTGATGGGGGGTTAGGACGTAATGGGCTGATGGGGGGTTAGGACTAGTAATGGGCTATGAGGAGGCTAGGACTGGAAATGGGCTGAGTGGAAGGAGGGCTTGAACTGCAAATAGCTGATGGGGACGGGGGCTTGGAATGGAAATGGGTTGTGAGGGGGAGGGAGCTAGGACTGGAAATGGGTGAGGGGGGGGCTAGGACAGGAAATGGGCTGATGGAGGGGCTAGAATAGGACTGGAAATTGGCTGTTGGGGGTGCTAAGATTGGAAATGGGCTGTGGTGGGGGTTTGGATTGAAATGGACTCATGAAGGGGCTAGAACTGGAAGTAGGCTCATGGGGGGCTTGGATTGGAAATGGGCTGAGTGGAGGGGAGCTTGGATTTGACATGGGCTGATGGTGGGGCTAGGAAAGGACTAGAAATGGGCTCATGGGGGGCTGGGATTGGAAATGAGCTGATGGAGGGACTTGGATGGGACTGCAACTAGATGGGGGAGCTAGGACTGGAAATGGGCTTATGGGGGGCTAGGACTGGAAATGGGCTGATGCGGGGACTAGAAGGGAGCGGATGCTGGGTGGGACTGGAACTAGAATGGAGCTGATGTTGGGGGAGGATTAGAATGGGATGGAGCTGGGAGAGTGAAATGGAGAGGGAAAAAATATTTTGTGTGGGAGGGAAGACAAATCTACAATTGTCCGGATATTGGGAGAGTAAGTGGGGATTGAGGATGGAGGGGTAAAATTTGAGTGGATGAAATAGGAATGAGGAAAGAGGAAAAGGAGAAAGATTAGTATGTTAAAGCAGATGTAGAGAGAGAATGGAAAAAAACTAGAAGAGAGAAGAAAAGACAAATGGACAGCAGACGATGAAGAATTAGCGGAAGACACGAAGAAACCAGAAGAAAGTGGCTGGAGCAATTGCAGCTGAAAAAAAATGCACAAAAGGTAGAAAAATCACTCTTTATTTTGAATTTATTAATTGGAATATGTCAGCTCTGGGAAATGTGCATCATTAACGTCTGCGCTTTGTTTAGTACAAGAGCAAATTAATGTATAGTTTTATTTCTACAGTGTTGTACATTCCAAGTTTGGCTTTTGGGATTCCCAGTTTAATTATTGTCTTCCTGTTTCTAAATTGTGATTCCTTGTTTGGTGATGGTTTATGTTCTGTTCATGTGTAACTGAGCTGAGGTATTCTGTTTATGTAATTCCTATTTGACATTGCCACTTGTTCTCTTTCCCCAGTAGGTCATGTATTGTTGTTCTCTGAAATGTATTGGTTTAATATTTGCAGCGTTTCCTTTTGATAGTTAGGGTATGGTGCTTTATGAGTCCTGGTAGTGCTGTTAGGATACGGCGGGTTTGCTATGGGTTCTAAATGGGCAGTGTTTGTAGTAGTTCCTAATGTGTCTGGCGGTTGGCACTGGATTATAGTAATGTAGAAGTCTTTTAGTCTTTCTTTATTCATACACTCATTAAGAGGCATGTTTACTAAAAGTTCGTGTATGGTAACATTATGCAAATATTTATGCAAATGAGGACCCTTATGCAAATGAGGCCCCGCACCGAGTCTCCGCACATGGCCCCGCACCCCCCTTGGGCCGCCCCTGGCCCCGGGGCCTCCGCTTTCTCCAACTACAATATGTGTTTCCTTACGATTCCCCTAGGCATATCCTAGTTCCCAGTTTTTGTGTTGTCTGACTTGACTAGACTGTAAGCTCTAATGAGCAGGGACTGTCTCTTAGATGTATCTGTACAGTGCTGTGAATGTCCTGTATGCTATACAAATGATTAGTACTAGTAGTAGTAGGTAGCACTTACTAATTTCAGAAGTTTAAAAAAGACAGTAGCAGCCCTTTTTGAGTTATAAGCATGCATATATACAAATATGCTTAAATTTTAGTTTATAATATAGATAAATAGTTTATACATTTCTAAAATTCCCCCTCTTTTTTTCAGAAATGAAGATTGCATCCAAAGAGTATGCAGGGGATTGATATTTGATTGGGATTCTAATACATTTCTGTCATCTGTATGTTGTTAAAACTATTGTAATTTTTACCAATTATATTCATTTGCTCATGTTTTGAGAAAGGTTAACAGTGGAATATATTTACTCATAAGTATGACCTGGAAATGAGAGGAATGAGTGAGGTGATCAAATTTGCATATGATACAAAATTATTCAAAGTTGTTAAATCACAAGAAGATTGTGAAAAATTGCAAGGGGACTTTGAGAAACTGGGAAACTGGGCATCCAAAAGGCAGATGAAATTTAATGTGGACAAGTGCAAAGTTATGTGCTTAGGGAAGAACATCCCAAATTATAGCTACATAATGCAACATTATACATTGGGAGCCACCACCCAGGAAAAGGATTGAAGTGTCATTGTGGATAATACATTGAAATCCTCTGCTCAGTGTGCAGAGGCAGCCAAGAAAGCTAACAGAATGCTTGGAATTTTAAGGAAAGGAATGAAGAATAATACAAAGAATGACATAATGCCTCTATTGTTCTGTGGTACAACTGTACCTTGAGTATTGCGTGCAGTTCTGGCCATTACATCTAAAGAAAGAGAACTGGAAAAGGTATAGAGAAGGGCAGTCAAAATGATAAAGGGGATGTAAAGGTGCCCCTATGAGGAAAAGCTTAAAAGGTTAGGGCTATTCAGCTTGGAGAAGTGATGGTTGAGGAGAAATTCAGTATGATAGAGATCTATAAAGTAATGAACAGTGTAGAATGAGTAATCATGAATCATTTGCTAACAAAAGAAGAACATTTAAGATTCATCAGAGAAAGTATTTTTCACTCAATGCATAATTAAGTTCTGAAATTCATTGACAGAGAACATAGTAAAAACTGTTAATGTAGTTGGATTTAAAAAAAGGTTGGACAAATTCCTGGAGGAAAAGTCTATAAACCATTATATTATATAAACCATCACCAAATGTACGAAAACCACCAGAGACCGCGCCTTTGCGCTATCAGCACCTTCATGCTGGAACAACCTACCAACCAACATCCGTGCCATAAACAACCTTCACCAATTCAGAAAGGCTTTGAAGCACTACCTCTTCCTGCAATGCTTCCCCAACTTAGAAGACATTACGTAGCCACACCTCATCCCTACCCACCATCCATCCAATCGCCCTCTCCGACCCTCCGTCCCTCCTCTCCCGGTTAATCACCTGACCGACCTTAACTCTACACCTCACAATGGCTTTTAAATACATGCATAGATAGATCGAAGAGTGATGTACATAGTTTGACATGTTCTCCAAGTTCAAATTCCTGTTTATTGTAAGTCCAATGTAGTTTTCCCACACTGGACATTTGTGTTACATGTGAACCGCGCTGATGTAAATAGTGCGGTATATAAAAAATGTTAAATAAAATAAAATAAAATAAATTATTAAAACAGAGTAAGGGAAATCCATTCGACTTGTATGCAAAAGTTGGACAGTAAAAAAGATAGGAAGAAAATTGTTGCCTTTGAATTATGGTGCTGGCAACGAATACTGTGTATAACATGGACCGCCTGAAGAACAAATCAGTCAGTACTAGAGGAGATCAAACCTAAGCTTTCTTTAAAAGCTCAGACGAGAAGACTTTGACTTTCATACATTGGACACATCATGTGAAGAGAGAGATCATTAGAGAAAGACATCATGCTTGGCAAGGTAGAAGGTCAACGCAAAAGAGGAAGGCCAGCAATGAGATTGATCAATACAATAACAGCAGCCAGACTGTCAACAATGAACTGCCTAACTGAAGACCGAACACAATTTAGGACAACCATCCAGAGGGTTGCCATGAGTCGACACCGACTCGATAGCACTTAACAACAACAACAACATCCCAGGGATACGCAATATGGAATCTATTTACTTTGTAAACAGGATACTGGCCTTGATGGAACATTAGTCTGGCCAAGTATGATTTTAAGTTTATTATAAAATTCCTCTCCACAGGGAGGAACCATGTCTGTCTTTGTATTCTATAAGACTGCATACACACACGGCTATACACATACTATTATTGATAACTGCTTGTGAGAGGGAATCCCTGTGCAACAGTGACACCTAGTGACCACAATTAATTCACTGGCTAAGGCGTATCGCTATAATGACAGGGCCAAATGATTTGGGAGGGAAAGGATACCTCTGTGGGAAAAGGTTATAATTTTTAATTAGGATTTTATTACTACATTTGTATTTTTGTATTTGTATTTATAATATACCATATTGGGAAGTAATTTTTGTATAAAAGAAAAGAAATGAAACTATGGTCACGAGTTGGAAGCCCAAAGAAGTGAGAGTAAATGACATGATCAAAAAAAGGAAAAGAAACTGAGAGGCAAATGTACACTTTCCAGATGTGTGTTAACAGAAAATTAGAGCACACAAATTTATCATAGTAACATAGAAAATGACGGCAAATAAAGACCAGTATGGTCCATCTAGTCTGCCCAGTAAGATGGCAAGAGTATGTGCACCTGCCGCTCCATGTAGGGCACCCCTGTTTATTGAGAAATTAGATAGTTACATTTATTTTGATTTTATCCTGTTGCTATAAAGGGATCCACTGTGTCCGTCCTATGCCATTTTGAATTCTGACACTGTATTTGCCCCCACCACTTACATCGGGAGGGCATTCCAAGCATCCACCACCCTTTCAGTGAAAAAGTATTTCCTGACATTGCCTTTCAATTTACCCCCTTGCAGCTTCATGTTATGCCCTCTAGTTTTACAGTTTCCCCTGCTTTGTAAGAGGTTTGTTTGTTCGTTAATACTCTTTAAGTATTTAAAGGTCTGAATCATATCTCCCCTAGCCCTCCTCTACTCCAGAGTGTGCATATTTAGGTCTTCAAGTCTCTTCTCATAAGGCTTCTGACACAGGCTCCAAATCATTTTGGTCACCTTCCTCTGAACCGTTTCCAGTCTTTTTACATCCTTTGCGAGATATGGTTTCCAAAACTGAACACAGTATTCCAGGTGAGGGTGCACCAGTGACTTATACAGTGGCATTAGTACCTCTTCCTTTCTACTGGTAACTCCTCTCTGTATGCAACCCAACATCCTCCTGGCTTTTGCCACTGCCTTGTCACACTGTTTTGCCACCTTGAGATCCTCAGAAATAATCACACCAAAGTCCTTCTCCTGGTCCGTCCACACCAACCTCTTGCCCCCTATAGTATATTTTTCTTGGATTTCTGCTTCCCAAGTGCATGTCACTGCACTTTGTTGCATTAACTCTTAACTGCCAAGCATGAGATCATTCTTCCAGCTTCTGTAGATCTTTCCTCATGTTATCCACTCCCTCAGGGGAGTCCTCTCTGTTTCAAATTTTTGTGTCATCTGCAAAAAGACAGACTTTTCCATTCAGTCCTTCAGCAATATCACTCACAAATACATTGAACAGTGCCAGTCCCAGGACCGAACGCTGGGGCACCCCACTAATCACCCTCCTTTCATCAGAGTGAGCTCCATTTACCATCACCTTCTTGATGTCTGTCAGTCAACCAATTTCTGATCCAGTTTACACTTTGGGACCCATCCCCAAACTATTGAGTTTATTGATAAGACTCCTATGAGGAACAGTATCAAAGGCTTTGCTGAAATCCAGGTAGACGGCATCCATCTCATGCCCCTGATTTAGTTCTCTGGTCACCCAATCAAAGAACTCAATCAGATTTGTTTGGCAAGATCATCCTTTGGTAAAAACCATGTTGCCTAGGATCATGCAACCTGTTGGTTTTGAGAAAGTCCACTATTTGCTCTTTCAGGAGCGCCTCCATTACTTTTCCTGCCACATAGGTAAGGCTCACCGGCCTCTAGTTTGTCACTTCTTCCCTGTCATCACTTTTGTGAAGAGGTACCACATCAGCCCTCCTCCACTCCTGAGGAACCTCTCCTGTTTCCAAGGAATTGTTAAAAATATACTTTAATGGCCCTGCCAGAACCTCTCTGAGCTCTTTCAGTATCCTGTAACCGAGGTAGATCGGACCCGGTGCTGCAGGCCCCTCTCTCCATCCACCCCTTTCCCCCTCCCCCAAAACTTTAATTCCGCCCCCACAATTCCCACAAATTCACACAAACCACATCTTGGGAAACAACCGGTCGCAGCTTTATTAACTTTTATAACATACCGAACATTATAGCCCAAGAATAATCCTCTTAACACTCCAAACAGCGGAACAATGCCCCACCAGTCATGCTATTAGCAAGGTGACACTGCCTCCGCTTCTGCCGCGGTCTTGCCAATGGCAATCATCCTAATCCCCTTTCCCCAACCTCGCCATGTAATTAGCAAAGGTCAGCCAGGGGTTATCCGGGTCGGGGGCACCCCTCCCCCGTCCCAAGTTTAGCCTAAGGCTCCGGACCCCGGAAACCTCCGGGATCCCGCCCCCCCCCCCCACCGCTGCGACAACCCATAAACCCCAACCCAACATCCCCAACATAGGGAGGGAGGGAGGGAGGGAAACAGCCGCCGTACTCCAAGGAGGCGCAGGAGTGCCGGCAACTACTGCCTACTCCTGGTTCCTCCCACGTCTGGCCACCTCCTCCTCCCAGGCTCCAGCGTGCTCCCACACGCTGATGGAACCCGCCCTCACCGCCGGCATCCGCCCTCAATGCCAGCGCCCGTCCTCCTCACCGACACCCGTCCCCGTGCCTCCACCCCAAACCACCGGCCCGAGCAAGGGTCCCCGCACCGGCCAACCACCCGGTTACGGGCGGCCGCCGGGACCCTGCCCCGCGGCCTTACATTAACCGAGGTAGATTGGACCCGGTGCTGCAGGCCCCTCTCTCCATCCACCCCTTTCCCCCTCCCCCAAACCTTTAATTCCACCCCCACAATTCCCACAAATTCACACAAACCACATCTTGGGAAACAACCGGTCGCAGCTTCATTAACTTTTATAACATACCGAACATTATAGTCCAAGAATAATCCTCTTAACACTCCAAACAGCGGAACAATGCCCCACCAGCCATGCTATTAGCAAGGTGACAACGCCTCCGCTTCTGCTGCGGTCTTGCCAACGGCAATCATCCTAATCCCCTTTCTCCGACCTCGCCATGTAATTAGCAAAGGTCAGCCAGGGGTTATCCGGGTCGGGGGCACCCCGCCCCCATTCCAAGTTTAGCCTAAGGCTCCGGACCCCGGAAACCTCTGGGATCCCGCCACCGGCACAGAGGACATTAATGTAAGGCCAAGGGCACCCCGCCCTGACCCAGTCACGGCCCATGCCCCGGACCCCGGTCCCTCCGGGGTCCCTCGATCGGCACTGGTGACATTAATGTCCTGAAGCCGCCCCCCCCCTCACCACAAAGCTGCGACCAGTGAACCCACAAGCAAAGCATACATCCACGGCCTCCAGCCAATTGTTACTGAGCAATCTAACCCCCCATTGGCGGTAAAGGCCCCAGCCCCTTATAACACTGCCCCTCGCTCTCGTACTCGAATGCATGAGTGTATAACCCCCGTGTTCCTGGACCCACACTGCCACCTCGCCGATGTCATGTCCTTATTTCTTTTGGGGTTTTTTTTTTGGGGGGGGGTTGTGTTTTCCTCCCCCCCCCCATCGGCCAGCCGATAATACAACAAAGCCTCACCACAAGTCAAATCGCTGCCCCCTCACCCTTTGCATACTTATTTATGGTATTATAGCTATCCGGCTGTCCCTCCCGCCTTATCCCTCCATCACTAACAGTGAACCCCGTAAGCGTTAAGCAACACTTGAACTCCCGGCCCTCCGGCCTACACCATGTCCGATCACTAGGCCGCGCCACCCCATAGCCATGCCGGCACGCCCCTTTGATCAGCCCTGGTATCCGAACAAAGGCAGAAGCTCCTGCAAAGCCCGGCCACACCGAGCCATAAAACCTATGCCAACGCCTAATCCCAACCCTGGGAGTCCACCGGCCCCATCGCTGCCTCTACCCTCCCCATAATGAAGGAATGATTCCTCCACCACCGCTCCTAGGGCTTTGACCCCCGTCTGAAACTCAACCAGTCATTGCCAAGCAATTGTTTGACCCTCTCACTCACCTGCCAACCTATCCCCCCGCTCGTCGTACACTCGTACCCCCGGCTCCGGCCTCCCCCTCTTGCAGACCCTGGTCGCCGCCGCAGCGCATTAAGCGTGTGCTGCGAACTGACTCAGGCCTCCCAACTTGGGCTGCCACACACGTCACTAGCCCCGCAGCCGTCTATTGGAAGAGTCTCCCCCCCCCCCCCCCCCGTGCTGGGCATAACCGCACCTTACCTTCAAAGTATCCACCGGGCATGACACGACCCAACAATCTCCGGCAATACCACCCCCAACCCTTACCATGCCGGTCCAGTGTCGATGTTAAGAGGAGGACTGGTAACGGTCCCTATGCGCTGCCGTACCCACCTCCAACCTCTAGCCTGCGGGAGTTTGCTACAAACCCCCCTCATGAAAAGCGCAACCAAATATCAAGCAGAACCACCCATAATAGGGAGGCCTCCCACCGCAGCAATGCCCCCCAACAGTCCGGCTGTAAAGAGCCCAGGCACTACCCGGAATCATGGGACGGCAGCCACGACCGCGCCCCCCATGTAGCTATTAAGTGTAGCTATTAGTTATTTCCACATCTCTCTCCAATGATGCTCCTTCTTTTTTTTTTGTTTGGGCCACAATTCCGTCCCTGTCCCCGTCTGCAGCCACTTCCGCTCCCATTCCCCAAGTGGAACGTGCCCGAGCGTTGGCAATCCTGTCAGTACCGTCGGGGATATGCCGTGCCGTATGCGACGCCTTCACACGCCAGCCTGCCACCACAACCTCCCTCATTAAGGCTGCCCCCCAGACCACATGGCATCACCCGAATGCTAACACCGACCGCCGCGGCCCGGTCGCCGCACATCCTATCCAGCTGTTGCGAACTGAGCCATCCCCACTCTCAAGCCCCTACATGGAGAAAAAATTCCCGGAAAACTCCTAGCCAGTGAGGCTGGAGTCGCCGCCAAGCCTACCCCTAGCTGTCCCTTAACCTGCTCCCCGGATATAGTTCTCCCACCTTTAAACTGGCTATCTCTGCCTACCCTGTCAGCAAAGTCCCGAGCACATCCTTATACCAACCTCCCACGATCCACCCTATCAATTGGCTAAGGCAGCATGGCAGTTGAAGCACCCAAGTTGAGGCCACTGGCAGCCGCAGCAAACCCAACTTGGGGGAGCATTCCTAGCATCAATGTCATGCACGACGAAGCTGCCCCCAACAATTCCGAACCCCAGCCATTTCACCCGCTATCAAGAGGGAGCATTCCCCTACCCCTGATATCGAATCCTCACCAACCAGGATACTCACATCCCCGGGCTTCCTGCCCCACCACCGCAGACCGCACCCCCCAATCGCGCACCCATCCACCGACTCCTTGTAAAGGCTCCCAACCCCTCCCGGAGTGTGCCGGTCCACCACAAAGCAGCCACTCCCGAACCACAATCCCCTGTCTACCTGCCGCCTCAGCGCTACTAGCCGGCAATTAATACGTAATGGACATTACACATTAGAATTGCAAGGCCAGTAGGACTGCCGTTCCAAAAAAACTGCATCCAGCTCAGACCGTGCAACTGACCCGACATAACGTTTCCTAACCCTACCCCCTGAGTCCAGCACTACCATGCTGCAATGCCCTGCGACCCAATCAGCGCACCGCTTCCTGCTCGTTCGACAAGAGCACTGCACCAAATCCTGCCCACGGCAAACCCTCCGTGGAAGGCTCCCTCCCGCACCAATTCCACACCTTGGCCACTACTACCTCTCCGCGTACCCAATGAACCAAAACCCTGGTACCCCTTGTGACCTACTTATCCCTCCGCTTTGGCCCTTGCCATAGCCCAGTCTGTAAGACCTCTGACCGCCTTAATTTACGGGGCAGGCCCCCATTCCCCTATTGATGGATGTCCGGCATTGAAGCCGAAAGGACCCCGTCTACAAATATGGGGACTGGGTTGGCAGGAACCACCGCTGAGACTTGAACCTGTGACCTTCTGTTGAACACACTGGCTGTGTGCCCTGCACCGCAGTGGCGCCACCCACATCTTGCTACCACGTGCCCCTCTACAGACTAATTACTCATGCCTATATGGACAGCCAATGGACCGACACAAAGCAAGCTAGCCGCTGCTCCGCACCTTCCGAGCAGTGGTGCCCCCTGCTGCTCCGCCCAACAGGGGCGGCCCCTTTCCCCCCCTCCCGTCGTGTCCACCGATCCTCCTTTTGCCCCCCCCCCCAACACGCAATACATGCCCTGTCAGACCTTCCGTCGGCCACGGGTGAAGCCTGTGCCCCCTACGCCAATAACTCGCTCTCCTCCCCCCCCTCCCTGTTTTATTGTAGTTAGTTATTTACTATTGTTTGTTTTGTCTGGTTCGCTGCCACCCCCCTTTTCGACTTCCGACCTCCGCTACATACTCTCCTGTACCACCGTCCGCCCTTTGGAAGGTGGAGAGAGTCTCCAAAAGAAGGAGGGGATGACTCCGGACCCTGTCACTGCCTACCCAAAGGCCTCCGTTTCCCACGCGCTTTACCCCAGGCGCCTTCCGCTAACCGCCCGGCCACCCTACTGTCCCCCGATCGGCCCGCGGCCCCCCCTACGACCCCCAACTTTGCCCCCCGCTATACACACACGAGCTATCGAATGGCCACAATCCTTGATCCTCCACTGTCGCCCAGCCATACGTGTGCTGGTAGCATTTCCTGACCACACCCGCCTTGCTGTGACGCCGGTGTCCTTGCTCTCGCAGCCCACTGGACCTCCACCGCTACACCTGGTAGTGTGCGGATTTCAATCGCCACCTGCAAAGACAAAAGAAGAAAACCAGGAGAGGGAACCACGCAAGACCCCCAGAAGCAGCCATACCCCCTCCCCAACACTCAATCCCAAAGGGACCCTGGCCCTCCCAAGCCCATGCACCCTGGACCGTTCCCCCTACCGAACTTAAGCAAAAGCAATGGGTTTCTTTTTTTTTTTTGAAACCCCATCTATCCACACTCCACCACCTCCGGTACCGGGGCACCTGTCTGTAGCCGCTGAGTCCCAGTCGGCCAGCACGAGCCTAGCGGAACTGACCGTCAGCCCCTGGGACACTCGTAACTTGCCTGCACTAGATGGGGACCTCTCGACTCACTGTGCTCTGCCCCCCGCCTAGCACCCACTATTACCGCCCCCACTCCAACCCTTGGCCGGCCTCTACCAGCACGCGACCCCCGCCCCCTGCGAGTGTCCCCCCCTTTTTGCCCCAGAGCCCCGGCCCTGCTTCCGTTGGCTTTGTTTTGGGGTTTTTTTGGGTTTTTTTAGTTCCATGTGGTTTAAAGCCAAAATGAACTTTAGAACCCCCCTGTGAAGTTCTCACACCCTGCTGTCCGCATCCTACCACCCAATGAACGAGGGCCATTAAAACTGGGATTTTCTTTTTCTTTTTTTTTTGAAGCAACTGCGGGTCAAATGACATGCCAGATAGCACCAAGGAGTGCCAGTAGTAAATGACGCCTGGACTCAGGTATACCAAGCCAGTGCGCTAACCACTAGGCTCCTCCACAGCTCCCCGAATCTGCAGCGGAGCACCCTACCTCCCGCTTGCTACAGTCCCGTGCCGGTGTAGGCCTCACCACGTCCTGCCCGCCACAGCCACGAGGACGCCAATTGCCACGCGGCTGCTCGCCACCCCACAAACACACCACTCCTTCCAAGGCCGCAATGGCCTCGACTCCCGGCAGCCACCCCCCCTCCTCCCCCATCCTACCTGAGCCTGCTCCATCATCCCGCACCCTGCAGCGAGTGCCTCTCTTCCACCGCGGGACTCTAGCCCCAAACTAGCCCTGGAGATCCCCGCGGTGCGAATCGGCCGGAATGGGAAGGCCCACTAAACAGACCGTCGGCTCACCACCTTATCCCCCAACCCCAATCCTTACCCCCCGCACGACTCCCAACCACCCCCCCCCCCCCGCCAGCCTCCCTGGACCCGAGAGGAATTTGAAAAAACTCACCGCACCCCCAAGCATAAACAGCCGCCGTACTCCAAGGAGGCGCAGGAGTGCCGGCAACTACTGCCTACTCCTGGCTCCTCCCACATCTGGCCACCTCCTCCTCCCAGGCTCCAGCGTGCTCCCACACGCTGATGGAGCCCGCCCTCACCGCCAGCACCTGCCTCAATGCCAGCGCCCATCCTCCTCACCGACACCCATCCCCGTGCCTCCACCCCAAACCACCGGCACGAGCAAGGGTCCCCGCACCGGCCGACCACCCGGTTACGGGCGGCTGCTGGGACCCTGCCCCGCGGCCTTAAGCTAGTTTGGTTGCATAACCTTAAAAAAGGGGGAAAAAAAGAAGCAACAGTTTTGCTCAAGGGCTTGATTTTCTCTTTCAATTGCAGGCTTCAAAGATGCATCAGAATTTTAAAAAATAAAAAAAAACATCTTGCAACCTTAAGCATCTGCTAAAAACACTACTTTTGTCTGTTTCTAGAAGTTGCAGGAAAATATAATCTCTCTGGGAACCATATTGAGGAGTTTGGCCTTTTAGAAAGGACATGATAGGTGGTGTAGGTCCGAGGGAATTACCATCTGCTCATTGTGCACCATGGGAGATTCTTGCAATGCTTTATTCCATCTTGCACATTAATGAACTGTCTCCTAGGGGTATGTTTACTAAGGTACATTAAGGTAACAGGCGTTAACAGCAGTGATAAAGGGTGCTAATCCTTAAAAGGTGTTGGATGGGTAGAGGCGTTCCAGCAAAAAGCGCCCTATAGATCATTTAACGCACGTTAACAGGGTGCCTTGGCCATTTAAAGCATGTTAACAGGATATTGCACATTAAGGTGACAAAGTGCTTTAAGGTGGAAAGCATGCACCTTACGGCACGAAAATGGCTATAACCCAAACGCTGGATAGAGCATGAAGGAAAGTCAATGTAAAGGTGATGGAAGGAAGGACAGGTGGGAGCTGATGGACCTGCCATATCGGTGGGCACCCAACGTGGCAGCCAGTAAAGCAGACAAGCATGTGGGAGGCAGCTGTACACACAGGGTGATGCCAATGTAAAGTTCTGCAATGTCAGTGTGTGGCATAGGATGGGGAAGATGTGTCCCCCAGTGGAGCCAGAAGTGGCAGGATATTTGCAGTCCAACCAGAAAGCAGGAAACCACGTCAAACTAGGCACACAGTCAGAGAACGTGATGAGATACCAAGGACACGAACATATGTCAATGAAACTTTATTAACAATACAGGCACAAATTTGCCAACCCGATACGGGCCGTGTTTCGTGAATACTTCGTCAGGGGTGAAGGCAAACTAAAAACAATAAAACTATCAAAAAAATGAATAAATAAATAAATAAATAAAAAATAAAATGTCAACATAAATATCATACACATATAAACAATTACATCTAATATGCATACAAATACATGTTAAAACAGAAATGTTGAAATGCTATTTAAAAACATACAAACATAGATATGAAAACATCATCAATAATAATAATCAGATAATCATTCAAAATGAGGGACATAAATATACACAAGAAAACATGTAAATATACACATCAAAATCTTACCAATATACCTCAAATGCTCTTCACTATCTATAAAAACAAGGAGTAAAAAAGGGGGGAACAAAAGAAAAGGAGTGAGTCCAAATCAAGAGGAAACATTTTATAAGCCCAAGACATCTATAAAACATAGGGCCTATATATTTTAAAACTATAATATAAAAGGTTTTAAAACACCATGATGTTAAAAAAGGAGGGAACATGTGAACCAAGGGACCATGTGTAAAATAAAATGCAATTTGAAAAGAGAGGAAAGAAATCACGTTATAAAAAGTGTCACAGTGAAAATTGTGTCATTTCCAAGCAACCCTATCGAATAGCTCAAAACTCTGCGGTTATCCCTATATTGATAAAACCATCAGATGAAACAGAAACATGACCCCATATAAGATTCCACGTGTAAAATCTCCCAAAACTATCCATAAGTAATTATGACCGTCACAAGGAACGAAGGAATTAAAAACCCGCTGCAAAATGTATTACTTACTAACGGCAGTCTCATCGGTATACTTCGAACTAAGCTAAAATAAAACAAACACACATCATTCTGACTCCAAAAAAAAGGAGAAAAAAACTGATCCAGGATTGCAAAAGTTAGTAAATTTACCAAATGAATTATCTAAGTGCACTCATATTAGACCGGCCCACGGCACACACTTCCCGGGCTCCTTCATGGCTCGGCGTATTCTTGGGTGGGGTGCGGGAAGAGGGCCACGGGGCACGTCCTGGAAGCTGGGAGCCGCGGGGCATGGGCTTACGTCCAAGGGCCGAGGTAGGGCAGCACACACCGCTTCCCCGGTGCCAAGTGATTATTATTATTGATGATGTTTTCATATCTATGTTTGTATGTTTTTAAATAGCATTTCAACATTTCTGTTTTAACATGTATTTTTATGCATATTAGATGTAATTGTTTATATAAGTGTATGATATTTATGTTGACATTTTATTTTTTATTTATTTATTCATTTTTTTGATAGTTTTATTGTTTTTAGTTTGCCTTCACCCCTGAAGAAGTATTCACGAAACACGGCCTGTGTCAGGTTGGCAAATTTGTGCCTGTATTGTTAATAAAGTTTCATTGACATATGTTCATGTCCTTGGTATCTCATCACGAGGATATTTGCAGTAACAGGAGGACAGAATAGTAGTGGTGACGTGCAGATCAGGCACAGGAGAAGCGAACGCAAAGAGCTGGAATGAAGAAAAGAGTACCAGTGTAGATCATGGAGTAGCAGCCTGCACAAGAAGACATGACTGTACACAGCTGACAGAGGCAGATTGATGGGCTGAAGGAAGGATGGCGGCTGAGGAGAGGGTGGTATGGGCTGGCAGCATCAATGTGCAGAGCCCTGATTGTTACAGGCATGAAAATGATCTGAGTAGCAGACAGTCACTAAAAGAAAAAGTAGGAATCAAACCCCCACTCGCTGCTTGTAAAGACATTGCACTAACCAGTAGGCTACACTTCCATACCATGCTGTATGCTAATGGCTGGATACAAAGAGACTGCAGATCACTGCCTAACATGCCTGCTGCGTGTGCCGGTATATGGTAGCCCTACTAGTACCCATGATGCAGTGCACATCAAGAACAGCAGTCTACAGCTGATCACCGCATGGAGAATGCACTTATCCATCACCTCAGCTCAGTAAGATGCACTGACAGTGTGTGATACAAGCACAGAGCAGCTACAAACCATGCTACTGAGCAGTTTCTGCAGTCACCCTGAGGGTGAGGATGGGCACCCAGCACCTGAATCCCTAGAGACGCTCTTTGCTACTTGTACTGTATGCTTCTCTTATTGCTGGTGTGAGGCTGGTATTGTCTACAGCAGGGGTCTCAAACACGCGGCCCGCGAGAGACCTTTGTGCGGCCCGCGATGCAGAGGAAACAAAAAACCCCCCGGCTTCTGCTGCTGCCGCCGCACAAAGGTCTCTCGCGGGCTGCATACAAGAAAATATTAAATATATTTCCCAAAGAAAAGAGCCATAAAGTTCCCCTGTGAGGAGGTTCACTGATCCCCCGATTGCAGGAAAGAGAGAGGAGAGGAGTCGGAGAATGGCGATGAGGAAAAAAAGCTGCAGACATCCGCGATTATGCATGTGCCGGCCCGAACACAGTAGCAGGAGACAGGAGGATGGCGCCGACGGAAGGCTCGCAGGTTGACCACGTGGAGAAAGCCGGAAAAGTATGCGGAGGCTCGTCGGAGGAGAGAAATGCTGTAGTGAGCACCGCGGTGACCCGAGAGGAGAGGAGCTTTGAGAGTGGTTTGAGGAGCTGAAGGCTGAGGTACAAATGGCAAAAAATGAACTGGGGGAGATGCTTGCTGGCATGAAGGAGGGGGTCGAGGAGCTGACTTACAGAAGCCCAGGGTTTGTTTTGTTTTTCATTTTTAAATTTACTTGGGCTGATGGGGGGGGGGGTTAGGACTAGTAAGGGGGGGGGGGGGTTAGGACTGAAAATGGGTTGATGGGGGGATAGTAATGAAAATGGGGTGATGGGGGTTAGGACTGGTAATGGACAGATGGGGGTTAGGACTGGAGGTGGTCTGATTGGGGGGGCTAAGACTGAAAATAGGGTTATGGGGGGGCTAAGAATGAAGATGGGGTGATGGAAGGGTTAGGACTGGAAGTGGGCTATGGGGGGGGCTAGAACTGGTAATGGACTGGGGGGGGGGTGCTAGGACTGGAAATGGGCCAAGTAGAAGGGGGAGCTTGAACTGCAAATAGCTGATGGGGACAGGGTCTTGGAATGGAAATGGGCTGAGTGGAAGGGGGCTTGGAATGGAAATGGGCTGATGGGGAGGGGGGCTTGGAAAGGAAATGGGCTGATGAGGGGGGGGGGCTACGACTGGAAATGGGCCGAGTAGAAGGGGGAGCTTGAACTGCAAATAGATGATGGGGACAGGGTCTTGGAATGGAAATGGGCTGAGTGGAAGGGGGCTTGGAATGGAAATGGGCTGATGGGGAGGGGGGCTTGGAAAGGAAATGGGCTGATGAGGGGGGGCTACGACTGGAAATGGGCCGAGTAGAAGGGGGAGCTTCAACTGCAAATAGCTGATGGGGACAGGGTTTTGGAATGGAAATGGGCTGAGTGGAAGGGGACTTGGAATGGAAATGGGCTGTGAGGGGAGGGAGCTAGGACTGGAACTGGGCTGATGATGCGGGGACTAGAAGGGAGCGGATGCTGGGTGGGGCAGGAGCTAGAAGGGAGTTGATGTTGGGGGACGATTAGAATGGGATGGGGCTGGGAGAGTGAAATGGAGAGGGGAAATATATTTTGTGTGGGAGGGAAGAAAAATCTACAATTGGCCGGGTATTGGGAGAGTAAGTGGGGATTGAGGATGGAGGGGTAAAATTTGAGTGGATGAAATAGGAATGAGGAAAGAGCAAAAGGAGAATGATTAGTATGTTAAAGCAGATGTAGAGAGAATGGAAAAAAACTAGGAAAGAAGAAAGGACAAATGGACAGCAGACAATGGAGCGTTAGCAGAAGACACGAAGAAACCAGAAGAAAGTGGCTGGAACAATTGCAATTGAAAAAAAATGCACAAAAGGTAGAAAAATATCTCTTTATTTCGAATTTATTAACTGGAATATGTCAGCTCTTGGAAATGTGCATCTTTAACGTCTGCACTTTATTTAATACAAGAGGAAATCAATTTATAGTTTTATTTCTACAGTGTTGTACATTCTAAGTTTGGCTTTTGGGGTTCCCAGTTTAATTGTCTTCCTGTTTCTAAATTGTGATTCCTTGTTTGGTGATGGTGTATGTTCTGCATGTGTAACTGAGCTGAGGTATTCTGTTTATGTAATTCCTATTTGACATTGCCACTTGTTCTCTTTCCCGAGTAGGTCATGTATTGTTATTCTCTGAAATGTGTTGATTTAATATTTGCAGTGTTGCCTTTTGATAGTTAGGGTATGGTGCTTTGTGAGTCCTGGTAGTGCTGTTAGGACATGGCAGGTTTGCTATGGGTTCTAAATGGGCAGTGTTTCTAGTAGTTCCTAATGTGCCTGGCGGTTGGCACTGGTTTATAGTAATGTAGAAATCTTTTAGTCTTTCTTTATCCATACACTCATTAAGAGGCATGTTTACTAAAAGTTAGTGTATGGTAACATTATGCAAATATTTATGCAAATGATGCCCTTATGCAAATGATGCCCTTATGCAAATGAGGCCTGCATCTTGTGCGGCCCCCGGGTTACTCTACAAGTCCTCATTTGGCCCTCAAAGCAATTTGAGTTTGAGACCCCTGGTCTACAGCATGATATGCTAGTTGTCTTGTTTCCTGCAGAATTATAGCAGGTTGTCAATGCAAGTTGTATCTGGCCCTTTGATCTGCTCCTGTTTGACAGGGACTCTCCTAAAGCAGTGCATGTCAATACTGTGGTAAGGAGGGTACAGCACAGCCCTGGGAAACAAAGAAAAAAGAAACTTTTTCTTCCATAAGGGGGATGGGCTCACCTAAGCACATGTTCCAAAATGAAAGCAGTGGAAAAACCCACACTTGCAAAGCTAGGCTGAGGCCACACCCAGACTCCAGGGCAACTATAGGAAGTGATAAGAGACATCTGTGGGTGGGGCCAGGAGAGAGAGCACGCTTGCAAACATTTAATTACAAGCAAACAGAGAGAGCAGGAAGCGTCAGCAAGACCGGCAGGAGAGAAGCAAGACACGGGAACAGCTTGAAAGACGGCAGTTGGGAAAGAGCCAGAATCCAGGCTAATTGCACTCCTTCCAGGAGAGAGGAAGTGAGAAGGCTAGCTGTGAGGAAGCTGGAGCAGGAGGTCTCAGCTCCATCTGAAGAGGAACAAGTCTTCAGGCTTGGAGAGCCTAGAAGGGCTAGAGACAAACACTGCAGTGATCCCCCAGGCAGCTCTGATTCAGAGGACGCTACTCCTAGGAGATGCCCTTGCTGTAAAAGGTCTACAGTCAAGCTCAGAGGTAGGAGGGGAAAGTTTGAAGGAGTTAATGTGTGTGACTCTGACTCAGAAATAAGTATACCCGATTCTGAGGAAGAAGCTGTACCTTATGGGACGCATGCCAGGAAGAATGCTTTTGCAGAGAAGGTAAAGCAAACAAAGCCTTTAAATGTTTTACTAAAGAGAAAGAAGTCAGAGAACACTAATATAATCCCGGGGAGAAGAAGGGAAGTTCAGTGGGAAAGATTGTTCAAGCTTCTAAAGGAAGTAAAACCTGAAATCCCTGAACCTGTCCAAACCCCACAGTCATGTAATGCAGAAGAAGACATGGAGGTGGAATTCTGTGGAGAGGAACCTGACTCCACAGACTCCCAAATGGAATGTTCTTTGTGCATAATCTCTGACTGAGAAAAGCTAAGGGTTTAATAGGAAGGAAACCCAGGAAACAGTTATCCTGATTATTGTAGCTAAGAAGCTTTAGAGAGAGAAGGAAACCTCATGGTTAAAGCTACAAGAACACTTGTGCTGAGTTAAAGTTTAAACACAGCAGCTTTAGTTTCTGTGCTGACAAGCAGAGAAGTGTTTTAAAGGTAAAACCTGAAGCAGCTAAGGGAAGCTAAAAGATTTGCTGGACTCTGCTGTTAAATACTAGTTCAATTATGTTTGTTTCTGGAAGAAGAAATTCTTTTGTTAAAGAGCTGGAAGAAACTGCTCATTAATAACACTGCTGAAATACACTTTTTGTAAAGAAAGTTTATTTGGAGAAAACATCCTTTTTTCTGTTGTTGTGGTTGGAGCCTTCTACAAAGGTCTGTTTGCAAAGCTGAAATTTAAAACGAAAAATTTAATAAATTTTCCTGTGTTGGCCAAAAATACCACTTGGACTGCTTTTTGCATGCATCTACACATTCAGAGGTCTTAGCCCTGAAGCTTAAGCAACATACAAGATACAAGATGGCCCGCCGCTTTCACTAGGCAACCGCCTAGTGGGGGGCGCCGTCGCCACAATACCCAGTATTAAACTACTGTTGCCATGGATACCAACTACCGGTAGGGGTGGGGGCATGTCTTGGCTTGTATGGGGCTGTTACTAGAATCCTGCTGGTCCTACCATTACTACAGGAAGTAGGCTTGGAACACCTCACATCCCAATCACCTAGGTCTAAAAATCACCCAGAGCAAGCATAGTCAAGCTGCAACTGCTGCCCACCACTGGGTTTTCCAGCCATACGCTGATATTACTTCTTCTTAAATTGAAGGCTTCTGGATATAAGCAACATTCTCTGTAATGCTGTCCATATCACTGTCTCTTCTGTACAAGTCTTCAGTGTATGTTTTACATCTTTGCTGGATTGATCAATGTCTGTCTAGTAATGTCCTTCTATACCAAAAAGCTAATTCTTACAAGAAGCCAAATCACAGTCTTAAAAAAACAAAAAACTCCTTACTTATGCTGTTGTCCATAAATAGAAAAGAAAAGAAAAAAAACCCAAATATGTAATGACATGCTATAAATAAAAAACAAAAGTCAAAACATGATACCCATGAGCCCGTTTAGTGCACCACTAATATTTTTCTGTCAGGATCCGCCGGCCTGAGTCGGGGAGAGGAAAAGGTCCCCTCTCTGTGCCGGTAGAAGCCTTTTAATTATTTTCAACAAAGTAACAAAATAAACAGTAGTGAAAATCACTTATCTGAAAAAGTGGACCAAATCCTTTCATCAAAAGGGCGTCAAGATTTCTGACAGCGACATGCATGTTTCGAGCTCAAAAGAGCCCTGTATCAAGCGAATTCAGCAAAATTGTGCGCCCTTGAAATTGTGTGCCCTTGTGTGCCCCCCTCCGGATGCCCCCCAGGCGGAAGATGTGGATAAAGTCACAGGAGTTCTCCCGTTCACGCAACATACTGCACAGGTCACTGCCCTGTTGAAAAAGCACTGGGGAGTCTTACATATACATTCTTGTTTTCAAAAACCCCTACGTTTGACTTACACTAGGGGTAGGAATATTCGGGACCGCTTGGTGCGGGCTGTTCTTTTACCTGATTCTCCCATGCTGGATGATCGTCGCCAGGGCCATTGGTCATGTCAAACTTGCAGATTTTGTGTTTCCACTGAAAAAGGGGTTCATTGGACACACTTGTATTCGGGCAGGTCTTTTTCATTTACGGGTCATTCCACTTGTTTAACACCCTTTGTGGTTTATATGAATACCTGCCCTTGTAATTTGTCTTATATTGGCAGAACCATCTGCCCAGTTAGGATCCGTTTGGGCGAACATGCCTCCTGAATAGCTACTAAGACCTTTTCAGCCCCTCTTGTGGAACACTGCCTTTTACATCAACACTCATTCGGAGATCTTCGCTGGAGAGTAATTGACTTGGTCCCCCTTGATCCTCGGGGGGGGGGGGGGAGCGACTGGGAGCAAGCCCTCCAACGTTGTGAACAACGCTGGATTTTCCAATTACGAACTGTACTGCCTACGGGACTGAACTTGGAGTGTGACTGGTGGAGTTTATTGCAACTTCCCTTGTTTGATTTTTGGTTTTCTTGTCTGTTTATTTATTATTTTATTTATTACAATTTCTTATATACCGCGCTATTTAGCATCAGTGCGGTTTACATTATAACTTAACGACCATAACAACAAGCTGTCAGGTTTACATCGAACAGGAGTATAAACTTGGAAAACAGGGTTAACTATATACATAATCTATTTACATTGGAAGGATAGATAAAAGTCAGATAATGCATGTAGGTCTTTTAACTAAATTGGGTCAATTCCTGAAAGGTATATCTAGGATCAATTGCTGTCAGGTAAGTGTTGGAGGAACAGGTGGGTTTTGAGGGCCTTCCTGAACTGATATTGGTTGGCTATGGCCCTAATGTCAGGGGGTAGAGCATTCCAGCATTTGGGTACGTAAAAGCTGAAAGCCCTGTTTGTGGTTGTCATGTTGTACTTTGTCGAAGCCTTTGGTATTGCAAGCAAGTTTACAGCTGTTGATCTTCTGGATCTGTTGGGAGGGACAAAGTGGATAAGATGAGTGAGTGAGGAGGCTGAAATACCTTTGATTGCCTTGAAAGTTAATAGAAGGGTTTTGAAGGTGATTCTCCCATTGATTGGTAGCCAGTGCAGCTGTTTGAGAATGGGGGTCACGTGGTCGTATCTGGATGCTCCGTAAAGGATCCTAGCTGCGGCGTTCATGGCCAACTGTAAGGGGGTTAATGTGGATTGGGGGAGACCTTGTAAGATGGCATTTGCAAAATCAAAGTGCGGCAGGATCAGCGCTTGATATATGGTTCGGAAGTCATCTGGGTCCAAAAGGGAGCGTAGGTGCTTGAGAGAGCGTATTTTGAAGTAGACGGCTTTGACTATGTTGCTTATGTGGCTTTTCATGTTAAGATGTTGATCCAAAGTAACTCCCAAATATTTTATTGCATCTTTGGTTTGCAAATCAGCTTCATTGACACTGACATGGGATGGGGGGGTAAAGTAGGTATCTCTGGTGATGAATAGCACCTCCGTTTTTTTATGTTGGATGCGAAGGTTCTGTGTTTGGAGCCAAGTTGAAACTGCGTTGAAGCAGTCTGTGAGAGGGGTCAGATCCATGTGAGTTGTGGAGAAGGGCATGTATAATAGGATATCATCTGCATATATCAAACAATTCACGTTGAATGATCTTATGATATTGCAGATGGGCTGCATGTAGATATTGAAAAGTAATGAGGATAACGATGAGCCCTGGGGTACTCCTTGCTTTTGATGGAAATGTGTTGACTCTTCTGATCCTGATTTCACATATTGCCATCTGTCGTCAAGGTAAGATTTGCACCATTCTAGTGCACTGTTGCAGACTCCCTTCTCCTTCAGTCTTCCAAGGAGAATTTCGTGACTCACGGAGTCGAATGCCGCGGCAATGTCTAGAAATATGAGCACAAAACCTTGACGGATGTTGTCAATTCCAGTGATGATTTCATTGAAAAGGCCAGTGAGTAGTGTCTCTACCCCATGATATTCTCTGAATCCGTGTTGGCAGCTATCTAAGGGGGGAAGCAGCATCGATGTGATCTTGAATTTGCCGTTGTGCTTCTTTCTCAATTATTTTGGCCAAGAGGGGGATGCTGGCTATTGGTCGGTAAGAGTCAGCTCTTTGTGGATCAAGCTTGGGGTTCTTCAATAGTGGTCTAATGGAAGTCTGCTTAAGTGAAGTGGGGAAATATGATGTAGTGAAGGATAGCTTCATTATTTTTGCAATGACAGGGCTGAACACATCACGTAGCTCCTTGATCCAAAAAGCTGGACATGGATCAGTTTGTGCGGTGGAGGTGTTGAGTGAGGCTATGGTGTCCTCGATACATTTAGTGGATGGTGTAGAAAATATGTTAAGTGGTGATAGGCCCGTTGGTTCTTGATATGGGGCCGCTACCACCTTATTGGTTTGCACGATCTTGGATTGCAGATAATCCGCGAATTCCTGCGGGTGAATTTCACTGTGCTGTACCGGGGAAGGTTCTTTTGAGAGGGATTTGACTAGATTGAAAAGGTCACGTGGCTTGTTCAGAGACCTCTTTAAGGTGTCAGTGTGATATTGTCTCATTTTGGTAGTGATTGATTCTCGGTGTATTGCAAGGTGTGTTCGGTAAGCGGTCTGATCTTCAGTTGAATGCGATCTGCGCCATCGGCGTTCAAGTTTACGTAGTTGCGTAAGGGATGCTCGCAGCTCAGGAGAGAACCAGGGGGCGGAGCATCCTTTTGACCTTGCTGTATTCTTCGGGTTTGGGCGTTGTGAGATGGCAAGCAGGCTAGAGTTCCAGTAAGCGATTAGTTCATCAAGGTCTGGTGTGGTTTTGTTGATGAGTGATGGGGTCTCCGACAGGATGTGTTCCCTATCGAAGGGGCGAAAGCATCTGGTGGTAGTTCGAGAGGGTATGTTCGAAGGTCGGCTTCTGTCTAGTTGGACATTGTTGATGGGTATCTGTATGATGATCAATTTGTGGTCGGACCAGGGTACTTCTATGACTGATATCGGAGGATAGTGGCTTTGGTCAATGACAGGGTGCGGAGCAAATACCATGTCAAGAATGTTCCCCTTTGTGTGTGTGGGTTCACCGATGATTTGTTTGAGACCTAGGTCTTCCATTGCATCAAGGAACGCATTTGCATGGCTTTGTGGTAAGGACGGGAGATTGAAATCGCCCATTAACCAATTTGGCTTATTGGGAGAGAGGGTGTTAGCTGCGAGGTCAATAATGGATGGAAGATATTCTGGGGAAGTGGATGGTGATCTATATATCAGGTTGAGGGAACATTGTTGATTAGCAATGGAGAGGATGTCTAGGCTGTTTGTGCTGGAAGAGTCTAGAATGTGGAAGTTGAGCTCAGATTTGGAGATTATGAGTACACCTCCTCCTTTTTATTATTCCCTAAGACGCGAATGTATTGAGAAATTGGGGGGTAGTAGCTGGTGTAGGATGACGTTGTCTTCTGAAGATAGCCATGTTTCTGTGATCATAAGTATTTCCAGGTCATAAAAGGAGATTGTGTCAAGGACCACTGGCCATTTATTGCGAATGGATCGTGCATTGATGATGGCACATTTTAGGGGTCGGCATCTCAAAGATTTTTCCTGTCTGGTTGACTTGGATAGCTGGAGTGCCACATGAATCAGGTGGGAGTGGCGCGTGTAGGTGTTACTTCCTGGGTTGGAGTAAGGGGGGCAATTCCATCTTTTTCCATGGCTATTCAGGATTGGGAGGATTGGGAGGTTCCAAGCCAGTGGAAGAGGTAGAAGCTAAGCAAGACAGCGACCTGGAGGGCCATTCTGAGGATTTCGATTGGGTGTGAGACCCTATATGTAGGTACGAAGTGTGGAAGAGCTATACTGTAGTATTGGTATGAAGCTTTTATGAGCCCTAAAATAGTGCTGAGAATTCTTCAGTACAGAGGAGCAGTTATACGAGATTGCAATAATGAGGAGGTATGGTTTACATGCTAATATATAACCTATCTTAAAAGAGAGAGGGTGTGATACAGAGATGATACATTTGTCAAGAAAGAAATTAACAGTATATTGACCTTCAATTGGCAAAATAGCAGTATTAAGGTGGTACAATAGCAGTATTATGGTGGTACAGCATACACTGTGTTTGCTGGCATATATATAGCATCTGTAAATACAGGTTATTCATATATATATATTTAATATGTATAGGTTATATATAGGTTACTTTACAAGTTACAAGTGACTTAATGATAGTCCATAGAATTGGATCGTAGTGTTCCAATGTGGGCTTGGTGTCTGGTACATGGATACTGACCGGTGCTGCTGACTGTAGTTGAAGGGATTGCTGATAGCGAGAGCCGTTAAGAGTTGTGTTGGGTGCGTTGGACATCTGGTGGTCCTCCTCTCTGTTCTCGGGTGGGTGAGCAGATAGTTGGTTTCTTGGTTGTGCCGCAGGGTGCTGCGAGAAGCAGGATTCGGGACGCTGGAGCGCTGCTAAGGATATTTCGTGTCGCCTATCGTGCCTCGCCGCCCTCAGGCGTGGGCCCGTCATGCGCGGGTGCGCCCGATGGCGCGAAGTTCAAAAGTGCTCTGCCGAGCCTGCCGGGTCCCGATTGGACCTTGTTGCGCTGGTAGCCCCTCCCGCTGGTAATGGCTCGATCCCCGGGAAGGGGAGAGCTGCCGGTGGTGGCGAGGGGAGTCTGTTTAGTAAAGAGGTGGTCTTGTTAATAACTGCTGATTTTCATTAGGTTACAGGTTTCTCCAAGGACTGTGTTCAGCCCCAACCGGGGGAGCTAGTAATGATGGCTGTAATAGTGGAAAAGGGCTGTCTCCTAGCGGCGGCGTTTCATTTCTGTGAGTCTCTGTATTCTCCCACGAAATCGCTTCTTGCCCTGTGCTCAGCCCCGCCTAAGGGCCACGCCAAAGGGCCCTCTGGCGAGGCCCTCAGGCGCGGGCCCGCCTGGCGGCGGCTCTCTCTTATGCCGGCCTGCTGCTCCTCCCCTCCCACAGCCCAAAATTGGGTCGGAGTTGCTGATCGGGAGGGCCGGCTGGCCGGATCTTGTTTCAGGCCCCGATCAGGGAAGAAGATGTTGCACCTTTGAATTTCCCGCCGGCGGCGGCTCTCTCTTATGCCGGCCTGCTGCTCCTCCCCTCCCACAGCCCCGAATTGGGCCGGAGTTGCTGATCGGGAGGGCCGGCTGGCCGGATGTTGTTTCAGGCCCCGATCAGGGAAGAAGATGTTGCACCTTTGAATTTCCCGCCGGCGGCGGCTCTCTCTTATGCCGGCCTGCTGCTCCTCCCCTCCCACAGCCCCGAATTGGGCCGGAGTTGCTGATCGGGAGGGCCGGCTGGCCGGATGTTGTTTCAGGCCCCGATCAGGGAAGAAGATGTTGCACCTTTGAATTTCCCGCCGGCGGCGGCTCTCTCTTATGCCGGCCTGCTGCTCCTCCCCTCCCACAGGCCATTCTTCTCCTTTCCTGCTGATGTCTTTTTGGGCTCCGCCCCCTTTTTGGTGACGCTTTTTCTAACAACCAGTCAGCAATTCCATGATGTTATAAATTATCCGTTGAGCTCGGCGTTTTTTCAAGGGCGCACAATTTTGCTGAATTTGCTTGATACAGGGCTCTTTTGAGCTCGAAACATGCATGTCGCTGTCAGAAATCTTGACACCCTTTTGATGAAAGGATTTGGTCCACTTTTTCAGATAAGTGATTTTCACTACTGTTTATTTTGTTACTTTGTTGAAAATAATTAAAAGGCTTCTACCGGCACAGAGAGGGGAGCTTTTCCTCTCCCCGACTCAGGCCGGCGGATCCCGACAGAAAAATATTAGTTGTGCACTAAACGGGCTCATGGGTATCATGTTTTGACTTTTGTTTTTGGTTGTCCATAAATAAGCAAATCATGTAGGCATTCATAAAACTCATGTGAAACAAGAGGGGAAAAAACCTCAGTATCCCCTGGAGCCAAAACAGACTTAGCAAAAAGAGGGAGGGACAACCAGTCAGTACAAAGAACTGGTGAACTCCTAAACATCACTGGTCAGAAAAACCTCTTGTGTGTGCTCATTGTGCAAATCAAAAATGTATAGTAAATCAGATGGGTCTTATGGGTCATCTACAACTAGCATCAGAGCACATGAATACAATAACTTAGCTTTATCTTCAACGGTTTTGTCTTCAGCGGCTTCCCAGTTATTTCTCCTGCCAGCTGTCAAAGCCCCGACACCAGGTGTTTCACTACCACTGGCTTCTTCAGGGAGCAGGACAGAATAACGGTCCATAAACCTAAAACACAAGATTCACAGAACACAGCTCAGCCAGTAATGCCAATGACCAAAAGAGAAAAAATAACGGTTGACATTGTGAGGGCTAAGCAAGGAGAAAGGAAAGAATATGGGGCCTTTAAAAGAGAAACAACAAAAGTGAAAACAAAGAAGCTGCATGATCCAAGACAGCACACATAGGGGTATGTTTACTAAACTGCGGTAATGTAGCAGTGGCTACGTTAAGGCGCGTTATGTAACGTTAAGGCGCCTTAACTTTACATAACGCACCTTAACGTTCCCGGCCGCAGCAAGGCCAGAAAAGGGTGGAGAGAGGGCAGAGAGAAGGGGTCAATGAGCGGGGAGTGGGCAGGGAGAGGCCCCTTTCACACTAACACGGAGAAATTAAGGGCTGAATCCTAATGCAACTGAAAACCTGGCGTTAGCACACATTTGCAAGAGAGAGAAACTATTTCAGTGTCAGCAATGTACAGCATAGGCAGGGAGCCCAAGAAAGGTGATAGTAGTTCTCAATTTGCAGCAACAACATAGTGCCCAGGTAGGAAAGGCTACTATGGTGATGGTGCAAATGGGGCATGGGGGCTGCAGGCGGGACATGCAGTGGGGGCTACTGGGGCACAGGGTGGACTAGGCGGTTGCCGAGGTGGCAGATAGGAACGCAGAAAATGGAAACCAGCAAGACAGCAACTGACCAGGGTCAGACATGCCCATGAGTCTGTGGCCCACAGTGTCCCATCCAGGAGACATTACCCAGCAGGTATCCCAATGGGCACATAACATTGATAGATGTCCACGCTTCCCCCGGCACAGCCTATGTAGGCACCCATACCCCAGAACCTACACCTTAGGCAGCCGCCTACCTGTCCCCTGGATGTCCTTGGATGGCGCACCACCGGCACTGACAGCATATGGTCATGGTGGCATGGCAGAGGGGGTGGGTGATTGTGCTGGAGGGAGCAGTAGCACCTGCCTGCAGTGGACCTAGGCCATGCCCTGTACCAGTATGTGGTGTGTAGTGCAACAGAAGAGGTCTGGCCGAGGAACATAAGGGTAGCCCCAGGGACAACTATGCTGCTGTGGCAACAGTGTGATACAGTACACCCAGCTAGCATGTCCAAGAGCAGATGGTCAGAGGTTCAGGTCCCTTCTGTGGATCCTGCAAAGCATCTCCCCATAGTTTAAGCCCACAATGCAGCCACAACATCAACATGGGCAAACCCCAACACAGTGGTGCACAGGGGTACGGATACCCACTCACAAGGGCTCCTCTATCCACAGTCTCATGGAGTGTCAGGCTGTTAGCCCCATCACAGAGCTGCAGTTATCACCGGAGCACTACTACTACCCCTGCACAGATCAGCAATGTCGGCACTGTGATCAGGACCAGTGCGGCGGGTAGGGTTGTCAACCACCTCCATATCTGAACAATGCTGAGATAGGTGTGGGAGTGTGCGTATGTATCTCCATTGTTTTGTGTCTGCCAACACCTCACTGAGCCCACATTGCTCACACTGCTTCCAGCGTTAGCCTGAAAATGTGCATAATGAGGATCAAGGTATTGTGGGTATGGCCCATATAGGGCGGATAGGCCAGGATGCATCTGCACAGGGTGGAGGGCAATGGCTGAAACACTGTAGTGCTCGACCACCACCTGCATGGACAGGGTGGCCACAGCATGTCACGCTGGGGGGGGGGGGGGTGTCACTCTCACTCTGACCGAGCAGTGACCATGGCATGTCTATGTTCCCACATAGTACCACTTATTATTTGTTTCTAGTGCTATCTGTGTGTTCCCAGTTCTGGTGCCCAATCACAGGATTACTTGCTTGGTGTCTGTGCTGTGCATCCCACTCTGGGTGCATAGGGTTTCATTGTGAGCATGCACTAGGGACTGGTTAGTGGGCTGTCTGCAATTCACCTGTGCATGGAGGGAACACCTTGTAGCATGCTGCAGGTGCAGTCTGACTGTGCTGTCTGTTGATGAATGGCAGATGGTGGTGTGGGCCAGTTGAGCCTTCCCCTGCCTACCCCAAGCATTATTGCTGGTCTGCAATGCTCACAGGTATGGCATTGGCCCAGCAGCCCTGGAGTGCTATCATCTGCCAACAGGACTGTGGTTGCTGGTGCTACAGCCGTTCTGAAGGCTGCAGGCACCTTTTCCACCACACCCTCATCTACAAAAGGGGTGATTGAGGCCCCTTGGGGTATATAGTGCATACCACTTAGACCCATAGTGGCAGTGCTACATAGCCCTCATGCGAGTCTAGACACCCCACTGTCCTGATAACAGGTACCCATGGCAGCCAGACCCTAACACTGGGCACACACTAATCTGGGTGGTGTCTGGTCCCCTAGGGCCATATGTGACTGCAGAACACAGCTGGAACAGATGTCACACTGGCAGTGCTGGGGATGTATATAGTTCTTCTTGTTACCATATGTATTCATCGTTATCTTGTTCCATGTAAACAGTTGAAACATACTGCTAATTTGTTCTATGTAAACCGTCTTGACTTGTAGAAAGACGGTATATAAAATTTGTTAAATAAATAAATAAATGTGCAGCAGGTCCTATCTCTAGCACCACATGTACTGTGGATCTAGTGCTGGGCACCCATCCTATCCCTCAGCGTGCACACGGAACCTGCACAATGGCATGGTCTGTAGCTACTCTGTGCTAGTATCATGCACTGTCAGTCCGTCTTACCACGCTGCAGTACCAGAGAGGTGCAGAACCCATTTGGTGGTCAGCTGTAGGCCGCTATTCTGCATGTGCAATGCATCATGGGTGCTGGTGGGGTTACCCTATCCTGGCACACAGAGCAGACGGATTGTGCGGTAACCTGCAGTCCTTCTGTACCCAGCCATTGCTGTGTAACAGGCCATAGAGGTATAGCCTACTGGTTAGTACACTGATGTTCTAGGTGGAGGTCATGGGTTCAATTCCTCATTGTTCTCTCCCGTCCATGGCAGATATTTTTCTTGTCTGTGACAGTCATATCTTTGCATATCCATGCTGCCAGCCCATAGTACCCTCACCACAGTTGCCAGCAATCCTTATAAGGCATTATAAGGCTCCTAATTAGCACAGTACAAGGCACTTTACAAGGCACCTTATTGGGCACAGTACAAGGTACGTTACAAGGCACCTTATTAGGCACAGTACAAGGCACGTTAAGTCACGTGCCTTGTACTGTACCTTATAACGTGCCTTATAACGCGCGTTACCTGACATGCTTGCCATAATGATGCCCCGCCCATGCCTTTATATGGGCATCTTCATCTTTACCACGGAACTTAACACACATGACATTATCGCAGCAAACATGCCCCAAAGTCCTCCAGCACAAGACAAAAAACACACCATGCATGCTCACATAAGAAGAAACCATCCACAGCCTACATTGGATGATCCCTCTTATGCTCCTCCTACCTCTTTCAATCCAGAAAAAAACAAAAAATGAAACAGATAGTAATGTCCTTTGGCATACTGATTCATGATTGAAATTTCTTTTTGAATTCATGAATATGTTGTCAAGCTTGTTTTTCCAAATATGTTCCCCTCTTTGGTTGCTTTGCATATTTTGTTGTAGTGCTGATTCTTGTCTTATAGGCTTACAGATAACTCACACAAATATTTATGACAGCGCTGAACTTTTTTAGAAGAGCAGAGTGAAATTCATTGAGTAGGGCCCGGCCGAGCCACCTATACATAAGAACTCAAGAATATAAGATTTGCCATTCTGGGTCAGACTGATGGTTCAACAAATCTAGTATCCTGTTTTCAACAGTGGCCAATCCAGGTGATAAGTACCAGTCAGTTTCCCAAAAGATAGACAGATTCCATGCTGCTAGTCCTGGTGGACTGTTATCCACCCAGAATAGTGCATATACACTGTTACAATGCAGCTGCCATAGCCCCCTATTATCAGGGCAGAGGGGTGTCTAGACCTGCATGAAGTTTACATAGCAATGCCTAATATACCACCCTCTCAGGGTTAAAGTGGTTTGCAATATATGTCCCTTGCCAACAATACACGTTTTTGTAATTGAGGCAGTGGCAGGACCAGCAACCCCAGCCCAAAGGCTGTTGGCCAGGGAGGGGGGGGGGGGTAGACCAGATCTGTACGTGCTACTAGGGCACTGGCAGTCCAGCAGCAGCACTGGAAAACCTGAGCTTCCCCTCACCAAGGTCTGACATTCACCAGCAGAAAGCACAGTCAGACTGTACCTGCTGCACCGCACCAGGTGTTGCAGCCATGAACATACTAACTGCAGACAATCTGCTAGCCAGTCCATATTACATGTTCACAGAGGAACTATGTGTACCCAGCAGATGCCTCAGTGATGGGGTCCCAGAACAGAGAGCACACAGATATCACTAGAAACAGTTGTCATAGAGTACAATGTGGGAACTATGTCACTGGTCACTGCCCGGTCAGAGTGAGAGTGTCCTCCTAGTAGGACATACTGTGGCCACCCTCTCCATGCATGTGGTGGTTGGGCACTATGATGTCCCAGCCATTGCCCTACCCCCGATGCAGACGCATCCTGCCCAATCCACCCTGTATGGGTATATCCACAATACCTTGCTCCTCAGTATGCACATTTGCAGGCTAATGCTGGAAACAGTGGGTCCAGTGAGGTGTAGGAAGCCACAAAACAATGGATAGACATTCACACACCCACTCCTATTGCAGCATTGTGTAAAGATAGGGGTGGATGGCAACCCTGCCCGCTACACTGATCCCGATCATAGTGCAGGCATTGCTAAGGTGTGCAGGAGCTAGTAGTAGGGCTCTGGTGATAACTGATGCTCCATGCTGGAGCCAGCAGCCTGACTCTCCATGAAGCTTTGGATAGTGGAGTCTGTGTGTGGGTGTTTGTACCCCCATGTTGATGTTATATATCTGCAATGTTGGGTAAAATGTTGGGACATACTCTGCAACATCCACAGCTGGGACCTAAACTGTTACTCTGTGATTGTTTTGTCTTGACTAGATTGTAAGCTCTGAAGAGCAGGGACTGTCTCTCTTACATGTCTGTACAGTGCTGCATACGATTGGTAGCACTATATAAATGATCAATAGTAGTAGTAGTAGTAGTAGTAGTAGTAGTAAACCTCTGACTCTCTGCTTCACAACACACTGGCTGTGTGTACTGCATCACACTGTTGCCGCAGAAGCACAGCTGTCCCTGGGGCTACCTTTGCTTTCATCAGACAGATCTTGTTTGTTGCACTGCACATCACGCACTGGAATAGGGCCCCCTCTGACACCAACACCCCCTCCCCCTCCATGCTAACATGCCCATATGCTGTCGGGACTGGTAGTGCGCAGTCCAAGGCTATCCAATGTACAGATAGGCGGGTGCCTAGGGTGCAGGGTCTGGGGTGGGGAGGCATAAATGGACATCCACACATCCCACCCATCACCGCCTGCCAATGTTATGTCCCTTCCACATGGGGGAGAGATGACTGGGGGGGGGGGTGTCAAGTTGGTGATCTAGCAACTATTGCCTAGGGTGGACCTGGTAAACATAAGCAGATTGTGTTATGCCAGAAGACTGTGGAAGGGCTAGGGCATGCAATGTGGGTACAGTGTACCCAGTTTGGATTACTGGGTGTGTACATATTTCAGCCAACGTGTGGTCACACCCTGCACTGCCTTACCAGGGGCTGTAGTAAAGGGTGTTCATTTAGATGGGTTTATGGACAGTTTGGGACTTATCCTGGGGAAGGTCTGTAGACCCTTGTTAGAGTGGTCCCCAGATGTGCACTGCTTGCCCCATTACGGGCATTGTGGTTCCTATGTGATGTTTGGGGTACCTGCTGGGTACGTGTCCCCTGGATGGGACACTGTGGAATACAGAGTACTGGGCATGTTTGACCTTGATCAGACACTGTCTTGCTGATTTTCAGTTTCTGTGTTCCTATGTGCCACCTAGGCAATAGCCTAGTCCACCCTGTGCCCCAGTTGCCCCCACTGCATGTCCCACCTTCAACCCCCTTTGCCCCATCACCATAGTGCCCTTTCATACTTGGGCACTATGCTGTTGCTGCAAATGGGCGCTACTATCACTGTTTTGGGCTCCCTGTCTGTACTCTACATAGCTGACAATGAAATGGTCTCTCTCTCCTGCAAATGTGCATTTACCTACAGGTTTTCACTGGCGGTAATGTCCCGGCGGTAATGTTCCAGCGTTAGTGCTACAAGAGCCTCTCCCCACCCATTGACCCTTTCTCTCCGCCTTCTCTCCACCCTCTAGGACAGTTACTGCTGCCGGTAACGTTACCGCGTGGTAACGTTACCAATGCTACATTACCACGCCTTAGTAAACATACCCCTAAATATGGTAAGCATGCCTGCTTTTAAAAAGCCTTTTTTCTAAAATGGCATTTACATGTGTAAGCCAATCTACATTTGTAAATGCTGCTATTCAGAAGTGGGGATGGTTCTAAAATAAATTCCAGTTGCCTTTAAATGAGTAAATGAGAATGAATGAGAAAGATGAGCAAAAGAGCTAAGAAATGTTAGTATTAATTTTGGGCATCTTTAATTTATATAATATGTTCAGGCATTGGAAGTGTGAAAAATTGTGAATAAGGCACCTTTAGTATATATGGGCCAGATTTTCGAAGGCATTTACATGAGTAATTGCCCTAGTTACCCATGTAAATGCCTTAACTGGGGTTTTCCAAAGCACCCACCTACATGGGTAATGCCTTTGGAAAATCCCGGCTTTGGTCCCTAAAGCACCCAGATGCTATGCAGTTAGCATCGGGGCATGTTGGGAGCGTTCCGGGCGGAGCAGGGGTGGAAGAAAGGGCTAAGTGGGTAGCAGTGATTTTCAATGCTTTCTGCTTAGCCCTCTGTGCCTTAAAGATAGGCAAGATTTTTCCTCGCCTCTCTTTTAGGCGCAGGGGCTAAGCAGGTAGCATCGAAAATTACTGCTACCCCCTTAGCCTCGACGGCTGCCAGCATGTCCAAGGAAATGTGCATTTTTACTTCCATTACCGCAGAAGTGAAAATCTGGGATAAGGGTGTCGGCGGGCAAGCTATGCACTGATGTGGTACATAACCTGCCTAACTGAAAATCGGGCCCTATGGCTTTATGATTCCTGGGCATTGGCAGAGTGAAAAATATGTGGAACATTAAGAAAATAATGTGAAGGTTTTGTCATAATGGACATGTTGTTATGACAGGGTTTTTTGTTGGCACATGAAAGAACTTGAGAGCTTCTCCTGTTGAAGATTTGAGCCAACACTGAAGCCTTTTTTCCTTCCTTGAGTAAGACCCTGGGACCAGTTATGAAAATGATCATGGTTTCCCAGAACTTGATAAAGTGAGATAGTTAATTCAGAGATTGATTAGGAGTTTGACAGTTGCTCTCTGAGTTGGGGTTCATAAATAAAACCTTTAAAAATAAGACACTTTTTAGGACTTTTCATCTAGGTTCCCTATTATATATATATCCATATCTTAAGCAAAAGTGAATATGTGTTATAAAGTATAGGGATGGATCTTCAGCCTGGATGGTGACCATCATATATGTTAAGGACCAGCACTGCACTTAACACAGTGCACAATATATTCAGGACACCTAGCTATATAGGTAGTGGTGCTAAATATACAGAAAATGAAGTCACCATGATGACATTATCCATTTAGCTGAGGCCTGCTATTCACAAGCCTAAAATTGATATATACTGTACTTTTTTGAGATAGTGGCTGAATAGCCGTGCTGTCCAGATTATATTTTTTTTCTTACTCCTTTTTATTTTCATAGTATCAGGTCATTTAGCAATTTAAATGGCTTGATACTACTCATATATTTTTTGAAAGCGCACAGAGAAACAAGTTATATATCCACTTGTTTGAATAGCTCGCCAATAATTTATTTATTTATTGGGGTTTTTTATACCGCTTTATCAACATAACCAAGGCTGTTTACAAGGAGCTCAAAAATGACAATGAACTCAAATATTTTCAATGGACATAAAGTTAACACACAAAGGGGTATGTTTACTAAACCGTCTTAATGTTACCGGCATTAGTTGCAGTCTTACTGTAATGAATGCCATATAAGGTAGTGGGCGTTCCGGTCTTAAGGTAGCATTTCGGGTTATTGCCCGATAAAGTCCATTAACGCGCGATAGAGGGAGCCGTGGCATTTTAACTAGCGTTAGCCATAATTAGGCGCGCTTACCTACAAACACAGCAACAGAGGTGTAGCACACTGGTTAATACAAAACAGGGGTCATGAGTTTGATCCCCCAGTGGGCTTAATGAGTAAGGCTGTCTGAGGCATTATCCTTTACTTTAAATCAGTGCTGTCTGAGGCATTTTCTTTTTTAATTTAAATTAGTCCTGCCAGCAAACACACCCTCACAGTGCCGTAACCTAAGGTGTTGCATAAGGCACCCTATAAGGAACTCCAGAGGGCACATTATAAAGGTCACTGTCCTCCAAGGCAACTTATAATGTTCCCTATAGGGTGCTTTATAAGGCACCTTATAGGGCACTTTATAGGGCGCCTTATGAGGCATCTTAAGGTTACAGCACTGTGAGGGTGTTTTTGCTGGCAGCACTAATTTAAATTAAAAAAGTAAATGCCTCAGACAGCCCTATCAAATAACACCACTATGGGATCAAACCCATGACTGCTGCCTCCACAGTCATTGAAGTAACCAGTGGGCTACATCTCTATAGCTACTAACAAACCCCTGGCTGGCTACAGAAGGACTGCAGGTCACCACACAAACTGTCTTCTGTGGTTACCATGATAGCTTTAACCCACCCGTACCCATGATGCACTGCACATGCAGATCAGCAGTCTACGGATGATCACAAGATGGGTATGCACCCCAAAGCACCTCGGCCTGGTAGGGGGAACTGACCGTGTGTGTTACTGGCACAGAGTAGCTACAGACCGACACATTGTGGGGGTACTGTGCTCACCCTGAGGGCAAGGTGGGGCACCCAGCACCAGGTCCGCAGCACCTGACTTAGCTGAGATAGGCTATATTGCAGGTTGCCATCAGTGCCAGTGTGTGATAGGTAGCCTTTGTAGATACACCTGTGTCCATCCGTATTTCCCAGTCACATCTAGCCCTTGTGGACTAGGATGCACCCAGAATAGTGCATATCCTGTGTGGGTGCCATGCTCACATGATTTAAGTGAAGGGGGGTGTTTGGACCCATAGGCGGATTATGTAGCACCACCCAACCTGCCCTCTGGGGCTCAGGATCTCCCACCAACAGATCCACATTCTACATCCCTTCAATGGTGGCAGTAGAGGGGACCATCAACCCCAGTCTTGCTGGGGAACAGGCACCCTACAGGGCAGTCAGTGCAGATCTGTCCACATCCATAAGGCAATGGCAGACAGACAGTAGGCCTGGAAATGCTCAGCTGCCCCCCCACCACTATCTGACATTCTCCAGCAGCGAGCACAGTGAGTTCCTGGAGATGTGTGCACCCAAAACTGGGATGTGAGCACACACACACAAGCAGATAAGTTAGTGACTTGACCCCAGAAAAGAAAACCCATAAACATCACTCAAGACAAATACTATATAGCACTATGGGGGAACCTAGCCATGCCGTGGTCACTGCTCAGTCAGGGTGATAGTTACCTCCCAGCAGGACATGCTGTGGCCACCCTGTCCGTGAGGTGGTGGTGGTGGCCGGGCACTACAATGTCGCAGCCATTGCCCTATGCCCTGTGCAGATGCATCCTGCCCAGGCCACCCTGTCCGGGCCATACCCAGAGTACCTTGCTCCTCATTATGAACACAGACAGGCTAACACTGGAAACAGTGCAAGCAGTGTGGGCTGAGTAAGGTGTAGGCATCCACAACACAATGGATAGACAGACACACTCCCACACCTATGCCAGCATTGTGCAAATATAGAGGCTTTTGGCAGCCCTGGCCACCACACCAGTCCTGGGCACAGTGTAGGCATGGCTTTGGTATGTAATACTGTTGGGGTCACTCCCCGGGGTGGTAAACACTATCAGAAACCAAAACTGAAACACACTCCACAGATATCAGAAAGGTTGCAATGATGCAGCTCTATCAGCAAATTGTGCTTAACTTAGGAATTGATATCTGCCATTAATCATAGCAACCTTTTGATATATGTGTAACGTATTCCAAAGTTTAGGGCGGCATTGCTAAGGTATGCAAATGCTAGCATTGGGAGATGCTGCTCCACGCAGGGACCAACAGCCTGACTCTCCATGAGGCTTTGGATAGTGGAGCCTGTGGGTGTGGGTGTTTATGCCCCTGTTGGCCGCTGCTCTAGGGCAGAGGTTCCCAACTCCGGTCCTGGTGGGCCAAACATGGTTCAGGTTTTCATGCCGTCCCTAATGAATATGCATGAATACATTTGCATACAATGGGGCGGCGCATGCTAATGTAGCACAGGCATATTTATTAGGGACAGCATGAAACCTGAATGGTGTTTGGCCCTCCAGGACTGCAGTTGGGAAACTCTGCTCTAGGGATTACACATGTTTATGGTGTCTGTGCTCTGTAGGGTAAAACATGGGCATTTCAGGCATGTTTATTTTATCTGCAATAAAGGTTCTGTCTTTATTACCACAGTTTAGTAGTTGTTGTTGTTGTTGTTAAGTGCCGTCTAGGGAAAATATGGGGAAAGGGTTGGCATGAGCCACAGCTGGGACTTGAACTTGTGACCTTCTGCTCTTGAACACACTGGCTGTGTGTACTGCACCTCACTGTTGCCACAGGAACAGTTCATTCCCTGGGGATACCATGACTGTTCGTCAGACAGGGCCTGTCTGTTGCAGTGCACGGCACCCACCTAAACGGGACTAGGCTATGGTCTGCTGTGGGCAGATGCCACTGCCCCCTCTGCCAGCAGCACCCCTCCGCCACCATGCTACCATGACATTATGCCGGTGGTGCGCAGTCCCAGGCCATCCAGTATGCTGGTAGGCAGCTGCCTATGGTGTGGGTTCTTGGGTAGGGGTGCCTACATGGACATGCATGCTCCCCCCCCCCCCCGCACCGCCTGCCAATATTATGTACCCTTGGGGGTACCTGCTGAGTAATCTCCCCTGTGCCACTGTGGGACACACACTCATGCTCATGTTGGACCCTCGTCAGTTGCTGTCTTGCTGCTTTACAGTTTTGGCATTCCTATGTGCCACCTAAGCATCTGCCTAACCCGCACTGTGCCCCAGCTGGACCACAGCATGTGCCGCCTGCAGCCCCCTGTATCCCATTTGCAGCATCAGTACAGTTGCCGTTTCCTACATGCCCACTCTGCTGTTGCTGCACATGTGCATGCCATAACAAACCTGCCCAATCTAAACGACAGAAACCCTGATCAGCGCTATTTCAATGTGGGATCATTCACTTTGTAGGGGGATAGAGCATAGACCCTTCCAAACATGATATCTTAATTTTTACGCTTTGTCAGTAGTGTTGCTTTATGTTTATCATTAATATCACTATTGGCCAGCTTGGTTATTGGGATTTTAGATGTGGTTCTGGTCCTTTTATATGTTTATTTGCCTTTTTGGTTCCTGCACATGTATCACAACTATCACTTTTCTGGGTTTCCCTGCCTTTGCTGCACATTGCTGACTGAAATGGTTTCTCTTTCCTGCAAATGTGCCTTAACGCGAGGGTTTCACTGGCATTAGTGTTCAGATCCGGATTTCACAGCGTTAGTGTGCCTGGAGCCTCTCCCCTCACACTCTCTGCCCATTGACCCCTTCTCTCCGCCCTCTGGGAAGCCTTACTCCACTCTTCAGACCCGGATTTCACAGCGTTAGTGTGCCTTAACGCCTGAGTGAAGGAGCACAGATTGGGAGATTAAGATCATACTCCACATGCCTTGGTTTAAGAATGAGACTCATTACTGTCTTGGTATGAACCCATGTGAGAGAAATAGCCCCCAGATCCGAGGAACTTTACATGTCTTCCAGGAGCAACCCTAAGATCCATAATGAAACACAGGAAACCACAGGGAGTGACTATAGATTCACTTATTAAAGGCTTTCTCATTGCATTATGGATGATGCAAACAAAGAAATACAGGGCTTGATATTCAGCAGCGGCAGCTGGCCAATCTAACGCAGCTAGCCACTGCTGATGAACTTTAAACCTGGATATTCAATATCGGGGTCATATTCAGCCACAGCATGGAATATCTGGTGTGTGGATTTACAGAAAGCTAACTGGACAGCGGAGATATTCAGCCACTGCCTGGTTAACTTCTGCAGCAAAAGTAAGGCCAGCCTTTGCTGCACCGTTCTTTCGTCACTTAGCCATAACCGGGCAGAAGCTCAATATTGCAGCTGCCAGGTTATGGCCAGATGCCACCCACGGAATGTCCCAGTGCTAACTGGTCATCGCGGCATGCAGAGGCAGCATCCATGGATATTCTGCAGCACTAACCATGTTAGTGCCGCAGAATAGCCCAGATAAGGGAATAACGCAATGTGCTAAATTATTCATGTGGGAAAAGCATTTCAGTAAAGTTTTATATTGAAAAATCACATATCTACTGACTGCTTATTCACTTAAACAATGGTTGTTGTTGTTAAGTGCCGTTGAGTCGGAGTCGACTCATGGCGACCCTCTGGATAGCTATCCTAAATTGTGTTCGGTCTTCAGTCAGGCGGCTCATTGTTGACAGACTGGTACCCGTAGCTGCTGTTATTGTATCGATCCATCTCATTGCTGGCCTTCCTTTTTTGCGTTGACCTTCTATCTTGCCAAGCATGATGTCTTTCTCTAATGATCTCTCTCTTCGCATGATGTGTCCAAAGTATGAAAGTCAAAATCTTGTCATCTGAGCTTCTAAAGAAAGCTTAGGTTTGATTTCCTCTAGTACCTACTGGTTTGTTCTTCGGGCAGTCCATGGTATACACAGTATTCGCCGTCAGCACCATAGTTCAAAGGCATCAATTTTCTTCCTGTATATCTTTTTCACTGGTAATATATTTAAAAAAGTAAAGCCACAATTCAGTGGGTTCACTGGTGACGGTTCCCCTAAAACACTGTGTACAAGAAAGAAAAAAGGGCTTCAAGATAATGTTTTAATATATTCTATTTATTTAATGTTCAGTTATTTTAGTGTTTGTTCAGTATGGTTTATCTATTTATTATACTTTGAGCCCAGTTCACAAAGGGGCACATCTAGGCCGCCTGGATGGCTCGAGCAAGGCACCTTCCCCGCAGGCTGCCCTGGCTGCTGCAGCTCAGCCCCCCTCTTCCCCATCACCCGACCCATGGCTGGCCAACCGGGACTTGGATCGGGCAGAAGGGACCCCCCTGCACCCAGCCCTGGTCCCGGGGAAAATCCCCAGGCCCAATCGCTGGGTCACCTTCGAGGTAGAATAAGCAGCACATCCCCAAGGACCCCACAGGATATACAAGTCCATGACCTGAATCAGCTCTGTACGACCTGCCAGGCTGGTCTGCCCCCGTTCCACCCAGTCCCACCCCCTCCTTCCCCTCACCAGCTCTCTCCATCCTACAGCTCAGGATGTGCAGGGAGGTCAGGAGGAGAATAGGGTCTAGATGGCTTGCAGTCCCGCAACCCGCGACTCTAAATCGGGCCCTTTGTGAATAAAATTTGGTGTTTTTATGTAATTTTATTGAAAATAATTTTTTGACACATGATTTCCCTGCTCGCTGTTGACAATATATTTAAAAAAAAACAACAACAACAACAAAGGTACCAGATTGATGTTAGTGGCATCCTGTACCTTCCACTGCAGATGGTATGCGTAAAGGGTATTTTTATTTTTTTTTTTATTGAATTTTTTTATAGAATTTTTAACAACACAACAAAACAACACCAATACTATACAACCACATTCTTCTTAACAGACTAAACCCATCCCCATCCCCCCAACTGCCAGTTCCCCGAACCCCCTCCCCAACCCCTCCCCACCCCCCGTCTCCCTGTGCGCCCAGCAATATACCTCAACAGACATGTCATGCCCTAGACAGCCAAAAGCAAAACATCCCCTCAGTGACTAAAAACATAGTCATGCCCATCTAGGCAGAACTCTGGCTTTACCAGCATAATCATCTAAATATTGCCATTTTGACATGTTGAGGATGGCCAAATCTTTTTTTTTTCGACCGGCCCCCGAATGAGCCATGAGGGCCCCTTGCTGACAGTTTTTCCGGTACTGTTCTTTCTCATATCCAGCATATACACACAGTAAATTCCACCAGTGGAGAACATCTAACTTGGTGGAGTCCTTCCAGCAGTTTACAATCATCTTAATGGCTACGGCCATCATAAAATCAAACAAAAAGGCTGTGCCCTTTATTAGGGAGATGCCATCATCCATGGATCGAAGGATCACAGTCTTCCAGGATACCTGACCTTGAACACCTAGGATCTCTTGCATCTTGCACCAAACACTCCTCCAGAATACCTGAACATGCGGGCAAGCAAACATCATGTGTGCTAGAGTGCCTGGGGAGAGGCCACATGACCAACACTTGTTACCTACAGACGAATCCCACTTCGTGAGTTTGACCGGGGTTATATGAGCCCTATGCATAAAGAAAAACAAAACCTGCATTATTGAGGCCCCCTTGGAAACCCGATTAACTCGCTCCCAAATTTTCTCCCAATGGACCTGCTGTGTACTATCCCCCAACTCAAATTCCCACACCGTGCCAGGACTTGACCCTCTCACGAGGGGCTGATCCCGTAATATCCCATAAAATTTAGATGATGCACCCCTCAGCCCCGCATGCTGTTCTGCCACCACTTTTAACTTCCACTCCTCCCCTAGCCCGTCCGCACGAATATGGGCTTTTGAGAGACAATGAGATAATTGTAACCACTGAAAATATAACCGTGCAGGTAACGCAAACTCCTGAGCCAGCTCCTCGAAAGACTTCCACCTCTTACCCCAAGCAAGCTGCCCAATTCGCCATATACCTCTATTAGCCCATTCCTTCCAAAATATCAGTTTATGACCGATCTGCAACCTAGAGTTGTACCATATCGGTTGAGGACCAGCAGGGGGGTCTTCCAATACCTGCCCCAATTCATGATACGCAAGCTGCGTGGCCCTAAGTACTCTGCCTGCCCCAAAGGACTCCGGGAGCCGCATACCAATTAACAATGAGAGCGGAATAGGAGCAACTAAACACTCTTCGACCCTCAACCAAATGGGTTTCTCTCCCCTGGAGTCCGGTGCCACCCAACACGCGCCTTGCCTGAGTCTAAACGCATGGTGGTACTTTCGAAAATCTGGAAATTGGACTCCCCCCGCACTGGTTTTAGCCTTCAATTTCCTAAGGGCAATTCTAGGCGGCTTCCCGTGCCATAAAAAATTTGCTAATAACCGCTCCAGCTCACCATAAAAGTGTGGGGGAAGCTCAATTGGAAGCATTTCTAAGACATAATTAACCTTAGGCATCAGAACCATTTTGATCGACTCTACTCTGCCCCACCAAGAGAGATGAAGTGGTGACCACTGAACAGTGAAAGATCTAATAGTATCCGTCAGTGCCTTAATATTGAGAGCGATGACATCATCCACAGTAGTACCAAATTTGACTCCGAGATACTTGAAGTCGCCCGGCGCCCATACGAAAGGGTGCTCCTCAACCAGCGCCTTCTCCATCCATCTGTTCATGGGGAACACCACAGATTTCTCCCAATTTATTTTATACCCAGACAGCCGCGAATACTTTCCGATAACACGCAGCACTTCCCCAATCGAGGAAGGACGAAGAAACAACAGGAGATCATCCGCGTATGCGGAGACCTTGATTTCTAAATCCAGAATCTTTATACCCTGTATTCCCGGGGCCTGATGGATCAGCAACAAGAGAGGCTCCAGAGCAATATTGAACAATAGTGGGGAAAGTGGGCAGCCCTGCCTGGTACCCCGGTGAAGGGGGAAAGAGGCAGACAACACCCCATTAACTAAGATTCGCGCTGACGGATGTGAATATAACATCTGAACATAGCGGATGAATTGCTCCCCGAACCCAAACCATTGCAGCACCGCAAAAAGAAAACCCCACTCCAGCCTGTCGAAGGCCTTCTCAGCGTCCAGAGAGAGACCCGCAACAGGATCCGGGAAATTCTCAGCGACCGACAAAAGATTCAACAGTAAACGCGCATTATCCGACGTCGCTCTCCCTTTAACAAACCCGCACTGGTCGGGATGGATCAGCTCTAACAGAGCCGTTTCTATTCTCCGCGCCAGGATAGTTGAGAACACCTTATAATCTGCGTTCAACAGTGAGATCGGCCGGTAATTTCCAACTTCCATCGGATCCCTCCCCGGCTTACTTAAAACAACTACCGTAGCCTCATTAAAGGCTCCCATGGCCGGTGCTTGAGCCTCCAGGCGCTCGAAATATTCCCTCATATAGGGGACCACCTCCTCCCTAAATACCTGATAAAACTCCATGGGAATCCCATCAGGGCCTGCCGCCTTCCCCCTGGCCGCTGTGCGGATCACCTCCCCAATCTCCCCAACAGTGATTCGTTTATCTATCTCCACAGCCTGCTCAGCTAAGAGTGAGGGATGTGGCAGATGCGCCAACAAGGAGAGAAACTCCTCTCCCACCATCTCCCCCTCTGAGGAATAAAGCTGCTCATAAAAAACCTTAAAGGCCCCCGCAATTTCTTCATCCTTGAGTAAAAGCTTCTGCTGACCGGACCTAATGGCCTCTACTTTCGCTTTTCCTTCACGCGGCTTCAAAGTGCGCGCCAAGAGGCTACCCGCCTTATTCCTTTCAAAATAATAACCGGATTGCTGCTGAGATAGATTTTGAACAACTTCAGTACTGAGGAGTTGATTATACTGATACCGTAAACGCTGCAACCGTATCAGAATACAAGGCTCCGATCCCCGCACAAGTAACCTCTCCCCCGCCTTGATTTGGAGATCCAGAGCCGCCAGCTTAGCTGCCTTGGCCCGGTGCTCCCGAATAGAATAACTCGTTATCTGCGCTCTACAGAAGGCCTTAAAGCCTTCCCACCAGGCCCATCCCGCAGTAGCATCTGGGAGATTCCGAAGAAAATATTCCCTAATGCTCTGTATCATGAAATCTCTGAACTCTACCTCCTCCAGCAGCGAACGTCGGAAAAAAAAACCCGATCGCGGAGCATGTGCACAGGTTAGAGCAATCCTCATAGTGACGGCTGCATGGTCAGAAACATGGGTAGCAGAAATCTCCACCCTATCAATCGCAGCGACTAATGACTGGGATACTAAAAGATAGTCAATACGAGAATGGGATTTATGGGGAAGAGAGAAAAAGGTATACTCTCTCTCCATGGGATGCATAAGCCTCCAAATATCCACTAGTGCGAAATCTCTCATTATAGAGAGTACCGTTAAAGCAGCGCGGCCCTGCCTATGGGGCTTAAAAGGTGCACAATCCAATAAGGGGTCCAAAACAAGATTTAAGTCTCCTCCCACTACTATGTCAACCTTCCCATAATCTTGTACCTCTTTTGCCACCCCCTGAAAAAATGAAACATCATCAACATTAGGGGCATAGAGATTAAAGATTGCCATTCTCCTCCCCTGAATCTGCAGGAGCACTGCGCCCCACGGCCCTCTAGGTCTGCCCTCAAATGTTCTATGCTGGGAGCCAGAGCCCTCTTAACAAGAGTTATAACCCCGTTCTTTTTAGACCGAGCCTCAGAGTAGGCCACCACCAGATACTCCTTCGTTGCAAGTTTCAGAGCTTCAGAGGCCACCAGTCGCGTTTCTTGTAGGAGAACTATGTCAGCCTGCTCTTTCTTACAATAAAGGAGTATCTTTTTCCTTTTGATAGGATTATTAATGCCCTTCACGTTCAGGGATAAAAATTTAAGAAAACCCACGGTGCAGGATGCAAGAGGGAATCAGCCAGAAAACTGCTTTTGCCAATAACAACAGACATACGTAACTATAACTGCCAGCAAGACATAATAAAACATGCACACTTATATCCGACCCCAGCCCACAAGGAGACATACCCCTATCCCCACAGAAGGAACGAAACGGGTGAGCCAGCTGTACCTACAACTGCCCCAGCCACCCGCCAACATCCCCGATCTTCGTACTCTCCCCCTTCCACCCTTTAGTTACCCCCCCCAGTACCCCGACAGAATCACAAACTCTACAGTTGGTTTAAATCTCCCCCAACTAACAACCCTCACCTAACCAGCCACACAACAGTCCCCCCCCTTACAACTTGCCAGAGCCGAATATTGCCTCAAACACCAAAACAAGTTCAGACCAGAACCAATTCAGTCCAAGACCAAGACCTCAGCGCATCACCGCAGCCTCTTGTTCTTCCAGGAAAGTGCGCAGAGCCGAGGGATCTTCAAACATCCGGGTTTGGTTATGGAGGGTCACACGCATCTTAGCCGGGAACAGCAAGCCGTACCGGGCCTGAAGGGCCTGCAACCGAGGCCGCAGAGCAAGCAGCCGCTTCCGCCGCCGTTCGACCGGACCGTCGCCTTGTGAAAGTCCGGGTAAAAAGCAACCTTTTGGCCCTCCAGCATGATGTTAGGAAGCGCCCGAGCAGCAGCTAAGATCTGAACCGCTTGGGAGTGGCGCAAAGCACAGAAAATTATAGGCCTTGGAAGCTTCACGTGGGGGCCCGGGTGCGACGGTATCCGATGAGCCCTCTCGATCTCGAAAGGGAGCTCAAATTCAAGCCGCAGAATTTTCGGAACAGCAGTCCTTAAAAAGGCTTTGATGTCGCTGCCTTCTGACCCCTCCGGCACCCCAACCACGCGAACGTTATTCCGGCGGGTCCTGTTGTTCAGCTCCTCAAGGCTCCGCTCCAGATTTACAATTCGCTTAGTATTTGCGCCCACCTGCTTAAAGCGCTCCTCATGGGCCGCCACCTTACAGTCCAGATCGCTGAAGCGCTCTGCCAATGACGCGATTTGTTGCTTAAGCTCCTTCAACTCCGCAACATCGGCCTGCACACCGCCCAGGGTTTCCCCGTTGACCGCTACCATCTCCCGCACTGCGCGGATTTCAGCCAGCACCTCGCGCAGCCCTGCAGGACCCTCTCCAGCGCCCGCCATCTTTTGCGGGGAGGGCGGATCAGGTTTGAGTCTTTTCGTGCCAGATCCCGTTGCCGCACTATAATCTAGGCGCGCAGGTTTGCTCACTGACATTTCTCCTTCAAGCGTGGCTAGCAAAGAATGAGATAGAATCCACCCACGGGGTACTAGGGAGCAGGATTGCGATCAGGGATGCTGAGCACAGGGCTTAAGCAGCCATCTTGGAACCAGCTAGCTCCGCCTCCGTCCGTAAAGGGTATTTTTAATAAATGCCGGTAACATTTCAGCAGCTACGTTCACGCGTGATAAGTAACGTTAACGCGGGACCGGCCCATCCATTGAGCGAGAATGTTTTTTGCATAGGGCCCCGCATTTCGGGGGGCCCCGCGCAAACATTCTGCTTTAAAAGTAAATTTAAAAAAAAATAAGCTGACTGCTGCCGCCGTGACAGCTGCAAAATTGATTCCCCTTTTGCCACCCCCCCTTCCCGGCAGAGCCCTCCCTGCAGCGTCAGCTCCTTCTCCGCGCCAACTTTCAGAGCCGCGAAGGGAGACTTTCTCCCTTGCGGCTCTATTAAGCTCACCGGGGCTGATGGGAAACAGGCATTTCCTGTTTCCCATCAGCCCCGGCTGGCGCAGAGAGGGAGCTGATGCAGGGAGGGAGGGGGGTGTCGTGGGGCACTCGATTCTGTCACTGCTATGGTGGTAGCGGCAGCAGTCAGCTTTTTTTAATATTTTAAATTTCCCCTAGGCTGATGGCGGGAGGGGGTTTAGGACTGGTAATGGGCTGTGGGGGGGGGGCTAAGACTGAAAATGGGGTGATGGGGGTTAGGTTTGGAAGTGTGCTGATGGGGGGTTAGGACTGGTAATGGGCTATGGGGAGGGTGGTTGGACTGGAAATGGGTTGATGGGGGGTAGGACTTGAAGTGGGCTGATGGGTTTAGGACTGGTAATGGGCTGTTGGCTGATGGGGGGTTAGGACTGGTAATGGGCTATGGTGGGGGGCTAAGACTGGAAGTGAGCTGATGCAGGGTTAGGACTGGTAATGGGCTATGGAGGGGCTAGGACTGGTAATGGGTTGTGGGGTTGCTAAGACTGGAAATGGGCTGAGTGGAAGGGGAGGCTTGAACTGCAAATAGCTGATGGGGACGGGGGCTAGAAATGGAAATGGGCTGAGTGGAAGGGGGGGGCCTGAACTGAAAATAGCTGATGGGGAGGGGGGCTTAGAATGGAAATGGGATGTGTGGGGGGGAGGAGCTAGGACAGGAAATGGGCTGATGGAGGGGCTAGGATAGGACTGGAAATGAGCTGTTGGGGGGAGCTAAGATTGGAAATGGGCTGTGGTGGGGCTTGGATTGAAATGGACTCATGGAGGGGCTAGAACTGGAAATAGGCTCATGGGGGTGCTTGGATTGGAAATGGGCTGAGTGGAGGAGAGCTAGGATTTGACATGGGCTGATGGTGGGGCTAGAAAAGGACTAGAAATTGGCTGATGGGGGGGCTGGGATTGGAAATGAGCTAATGGAGGGACTTGGATAGGACTGGAAATGGATGGAGGAGCGTGGACTGGAAATGGGCTGATGGGGGGCTAGGACTGGAAATGGGCTGATGTGGGGACTAGAAGGGAGCGGATGCTGGGTGGGGCTGGAACTAGAAGGGAGCTGATGTTGCGGGAGGATTACAATGGGATGGTGTGGGAGAGTGAAATGGAGAGGGGAAAATATTTTGTGTGGGAGGGAAGAAAAATCTACAATTGGCCGGGTATTGGGAGATTAAGTGGGGATTGAGGATGGAGGGGTAAAATTTGAGTGGATGAAATAGGAATGAGGAAAGAGCAAAAGGAGAAAGATCAGCATGTTAAAGCAGATGTAGAGAGAGAATGTTGAGTTCAATTAGCAAAGTCTTGGGGGGGTGGGGGGCGCGGAGGACATAAGGCTGAAAGTTTGCTTAGTTTGCTCAGTATCCTTGCACCAGCCCTGATTAGGAAGAGTGAGTATTGAACTCCCTTCAGTATAAAGCGGGATTTCCTGTACCATGTAAGAAACCTGAGAAAGGGTTACATATTTTTGTCACTTACAGTCATAAACCCTGCACCAAATGTGGATGGTCCCTGATATTTTCGGCAATTATAACCTGAAATCCAAGTAAATCAGGGTACAAATACCAACATCCTTAATAGATTCTTGGGGTATTCGTTCATTTATAGAACAAAAAAAAATGCAGTGGGTGTGTCAAGTCAATACTGACTCAGCCCTGGGTTTTCTTGCAAGGCCTTTCTTCCATGTAGTGAGTTTACAGCCCTTGGTATTCCAAGGTGGTTTCCCATCCAAGTACTAACCAGTCCCAATCCTGTTTAACTTCAGAAATCAGTGGACTGAAGACTCTTACAGAATGATAATTTGTTAATTTTTTAATGACATTTTGATTAAGGTCATCACAACTCAGCACCCCATGAAATAGTCAGATTTTGGGAGATATCTGCATCCATGAACCAAATCGGAGATTTTTCTACCCACTTCCAGTTCTAGAGAAATTTTTAAGCTGAAATCTGAATGAAATAGATATGTGGAGTAGCCAATTGCTTAGAGCAGCGACCAAGAAACCAGGGTTCAATTCCCACTGGCACTCTGTGGCCTTTGGCAAGTCACTTACCTTCCGTTTCCTTCAAAGAAAGGCCTGGCAATCTACTGCAGGCCACACCTTGCCAAGAAAACCCACCAGCTTCTGGGTTGCAAGTAGAATTGACTCAATGGCACACATTGCATTGTCTAGAAAGACTGACCAATGGAAACCGTAACACATATTTTACCATGAAGGAAATGCAGGAGGTCAAATTGACACCTTCTTAAAAATGCACCTTTCTTTTTCTTCACACTACATGTTTAAAACTATGAAACTGCTCATTAATATTGTTCTACTTTTCTAAGCTTCTACAAAGTTTGTTTTCATGCCTAGACATGTATGATTCAATGCTAAAAAAGAATTAAGCAGAATAGCCCTCTAGTTCAGACAGACCTTCCTCCCGAATTAATATAAATTGTCCAGGTGTTGTTATAGAAGATCATCTAATTGAAATAAATAAAATGTTCATATACAGCAACATTGTAAATCCTGGGCTGGAAGAAGAAGGAAAACAGCTTCTTGTTGGACCCTGGGTTATTTTTTTGACATTTCCTAAAACATTATGAAATTTTATATAGATTTCCATATTATTCTACACATCATAGTGCAAGGTATTGCATTACATATTCCTGAACTCTAATTAAAATGAATTAAATTGAATAGGGATATTGGAGTCACTTATTTTCATTCAGTAGGAGAGAATTAGAAAGCTATGTAGAGGGTTCACTGATTTGCACAGTGTCAGGAAGCATTAAGTGAACTATGGCTAAATAACGCTCTTTTGTTCCCCGAAGAAAAGAACCTGTGCTGTAGATCTATGATATATTCCAAGCTATCCTCATTTTCATGCATGAGATGTGTGGAATGAGTAATTCAATAAATGTTAGAGCAATCAGCACAGCATATTTTGACAGCTAAATGGCAAGCTAAAATCTGGCACAATTTTTTTTCCATTCCAGAAACATTCTCGCTTCAGTTTTATAAAGTATTTAGAGTGATCTGTATTATATAAATATTCTAAGCAAGATCCAGTCTAGAGACTGTTATGTGTATTAGTCTTGATCTTTGAACCATATGTGTGCAAGGAAAAATGTTTTGGTTTGTTTTCAGATCATTTATGGATATTTTGGCCAATTTGGGGATTTTTTTTTTTTTTTTTTGCTTTATTTCAGTTATAAATGGAACCGTGGTAAGTGCAGCATTGACAGCATATGGTAATTCCCCCCATGCTAACTGTGCAGTCTGCACTCACTCTCCGCCCCTAGCCCACCCAGTCCCTGACCCTCTATGTGCTAAGCAGTTAGCTCAGGAGTGTTAGCACTGGCTGCTTTTAGTGTGCACAGGGGCAGCTCTATTATTAGGAAGGCTGAGGTGGCCACTTCAAATGGCAACATTTTGAAGGCATGAACAACTGCCCCAAAACATCACTGCAATAACCACTTCTGCTTCACCCCATAACATCATTTCTCCTCTAGCTCTCCCCCAGACACCGCTGCCACTTCTCACAGGATCTGCAGCGGCAATAAACTAAACCGTAAGGACGGGGTCTTTGAGTCTCTCACATGCTTCCAAGGCCTTTCTGATCCTATTCCCCTCTGACACAAAAGTATGCATCAGAGAGAGGCTGGACCAGTAGGACCTTGAAAGTGTGTAAGAGAATGTGGTTAGGATTTAGGTTATTGCCGCTACGGTAGACCTCAGGGGAAACAGCAGCAGTGGCAGTAGCTGAGGAAACTGAGGGGGAATGATGGGCAGGGATCTATGCATAGGGGGATGGGGGATGCTGGACATGGGAGGCAATAGGGAGATGGTAGGATGCTGGATGCTAGAGAGTCTATATGGAGGGAAAAATGTGAGGGATGCTGTATAAGGAGGGAAGCGGGGGGGGGGGGGGTTGCGCATGTGCAGACAGAGGGGAAGTCTGAAAATGGGGGAAGCATATGCAGACAGAGGGGAATTCTGAAAATGGGTGGGGGCATAGGGAGTTGGGGAATACTGGATATGGGAGGGGCCTTAGATAGATGCAGGGGAATGCTGGACAACAAGGATCTAGATAAGACTCAGTAAATGTCTCTCATAATATATTGTACTTAGAACTAGTTTCACAGAATTTCTAGAACAAGAACATGGCAAAAGAAAGATCTTTGGAGTAAATCTCTACAGCAGGAGTCAGTAGATTCACAAGGCAACAAAATCCAGTTAGAGTTTTCTATGAAGCTTCAGATCAGACAAACTTTGAGCCAATCACAAAACAGGAAATATGATCACCAGCAATGTTAGAGTTAAGAGCAGGCTGGATAGAACTATTCCCAAATGGAGACCTGATGGCTCATCTGCAAGATGCTTGATACCTAGCCAAAAGTGTTGTGTTTGGATTTAAAATTATATTTATTTTATTTATTTGGCTCTGATTTTATACCGCTTTTCACCAGGTCAAAGCGGTTTACAATGAACTCAGAGTACATCAAATACATAGAACATCAAATTTGTATACAATAAACTTAACTTACTAACTTATATATAATGAGTGTGTGGTATGTAATGAGAATAGTTGTAGCAGTGATTTACTTCAATGATTGCGAGTACGAAGAGGCATGTGGATATGATAGGGTTGGATTTGTCTATGTCACTGGTCCAAAGTGTTCAAGAAACAGATAGGTTTTCAGCTGTTTTTGGAATGTGAGGAGTTCTGTGGTACTTTTCATCTGGTCGGGGAGGGAGTTCCATAGGGTTGGTGCATATAGTTCAAAAGCTCTTGAACTGGTGTGCTGGGTGCCCTTCATTTTTGTGTGGGGGATGGTTAGTGCATTCCTGTTGATTTGTCAGCTGGCTCTGTTATTTATTTAGCTGTATTTACATCCTGCTTTTCACTGGGTCAAGGTGGTCAATTGGGGGATACATTTAACACAAGGGGATATGAGATACATATGCTAATACTTACAGGGAACATGGGCAATGGAGGGTTAAGTGGCTTGCCCAAGACCACAAGGAGTGCCTTGAACCCCCAGCCCTCCGGCCTGAAGTACCTTGTCCTAACCACTAGACCACTCCCTCCCTCTGTTGGATTGGAAGATATGGAGAAGTGTTTGGAGGTGGGAGGAGGAGTATCCATTTAAGATTTTGTAGGTCATCATAAGGGTCTTGTATTTTATGTGACTGTTTAGCAGGAGCCAGTGGAGTTGCTTGAGAATGGGTATATGTTCATGTTTTGGGGCTGCTAGTAGCATACGTGCTGTAGTGTGAAGAGCTGTGCATAGTGTTAAGATGGTTGATTGTGGAAGTCCTTGATAAATGGAGTTGCAGTAGTCGAAGTGTGGAAGGATTGATGCTTGAAGTGCTGATCTGAAGTCAGAGGGGTCAAGAATTTGGCGAAGGCATTGTAGGGTTCAGATTTTGTAGTAGATCATATTCATGGAATTTTTCACCTATTGTTTAAAAGTGAAGTTTTGGTCCAAGGTGATACCAAGATATTTTACTTCAGGTTGTACTTTGATTTGGATAACATTTAGGGGTCTGTTTACTAAATCGCGGTAAACGTGAATAACGCGCGTTGTATGACGTTAACGACCGCAAGTGCAGTATAACGCGCGTAAACACGCGCCAACGACCGGTAACGTCATACTACGCGCGTTGACCGCACTTAACGATCGTAAAGCCCCGCGGCGCGTTAAAACAGCGCAGAAGGTGGAGAGTGGGCGGAGAGAAGGGGTCAATGGGCGGAGAGGGGGCGGGGAGAGGCTCCCCCTCACTAACGCGCTGTAATTCTGAGCTCAATTCCAACGCGAATGAAAACCTGCCGTTGAAGGCATCTTTAAAGGTAAGAGAAACCATTTCCGTCAGCAATGTACAGAGAAACCTGGGTAACACACAAAACGTGAGCAGTGTGATACATGTGCACAGAATGAAATGTCACAGAAGACAATAAAAATGACCAGAGGAAACCCCTTTAAAAGCATAAATCAGCAGTTAAACAGTGATAGCAATGGACAACAAGGAACAGAACTCCCTGGAAAGCACAAAATAAAAACCTAATGATATGTGGAAGGGTTCACGCTTCGCAGACCCTCTAAAAGGGAAAGTCACTGTAATGGAGCTGACCTGGGAGTGTAGTGTAATGTCTCCCAATGATATCATTGTTGCCCAGCTCGGATATGGGTGTGTGTCCCTTCTGTGAGGTCCCCCTGAGGTGTATGTGCACCGTTGTCTGCATACAAGGGAAATGAGGCCACAGTAAACCTTTTGCAGAGCAGAGTCCCTGACCAGCCAGGCAGGTCATACTAACACCAGGGACAGCACCATCTCTGTGGCCCCAGTGTGGTGCAATGGACACAGCCAGTGTCTCTAAGACCAGAGGGTCACAGGTTCAAATACCAGCTGGGACTGCTGCCAACCCAGTCACAATAGTCCTACCCACCACTAAAAAGTGAAAGTAAAGACACACCTTTAATGCAGAGAACAAAGGCATGGTCTATTTTTACACCAAACCAAACACCGACACCAGAAACAGGCACAGCAACGAAAGCTGAGCCCCGCAAATGCAGCCCTAGAGGGCCCCACAGCATTCCTGTCCCATGCTGTCACATCAAAGATGCCTGTGCTGTATAGCTATGCCCCACCCCCATGGTAGGCAGATGTAGGTCAGGCATATGTATGAGGGACAGCATGAAAACACAGATAAAACGTGGAAAATAGCAGAAAGAAAACTGTAAACATCACAAGTCAGCTGGGCAACAGTGATAGCAATGGGCCACAATAAAAAACACACTCCCTGGAAAGCGAAACCAAAAAAAGAAAAGATACTTGGAAGGGATCACGCTACGGAGACCCTTTCAAAACACATCCCCTGTTATTGGAGCATTCGCGGGAGTGTCGTGTATTGTTGCCCAATGATATAATTGTTGGCCAGCTTGGTAATGGGGGATTGCCCCCTCATGCGAGGTTGTATGTGAGGTTACGTGCAAATTGCCTCCATACAAGCTATATGAGTCCACAGTAAAATGGTGCAGAGCAGGGTCTCTGACCTGTCAGGCCAGGTATCCCATCTCCAGGGATTGCATTGTCCCTGTGGCCTCAGTGTGGTGCAACAGACACAGCCAGTGCCTCTAAGACCAGAATGTCACAGGTTCAAATCCCAGCTGGGGCCATGCCAATCCTGCCCACATATTCTCCCCACAACTAAACTGTGATGGAATGGTCACACCCTTATTGCTGAGAACATACGCATGGACAAAACGCCAATATTTTACCACACCAGATATAGGCGCATTACCCAGAGCATAGTCCCCCAAATGCAGTCCTGGAGGGCCCCACACCATTCAGTTACCATGCTGCCCCCAATAAAGATACCTGTGCTGCATAACTATGCCCCCCCTTGTCTGCAGATGTAGCCCATGCATATTTATGAGGGACAGCATGAAAACCCGATCAGTGCCTGGAATGACAGGACTGGAGTTGTGGAACCCTGCCGTAAAGCAGCAGCTAACAGTGACACCCACCCACCCACCCACAGGCCCCATTGGCCAATGAAACCCGAAGAGGTAAGACAATTGGCCCTGCTGTCAACTCCCAATACTAGCAGGTGCATACCTTAGCAATGGCACCCTACACATGGGTATATGGTACACATGCACTAAAAGTTGCCAATGATAAAATGTAGAACTCATGTCCTATGTAAAGCACATTGTGCACATTGAGCTGCGCCACAACAAGCAGTCAGATGTCTGTGGTGTGTGCCGCAGGTCTGGCCCCTGACAGTGTCCAACACCCTTGGGAGTGATCCACCAGAGTATGTCGTACCACATCCATGCATGTACTGTGCCCATGACAGGTGTTGTGTGTATGGCTGCAGAACCCCCCTACAGTAGCACAATGCTGGCATAGGTGTGGGGGTGGCTGTCTGTCCAGCCAGTGTGTGGTGGCTGCAAACACTGTCGACAGGCCACACTGCCAGCAATGTTGCCAGTAGTGGGCTGCCAATGTGCATAATGAGTAGCAAAGTACCATGGGTAGAGGTCGGATAAGGCGGCCTGGCCAGGGTGTATATGCACAGGGCAAAGGGCAGTGACAGGTACATTGTAGTGCCAGGCAACCACCTGCCCAGACAGGGTGACCACGGTAGATGCCGCTGCAAGCTCAGTGTCACCCTGAATGTGCAGTGACCACAGCATGTCTAGGCTCCACCATGGTGCTACATAGTAGTTCACTCATGTGATAAATGTGGGTGTTCCCCTGGGGCCCAGTCACAAATGTATCTGCTGGCTGTGTATGCTGGCACCCCAGTTCTGGGTGCAGGCATCTCTGCTGGTCACTAGCAGCCTGTTTGCAGCTGGTAGGTGATGTGATGGAGTGGCCTGCAGGGTGTGTTGGCCTGCAGCAGGGGAATCACAGATAGTGGTTGGGATTGTCATTTTCTACCAAGTCCCAATGTCAGATTGCTCCTGTGGCATGCATGTGTCTGGAGCTGCAGTGACTGACCTGTGGGGTGTCTGCACCTCAGTAGGACTAGGGTTAATGTCCCCCCTCCACTGGCACCTTCCAAGGGAGGTAGAATGTGCAGATTATGATGGCTGACCCTGTTTGCCACCCAGGGGTGAGGGGGGGGGGCGGTGGGGCATGGGTCTACACCTGCCCCAAACAGACAGAGATGTCCAAGGTGGTCATGCAGAAAATATCTATCTCACACAGTAACACTGCTGTGGATGGTGCTGAGGACCTAGGGCTGGATGCCCCACTGCACACTCAGGGTGAGCAGAGCACCCGCACAATGTGGTGTTGGGCAGGTCCTCAATGCCAGTACAACAAATGGTCAGTACCCCCTATAAGGGCAAGGGGCTGTGGGGGGTGCACATGACAATTTACCCCTACCATGTCCAGAGTCTGTGGGGATGCATTCCATATGGTGTGCCTGTGTGGAGAGCTGATTAGCATGTGCAGTGCATCATGGGGGTGACTGTATTATTCAATCCCTCTGAAACCGCAGCACGAGCTCGCAGCCATTGATAAACCATGGGACAGCACACGTACATCTGGTAGCAGAAAGCATAGGTGCACGACACCCTACAGAGTCTGTAATATATGAGATGCCCACACTGCTGAAACCCCGACGTACCCACACACATAAAAGAAAAGATCCCCGGGCTCAATGGTACGCGCGGCGCTACGCGCGGCGCTGCACACGCAACAACGCACGTAGCTCGGCTCGCATACGCAATGTCCCGTCCAAAAGCCTCAGCAATCCCCCTCCAATATACAGGCCAATACCCCTTCCAATATACAGGCCATTGCCCGGGACTCGAACCCATGCTGCCCGTATCAGCTGTCAGTGCAGTAACCATTGTGCTACAGCTCTGTATGGGTCAGGGATGTTTGCTGGCAACCCTCTGACACATAACAGACATATACAGACATATAGAGGGAGGAGTAGCCTAGTGGTTGGGGCACGGTACTTCAGGCCGGAAGGTCGGGGGTTCAAATCCCACTAGAGGACAGCAACCTTGGGCCGGAAGGACTGGGGTTTCTAGTCCCACAGATGCTCCTTGTGGTCTTGGGCAAGCCACTTAACCCTCCATTGCCCATGTTCCCTGTAAGTATTAGTGAATGTGTCTCATATCCCCGCGTGTTAAATGTATCCCCCAATTGTGTTGTGACTGCTTTGATTGAAGGATAAGGCGGTATACAAAACTGTCTAAATAAATAAAAAAATAAAAATAAAATAAATATACATGCCCCCACACTCAGTGAATAATGTGTGGGTGTGTTTACTTACACCCCATACGGACAGCAAACATAGACATGCCCCCTCACTCACTATCTGATATATGGGTGTGTTTGCCTGCATCCCTCCGACACGTCCAGGAAATAAAATATAATTGGCGCTGCCCCCTCCCTCATTGTGTCATGTACAGGGTGCTACATCAGCCAGCCTTCTGCTAATGCCACCCTGGGGACTCAAACCCATGCTGCCCGTATCAGCAGTCACTGCAGTAACCATTGTGCTATAGCTCTGTATTAGTCTTGTATGTCTGGGTGGCTACTTATGCTTTACGCGCGGTGGCCCGCTCGTTAGTTTCGTAACGCGCCAGTTAATGCTCGTTGGTTTCGTAACGCGCGCTAGGTCTTCCGCGGTCCCGCCCATCTCCTTATTTGGGGGTTTGTCTTCTTAACGCGGCTCCTACCGCGAACTGCACTAACGCGATTTAGTAAACAGACCCCTTAGAGTGATAGAGGTAGGTGGTGTGAATGTATTGTCTCTGGTGATGGATAGCACCTCTGTTTCCTGTAGTTGATGGAGAGGTGGCTCCTGGTGAGCCAATGTGTTACTTTGGTGAAGCAGTATTGGAGTTTTGTGTAGATGGGTTGATTGGTGTTAAAAGGGGTGTAGATCATGATGTCATCTGCATAGAGGTAGTGGAGTAGGTTATGAGACTTGTTGAGAGTGCATGGAGGTTGGAGGTATATGTTGAATAGCAGAGCTGAGAGAGTGAAGCCTTATGGGACACCCTGAGTTTGAGTGTAGGGGGTAGAGGAGATGTCTCCCATTTTAATTCACTGTTGACAATTGGATAGGTAGGACTGAAACCATTTTAGTATAGTGTCTTCAATTCTGATGGATTGTGGGTGCTGGAGGAGGATGGGATGGTTTACTATATCAAATGATGCGGAGATATTAAGGAAAACTAAGATTAATCCTTGTTGTGCATTTTGTATACCTTAGATGAGTTTGTTTAAGAGGGAGAGAAGGAGGGTTTCAACTCCATGGTGGGGGCGGAATCCATGTTGCTGTAGATCAAGTGGGGCATGTTTTTCAATGTGATCTTGAAGCTGTTGACAGATGACTTTTTCTGTAATTTTGGCCATGAAGGGAAGGCTGGTGATTGGTCTATATGTTGTTGGGTCCATTGGGTTGAAGTTGTTGGTTTTTTTTAGGGTGGGGTATATGGACGAGGTTTTGAGGCTGTTTGGCATGAGACCTTGGGATAGGGACATTTGGGTGATTTTTGTGAGAATGGGACTGAGTTTTGTTTTGGTTTCCTTGATCCAGATTCTGGGCATGAGCTGAGTGGAGATGTAGTTGTATTTGGATTCAATGTTATTGATGCTGATGGAGTCAAAGGATGACCAGTTAGCTATAGTAATAGAGGAATGAATCAGGGGGGAATAGTATAAACTGGGTTGCCATTGTAGCTGGTTAAAGTGATCAGCATTGTTGGGGGTTGATTGATGTGGATGGGGTGGTCTTGATGGGAGGTTTTGTTGTTGGTTTACTAAGTCAAAGAGTTATCTTGGTCATTTGAGGGAAGAGTTGATCAGCCTGGTGTGGTAGCGCTTTTTGAAAGTTTTGAACCATGGGAAATATCAAGAAAATGTCTTATGTCCTTTCAAAGAAATGCACATCCCTAATTAAGACATGAAAAAGGGCATGTGTATTAAAGTATGCTAATGGTTAATGCAAGGTTTGCAGCGCATGCTAAAACAGCCAGTATGGTAAAACCCATGTGCTAACTGCTTAGCATGTGGCAGGGTAGAGACTAGGGGATTAGGAGTGGAGAGTAGGCATTGACTGCACATTGTAATTAGTACAGGCGTAATTACTACTACTACTACTTGTACCAAAGGAGAGCACCAGGTACCTGCACAATAGATAGAGAACTAACCAAGCAGGTACACAAGGACTGACGACAATTCTACAGGTGAAGAGTCTTTTTTATTGTGCCCCAACACAATTCTGAATTCTGGAGCTGGCAGTAGAAGAGAAGGGCACAGATAGAAGGGATCTGATAGAAAAGCGAAGCACTCGAGGAAGAGTGTAGGGAGAGATAAGAAAGGAGCGGCAGAATGAGTGCACTTACAGATCAGTAGGAGGCGTTTGCAATGGATACGGAAACAGATAGGAAGCCAGCGAAGCAACCTGAGAAGTGGGGTTATATGAGCATGTAGAGGCCGACAGATTAGCTGCGCAGCTGAGTTTTGAACAGATTGAAGGGGAGAGAGATGATTCAGAGGGAGACCAGCATGGGGGAGATTGCAATAGTCTAGATGGGAAATGATTAAAGATTGGATAAGTGTCTAAGGGGTATGTTTACTAAACTGCGGTAACGTTACATAACGCGCATAGCCATGCCTGCACTGTGCCCAGGACTGGTGTGGTGGCCAGGGCTGCCAAACACCTCTATAGTTGCACAATGCTGGCATAGGTGTGGGGAGTGTGTGTCTGTCTATCTAGTGCAGGGGTGGGCACCTCCGGTCCTGGAGGGCCGCAGACCAGTCAGGTTTTCGGGATATCCCTAATGAACGTGCATGAGATATATATGCATTAGAGATATCCTGCCAACCTGACTGGTTTGTGGCCCTCCAGGGCTGGATTTGGAGACCCCTGCCTTACACCTCTGTCATTTAAGATCGTGAGTGGGCAAGGTACAGATGTCCTAGACATCGAAAGGGTATATAGAATGTGTCACATTCCTCCTCGATTCTCACCACCAACAAAAAGTTGTCTAATAGACAATTTTTTGGTGGTGGTGAGAAGTGAGGAGGACTGTGACAAATTCTATCTAACCTTTTTAATGTCTTGGACATCCTCACCTTGTCCACTCACAATCTTAAATGACAGAGGTGTAAGGCAGGGGTCTCCAGATACAGCCCTGGAGGGCCACAAACCAGTCAGGTTGGCAGGATATCTCTAATGCATATATATCTCATGCATATTCATTAGAGATATCCCAAAAACCTGACAGGTCTGCGGCCCTCCAGGACCAGGTTTGCCCACCCCTGATCTAGTGTGTGGTGGCTGCAAACACCCTCCACAGCCCACACTGCTAGCACTGTTGCCAGTATTGCCCTGCCAATGTGCATAATGAGGAGCAAGATACTGTGGGAATAGCCAGGATAGGATGGCCTGGCCTGGATCCATCTGTACATAGCATAGGGCAATGGCTCGGACATTGTAGTGGCTTCCCACCACCTGCATGGACAGGGTGGCCACAGCATGTCCTGCTGGGAGGTCACTCTCACCCTGACTGAGCAGTGACCACGGCATGGCTAGGTTCCCCCATAGTGCTATATAGTATTTCTCTTATGTGATATTTATGGGCTCTCTTTTGGGGCCCAATCACTGTCTTATCTGCTTGGTGTGCATGCTGACATCCCAGTTTTGGGTACACGCATATCTTCCAGGAACATGGACTAGCTAGCAGACTGTCTGCAGCTAGTATGTGTCTTGCTGGAACACCTTGCAGGGTGCAGCGGCTTGAGGCTTGCTGCTGGAGAATGTCAGATAGTGGTTGGGGTCAGCTATGCATTTCCAGGCCTACTGTCTGTCTGCTATTGCTTTATCGATGTGTACAGCTCTACATTGCCTGCCCTCTAGGGTGTCTGAACCCCAGCAGCACTGGGATGATAGTTCCCTCTACTGCCACTATTGCAGGGGGGTAGAAAGTGGATCTGTTGGTGGGAGATCCAGTCCCCCACCCTGAGCCCCAGAGAGTGGGTTGGGTGGTGGTACATAATCTGCATGTGGGTCCAAACACCCCCCCTTCACTTAAATCATGTGACCATGGCACCCACAAAGGGTATGCACATTTCTGGGTGCATCATAGTCCACAAGGGCTAGATGTGAAATACAGATGGACACAGGCACATCCTAGGGGTGTTTGCAAGGACTACCTATCACACATTGGTACTGATGGGGACCTGCAGCATAGCCTATCTCAGCAAAGCCAGGTGCTGCGAAAATGGTGCTGGGCACGCCACCTCACCCTCAGAGTGAGCACAGGACCCGCACACTGTGACGGTCTGTAGCTACTCTGTGCCACTAACACACACCATCGGCACCCCCTACCAGGCTGCGGTGCTGTTGGGGTGCAAACCCCATCTTGTGATCATCTGTAGACTGCTGATTTGCATGTGCTGTGCATCCTGGGTACGGGTGGGTTGACCCTATCCTGGTAACCACAGCAGAATGTTTGTGTGGTACCATGCAGTCCTCCTGTAGCCAGTCAGGGGTTTGCTAGTAGCTGTAGCCCACTGGTTTCTTCACTGCCTGTGGAGCCAGAGGTAATGGGTTCAAAACCCACAGTGGGGTTTATTGATAGGGCTGTCTTAGGCATCGTCTATTTTTATTGTATATTAGTGCTGCCAGCAGAAACACCCTCAGAGTACTGTCACCTTAGGGTGCCTCATAAGGCGCCCTATGAAGCGCCTTATAAGGTGCCTTATAAGGTGTCCTATAGGGGACATTATAGGGTGCCTTGGCAGACAGCGCACTTTATAAGTGCCCTATGGAGTGCCTTCTAGGGTGCCTTATGTGGTACCTTAGGTTACGCCACTGTGAGGGTGTGTTTGCTGGCAGCACTAATTAAAGTAAAACTAAAATTCCTCACAACCCAATACTTAAGCATAATGTCTCAGCCAGCCTTCTTCATTAGGCACACTGGGGACTCAAACCCATGACTCCTGTATCATCAGTCAGTGCAGTAACCATTGTGCTACAGCTCTGTTTCTAAGTTTGTCTGTCTGCGCGCCTTCTTAAGATTAACGCGTGGTAACGTGCCGCGGCGCCCTCTAATGCTCGTTAATTTATGGCGCCTTGTAACGCGTGTTATCAGTAACGATGTACCGCCCATGTCCTTATTTGGGTATTTCTGCCTCTACCGCGGATCCTAACGCAAATGGCATTACCGCAGTTTAGTAAACATACCCCTTAGTGTGTGTAGAAAGAAAGGGACACATTTTGCCAATGTTATAAAGAAACAATACGTTTTAGCTATCTGTTGGATGTGTGCAGAGAAAGAGAGTAGAGTCAAAGACCCAAGGTTGTGAGCTGAGGAAACAGGGAAGAGTGTAGTATTATCCACAGAAAGAGAAGGAAGGAAGGGGGAGATGGGTTTAGGGGGTAAGAGAAGGAGCTCAGTTTTGGCCACGTTCGGTTTAATAAGGCAGTGAGACATTCAGGCAGCGATGTCCGATAATCAGGCAGAGATCTGGGCCTGGATTCCTGGCGAGATTTCAGGCACAGAAAGTATAAAGATGATACTGAAAATCACGAGAGGAAATAAGTGAACCAAGAGACCAAGTGTACAGAGAGAAAAGGAAAGTCCCAATACAGAGCCCTGAGGTACACCAACTGAAAGCGGGATGACAGTAGAAGAGGAACCACCAGAACATACACTAAAATTGTGATGGGAGTGATAAGAAGAAAACCAGGACAGAACGGAGCCCTAAATCCAAGTGAGGACAGGGTATCGAGGAAAAGGTGGTGATCAACAGTATCAAAAGAATCATAAAGGTAAAAAAGGATGAGAATCAATCAGAGGCCTTTGGATTTGGCAAATAATAAGTCACTGGAGGCTTTGGCAAGGGCCATTTCTGTGGAATGTAGAGAACAAAAGCTAGATTGCAGAAGGTCTTGAGAGGAAAGAAAGTTAAGACAGTGGCGGTGAACCGCTCATTCAAGTAGTTTTGAAGCAAAGGGGAGAAGAGAGATAGGTCAATAACTGGAAGGACAGATATGATCTAGTGAAGGCTTTTTGAGGAGACATGTAACCACAGCATGTTTGAAGGCCACTGGATCAGTTGCAGTGGAAAGCAAAAGGTTAAGGATATGACAGATGCCGCTTTTGGATCTTGACTCACTTGATATCTGATCTCCTTTGTGTTTTCTTACATTACCCCTAGCTTTATCCCATGTCTACCTCTACTGTGTTGTCTGTCTTGACTATATTGTAAGCTCTGATGAGGAGGGACTGTCTTTTACATGTGTCTGTGCATCACTGTGTACATCTTGTAGCGCTATACAAGTATTCAGTAATAGTAGTAGTAGTAGTAAAATATAGTGCTTAGTAGATGGGTGAGTATGGGATCAGAGGAGCAGGAAGACAGTTTGGAGGAGGAAAGATTATTTGCCATTTCTTCCTCAGAGATTTCTGAAAAGGAAGAAAGAGTGCCCGAATGTGAGGGAAGGATTTGGGACTGAAGAGAGGAAGATAAGGTAGAGGTGACCCTTCAGAGAATTTAAGGCTAATCTTCTGAACTTTGTCATGGAAGTAGACATCTAAGGTCTGGACAGACAGTGAAGGAGGGATTGGGGGAGGAGGGACCTTGAGGAGAGAAATGAGCATAACAATGAGATGGCAAGGATCATAGACAAGAGAGTTAATCAGATTGACATAGTACTCTTGCTTGGCAAGTGGTATGGCCAACTGGAAGTAGGTGAGCATGAATTTGAAATGTAGGTAGTCAGCAAGGGTATGTGATTTAAGCCAAAGGCTTAAATGCACAGAAACATAGGTAGTGAGTTGTAAAGGACAGCCAGGGTTGAGGTACGGTATGCCTCACAGGGCATGGAATGGGAACATAAGAACATAAGATATGCCATACTGGGTCAGACCAAGGTCCATCAAGCCCAGTATCCTGTTTCCAACAGTGGCCAATCTAGGTCATACGTACCTAGCAGTTTCCCCAAAAGACACAGGTTCTGCAATGCTTGTACTGGGTCAAGCATTGATATCCTGGGTCCCTTCTTAATAATGGTTTATGGACCTTTCCTCCAGGAACTTGTCCAAACCTTTTTTAAACCTAGCTACACTAACAGCCTTTATTACATCCTCAGGTAATAAATTCCAGAGTTTGATTACACATTGAGTGAAAAAATATTTTCTTATCTCCAGGAACAAGCAGGAATGAGTCTTCACATATGGGTATCATCGGTACCGACGGAGCCTGCACGGGAACGCTCCCCAGCGTCCAGTAAGAAAGCTTTTGGGAGCATCCCACAGTGCCTGCGCGCTGCCTTCCCGCCTTTCCCAACCGCCTCTCTCCAGTTCTTCTTTTCCGTGGAGCCAGCAGGTTGTGTTCCTGTCACCGCTGAAGAATTTCTTTATTTTTTTCTAGTAAAAAGCCCGCCTACGGGTTTAAAAAGTGCACGAAGTGCAGCGGTACTATTTCTGTCACCGACACCCATGGCTGGTGTCTAAAATGTTTGGGTCCTGACCATTCTATCATGGATTTTGCGTCCTGTTCCATGATGTCTAAAAGAGGTCGACAGAACAGAGCGGCTAAGCTCAGTACCCTGTTTCCCTCTGAAGCATCTTCGGTGGCATCGACGTCTTCCAGGACTTCTTCTTCCTCTCATGGATCTCAGGTAACCAAACATAAGTCCAGCCGGTCCTCGAAGGGTAGATCTCCCTCTAAGCATCGAGATGCCTCCGGGCTTGCCCTCGAGGATTCTACACCGGCAAAATTACCCCGGCGGGAAGCCCCGGCTTCCAAAGCTTCATCTATGGGGTCACAGGTTGACATCGATGGTGTGGCCTCGACCGATCACCTGTTGCCATGTTCTGGGGTACCGGTGGTTTCCACTGGTATCGACATCCAGACATTGGTGGCGTCGATGGATCAGAATATTCTGACCATGCAGTGTGCCATTATGGCATTCATACAGGCTGCGACGCCTCCGGTACCGCAACAAACTCCGTTGTCGGTACCGGTTCCGGCACCGGCACCGATATCGGTTCCCGTACCGGGACCGATTGTATCGACATCGGCTTCAATGTCGACTACAGCGGTACCCTGTCCTAGGATGCCCATCGGTACTGAACCGGTACCGATCACTCCCAATGTCGATACCACTCAGTACGCGTATCGGGCTCTGCAGGAGCATCCAGACAGGCGATACTTCGATTCCTCCGAGGACTCTGATGAATCAGAGGCTTCTGTCGAAGCATCGGTACTCCTTCCTTGGGAGCCTTCTTCTCCAAAAAGGAGAATGTCTCCTCCAGAAGACTTGTCTTTCCAAGACTTCATTGGGGAAGTGGCCAGGGGCCTCTCCATCTCTGTGGCCCCTGAGTCAGAGCCTAGAGCCAAACAATTGGATATTTTACAATATCCTAAGGCTCCTAAGGAGGCAGCTACTTTACCAATTCATGAGATCCTTTATGATCACATGTTGGGCATATGGGAGACTCCTCTCACCACCTCCCCTCATTCTCGTAGGTTGGACACCATGTACCGTGTTCCTCCCTGTCCTGGCTTTCATAAGACTCAACTTCCTCACCACTCTATTGTGGTGGAGTCTGCCATGAAGAAGTTAAAGAGTGCAAAAAGGCCCTCATCTAATCCTCCAGGAAGAGAATGCAGAACCTTAGATGCTTTTGGCCAGAAAACTTTCCAGGCCAACATGCTTACTGCCAGAATCAACTCCTATAGTCTCTATATGGGGATGTTTCTAAAAGAAGTTACAGATCATCTACAGACTTTAACCCCTTTTATTTCAGAAGATAAAAGGGAGGAGTTTCTCACCTGGCTTAAACATGCCCAGGATGTTTCCAAATTTTCCAACCGTGCAGCCTTTGACTCTTTTGAGTGTGCCAGCAGAGCCTCGGCTATTGCCATAGCTGCACACAGAGTTGCTTGGTTACAAGCTTCTGATTTGGAACCCTGGGTCCAAGATGGATTAGGAAATCTTCCTTGTACAGGTGAAAACCTTTTTGGAAAGGATTGGCAAGCAAAGGCCACTCAGATGGATGCTGAAAATTCTGCTTTAGATAGACTTTCAAAGTCTACTTTTGCTCCTGTTAAAGAAAGGTTGTTCAAAAAGGCTTTTTATCCCAAAAAAGAGAGATATTATCCTGTTTATGGTCAGCAGACATCTTCTGCAGGTCGTTTTGCTGCAAAGCGTCAGCAACTACCTAAACAGGCCAAGCCTAAGGCTGCAAGGACTGCTACGGCCCAACAGCCTCAGCCTCCTCAGGGCCTTTGACTTACAACTAGAGAACTTAGACTTTCTGGCTCTAGAAGAACCAGAGCCTCTCACTATTCCACGAAGGTTAGCTCACTTTGCTCCCAGATGGGAACAAATCACAGCAGAGCAATGGACCCTCTCCATCATAAGGGAGGAGTACAAGCTTCATTTCTTAAACCTTCCTCCTCACACCATGGTGAGACAGTTCAATTCTCCAACATCTCTCCTCGACCTTCTGGGTCAGGAGATTGCCACCCTTCTTGCCCAAAAAGCAATAGAAGAAGTACCCCTTCTTCAACAGGGCTCAGGGTTCTACTCCCCCTATTTTCTTATCCCAAAGAAAACAGGGGGCTACAGACCCATTTTAGATCTCAGAGAATTGAACAAGTTTCTATGCAAGGAGAAATTCAAGATGATTTCTCTCGGTGCTCTCCTTCCATACCTTCAGAGTCAGGATTGGCTTTGTTCTCTAGATCTCAAGGATGCGTACACCCATGTCCTCATCCATCCAACACACAGAAGGTTCCTTCGGTTCCTTTATCAAGGAAAGCACTACCAGTACAGAGTGCTTCCTTTCGGTCTGGCCTCTGCACCAAGAGTGTTCACAAAATGCATGGCAGTAGTAGCTGCATTTCTACGCACTCTAGGAATATTCGTATTCCCATATCTGGACGACTGGCTCATCCAAGCTCCATCCCAGTCAGAGGCCCAGACTTCCCTAGCCTGCACAAGGTGTGTTCTTCAGTATCTTGGACTTGTAATAAACATCCCAAAATCCCATCTCACCCCTACTCAGTCACTAGAGTTCATAGGGGCCCTGCTGGATACCACAACTGCAAGAGCCTATCTTCCCCAGGCCCGTTGCCTACGCTTGGTGCAGTTAGCCTCCGAGATTCAGTTAAAGTCCCATTTAACTGCTCGAGAGATGTTACAACTGTTAGGCCACATGGCATCCACCATGCATATGGTTCCTAACGCTCGCCTTCACATGAGGGCAGCTCAATGGACTTTATCCACCCAATGGACCCAGGCATCAGAGTGCCTATCAGACAAAATAGCAACCTCCAGTCGCCTTTTTTGGTCTCTCCAGTGGTGGAAGTCCACTCAAAACCTGTTGCTGGGGTCCCCTTTTCAACAGTTGTTACCCCAAGCAACCCTTACAACAGATGCCTCTCCAAGGGGTTGGGGAGCTCATCTACAAGATCTCTCCACCCAGGGCATCTGGTCTCCACAGGAGACTTCTCTACATATCAACCTCTAGGAGCTCAGAGCAATTTTTCTAGCTCTCAGAGTCTTCCACACCCTGCTCAGCTGCAAGACAGTCCTCATCCACACGGACAACCAAGTAGCCATGTTCTACGTGAACAAGCAGGGCGGGACTGGCTCTCTGTCGCTTTGCAACGAAGCTTTGAGATTGTGGGCCTTCACCAGAGAGCATCAAATTCATCTTCTGGCAATATATCTTCCAGGCGTTCAAAACTCTTGGGCAGACAAACTCAGTCTAGTTCTGCTTCCACACGATTGGTCCCTCCATATGGACCAGATAGCCAGAATCTTTCAGATTTGGGGAACCCCAGACATAGACCTCTTTGCAAGTCCGTGGAATGCCAAACTTCCCCGGTTCTGTTCCAGAATTCCGTGTCAGGGAGTTCAGGCCAAGGATGCCTTCCTCCTTCACTGGGGTCAAGGCTTCCTTTACGCCTTTCCACCCATTCCCCTAATTCCCAAAGCTCTCTTCAAGCTTCAGAGAGATCGAGCGTCTATGATCCTCATAGCACCACATTGGCCATGCCAAATGTGGTACCCTCTACTTCTGCATCTCTCTCAAGCTCCTTCCCAAATCCCCAGTCTCTCCATCTCAGGGCCTGGTTGCTGAAGGCCTAGACCTTCAAGATTTGCATCTTTCTCAGCAGGTGAAGGATATCCTTCATGCTTCCAGAAAGCCTTCCACTAGACGTTCCTATGCTTTCAAATGAAAAAGGTTTACCATTTGATGTGCAAAGAAGGGTCTTAACCCCCTTGCAATACCTCTGAATTCTTTACTAGAGTATTTGCTGCATTTATCCCATGCAGGCCTTAAAACAAATTCAGTAAGAGTCCATTTGAGTGCTATTTCAGCATCCCTCAAGCCTCTCAATGGACAGCCTATTTCCTCTCATCCTCTTATTGCAAGATTCATGAGAGGCCTTCTTTTAACTAAACCTCCCATTAGACCACCTCCAGTGGCATGGGATTTGAATCTAGTTCTTGGTCAGCTTATGAAGCCACCCTTTGAACCCTTAGCCACTACCTCCTTGAAATTCCTTTCCTGGAAGGTTATTTTTCTCATTGCAGTCACCTCAGCTCGCCGAATCAGTGAGCTGCAAGCCTTGGTGGCTAATCCTCCTTATACAAGGTTCCATCATGACAAGGTAGTCCTCAGGACCAATCCACACTTTATGCTTAAAGTGGTCTCACCTTTTCATCTGAACCAGGAGGTGTATTTACCTGTCTTTTTTCCAGGACCTCATGCATCACGTGCAGAGAGGAATCTCCATACCCTGGATTGTAAGAGATCGCTCGCTTTTTTTTTTTTTTTAATTCTTTATTTTCGTTTTATAACAACAAAGGAAAAGGAAGACATACAGCTAAAAGACAGATACATAAAGTGTAATACATACACCAAAGTAAACCCCTGCCACCCCCCTCCCCCCTGCTTCTTCTCTAGAAAACTAATCATTCCCGAAGCGGGCGTGTACTTACATTATTGTGTTACAAAACCTAACGGTGATCTGAAACATGATGAGTGCACATTATACAGGCATGTTGGAACAATGAGCAGATTGTACATAATCATTAAGCATCTGCCATTTAGACAAGCGAGAGTGAGTTTGGGCATGGGGAATAGCTCTCCGAGGTATCTGCTCATATTTACTATATAAGCAGACAAGGTTCCACCATTCATTGACAGTAAGTCGAGAGCTATCCTTCCAATTCCTCGTGATTAAGCATATGGCTATACCCAGCATGAAATCAAGGAGAAAGCGACCCTTCTTAGGAAGAGAGGGGACCTCCGCCACAGAGCGGAGTCCCACGATCTTCCAAGAGAGAGGTTCGTGAAGGTGTAAAATAAATTGAATACAACCCCAGACCCGCCCCCAATAAACCTGTAGTTGAGGACATTCATAAATAACATGAGCGAAAGTTCCCACAGCAGTATGGCAAGACCAACACTGGTCCCTAGCATTTGTGTTCCATTTGGCTATTTTTTCTGGGGTATAAAAGCATCTGGGTGCAAAAAAGAGAGTTTGGGTAACAGAGGCAGACCGGGAAACCCGCACTACTTTGCTCCAGAAAACGCTCCATTGCACAGGGGTTAAAGTGGTTTGCAGTTCGCGCTCCCAGGCTTGTTGGGCTCTAAAAGTGGCCGTGTCTGCACCCTGACATAATATTTTATAAAAGTTAGAGGCTACCCCATGTGTACTACTAATAGAGTGAACTATCTCTAATAGCCCGTCCTCAGTAGGGGCAGAGGGCGGCATGATTCGAGCACTTTTGAGGCAGTGTTGAAGCTGCATCAATTGAAAGTAGTGTTTCGCTGGTAACGCAAATTCCCTTTGTAAATCAGAAAAGGTTTTCCAACGAGCTGCAGAGAAAAGCTGTTGGGGTGTCCAGATCCCCCTTGAGTACCAGGGTTTCCATGCTATCGTTCTATTTAGGACTTGAATTCTGGGGTTATTCCATAGCGGGAGTCCGTCCTGAGGACATACGTTCGGGCCCAGTGATAGAATGAGAGTGTTAAAGGCCGCAAGAGTATCGACAATCATTGGTGGATGGCGGGTGTCTACTTGATAGGACATACCGGGGAGATGGGTCAACGGAATTGGGCTACTAAGCTCCTCTTCTATGTCAAGCCAAACTGGTCTGCTGTCTGTTGAGGCATCTAGCCATCGGGCACCTTGCTTAAGTAGGAAGGCTTGATGATATCTAAGAAAATCAGGAAATCTGGTACCCCCTCTTTCCTTTGCAGACTGTAGTTTATGTTTAGCTATCCTTGGTGGCTTGCCCTGCCAGAGATAACGAACGAGAAGGCCCTCGATATCTTTATAAGTATGTAGCGGGAGTAAGCATGGCAGCATTTCTAAAATGTAGTTCACTTTGGGGACTATCATCATTTTCACAGTTTCTAAGCGGCCCCACCATGTGAGAGATAAGGGAGACCAACGATTTGTGAGCTCACGGACTTTGGAGACTACCTCTTTGGCATTAAAACTGATAGTGTCTTCTAAAGGAGAACAGTAGTGGACCCCGAGATACTTCACCATGCAGGATTGCCAAAGGAAGGGAAAGGCCTGCATGTCAGCCTCATGTACCCAGCGGTTCAGTGGGAATGCTACAGATTTGGTCCAGTTAATTTTATAGCCCGATAATTGTGAGTATCCGTCAATCAGATCCAAGACAGCTGGAACCGAATCGAGGAATACGAAAAGCATAAGGTCATCTGCATATGCAGAGAGTTTAATCTCCCTATGACTGAAGGGGACACCTCAAATACGTGCGGACTGTCTAATAAGGAGGGCTAGGGGTTCAAGAGCTAGATCAAAGAGCATTGGTGATAGGGGGCAACCTTGACGCGTGCCTCTTTGGAGATTAAATGGCTGAGACTTGATGGCATTTACACAAATACTGGCGACGGGTTGAGTATACATGACTTGGAGATATCGGAGGAAGCCCTCCCCAAAGCCATACCATCGGAGAACTGCAAATAAGAAGGGCCATTCTAGACGATCAAAGGCTTTTTCGGCATCCAGGGAAAGACCCACCCATGGATGATCTAGATTGGCAGCACTGGATAGCACATGGCACAAGGTCCGAGCATTGTCAGCAGTTGATCTGCCGGGTATAAAACCGCATTGGTCGGGGTGAATTAGGGTGGCCATCGTGTCAGATAGCCGGGTGGCCAAGATCGTTGCGAAGATCTTATAATCGGCATTAAGTAGGGAGATTGGACGGTAGTTGGCGGTTAGTAGCGGGTCTCTGCCTTCTTTCTCAAATACTACCACATTAGCTGCAGAAAAGGATCCCAAAGAGGATGTATCTACCGCAAGGGCAGTAAAATAGAGTTTTAAATAGGGAACTAAATCTGCACTGAACGTTCTGTAGAATTCGGTCGGGAGACCATCGGGCCCTGCCGCACGGCCCGAGGCTGTTCGTTTTAGGGCAGATTGGATCTCTGAAGTAGAGAAGGGTTCATCCATCGCATCCCTATCATCTTCAGAGAGGGTCGGCCGCTGAATGCCAGAAAGCAATCGCTCGAATGTCTCTGACGAGAACTCACATTCAGATTGATATAGGCGGGTATAGAAATCCCGAAAGAGCTCTACAATGTCGGAGTCTGTGGTCACTATGCCCCCTCCCTGTGGAGCTCGAAGGGCCGCTACGCGTTTGGCTTCTTTTTGACCTTTCAAGGCGTTGGCTAAGAGTCGACCGGCTCGGTTATTTTCACGATAATATGTCCCTCGCTGAAGCTCAATACTCTTAGAAGCTGCAGTTGAGAGGATTGAATTATATTGAAAACGGAGACGCTGTAATCGAATTAATACACATGGATCAGTACGTGAAGTTAGAACTCGTTCGCCTGCTTTTATTTGTTGGTCTAGTATGAGTAGCTGCTGTTTGCGTTGTTTCCGCAGGCGGATTTGATAGCTAGTGATCGTTGCCCGAATGGCCGCTTTGAAGCCCTCCCACCAAGCCCAATTCGCAGTATCCTGGGGTAGATTAAAATGGAAGTAATCCTGTATGGCTGCTCGAATTTCTAACTGGAACTCTGGCTGAGTTAACAGGGCTCTATCAAAGAACCAGGCCCCCGAATTCCCCTGGGGTGCAGTAGTGTGTAATTGAAAGGAAATGGCAGCATGATCTGAAATATGTTGGGAGTGAATCTTTGCAGTGTCCACCTGAGGAACTAACAGTTTTGATATTAGAAAGAAGTCTATGCGAGACTGGGATTTATGAGGGGAAGAGAAGAAGGTGAAGTCAAGCTCATTGGGGTGTAGTAACCGCCATAGATCAACTAAAGCAAGATCTTTGATCAGGGAGGTAAGCGTGGTGTGACTCTTGGGGGGACCACTTGTCCTAGGCGGCTGTTTGTCAATCAGGGGATCAAGGACTAGATTGAAATCCCCCCCAATTATCAATGAAGTATTAGCAGAGGCCTGCGCAACCTGAGCAATGGTAGCAAAAAAGGCAGGGTCATCCACATTAGGAGCGTAAAGGCATATACATGTAACTTCAAGGCTACCTATCTTGAGGTGAACTCTAGACCATCTACCTTCTGTATCTGAGCTAGTCGCAATAATAGTAGCATGCAAAGATTTCCTAACCAGTATGGCAACCCCACATTTCTTAGAAACGGCTGGGGAATAGGCGGCCACCGTGTAAGGTTTAATATTGAGTTTAAGAGTTTCCTTCGAATTTTAAATGCGTTTCTTGGAGAAAAATCAGATCCGCAGCTTCCTGACTTAGGTAGCTTAGGATTTTCTTCCGTTTTATCGGATTATTGATTCCTTTTACGTTCAATGAGAAAATCTTACATGGTGCCATCAATCGGTAATAGACATTTTAGGTAAGGGCGCTTGAAAACATACAACATAATCAGAATCTGTACAACAATGACATAATCACCGAATATTCTGGCTAATACACCCCATATTGAAAAGTATGTACCAAAGTATCTTAGAGAAGAAGCAAAACCCCCAAAGAATATGGCGACCATATGTCTGCGGGAGGAGGCCCTAGAGAGGAAATAGAAAGACATAAAAAAAAAGAAAAGAAACACCAGAGTCCATAATTAACACTGTCTCTGATACTCATCGAGGCTACTGTGGGTAGATGGAGTCGGGTCACAGATATCACCAAAAGCAAGGCAACAAACTGCCCTCGCCAGACTCTTTGCTGGGCTGCGGCAGATCCAACGTGGCAGGTACAGCGGATATGAGAATACCTGCAGGAACACTCTGGAAGTCAGCGCATCAAGTCGGCCTCTTTGGAATCCAAAAACTCCGCTAGTAGATCAGGGTCCTCAAATGTTCTTGTCTGATTGTGAAGCGTGACTCGGAGCTTGGCCGGGTACATCAGGCCATAGCGTGCTTGTAGTTGTTGAAGCCTCGGCCGGAATTCCAGAAAGCGCTTTCGGCGGTCGACCGTGGGTTTAGCCAAGTCGGGATAGAAGGAGATCTTGTGGCTCTCAAACTCCATATGGCCCTTTGCCCGAGAGGCACTTAGAATTTGCTCCACGTGTTGATATCTCAAAAGTCGAAAAATGATAGGCCGCGGGGTCTTCCTGTTGAGCGTTATGCTTGTGGGTACACGATGAGCGCGATCAATCTCCAAATCTTTGGTAAAGGTGATTTGGAGCAGGGAAGGGAGGATTTTGCATAAAAACTCTTTCATGTCTCCCGATTCCGCTCCCTCCGGTATGCCCACGAGTCGTATGTTGTTGCGGCGCGCTCTATTATTGCCATCTTCCACCTCTTTCTGCAAGGCCCGCACCTGACGTTCAACTTTGTCGAGTTTGGACAACCGGGCCGCATGGGAGTCCAATATGCTCTCCATTTTGTCCTGACGCGAAGAAAGCCCTTCTAGCTTGCTTTGCAGCACACCAAAATCTTCCCGCAGCGCTCGGAGTGCTTCACCGTTTGACTGCACGAGGTTTTTGACCCCTCTAATCTCTGCGAGGATTTCCTGCTGCATTTCGGGGCCCTCGCACAAGGCCAGCCCCTTCTGCGGAGACGGAGGTTCAGTTTTGGAACGTTTGCCGTGAGAAGCCGCTGGAGATCCAAATTCCAGGCGCGTGGGTTTGGTCCCCGCCATCTCACCAATGTGCCCCGGCAAGATCAGAGTAGAAGTTCCAAGTATGTACGGTGTTAATTCAGGATTCTGAGTAGGCCTCTCGGGAGCCTCAGCGTTATGCGACCATCCCGCTGGACATCAGGCTCCGCCCCCCCCAGATCGCTCGCTTTTTACTTACAAAGGACACAGCTACATAGAAAGTCCTCTCAACTCTTTGTTGCTTTTGATCCCTCTCATTTAGGACTTCCAGTCTCTAAGAGAACACTGTCAAATTGGATTGCTCAGTGTATTTCTTTCGCCTACCAGAGTAAGAACCTTTCTCTGGAGGGCCATGTCACAGCTCACAATGTGAGAGCCATGGCAGCCTCTATGGCTCATCTAAACTCTGTGTCCATCGACCAAATCTGTCGAGCGGCCACCTGGGCCTCGGTTCATACCTTCACAGCCCATTACTGCTTGGACAAGGACTCCCCCCGGGATGCCTTGTTTGGTCAGGCTGTTCTCAAACACCTGTTCCATACCTAATCAACTCCTACCCCCCATCCCCATCTTACATTCGCCACATTTACTATGCCCCGAAACACTCTCTGCCTGTGTGTTTAATAAAGGTCGTAAAACTGCAGGGCTTAATTTTTCTTTGAGGTTTTGATGACGTTGCCAAACACATCTCATGTGTTTATTTTCTAGCCCGGGGATAGTGATCAGAACATTGGTGTGTTTTTTTTATTATATGTTTTATCTGGGAACTGTACGGAGAGTATTTTGCAACTAAGGGGTATGTTTACTAAAAACCGCTAATTTGCGCGCCGCAAAATAGCGCACTAAAAGCGGTACTTAAGAGCGCTTAAACACCCCGCAATCGTGCGTGTCACCCCCGCACCCTTGTGCGTCACACTAACGGGTGCCGCACAAGTATGGGCCCGCAAATGTCCGATAGAAATAACATGCATGAACCAGAACGCTCGCAAAAGAGCCTTCTCCACTTACACACCAGCACCCTCAGGGAAACTCAGGAACTAAAGAAATTCTGTAAAAACATTAAATCACTACTATTCAAGAAACACTTCAACACCTGAGCATTGCACCAACCATTGGACACACTCGCGCATGTCTTCTCCTGCACTCTTCCCACCCCCCCCCTTCCTCCAACCCCCCCCCCAGCTCCTCACCCTCTCTCTGTATATAAGTTGCTGTATATAAGGAATAGGCAAGGACTTTGGTAGGTCTCTCTCTTTTACTTCAATAGATACCGAAGCTCCTCCAACTGAACTATAGTAGGGAAAAATTGTGTTATCAAAGCTGTTGCCCCCATTATAGCTTCTACCTCTGTCCAGACAGAGATCCCAATGCCATTTGAAAGTCAGGTTCCATGTGCAGGATGCCTGTATGCTGACGTGCTTGGGAAAACAAGTGGAGGAGCTCAGAGACGAGGTGGTGAGGCTGAGGAACATTCAAGACAGTTTTGAAGTACATTGATGAAATGCTTCTTGAAACATCCAGGCTCTAATAGACATGAATATGGGAGCCTACAAAATGACAAAAGTTGGACATGAGTCACTAGGGCCTGCAGAATCACCAATCCCACTTCTCCAGCCCTTGAATTGAAGAACCATTGCTCAGTGGGTAAAAGGGGCAACATCTGGAAAACAGTGTGTAATAAATGTCTGTAGTATGAGAAATAAGATCCTAGATATTGAGGCTTTAATGGAAATGGCTGACTTGGATTTAGTGGTGGTTACAGAGAGATGGTTCACGGACGACCATGACTGGGATGTAATTATACCAGGCTATATTTAATTCAGGAAGGAAGGATAGGGTAGGAAGAAGCTACAGGGTAAACTAAGGCTAATAAGAGAAAATATCTTTTCACTCAACGTGTAGTGAAACTCTGGAATTTGTTACCGGAGTATGTAGTAAAAGCTGTTAGTGTAGCTGGGTTTAAAAAAGGTTTGGACAAGTTCCTGGAGGAAAGGTCCATAAACCATTATTAAAAGGGACCCAGGATATCACTGCTTGACCCAATACAAACATTGTGGAACCTGTCTTTTGGGGAAACTGCTAGGTACTTATCACCTAGATTGGCCACTGTTGGAAACAAGATACTGGGCTTGATGGACCTTGGTCTGACCCAGTATGGCATATCTTATGTTCTTATGGATGCCCGAGATCCATGGGGGAAGGTAGAGCCCTTCTCAGGGACTCACAACCTTGGGGATCTCCCTGGCATCTCCAGCTGGGGAGTCCTCATATGTGAAGACTCATTCCTGCTTGTTCCTGAAGATAGCACAGTTACTTACCTGTAACAAGTGATCTCTGGGAACAGCAGGAATAAGTCTTCACAACCCACCCACCTCCCCTAGGAGTTGTATCTCTCTATCTATCTTTCCTCTCTCTCTCTTTGTCTCAGCTTTAAAACTCAAACTGGAGAGAGGCGGTTGGGAAAGGCGGGAAGGCAGCACGCAGGCGCTGTGGGATGCTCCCAAAAGCTTTCTTACTGGACGCTGGGGAGCGTTCCTGCGCAGGCTCCGTTGGTACTGACGATACCCATATGTGAAGACTTATTCCTGCTGTTCCCAGAGATCACCTGTTACAGGTAAGTAACTGTGCTTTATAAGTCTTAAATAGTTTACCCTGTAGCTTCATTGCATGTCCCCTAGTCTTTCTATATTCTGATAATATAAACAATCAATCTACGTTTACCCGTTCCACTCCGTTCATTAATTTATAGACTTCTATCATATCTCCCCTCAGCCGTCTCTTTTCCAGGTTAAAGAGCCCTAATCTTTTTAGCCTTTCTTCATAGGAGTATCCTTCCATCCCCTTTACCATTTTGGTGGTTCTTCTCTGAACCTTTTCTAATAATGCTATATCCTTTTTAAGATACGGCGACCAGAATTGCACACAATATTCAAGGTGCGGTCTCACCATGGAACAATATAGAGGCATTATAATATCTTTTGTTTTATTTTCCATTCCTTTCCTTATGATACCTAGCATTCTATTTGCTCTCTTGGCTGCCGCTGCACACTGGGCCGAGGGTTTTAACATATTATTCACAATGACGCCTAAATCTTTTTCCTGGGTGGTGGTTCCTGATGTGGAACCTTGCATTGTGTAACCATAGTTTGGGTTGTTCTTCACTAGGTGCATGTGTATGGGAATGTGTATGGGAAAATAGATAGCCTCTGTGACAGAAGGCTGCACCTTAAGCTGAATATTCAGGGAGAAGCCAAGTTTCAGTAAGAGCCAGGAGATGTAGAGTATTAGAGATGAAGAGGCCATGAATGAAGGCAAGTTTATTGGAGACAGAATGTCCATTCCACAATGGCCATGAAAAAGGGAGAGAAAAGGAAGAAAGGAGAGGCGTATGAACAAGATTATAAAGGTTATGTATTGACCTGCCCTGGAGTGTGTAAAAGGTCTAGGGGGGTCCAGGGTTGGGTTGAAATCTCCAGTCTCCAGGAGAAGGAGTAGGAGAGAATGGGGGAGAGAGGAGGCGGCACAATGGAAGTGAGGGTGAGGTACCCTCAGTGAGAGTGGAGATGGCTGAATGAGAGGAAGAAAAAGGTGAAGCTCAAGGGCAGATGATAAGGTCAAAGACAAAATGGTAGAGGAGGTGGAGACAGTAAGGAGTGGGTAATGAGAAGTAGGGCCATGGAGCTGAGGGAATGAGCCAAAAAGATTAGAGAGAGTTAAATCAAGAACAGAACATGATGTGGAGCCATAGGAGCCAGGGAAGAGGAGAACATGTAAATCAAAAGAGATGCAGGTGGTGGGGGGAGTCCTGGTGGCTTCAGCTGCACCGGAATAATTGCATTAATGAGCAGAGGAAGGCTATGAAAGAGTGTTAAGCTGAGGGTGGGTGGGGTGAGGGATGGGGGGTGGATAATAAAGTATTGAGAAGGAAGACAGCACTGCAGAGGGCAGGAACTGGGAAACGGGCAGATAGAAGATAGGTCACACTGACAAAATAGAAATATATGCAGAACAATAAATAAATAAGAAGCTAGATTCTGAGCATGCACAGGAAAATAGCTGAACATAGCATACAAAGTTAATTGAAAGTTGAAATGAGGGTGTTCAACCAAGCAGGAACCACCAGCAAATGGATCAACAGTCCATATGTTCACAGAGGAAAGCTTCTGAAAAAAGTCCCAGCAGGGGGAGGGGGCGGGGCAAGTGCTGATGCAAGTAAGTGAAAGCAGGCAGATTCCACAGGAAGTGCCCTAGAAAAACTCAGGCAAGGTAAAACAAAACAAAACAAACAAAAAAAAAAAACCTTTAAATACCTACAGGAGAGGCCTTGTGGAGGAACAGGGCGGAGAGAAAAAAGGACACCTAAAAAATGCAGTCGGATAGTACTAGTCAGAGAACAGAGGCCATAAAGTGTTGAGAAGGAAGACACAGCACTGTAGATGGCAGACAGAAGATAGGACACACTGACAAAACAGAAATGTATACTGAACAATAAATAAATAAGCTAGATTCTGAGCAGGCACAGGACAATACCTGAACAGAACATACAAAGTTAGCTGAAGTTTGCAATAAGTGTGTTCACCCAAGTAGAAACCACCATGCACTAATTGCTAATGCTATATTTAGCACGGCTGCACTTAATGTCACCTCAATGGATGGTGGTAAATGCATCCACATTCATTGTGATTGCTGGATTGGCACACTGGAGTAATTCTCAGGATATTAACTGTCGGGGAACCTGTTGGGAATGCCCCCAATGGCACTGACCCATTTCCCTTCCCATGCTAATTTTTGTCTCTTAAAGCATGCTCCCTTAGCACACTTTAGTAAACATGCTCCTAAATCAATTTAGCATGCACTACATTTTTTAAGGCACACTAACGAACTGAATGTGAACTAATACATAAACCCCTCCAGAAAACATGATCTAAAATACTTGCTCTAAAGTGTTTTTAAAGGCTAAATAAGTGCCATGAAGCCCACTTCTGCATAGGCAAGAATTTGAACATTAATTCAGGGCATGCTATTGAGGCAGCCATGAGGCTCTTACATAAGTGATCAGCCTGACCCTTTCCCCAAGCCATGAGGCTCTTACATAAGTGATCAGCCTGACCCTTCCCCCAAGCCATGATCAGCCTGCTAAGAGAAGACATTAAGATTTCAGTAGGCACCCTTCCCCCACTCAAGGTCTGAGCACAATATCCCCTTGCCCAGAAATCAGCAGACCAGAGCACACCGGTTTGGACAGGTCACCCTGTGGCAGGTGCAGGCCTGTGACCCACGGTGTCTGAACATAAGCAGGCCAGCATGGCTAGCTTGACCTGTAAATGAGACCTGTGGAGAGGCATATAGGATTGCACATCCCCCAATATGCTGCTATTGTAAGATAGAACTCAGTAGAAGTATTGAATTAGCTTAGGTAGGCAGAACTGCAGAGCTGAAAGATGGAAAAATACAGAAAGACATGTTTAAAAGTTACTGATAAGAAAAAGTACATCTGCAAAGAAATAATCGGGAGTGCTGACAGATGAGTTGCAGAGCCCTGCTCCTCTGCATGCACAAATTGGCTATATGGCCTTGAGAGTGTGAAAGTAACAAGTTGATGAACTGACCATTGTAATTGGGACTAGAAGGGGGGCATGCAGGTGTCATGCCCACAGAAGGGACATAATTGGATAAACTTATCAGTACCGGGACCAATGGAAGGGGTACGGGAGGTACGGGAGGTTACCGGGACCAATGAAATGTTTTTCTATACCTAGAATGGAACAGAAGTCTATAAAAGTTGTTGTAATGCTTGAAAACTTTGCTCAGCCATTTTGAAATTGACTGGTTCGAGACTTGTGCACAAATAAATGATTTGGACCTTCTGAACAGACTCCTGGTATCATTGGTTTGTCTGCGCTTTGCTGCTACAACCCAGGTACCTTCCCCAGGGGTTGCTGATTGGTGGACAGGAAATACCTGAGGCAAATGGGATTGTAGAATGAGTTTGAAAATGTACAGTATATAAGGTATTGTAGGACGTCCCTCGAGGCTCAGATTTTTTGTGGAGATTGCTGGTTTCTCTGTCTGGGCCTGTGCGCACATTAAAAGTTCCTGTTTGCATACCAGCCTGTCTGTGTGTTTTCCTTCTGTGGGTGAGTGAGAGAATTAGAGCTTTTTCAGCAGCTATCCTGCATCACTATCTTTGGTTGTTCATGCCACAAGCTCTGCCCACTCAGCAGCTTCAGAAGATATCACCAGGGATCTGTTAAAGTTCACAAATCTTTGTGCGGTGTTCTTTCATTGTGCCATTGAATTCTCTCAGTTTTTACAGAAGCCATCTCCTGCCTCTCCCCCTACTTGATTGTCCTCGGCTGTTTGTGCTATAAACACTACTCACTCAGTGACTCAAGGTGACCATCAGAGTTTCTGATACAGTTCACACATACTAGGCATTGCGTAAGGGGCACGTGCGGAAGGAACTCACCTAAGGAGCAGTATGGACTGTTTTTTCAGCAGCTCCTGAGCATTCCTCAATTGCTGGCTTGCTACTTGTCCTTTTTTCTGATCTCTTCTTTTCAGAGATGCTCCCATCAAACATTCCTCATTCTACTACTTCTGGTTAGCCTGCAGATACAACCCCTTTAAAGCTTGCAATTGTGAATATTAGAGCTCGTAGGAAAAAATGCAAGTGATTAGGAGTGTCATTACCAACAACAAGCTAGACTTTTTTTATGTTACAAAAACATGGATTGGGGATTTTCTTCAACAATGTTGTTCCCTGGGCTCCTCTTTCTTTTCATGCATTAGAAAACTTTAGAATGGTGGAGGAATGGGTGTACTATATTCAGACAAAATCTCAATCTTTTCCATGGAACTCCTGTATATTTGTCCAACTATTTGATTTCCTACACACACTAGTTAAATTTTAGCTCCCAGCATGAAAATCGTTTTGAGTATTCCATCTCCAGTGTCCACACACCTCAATGAAGTTGCCATTCAACAATGAAGTTGCCATTCAACACTAGAACGGTCTCCATCATTCATGAAGACTAGAAACATTAAGGCATATTTTACAAATGACATTCAAGTGCAATCTGGGATGTTCAAGCCAGAACATAAAAAAAAAAGCAGGCACGTCCAAGTTCAAGCATGATTTGACAAATGTGGATATGTCCAATATGGATGTCTATGGAATAGTACGCAAGCCAGGGACTTCTAAGGAATAGCCTAATGGTTAGAATAGTGGGCTATGACCAAGGAAGCTAGGGTTCAAATTCCACTGCTGCTATCATTGTGATTGTGGAGAGAACTGGAGATGGTGGAATGTCATTTTCTCTAGAACCACTGGAGGTCTTATGGCCAAAACAAGCAATTTCTCGATGTCTATTCATGCCTGGAGCAGGTCTAAACTTAGATGGGGTCTGAAACATCCCTGACATTTTTTAAAATCGGACAGGGAGATCTAAATCCATTGCACTGCCCCAGACATGCCTCCACCATGCTCCTTGCCTACTTGGCTGTTCTTGCAGTGGAAACATCCTAAAAAGCCATGAGTAAAATGGCTCTGGGGATAGCCCTGTGATTTGGACATCCGCACAGGGGCGGCCCAAGGGGGGTGCGGGGCCATGTGCGGAGACTCGGTGCGGGGCCTCATTTGCATAAGGTGCCTCATTTGCATAAATATTTGCATAATGTTACCATACACTAACTTTTAGTAAACATGCCTCTTAATGAGTATATGGATAAAGAAAGACTAAAAGGTTTCTACATTACTATAATCCAGTACCAACCGCCAGGCACATTAGGAACTACTACAAACACTGCCCATTTAGAACCCATAGCAAACCCGCCGTATCCTAACAGCACTACCAGGACTCACAAAGCACCATACCCTAACTATCAAAAGGCAACACTGCAAATATTAAACCAATACATTTCAGAGAACAACAATACATGACCTACTGGGGAAAGAACAAGTGGCAATGTCAAATAGGAATTATATAAACAGAATACCTCAGCTCAGTTACACATGCACAACATAGACCATCACCAAACAAGGAATCACAATTTAGAAACAGGAAGACAATAATTAAACTGGGAGCCCCAAAAGCCAAACTTGGAATATACAACAACACTGTAGAAATAAAACTATAAATTAATTTCCTCTTGTACTAAACAAAGCGCAAAAATTAATGATGCACATTTCCCAGAGCTGACATATTCCAGTTAATAAATTCAAAATAAAGAGATATTTTTCTACCTTTTGTGCATTTTTTTTCAGTTGCAATTGTTCCAGCCACTTTCTTCTGGTTTCTTCGTGTCTTCTGCTAACTCTCCATCTGCTGTCCATTTGTCCTTTCTTCTTTCTTCTTGGTTTTTTTTTTCCATTCTCCCTCTACATCTACTTTAACATACTAATCTTTCTCCTTTTGCTCTTTCCTCATTCCTATTTCATCTACTCAAAATTTACCCCTCCATCCTCAATCCCCACTTACTCTCCCAATACCCGGCCAATTGTAGATTTTTTATCCCTCCCACACAAAATATTTTTCCCCTCTCCATTTTACTCTCCCAGCCCCATCCCATTCTAATCCTCCCCCAACACCAGCTCCCTTCTAGTTCCAGCCTCACCCAGCATCCATTCCCTTCTAGTCCCTGCATCAGCCCATTTCCAGTCCTAGCCCCCCATCAGCCCATTTCCAGTCCTAGCAACCCCCCAACCCAATACCAGTCCTAGCCCCCCCCATCAACCCACTTCCAGTCCTAACCCCCCATCACCCCATTTTCAGTTTAAGCCCCCCCTATAACCCATTACCAGTCCTAACCCCCCATCAGCCCACTTCCAGTCCTAACCCCCATCAACCCATTTCCAGTCAGCCCCCCATAGCCCATTGCCAGTCCTAACCCCCCTCATCAGCCCACAGTCCATTACCAGTCCTAACCCCATCAGCCCACCTCAAGTACTAACCCCGCCCCATCAGCCCATTTCCTGTCCTAGCCCCCCCCCATAGTCCATAATCAGTCCTAACCCCCCATAGCCCATTACCAGACAGCCCCCATCAGCCAACAGCCCATTACCAGTCTTAACCCCCCCATAGCCCATTGCCAGTCCTAACCCCCCCATCAGCCCACAGCCCATTACCAGTCCTAACCCCATCAGCCCACCTCAAGTCCTAACCCCTCCCCATTAGCCCATTTCCTGTCCCAGCCCCCCTATAGCCCATTATCAGTCCTAACCCCCCCCATAGCCCATTACGAGTCCTAACCCCATCAGACCACCTCCAGTGTTAACCCCCCATCAGCCCATTTCCAGTCCTAACCCCACCCAACAGCCCACCTCAAGTCCTAACCCCTCCCCATCAGCCCATTTCCTGTCCTAGCCCCCAGAGCCCATTACCAGTCCTAACCCCATCAGCCCACCTCCAGTCTTAATCCCCCAGCCCATTTCCAGTCCGAGCAACCCCCCAACCCATTACCAGTCCTAGCCCCCCATAGCCCACTCCCAGTCCTAATCCCACCAGCCCATTTCCAGTCCTAATCCCCCATCACCCAATTTTTAGTTTAAGCCCCCCCATAGCCCACTTCCAGTCCTAAGCCCCCATCAACCCACTTCCAGTCCTAATCCCATCAGCCCATATAGACTTAGCTCCCCCATAGCCCATAGACCCACATAGCTCGCCCATAGCCCCCCATAGCCCATCACCACTCCTAACCTCCCCATCAGCCCATTTCCTGTCCTAGCCCCCCATAGCCCATTACCAGTCCTAACCCCCCCAACAGCCCACAGCCATTACCACTCCTAACCCCCCCCCAGCCCATCACCAGTCCTAACCCCCCAACAGCCCACAGCCATCACCACTCCTAACCCCCCCCCCAGCGAAATTTTTTTTACAAAAAAAGCTGTCGCTGCCCGCGGGGGCTGATGGGACTTCCCATCAGCCCCCGCGGGCTTAACAGAGCAGCGAGGGAGGAACTCTCCTCACGCTCTGAAAGCCGGCGCGTGTGACTGGAGGCAGCTGAGTGAGAGAGGTGATACCGGGGAGGGCAGGCTCTGTTGGGCAGGGGGGGCCCCGCGGCACACTCGATTCTGCCGCGGCGGCCCCGGATCCGGCAGTGGCAGCTTTTTTTTTTTTTTAATTTTAATGTTGGATCAGAATGTTTTTTGCGCGGGGCCCCCTGAAACGCGGGGCCCTGTGCAAAAAACATTCTCGCTCAATGGACGGGCCGGCCCTGCATCCGCATGCATAGTTTTGGACATCCAAATGACATCAAAGCCTTTTAAAATTATCCCCTGTGGTAGTGTGGCATGCAGCAGGAAGGGGTTTTCTTTAAAGCACAGGCCAGACAGTATTTTAGGGAAAACAAAAGCAGTTTGTTGGTCACAGCTTCTTAAATCTCCACAATGCAAAATTCAGAATAGATAGCGGGGCGGGGAAAATAAAATCAGTTTTACTTCTCTCCCAGCTTGTTAAACCTCCACAAGCTGGTTCTCCCAGCCCTAACTCTAGCCCCAGTTAAAGTTCCTACCTCAGAACCTCTTTGCATGGCTTGCCATGGAAGGACCTGGATCCATGGGCCTCTCTCCCTCCTGCAGCCTGCTGGGGTCTTAATCTCTCTCTGTGAGCCACCTCCTCCCAGCCCTGAACTCTAGACTGCAGACTCTCTTAAAGGGGACAGCTGCTAATCCCTTTGGAGAGTGGTGGGTAAGATTCTGTATACCACATTACTCACCCATTGTATATAAAATTTAAAGAATGTCTAAAAACTCATGTTTTTGAAAATGCTGTTTATGCATCCACCATCCCTTCCACAAAGAAATATTTCCTTAGATTACTTCTGAGTCTATACCCTTTCACCTTCATCCAAAGCTTCCTTTCAACTGGAAGAGGACCCTTCCTATGCATTTATCCCATAGAGGTATTTAAATATCTCTGTCATATCACCCCTCACCCAATTTTCTTCTAAAACGTACACATTGAGATCTTTAAGTCTATCTCCATATGCCTTATGATGAAGACCACTAACCATTTTAGTAGCCACCCTCTGAACTGACTCCATCCTGTATGCATCCTTTTGAAAGTGTAGTCTCTGGAATTGTACATAGTGCTCCAAATGAGATCTCACAAGAGACATGCACAGAGGCATCATTTTTCCTGCTGACCATTCTTCTCCCTCTGTACCCAAGCATGTCCCTGGCTTTTGCTATAATCTTTTCTACCTTTTGATCACTATAAGATCAACTGATATGATCACTTCCCAGGTCCCGCTCTTTCATGCCTTAAGTTTTTTACCCCTTTCCCCATACTGTATTCTTCCCTTGGGCTTTTGCTGCCCAAATGCATGGCCATTCTTCAAACTTTTCTAGATACCTCTTCGTTATCTGCACCTTCCAGATAGCAAGAATGTGTCTAATCCATTGCAGATATTGGTATTACCAGCAAGAGGCATACCTTTCCTGACAGATCATTCACAATATTGCTTACAATAATGTTAAAAAGAATATATCCCTCTCTTTAAGAACATAAGATCTACCATACTGGGTCAGACTAAGGTTTCATCAAGCCAGTATCCTGATTCCAACAGTTGTCAATCCAGGTCACAAGTACCTATCAGGTTCCGAAAAAGGTGCACAAATATGGGAACCTGGTGTATGTATTGTTGTCATGTTAGTTTAGGGACCATGGGTTGGGCTTGAATTGGTGACCATCTGTTTGTAGGATGATCATCTTGAAGGTTGAGCCATTGAGTTGTAGAAAAATAATAAAATGGCTAAGGTATTGCCAAAGCATAATCACAGGGAGAAACGAGCTGTGAAGCCCATTCTCACCCTCCTTCACCCTCCCATCTCATTCACCCTTGAGTCTCACAATGCTACCTTCACACATCCTCCTGTCACTAACTTGTCCCCATATTTTACTGTATTGGCTAGTTTTTCTTCCATTTACCTCTTTCTCTCCTGACTACTTAACCAGCTTCCCTTTGCTTCTCTAAATATTGCTGTTTGTCTTCCTCTTTCTGTGATCTCTGACAGTTTATGAAGAATAACTTCTTTTTATTTATCTTTTCATCTACTTCTTTTGAAAACCACAGCAACCTTCTTTACCTTTTACTTGTATTTACTTTTCTAACAAAAATATTTGTTGTCCTTAAATATCTCCTTTCAGTTTTGTCCACTTTTTTGATCTACTTTCCCCATATGTTCCCATCCAGCTAATGACTCCTTGAGGTTTTTCCCTATCTTTGCATAGCCAGATTTCCTAAAGTCTAAGACCCTTGCTTTTGAAAGAACCATCTCTACTTGTGTCCTAATATTGAAGATTACCATCCAGTGATCACTGCATGTCAGATGATCACCCACTACATCAGAAACACTATCCCCATTTTTTTTTTTATTTACTTTTTATCATTTACATATTATGAAAGGCAAAATATACAAAACAAGACAAAAGTAGGAGAAACCAAATACAGGTATTCCCACAATACTATACAAAATCTCATAATTCAATCATAATATCAATAAACCCACATCTAGGAGGCACTGATAAAAAGAAAACTAATCAATAAACCCACTCCGCCCAGTAGTCCTCAAGAAGCCCAAAGGTAGAGAAGAAAATGTTAAGAAACAACCTAAGAGTTCCCCTTCACAAAATCTAGCAAATGCTCAACTTCCCTTCTTAGAGGTCCGCCCAAGGGTGGTGGCTCTGGGGGCTAAATTTTTCCTGAAGTTTCCTTGCAATTGTCATGTTTTGTATCAAGGGAAGCGTTATATTTTTGGGGAAGTTGAGCATTTACTATCCCCATTTATAAGCACCAAGTCCAGAATTGCACCTCTCCCATGTGAGTTCCATTACCATTTGCTCATATTAGTTCTCCTTGTAGAGAATCCAGGGTCTTCCTACTTCTAAATGTCACTCCAGCAGGGATATTCCAATCAACATCTGGCAAACTGAAATCTCCTACCAATAGTGTGTCTCCCTTTTATAGCAATATTGTGAATGCCTTCAATTAAATATTTATCTCTTTCTTCTGCCTGTAAGGGAGATCTTTATATTACACCAGTGTAAACAGGTTTTCCATTCCGTCTTTCCAGACTAATCCAGTGTCTCCTTTTTCCCTCATAACCTCTGCAGTTCTGTGGCTTTAATATTATTTTTTACATATAGCATCATTCCTCCTCATCCCTTTCTTCCTAACCTGTCCTTGCTTACTAGATCATAGCCTGCTATAACTACATCTCAGTCATTGTTTTCTGTGTGCTATGACTCTGGAATGGAGCAAGAGGTGAATGGCTGCTTTTTCTCTCTTTTTTCCTTTCCTTTTTGAACAGTAGTTCACTTTCCATTCCTATGTATTTCCTAATTTTTGTAATCATTATATTGTAAACTGCCCTGCTATTTGTGCACAAAGAGAGAGATAGCAAGAATGTCAATAAAATAAACTAAAACTGAAATCGCTAACAAGTCAATACATAAACACTGCAGGCTAGATATTTTTCAGTGCTAGTCATAGTATTTAAGAATAATCCTGATATTCAGGGTTACTATCTGGATTGCAGGCAGCAATAAATATCTGGATAGTGTGGAGAGCGCTGCTTCTTTCCTGACAGTGGAGATATTGAAACCATTATCTGGATAGTTCTCCACATAGCAGTCTGAATATTGCTGCTCTCCAGATTACTTCCCACTCTGCCTAAGATGTGCTCATGTTCTGCCCTGACCCTGTCTGGATACTGCTGAGTCTTCTCATTATCCCAAGGGATTCTGGGATTTGTAGTATGTCTGACACATCAGAAAGCGATGTATATTCAGTAGCGCTATCTGAATAGTGACACCTAAGCGAAATATCTGCATATGGCAGCTGCTCTACAGATATTTACTTTTAAATATTCAAGCTGTGAGTACAAAAGGTTCACCGAGCACAGAATCTTTTGGAAAATGCATGTTAAGAATGCCAAGAAATACATGTGTACACAGCAGCAGGAATGACCATTTTATAAAAGAACACATTAAAAGAAAAAGGGCCAACACTCAGGCCTTCGAATTTGTGCCCGTTTCATAGCCAAGTATTAGTAGATGTGCAAGTGCTGGGTTTTATGAAATAGGCATCCAAGAAGATCCAAATAAGGGGCCAAGTGAAAAAAAATAATTATTTTGAAATTTTGAGGTGGTTTTCGGACACCACTGGATCAATCCTCACTTATTTGGTTAGCACTACTTGATAACTGGAAAATGCCACAGAAGGGAATATTCAGTGGCACTATCCAGATAATGCTAAGGTGGTCTGAGAATGGAATGGGGGTGGAGCTGCAAACTATCTATACAGTGGTGATTTTTATCATTGCTTTCTGATGTGGCAGACATACTACAAATCCCAGAATACCTTAGGATAATGAGAAGAAGACCCCTGTTACTAAGAAAGCTCCTGGGGTAACTCAGAGACAGATAAAACACAGGAGAGGGTAGAGCTGGGGAGGAGAGCAGAAGGGTGAGAGGACCCAAGAGCGAGGTCCTCCTACATATCCTCCCTTGTCAGATACAGAGTGGGAGGAGTTGATGCAGACAGCTGAACAGGAACTTCAGGGGAGCCAGGAGGCTTCAGATTTTATAGCACACACTAATAATGATGAGGATATGAAACTGGAGATCAATGAAGTATCTCTTCTGAGCTTTGAGAAAAGCCTGAAGCAATGGCATTGAGCTCCAGTGGAGGTAGGAGTTCCATGCATACCTTCAGAGCGAAATACAGGAGAAAAAGTGACAGCATATGCAGGGAGGCAGAATGCTAGCTGTAAAGCATAATTCATCTGTTGAAGGGAGGGGTTGTCCACCCCACCCCATCCTCAGGGGGAGAGTTATGAGAATATGGGCAATATAATGGACTGTGATTTATAAAGGTCTGGTGCTGTGCTAAACTGTAGTAGATGAAAGAGAACTCTATGAAATTGAACTGAGCTACATAAAGTGACTGGGCTTGCAGCTGATGCTGACAGTAGCAGAGAACTCTGTGGAGGGTCAATTAGTTTGTAGCTGTGAGAGAAACTAATGGTACTGTGGTATAGCACAGGACTAGTGCTGGAGCATAAAAGTGACTGCTTAAGTGAAACCTTAAACAGCGAGGAAAAAAAGACATAGACTGGACCTTGTTTGGCTGATATTGAGGCAGAGGCTGGCTGGAAGCCAGGACTGTGGAGGAGGGTACTAAACCTCTGTGTGAATTACTACTGTTTGAAGCTGATCCATAGAAAAGCGGCTTTGGGTCTAGAACTTTGCTTGACTAATAAAGAGGCCATTTGGACTATGTTTACTTCAGCCATTCTGACAAAGAAGTGCATTTGAGAGTGAGAGCAGATGATAGGATGCTGAGTGCCCCCATCCAGAGTGACAATGGATAATTATCCATATGGCCTAGGACACACAACGCTGATCTAAATAGTTATCCAGATAGTCTATCCATATAGCAGCGCTGACTGTTGCCACCCTATGCCAACTCTGGCCACAGCATCCTGATAGTCATTATCAAGAAACTGGAGCAGAATATCTGGATTTAATTTAACTGCAGCAACCAGCATTTAAAATAACACTGACTACTGTTTCTAAATATTGACGTTCCACAGATCTATGCACAAACCCTGTCTAAACATGTAGTTGGAGCAGGTGCAAATGCTGTCACCCAGGTTTTTTTAAAATATATATTGTGATGCCACTGGGCGGGTTCCAAAGCATCTGGAACAGTCGAAGCAATGTCCTGGGTCCCGCAGTCTCAATTCCAGGTTGGGTTTTCCAGACAAGCACACACAAGCGTTCCTCTCAGATCCATAGCAAAGTCCAGCAGACAGTTCTGTTATGCCACTTCTAAAACCCTGGGCTTTCCCTCAGCCCCAAGGCCGGGTGTGACCTCTCCTTCTCAAAGTAAAATAGTTCAGAACAGAAATACCCACAGTCACAAGTAGCTAAATCAAATCATCCAGGTTCAAACCCAGAGTCTTTCTCCAAACAAATCAATGCTGCTCAGCTGCACAGCAAATAGCTGTATAGTTGCCCCTCCCTTCCACCCTTCAGGTTCACTATAAACTGGCTGAACCTACCCCAGGGCTAGAGCTTTCACTATCTCATCCATAGTACCTCCATGGGTTCCTGGTCCTTATTGTCCTCATACCTTGAATTTCCATAGCTTCTTCTACCTCAGGGTATCTGCCTCCTACCCCTGGAAATGCCAGGAGCTTTTCTAGGGCCTGACCCAATGATCCCTCCCCTCTCCCATTTCTCTTTGGTTGCAAGGTATAATTTCTGGTGAGCTTAGGGTTGCCAACTGGCCGGTTTTCAGCCGGCCTGGCCGGTTTTTCCATGGCCAGGCCGGCTGCCGGTGCAGAGGCAAAACCGGCCCTTGAAAAGCCGTTTTTTTGCTCTGGCCGCAAGATCGGGAGCGGCCAGAGCAAAAAACCAGCTTTTCTCCCAACCCGCAAAAAAAAAAACCACCTTCCCCGGGGCGGCCCACACACCGGAGGTCTTCAGAGGGAGCCGGGGAAGCCCGCGCGAGGCCCCGGCTCCCTCTGTACAGCCGCCAGCGTGAAGAGCCTTTTCCTTCACGCTGGCGGCTGTTCCTGTGAAGCCGCGATAGGTGGGAGAGGTTAAAGGCAATGCCCTTTAACCTTTCACCGCATTCGCGGCTTCACAGGAACAGCCGCCAGCGTGAAGGAAGTGGCTCTTCACGCTGGCGGCTGTACAGAGGGAGCCGGGGCCGCGCGCGGGCTTCCCCCGCTCCCACTAAAGCCTCAGACAGCCGGGGTTGTGGGGGGGGGGGGAGGCCCAGGACTGCATGGGCTGTGCTGGGGGGAGGGGACCTGGACTGGAAAAGGGCTAGGAGGGGGGAATTGGACTGGAAATGGGTTGTGATGGGGGGGATCTGGACCAGAAAAGGGCTATGGGGGGGGGACTTGGACTGGAAAGAAATGGGCTGTGATGGGGGGGGGGACCTGGACTGTAAAAGGGCTATGGAGGGGGAGGGGACATGGACTGGAAATGGGTTTTATTTATTTATTTATTTATAGACTCTTATATACCGCACTATTAGGCATCAGCGCGGTTCACAAAAAACAGTGAGATACACAATTCAACAGTACTTTGTGTTTACAGAAAACAGGAGAATATAACTCGGATAACAGGGTATATAATTAATAAACATAGTCATAATATCATCATGGCTTCAGTTGGCTTCAGTTGTGTATGAGTGGAAGGTCTGTGGGTTGGTTGAGATGTCTTTATTGTTTACTGGATAAGATAAAAGGAAGAGGTAGTGTTTCAAAGCTTTGCGAAACTGCAAAAGGTCTGGTATTGCTCGGATGTTTTGAGGGAGGCTATTCCAACACCTTGGTGCACAGAATAAAAAGGCCCTGTCTGAAGTAGTTTTGGTACACTGTGATATTGATTTAGGGACTAACAGAGTATTGAGTGTTACTGGCCTTCTGTCTCTATTGAGGGGTGGTGTTTGGATCAAGTCTGATATTGATGAAGATGAGAGTTCTTTGAAGGCTTTGAATGTAATTAGTAAAATTTTGAAAGTGAGTCTACTTTGAATTGGGAGCCAATGAAGATGTTTTAGAATAGGTGAGATATGGTCTTTCCGGGAAGCTCCATGAAGGACTCTAGCTGCAGCATTCATAGCCATTTGAAGTGGGTGTAAGGTGGTTTGTGGAAGACCTTGTAAAATTGAGTTCGCATAATCAAAATGAGGTATGATTAGCGCCTGATAGATGGTTCTAAAATCGTCTGGCTCTAGCAAGGATCGAAGGTGTCTAAGGGAGCGTATTTTGTGATATACTGCTCTTACAATATTACTAATATGTGCTTTCATATCTAATTTCTGGTCTAAAGTGACACCGAGGTATCTGATGGTGGTCTTGGTCTGGAGGTTAGCATCATTCACTTTCAAAAAGGATGGAGCAGTGAAATTTTGGTTACGTGTAATAAATAACACCTCCGTTTTCTTGTGTTGGATCCTTAGATTTTGGGATTGTAGCCAGTTGGATACTTCATTTATGCAGTTAGTTAATGGATTGAGATCAGGGTTCTCAGTTGTAAAAGGAAAATATAAAAGTACATCATCCGCGTATATCATGCAGTTAACTCTAAAGGATCGAATCAGGTTACAGATAGGCTGCATGTATATATTAAACATAAGGGCGGAAAGGGATGAGCCTTGAGGGACCCCTTGTTTTTGATGAAACTGATCTGATGAAGTATCGTTGGATCGTACTTGTTGCCATCTGTCAGAAAGGTAGGATCTACACCACTCAAGTGCTTTATCAGTAATTCCCTTCCCTTTGAGACGCTCAAGGAGGCGTTCATGGCTAACAGAATCAAAAGCGGCTGCGATATCAAGAAAAACAAGGACGAACCCTTGGCGGATGTTATCAATTCCTGATAATAAGCTGCTGAACAGAGTAGTTAGAAGCGTTTCCACACCGTGGAATTCTCTGAAACCGTGCTGGCATGAGTCCAGTGGGGCGTTAAGATCTATATGATCCTGAATTTGTTTTTGTACTTCTTTTTCCAAAATTTTTGCTAGTAATGGAATACTTGAAATAGGTCTATATGATTCTGGTTTAAGAGGGTCAAGTTTGTTGTTTTTTAGTAATGGCCTTATGGATGTTTGCTTAAGGGTACGAGGGAAAGTTCCTGTTGTAAATGATTGAATCATGAGTCTGGATATGATGGGACTGAGATCAGCTCGTAGATCTTTGATCCAGAACGCAGGGCAAGGATCAGTATGAGCGGTGGTCATGTTTATGCAAGCAATAGTGTCTTCGATTTGTCGTTTAGATGGTATTGAGAAGATAGTGAGTAGAGTTTGATCTACTGGAACTAGGACTATGTTAGGAGCTGAGTTATTGTCAATTTGGCAGAGTTTGGATTGTAGATAGTTAGCAAATATTTGAGGGTGGATTTCATATTTAAGTTGTGAGGCAGGTTCATTTGTCAAACGCTTAACTATGGCAAACAGGTCATGAGGTTTGTTCAGAGATCTTTTTAAAGTGACTGCATGGTGACGTCTCATTGATTCAGTAACTGCCATGCGATGAGAGATGTGAGATGTTGGATATATACAGCTCTGTCAACTTCAGAGTGTGAGTGTCGCCATCGTCTTTCAAGTTTCCTTAGGGTTGTGCGCGAGGCCTTCAGCTCAGATGAGTACCATATAGCAGAGTGTCGCTTGCTTTGTAGTTTGTTGGTCGACAGACATGTGGCAATCGAACTGAAAGTACTATTCCAATTAGAAACTAAATCATCAATGCTGCACTCTGGTAAGTTGGTTAGTGGAAGTGTTGATTTTAGGATTAGGTCTTTGTCAAATGGCTTGAATCTTTTGATGGGGAGGGGGACCTGGACTGGAAAAGGGCTGGGGGGGGCATGGACTGGAAATGGGTTGTGATGGGGAGGGGGACCTGGACTGGAAAAAGGGTATGGGGGGGGGGGAACCTGGACTGGAAATGGGCTATGGTGGAGGGAGGGGGAACTTGGACTGGAAATAGTCTGTGATTAGGGGGGCTAGGACTGCAAATGGACTGTGATGGTGGGGGGGGGGGTAGGACTCCAAATGGGCTGTGATGGTGTGGGGGGACTCGGACTGCAAATGGGATGTGATGGGGGGCTAGGACTGGAAATGGGTTGTGAAGGGGGGGGGGACTTGGACTGGAAAAGGGCTATGGGGGACATTGGACTGGAAAGAAATGGGCTGTGATGGGGAGGGGGACCTGGACTGTAAAAGGGCTGGGGGGGGGACATGGACTGGAAATGGGGTGTGATGGGGGGGGGGACAAGGACAGGAAAAGGGGTATGGGGGGGGGGAACTTGGACTGGAAATGGGCTATGGTGGAGGGAGGGGGAACTTGGACTGGAAATAGGCTGTGATTAGGGGGCTAGGACTGCAAATGGACTGTGATGGTGGGGGGGGTAGGACTGCAAATGGGCTGTGATGGTGCGGGGGGACTCGGACTGCAAATGGGATGTGATGGGGGGGCTAGGACTGGAAATAGGCTGTGATGGGGGACTTGGACTGGAAATGGGCTGTGATGGGGGGGGGGCTAGGACTGGAAATGGTCTGTGATGTGAGGGCTTGCGCTGGAAATGGGCTGATGAAGAGCTGGAATAGGACTGGAAATGGGCTGATGTGGGGCATGGGAGAATGGGACTAGAAGGGAGTGGATGCTGGGTGGGTCTAGAACTATAAGGGATCTGATTTTGGGGGAGGACTAGAATAGATGGGGAATGAGAATGGAGAGGGGAAAAATATTTTGTGTGGAAGAAAAGTCTATGATGGGCTGGGTATTGGGAGAGTAAGAGGGGCTTGAGAATGGAAAGAAATTTAAATGGATGATAAAGGAATAAGGAAAGAATTGGGGGAAAGAGCAAAAGGGAAACAATCAGTATGTTAAAGCAGAAATAGAGAGAGAATGGAAAACATCTAAAAGAGAAGAAAGGACAAATGGATAGCTCGCAGAAGACACGAAGAAACGAGAAGAAAGTGACTGGAGCAATTGCAACTGAAAAATAAAATGCCCAAACAGAAGGTAGAAAAATACTTTTTATTTTGAATTTATTAGCTGGAATATGTCTGGTCTGGGAAGTGTGTATTGATAACATCTTTGAGTTTTTGTTTAGTGCAAGAGGAAATTACTTTATAGTTTTATTTCTCCAGTGTTGTACATTTCATGTTTGGATTATGGGGTTCCCAGTTTAATTATTATCTGACCAAGGAAGTTAGCCTACACGTATCCTCGGTAATTTTTGTGGGTGGGGCTGGGGGCGGGGCAGGGGTGGAGCATGGCGAGCCACAGGTGTCGGGTTTTTCTCGGTGAAAAAGTTGGTAACCCTAGGTGAGCTAGAGAAACTGATCCAGCTCTGGGTCCTGGAGCGGATCAGTGGATTGACCCTGTTCTCTCTTAGTAGGAGTTGTGAAAGGATGCGCCTTCCCTTCTGAGGGCCAGGCCGGGTCTTTCCTGCACTTGCTGACTCTGGGCTGATTACGAGGTTGCAAGGGAGCCTGCACTATCCCAAAGCTACCTTCTCCTGACTATCTAGTGGCTGATCATCACATATGTATTACAAATCTGGAAAACATGCAAACTCTCCAACCCACTCAAAAAACATCCACAACATGCAATGTATGCTTTCGAGTCAATGCTGACTCCTGTTTTCTTGGCACGGTGCAACAGGAAGAAGATTGTCAAGCCTTTCTTCCATGCAGTAGGTCTACAGCAATTGGTATTCCTAGAGGTCTAGCCAAGCCCAACCCTACTTAGCTTCAGAGATCAGCCAAAAATAAAAACAGATTTATTCAAGACAGCTGAAGACTCTTGAGAGCTGTGCTTGTTGTGTGTCTATATGTGTAGATATCAGCTTTCTACAACAGCAAATACCATTGTCTGCACATGCAAAAGCCACACAAGCCTTCTAAAAAGGGCTTCTTTAGCGAGTCTTAACTATATTTTCAGTTTTCATTAGTAGCATAATTTGATGCTGCACAACTATCCTCAGACTTTCCAATGCAATAATTTTCATATCATTTGTATGACAAGATTAATAGAAATAACATATATGGAATGAAAAGAAGCTTAAAAGTAATAAACTTTTTATAAATGACAAAAGTCATTACTGTAGTGCAAACATGCAATAGAGTGGAACATCTAGAAAATCAGTATTTCAGAGAATTAAAGGAAAGTGCAAGCTATTCAGTGCTAGGTTACACAAAAGCTTTTAAATTATATATACAGGACATTTATAGTTGCCTGTTTATGAATTGAGGTAAAATTTTACAGTAACCATGGTAACCCGGACCTGGGGCCCCCTCACCTCACCCTCACCCTCACCCATCCCCTTCCCCCCACCCTTTATCCCTCTCCATTTTACAAACGACATCTCATACAGTATTTTTGGAAAAAACACTGGTCGCAGCTTTATTCCATTAACTCTCATAACAAGTAACTAAACATTTTGAGCCAAAACCATGTAATACAACAACAGCAACAAACCCCTTTTCCTTTCCGGATAGAGTTTCTCATCTGCCATATTACTAGCAAGGTGTAACCATATCCAAACATTCCCTCTCCCCCCCCCCCCCCGCCACTGTACTCCCCAGCAGCAATCCAATGCCCCACCACTGACCTTGTCATATTACCAGCAAAGGCTAGTACCCTCCAGGTTGTTGTTGTTAAGTGCCGTCGAGTCGGAGTCGACTCATGGCGACCCTCTGGATAGCTATCCGAAATTGTGTTTGGTCTTCAGTCAGGCGGCTCATTGTTGACAGACTGGTACCCGTAGCTGCTGTTATTGTATCGATCCATCTCATTGCTGGCCTTCCTCTTTTGCGTTGACCTATCTTGCCAAGCATAATGTCTTTCTCTAACGATCTCTCTCTTCGCATGATGTGTCCAAAGTATGAAAGTCGAAGTCTTGTCATCTGAGCTTCTAAAGAAAGCTTAGGTTTGATCTCCTCTAGGACCGACTGGTTTGTTCTTCGGGCAGTCCATGGTATACACAGTATTCGCCGCCAGCACCATAATTCAAAGGCATCAATTTTCTTCCTGTCTGTCTTTTTCACTGTCCAGCTTTCACATCCATATGATGTTATTGAAAATACCATGGCTTGAACAAGTCAAATCTTTGTATGGAGAGAGATATCTTTGCTCTTGAGAATCTTATCTAGGTCTTTCATAGCCATTCTGCCATTCTGCCAAGAGCAATGCGTCGTTTGATTTCTTGACTGCTTGTTGCTTCTTTATTGATAGCTGATCCAAGTAGGTTAAAGTTGTTCACAATTTCAATTTCTTCTCCTTCAACGATGAACCTGTTGATTACGCCAGTTGTCATGATCTTTGTCTTCTTTACATTAAGGTGCAGGCCCATTTTGAGACTATGTTCTTTGACTGTGAGAAGCAAATGTTTCAGATCATCTTCACTTTCAGCCAGTAATGTAGTATCATCAGCATAGCGAAGGTTGTTGATGAGTCTTCCATCAATCTTCACACCTCTGTTGTCTTCATACAATCCTGCTTCTATAGTTAGAGGAAGGTAAGGACCCCAATTCCAGGGACTCACCTACGTCCTCCAAACCTCCAAACTGAGATCACATGATCTCTGCCCACAGTTTACAGTCAAAATGATAACCTGAATGGCTCGGGTAATCACCCCCCCCCCCCCCCAGCTAGTTGCAATGAATAGCCTCCGGCAGGACACCGGTAAGGATGGGTTGGGTGGGAAAACTATCATATCGCTGCATCAGGCTGCCACACTGCTAGGGAGAGGAGGGAGAGGAGAGAGGGGGTTTCTATGTTTCCCCTCCCAAGCCACTAGTCTTGGACCAATGAAATCCCTTCCTGCAGTTTGGAAGGGAAGTTCAAATCTAAACAACCCCCCCCCCCCCCATTTCACAGACCCCTAGCCACCCCTCTCCTTCTAATGCCTTGCACTAAACCATGGAGCAAGAGGCTCTCCTCCAGGCTGGGCACTCAGTTACCACATGTCAAACAACCTTTGTGGTTTATGTATTAATATGTCCATGTAATAAAATCTATGTTGGTGGAACGTCAAGGACAATGAAAAAAAGATTACAAGAACATCGTTCCCGCATAACCACAAGGGTATTATCGGCTCCGGTAGCATTACATTGTCAAGAATATAATCATGAGTTTAGTGATTTATGGTGCAGAATTTTGGATCATGTCCCGATGAGAGTTAGAGGTGGTGATAGAGACTTTCGCCTACAATATCGGGAACAATATTGGATCTACACTTTAAACTCACTAATACCATGTGGCTTGAATTCATCTTTAGAGTGGTGGAGTATTCTTTGATAATTTAAGTGAGAATAATGAATTTAACCGGTGCCATTTTTCCTATTGGTTACTGACCGGTCATGTGATTCTAAATAGGGATAAAAAAACGGAAGTGAGTTTGGGATTTAGTAAATGCAACAGAGTTTGAAGAGGAGCCAGGAGGATCTATGGCTCGAAACACAACGTTGGGTCACTAATTATATTATGGATTGTTGCACTTTAAGGAAATATCACTGGCTGACAAAATATCAGGAGAGGATAATCTTTGTGGAGTTGCATTGTTTGGTGGCGTTTTTTGAGGAACGAACATCAGCTGATAAAATCAGCAGAGAGCACTGTGGTGGATCAAAGAGACACCACAGATCAACTGAAAGAGCTTTTGAGCTTTTACATCATGAACTTTGAGCTTTGAATAACGCCTATTCCAAACTTCATTTTTTTTAAAATCTTTATTTAAATTTCCATACAAACATTGGTCAAAACACACACAAATACAACAAAACCCTCCCACCCCCCATCCACCCTCCCCTTCCTCCCCTCCCCCCACTGCTACGGTCCCTTCATCGCCATTCTACCCACCTTCCTCCCTACCCCCTTTCCGGGTAAGGACCAATTTATACAGTCTTGATTAACAGGGCTTAAAATAACATACCCTCCTTTGAACATCTCGCTGCATTGCAAAAGTTTACTAATGGTTGCCATTTCCTCCAGTGGCCCATCGAGTGTGTTATACCCTTGCGAGGCATCATTTAAAATTTGCTATACATGCAAACACTATTCCACCATACTTGCCACTGAAGATCAGCTAGCACCTTCCAGTTACGTAGACGACAACAAATGGCAATCCCCAACATAAAATCCAAGACAAAGGAGTCATGCTTACCCCATAAAGGAATCATCGAACCAGAATGGAAAACTAGAATCTCCCATGAGAGGGGGGCCCGGAAGCGCAGGACCCCTTGAATGCGCTCCCAAACCTGCACCCAATAAGAGTGGAGATGTGTACACTCATAAACCATATGTCTTAGAGTACCCACTCCAGTTTGGCAGATCCAGCATTTATTGCTTGCGGAAGCATCCCATTTAGCGACCCTCTTTGGTGTGAGATGGGCCCACTGTGCAAAGAAAAACAGGGACTGGGTAATAGAGGCCGATTTAGATATGCATGTTTGCTTGGCCCAGAATTTAACCCAAATCTGCTGTAGTGGGATGGAACCTGTCTCCTGCTCCCATGCTCTTTGTACCCCAAGTATAGGAGAGGAGCGCTGCTGAGTCAAAATCTTGGGCTTGTTTAACCTTGCCCTGCAGCGCCCCCTCATCCCCCGAAAGTTTGATACTCCTCAAAGCCTCCCCAACACAATGTTTTAATTGTAACCATTGAAAAAATAATGCTCCTGACAAATGGAATTCCCGTTGGAGCTCAGTGAATTCCTTCCATTTGCCATTATGAACTAATTGCTCTAGGGTCCAGATATTTCTACTATACCACTGCCTCCAAGCAAACACCTTTTTCTGGATTTTGAAAAGTGGATTGTGCCATATCGGAAGGCAAAGCGAGAACTTCTCCTCCATTGGCGCATGACAAAATAGCTCCTGAAAGGCCCTCTGCGTATCCACCATCATTTGAGACCTCCCCTGAGACTGATCAAAGAGCATGCCGAGGGCTAACTCTAAAGGAAACGGAGCAGCAGCCTCCTTCTCAAGGGCCAACCATACTGGGCTGAGTTTAGTCACTTCTTCCACCCATCTCCCCCCTTGTTTCATCAAAAAAGCACAATGATATAACCTAAAATCAGGGAAGCTCACACCTCCCTCCTCCTTAGCAGCTTTAAGCTTGGACAGCGCAATGCGCGCAGGTTTATTATTCCACAAGAATCTCATGAGCATTCTTTCCATCCTTCTTTACACCGGATTCGGTAAGAAGACAGGAAGCATTTCCAAAATATAATTAATTTTAGGAACAATCGTCATTTTGATGGTCTCCAAGCGACCCCACCATGATAAGGACAAGGGAGACCATTTATTAGTCAAAGTCTCTGCAGTAGCTACAAGCTTGTAAGAATTATACCGAACCGTTTCCTCCAGCGGATAGCAGTAATACGCCCCAAGATATTTGAACACGTGCGATTCCCATACAAACGGGGAACTTAGACATATCCTCTTTAAATACTCGCGTGTTTAATGGGAAGGCAACAGATTTTAACCAATTAATCTTATATCCCGATAGGGCTGCATAGCTATCAATCTGGGTTAAAACATGAGATACCGATTCTGGCACAGTAAAAAGTAGCAAGTCGTCAGCATACGCTGACAATTTTATGTCAAGTCCTCGAATCTTAATACCCTGGATCTTCGGGTTCTGCCTAATTAATAGAGCTAAAGGTTCCAGAGCTAAGTTAAACAGCATAGGCGAAAGGGGACAGCCTTGTCGCATCCCCCTGCCCAGTTGAAACTCCTGCGAGCAGGCGTTAATGACACAATTACGGGCTAAAGGCCTAGTATACATTACTTTTATTAATCTAAGGAAGCCCTCTCCAAAACCAAACCACCTAAGGGTGTGAAATAGAAAGGACCACTCCAAGCAGTCGAACGCTTTCTCAGCGTCGAGGGATAAGCCTACCCCGGGCCCGTCTAAAAGCTCAGCCTCTGTCAATACGTGACACAAAAGTCGAGCATTATCTGCTGTCGATCGTCCCTCAACAAAACCACACTGATCCGTATGGATCAACACCGGGATTACCGAGGACATACGATTCGCTAAAATGGTAGCATAAATTTTATAATCCACATTTAATAATGAGATGGGACGATAGCTGCCTACATCCAGCGGGTCCCTTCCAGGCTTTTCTGTAACAATGATATTTGCCGCCGCAAAAGAGCCTAACTGAGGACACTCCTCTAACACCGCTTGATAGTACTGCAACATAAAGGGGCCTAGTTCTTTGAAAAACACTTTGAAAAACTCCGAGGGGAGTCAGTCAGGGCCCGCCGCTTTCCCCATTGCTAGTGAATCAATGGCCTTTCCAATTTCTGCTAAAGAAATTGGACAATCCAGCATTGATATCATTTCTGGTTCCAGTTCTGGCTTCTGAACCTTATCCAATAATTTTGCAAACGCCTCTTCAGTACAAGCTGTTTCAGAAGAGTAGAGCTGGTCATAAAATTTTATAAACATTTCCAAAATCTCCGGATCTTTTACCACCAGTTCGTTACTGCGAGAGTCCCTAAGGGCAGCTATACGTCCCATCTCCTTCTGAGCCTTCAATTTATTGGCTAACAGCTTACCTGCTCTGTTGCCTTCCCTGTAATAAGTACCTTCCTGAGATCTAACATTCCTCACGGCCTCTGAAGTAAGGATCTGATTATATCTAAACCTTAATCTCTGCAAACGCAGTAATACACGGATCAGATCTTCTAGCCAGGATCCGCTCACCCACCTTAATCTGTGCATCTAATGCATCCAGCCTCCCTCTATTTTGCTTTGCCTGCCCAATACCAAAACTGGTGATTACAGCCCTCACAGACGCCTTGAAACCTTCCCACCTCGCCCAACCAGACGATAAGTGAGGAGGATTAAACTCAAAATACTCTAATATTGCCACACACAGCTTCAATTGGAAATCCACATTCTCCAACCATGCTCTATCAAAACCCCATCTCCCAAGTCTGGCCTTATACCCTCCAAGACTATAGACACAGCTGAGTGATCAGATACATGAGAGGTGAGAATATCTGCTGTCACTAAATAAGGAGTCAGGGTTTTGGAGATTAAGAAGAAATCAATCCTAGATAGGGTCTTGTGGGGGGATGAATAAAAAGTGAATTCCTGATCTCCTGGGTGCAGCAGCCTCCAAGCATCTACCATCCCAACCTCCTGCACCATCGAGTGAAGAACCCCTTGTGCTGTACTGATCCTGAAGGATCTCGGAGGTTTCCTGTCCACTAACGCATCCAAAACTAGATTGAAGTCTCCCCCCATGATCGTTGGAATGGAAGAAACAGCACAAACCTCCTCTGCTAGACCCTTAAAAAATTCCGGGCATTCACTGTTCGGGGCATAGAGATTTATTAGGATCAGTTCTGTTGCTCCGACTTTAATCTGGACTTTAACCCACCTACCCTCCTGATCCGTCCTTATTTGAGTAACTTCAACTGGAGGGATCTCCGGGCTAAGATAGCCACCCCATTGTGCTTACATTTCGCTGGTGAAAACGCTATGAGGGAGAAGGGCCTAACATTCAACTTCAATGATTCCTTTTCATTCAAATGTGTCTCTTGTAACATTAGTATGTCACTGTTTACCTGTTTTCCATACAGTATTATTTTCCTCCTCTTAATGGGGTTATTCACCCCATTGACATTTAAGGAGTGAATTCTCAGAGAAGCCATATTCTTGCTGCTGTGTATTGCAAGCTATCTTTTATATCCCATTACTCCCTTCGCCCTTACCAGCATGACTCCCTTCTCCTGAACCTTTTCCCATGCAGCCCCGCACATGATCAGAATCAACCTCCCTGTCCCTTAAAAGCCCTGTTTGTAAACCCCTTCTACACCAACCATACCCATAGCCTTTGAACCCCATGGGGGGGGGGAGACCCCAACAATCTTAACGGGTGAGCCTATGACAGGTCAGCTAAGACGTACACAGAGGGATAAATCCCAATACTGCATTAGTGTCTCCGCCTACCGCCACTTCCTCTCTCCTCCTTTTCTTTTTTTTTTTCCTTTTCTTTTCCCTCCCCTGCTTTTATCATTATCAAATACCTTTTTCATCGGGCATACTCCCAGGAACTGCCCAAATTACACAGGAACAACTTTCCAAACTGGGCTTGATCCCAGTACTTCACACACAAATGCACACCATTAGACTTACAGCCAACTACAAGCCTATAGTCCATCATAACACCTCAACTGTTCATCATTTCTGCTTCTTTCCCCTCAATATATGCAAGCAGTGCACTTGGATCATCAAAGGTTCTCGTTGCATTATGCAATGTAACTCTCATCCTCGCCGGTTGAAGGAGCCCAAAACGCGCTTGTAGCCGCTGAAGTCTTGGCCGCAGTTCCAGAAATCTTTTCCGCTTGTCCACCGTGCTCTTGGCAAAGTCCGGAAAGAACATCAATTTATGCCCTTCAAATTCCACTGGAAAGCGAGCCCGGGCAGTCTCCAATATCTTTACTGCCTGCTGATGACATAAATTCTTGAATATAATCGGTCTCAGCCTGCTGCTGTGAGGTAGGGCCTGCGAGGGGACACGGTGTGCTCTTTCAATCTCCAATGGCATGTCAAAGGGTATCTTTAAAGTAACTGATATCAGCTTCTGTATGAAAGCAAACATATCCTTCCCTTCTGCCCCCTCCGGCACCCCCACCACTCGAACGTTATTCCTTCGAGCCCTGTTGTTAATGTCCTCCAACTCCTTCTGCAGCTGCTCAATCTGCCTAGAATGCTTATCCACAACCTTCAATCTTTCTTCTTGCACCACCAACCTTTGCTCCATTTGATCTTGGTGAACCGCTAGGCTACCGAATTTTTCTGTGAGCTGCCCCACATCCTCCCGCATGCTCTGGAGCGACGTGCTGTTTGCTGACACAATTTCCTTCACAGCCCGTATCTCCTGCAGTAGCTCTTGCAATGCCTCCAGCTGCTCATGCAATTCCGCCATTTTCTGTGGGGACGGAGGCTCCGTTTTTGATCTTTTAGAGCGCTGTCCCGTCATAAATTCCAAACGGACAGGCTTGTAGTTCGCCATCCCAGACTGTATCCCTGCTAAATATGGATTTTCTTGGCCCGATGAGTTGGTGAAAACACCAGGGGGTATGTTTACTAAACCGCGCAAATGTGCGGGGCGCACTTGAGCGTGCGCTAAGGTACCTTAGCGCATGCTAATAGTGTGTTTTCGGTGCCCCGCATGCCTGCGCGCCCCCCGCACAAGAGCGGGGCGCGCTGATGTGCGATAGAGGCGTGGAAAGGCATTTTGAGGGCGGAGGAAGGCTCCCGAGGGGCGGGGGGATGAGGTAAATGGGTGGAGAGTGGGAGGGGAGAGGCTCCCCGTACAGGAGCGGGGCTGAATTTCGGCAAAAAAATACCGCGAGTGAAAACCTCGCGTTAGAGCCGATTTAAAGGGAAGAGAAACCATTTACGTCAGCAATGTACAGCAAAACCGGGGAAACCCACAAAACGTGAGCAGTGTGATACATGTGCACAAAACAAAATAGCAAATATAAATTGAAAATGACCACAACAAATTCCAAATAAATTATAATCCAGCTGGGCAACAGTGATATTAATGGGGAACCATAAAAAACACTCCCAGGAAAGCTCCAAAAAAAAAGAAATGATTTTTGGAAGGGTCTACGCTCCGTAGACTCTTTCAAAAAGCACTGCATTTTAATGGAGCTTTCCTGGGAGTGTTTTGCATGTTGCCCATTGATATCACTGTTGCCCAGCTTGGTTTTGTTTTTTTTCCCCTTTTTTGGAGGTCATTTTTGAGGTTTATTTGCACCTTTGTCCCCATAGAAGGTAAACGAGCCCACAGTAAAATTGTGCAGAGCAGGGTGTCTGACTCGTGCGGCCAGTTTTCCTATCTCCAGAGACTGCACTGTCTCTGTGGCCACAGTGTGGTGCAGCGGACACAGACAGTGCCTGTAGGACCAGAGGATCACAGGTTCAAATCCCAGCAGGTGATCCTGCCAACCCAGTCCCCATAGTTTTACCCACCACTAAACAGTGATAGTACAGACACTCCTTTATTGCAGAGAACATAAGCATGGTTCCAACACCTATATTTTACCCTACACCACACACAAACCATAACAATGGCCATTACCTACAGCCGAGTCCCCCAAATTCAGTCCTGGAGTGCCACAACTCAATCAGGTCATATGCTTTTTCCCAGATAGGGACATGTCTGCATATTGGCAGAAGGGTACAGGTGGTGGAGGGGGCAGTGGCTGCAAACCACAGCAGACAGTGGCCTAGGCCTGTGCAGGCTGGCACCGTCCACCACAACAGACAGGCTCTGTCGGATGTACAGTCATGGACTCCCCAGGGAACACAGCATATCTGTGGCAACACAGTGGTGCAGTGCACACAGACAGTGTGTGCAGGAACAGAAAGTCACAGGTTCAAAGCCCACCTGGGGCTACTGCCAATACAGTCCACATTTTTTTCCTACAACTAAACCGTGATAGTAAGGACAAACCTTTATTGCTGAGAACATACGCATGGTTCATACGCCTATATTTTACCACACCAAACACAGACACCATAAACAGCCGCATTACCTAGAGCAGAGTCTCCCAAATGCAGTCCTGGAGGGCCCCACACCATTCAGGGTCCATGCTGCCTCTAATAAAAATGCCTGTGCTGCATATCTATGCACCACCCCCATGGTATGCAGATGTAGCTCATGCATATTTATGAGGGACAGCATGAAAACCCGAACAGTGTTTGGAACACCAGGACTGGAGTTGGGAAACTCTGCCATAAAGCAGCAGCCAACAGGGCCAGACACACCCACGCACACACCCACAGGCCCCCATTGGCCAATGCCTCCTGGAGAGGCAGGACATTGGGCCCTGCCTGTACCTCCCAATACTAGCAGTTGCATACCTTAGCAATGCCACCCTACACCTGGGTATATGGTACACAGCTATCAAATGTTTCCCATGATAACTGGCAGATATCAATGCCTACGTTAAGCACATTTTGCTCCTTGGGCTCCACCATAACAATCATTCTGATGTCTGCGGTGTGTGCTGCAGGTCTGGTCTCTGACAGTGTTTACCGCCCTGGGGAGTGACCCCCAACAGTACTGCGTACCATATCCATGCCTGTACTGTGCCCAGGACAGGTGTGGTGGGTATGGCTGCTGAACTCCTCTATAGTAGCACAATGCTGGCATAGGTGTGGGGGTGTCTGTCTATCCAGTGTGTGGTGGCTGCAAACACCTTCCACAGCCCACACTGCCAGCAATGTTGCCAGTATTGGGCTGCCAATGTGCATAATGAGGAGCAAGGTACCATGGGTATAGGACGGACAGGGTGGCCTGGCCAGGGTGCATCTGCACAGGGCATAGGGCACTGACTGGAACATTTTAGTGCCCGGCCACCACCTACACAGACAGGGTGACCTCAGTATGTCCTGCTGAGAGATCACTCTCACCCTGACTGTGCAGTGACCACAGCATGGCTAGGCACCCCCATAGTGCTATATAGTATTTTTCTCATGTGATAGATATGGGGTTTTTTTGGGGGCCCAGTCACTGCTTTATCTGCTTGCTCTGTATGCTGACATCCTAGTTCTGGGTGCATGCATCTCCACTGGGAACATGCACTTTGGACTAACTAGCACACTGTTTGCAGCTGGTATGTGTCTTGATGGAGTGGCTTGCAGGGTGCAGTGGCTGATGACTTGCTGCAGGACATGATCAGATAGTGGTGGGGTGCAGCTTACCATATCCAGGCCTAATGTCTGTCTGCTATTGTGTTATGGATGTGTATAGAGCTGCAGTGACTGCCCTGTGGGGTGTCTGTTCCTCAGCAGGACCGGGGTTGATGGTCCCCTCTACTGCCACCTTTGCAGGGAGGTAGAATGTGGATCTATTGATGGGAGACCCTGTTTGCCACCCTCAGCCCTGGAGGAGGGGGGTGGTGGTAGTACATGGCCCACCTAGGGGTCCATAGGGGCTACACCTGACTGAGTCAGACAGAGATATCCAAGGTGTTTGTGCAGGAACTACCTATCTCACACATTTACACTGCTTTGGACCTCCGGCATGGCCTCTTTCAGCCATGGAAGATGTTGTGGACCTGGTCCTGGGCGCCTCATTGCACGTGAGGGCGTGTTTGCTGGCAGCAATTAATAACATAAAAATGAAGTGCTGCAGGACAAAATATGTACAATGCAAAGCTGATACCACAGCCAGCCTTACGTATTAGGCACACTGGGGAGCAAACTCATGACCCCTGTATCAGCAGTCAGTGCCTTAACCATTGTGCTCCACTGCTGCTCCTCCTTGCCTGTCAGCGCACCTACTTATGCTTTTCATTCCTTAAACTGCACAGTGCTGCCATAAAAAACAGTACACGGGACTTCCGGTGACATGGTGAGCTGAGAGGACCCTTCCTCTTTAGCTCCGGAGCCCGCTCTTTCCCCCTCCGCAATTTTAGCACGTTTGCTGGCAATAATTTGATCTACAGTGGGGGAAAGCTTTGGCAGGTGCTAGCCACTCTGTTTGCCCATTGAGCAGTGCTGGGAGAGAGTTTATGGCCACAAAAATCCCCCGCCGTGAGCGAACACGCGGCGGTGAGGCAAAGATGGCGGAGGACCCTCTGGAAGCGGCACTGCTGCCGACAACCTCGCCAATGGTAGCGGAGGTCTCAAAAGCAGTTGTGGTGGCCCTGGAAGATCGATTAGGGGGACTGTCTGCGCAGATCCATGCGGTGGCTCAAGCGGTCTCGGACTTCACGAAGCGCGTCGAGCATGCCGAGACCCGCATTGGATCGCTGGAGGATATGAGGACACAGGATGCGGCCAGAATTAAGAGCCTGGAAGAGGCCTTAGCCACACAACATGATAAGCTGGAGGATCTGGAAAATCGCAGCAGAAGAAACAATCTGTGTTTTATAGGCATAGATGAATCTGTGCCTGATAAAGACCTCCGGCAACATTTGGAAAAGTGGCTGCCTGACAATTTACCTTTGGCAGCTGATGTAGGGGATATTGTGGTGGAGAGGGCTCACCGGCTGGGGCCTCATCGGTCCGGGGAGCGTCGACCGCGAGCGGTGATTGCCCGCTTCCTGAACGCGGTGCAAAAGGAAGACGTTTTGAGGGCTGCGAGGCAACAGCGGCGCTCCGGAACCTCCGCCTGCAAGATATTGGTCTTCCAAGATTACTTGGCCGATGTCTCCCTGAAACGCCGGGCGTATAAGGAGGCCTGCAGCAAGCTTATTGAAAGAGGCATCCGCTTTACTCTGGCCTACCCTGCAACTCTGCGGGTGCATAGCGAGGGGGGGAATCGCGCCTTCTCATCCCCAGCGGAGGTGTTGGATTACTGCAACGGCCTGGGCAGATGAGTGCAGCATGGCTGGCTGATCTTTGCGTGCTGGATGCTCCTTGAGTCCTGGGGCTGAGTTGATTTGCCTGGGGCTCCGGCCTTCTCCTGGTGTAAGCTGCTTGGACTTTGTCCTGAGGACACTAGTATACTGTACCTTAATGCTGACTACCAGATTGGAGGCCCTTCGGGGACTCGGGGAGCTATTAGAGCATGAGTGGTTTGCTCTACGGCCTAAATTCAATTTTATGTATTTTATTTACCTTTTTTATTTTATTTATTTTCTTTTATTTAACTTTAATTCAGTTAATTCCTTTATTACTTTACTTAATTCGTTTCCTTTTGCTGGTTTTTGCCTGGTTTAATATCCTGCCAGTGATTTATCCCTTTTTTCCTATTTATTACAGTTAATTCCTTAATTGTATTTATTCTTAGTCTAATTTCCCAGGGATCGGGTTGTTTATGGCGCTGTTTCTGCCCTAGTTTGACTCGTTTTACCCAACTTAGGTTTGGATGTTAGCCCCGGTTCTACACTGTCCCGCTCTGCCCGGGTGGCCTGTAAGGGGTTGGGGAGAAGGTTTCGAACTTGCTCACCGGGTTGGGGGTGGTTGACGGGGGCTTTCTCCCTCTCTTTCTCTGGTTTGGGGGTAATGGAGGGATGGCTGTTGTTTCTTCATGGGGGTGGATTGGGGTGCCCCAAGTAGCTGCGCCTCTTTGCTAATATTGTTAACTTGGTGCCGATTTGCTTAGTGCAGCTGTTAGAATTTATCCTTATGATGTGCTCCTCTGTGGCAGTCTTAGCCCGCAATATATGCTTCCCATGGGGTCTCTTCTTTAATTTCCCCTCCCTCGCTCTTTTTTCCCACCTATACTCGGAGGCCTGGCTTCCCCCAGTAGGGGTGTTGGTTGCTTGGTTCCGTGGGTCTCTCTGCTTTTTTTGGAGGGTTGGGGGAGGGGTAGCTAATTTGGATGTTTGTGAGGGGCCCCGGGGTTGGGGCAGGGGAGGGTACACTCATTGTCGGGCCCTTTTGCACGTTTGGCTGGGGCGGGTGTCTTGTGGTGGGGGTTGATTCATTCTTTTTCTTTGTTTTTCTCTATTCCTCTATCCCTTGTTTGTATTGGGTGGGTAGGTACAAGGGGCGGTCGCAGAAAGGGGGGAAGACTGGGTGCGGGGAGCCTAGGCTCTGTGTGCCTTTCACATTATCGCCTAATTTGCTGGTGCGCTTGCCCCTACCACGGTGCCTGGTGCATGTCTTTGCTTCCTCGGCTGAGATGGGGAGGGTGAGGGTCTTTGACTTAGTGCTGTGGCCTTGGCCCTGGGGAGAGGACTGGTGGCCCTGTTGGGGGGGGGAGAGGGGGGGCTTTGCATGTTCAGGAAGTTCAGGTGGAGCCGGGCGTGGCTGGAAGGTGGATAATGGAAGGGATGGCGGGTGAGGTAGAGGGGGGGGTGGGCAGGGGGTGGGGGAGGGGAGGGAGATGTAGTATATAGGATGGGAGGGGGTAGAACTGGACTAGGGGAGGGGGGGATGGGGGGGAAGGTATCTAATCGAACTGTTGCAAGGGGAAGTGTGATTGCTAGAGTGCGTGGGATTGTCTGGGTCAGATGGATGCATGGTTGTTTTTGGGCCGTTCAGGCCTGGTTGACATGGCAGGGGGCCCTGGGCTGGGGGGGCCGCCGCCAAGGTCTACATTGGGATCTTGTCCTATGGTATTGCAGTTTCTCACTGCAAGGTGGCTAATGGTCCACGAGTAGTCTCTTGGAATGTATGTGGGTTGGGCTCCCCAGTGAAGAGGTACAAAGTTTTGCAGCACCTGAGACGACAACGTGCAGATGTGATTATGTTGCAGGAGACTCATCAGTCGGCAGTAGAACACGCGAAGTTGGGCTCAGGCCAAATTGCCCATGTGTATGGGTCCCCTGCGGTGGGGAAGAAGCGCGGTGTAGTTATCCTCATTGCCAAATCTGTTAGCTGGGTTGAAGAAAAGGTTCTCTCTGATGCTGAAGGCAGATATGTGAGTGTATGGGGAAGACTTGCTGGGCGGAAAGTGATGCTGTGTTCGGCTTATGGACCTAATGTCTATGAGGCTCGTTTTTTTCGGGATCTTTCTCAGTTGCTTGCGGCTGCAGGTGAATATCAGGTTATATTAGGGGGTGACTTCAATGAAGTCCTGGATGTAGGTCTCGATTGGTCCGGCCGGGGGGGGAGAGGGAGTCGCCGGGCGCGTCAACGATTGTGGGGGTTGTGCGAAGCGTATCACCTCTTGGACATTTGGAGGGTGCTGCATCCTGGAGAACGGGACTATACGCATCTGTCCCGAGCACACAGGACGTGGTCCCAAATCGATTTCTTTTTGATCACGGACTCGTTATTCAGTTGGGTCTCACGGGCGAACATTGGGTCTCTGGTTATATCTGACCATGCGATGGTGGTTTTGTAGTTACGGGGGAGTAGTTCGCAAGTGGGTAGATCGTGGAGATATCCCTTGGAGTTATGTGGGGACGCCCATTTTGAAGCATTTTTGCGGGAGAGATGGAAGGAGTACGAGACTCTGAATGCGACCCCAGATATATTACCGGCTCTGTTGTGGGAGGCCGGGAAGGCAGTGCTACGTGGGGATATCATTAGCTATCAATGTCAGCGACGCAAACGGTTGAATCAGCGGATCCTGCACTTGGAAAGAGATCTTGGCAAGGCGCGTCGGTTGGTGGCGGGTTCCAATACTGCGATACATCAACGTAGGCTTAAGGAGGTACAGGCCGAATTGGATATGTTACTTCATCGGCGGGCCCAGAAGTCAATGATGTATTACCGCTATAAGCTGTACCGGTTCGGGAATAAGGCGGGTAAGTTGATGTCTTCGCTGTTGCGCCCCGCCGGGGGCTCCCAGCAGATCGGGGCCATCAGGCAGGCCAATGGTACTGTTACCCGCGATTCCGCAACCATCGAGAAGGTCTTTGCTGACTTCTTTCAGGGACTTTATGCCAGTGATGGCGACAAAGGACCAGAGGGTCGTCTTTTTCTCGAGCGCTGTGTGTTACCTCGGCTTAGCAAGGAACATGTGGACGCTCTCAATCATCCTATTACGGGGCAGGAGGTGCAAGCTGCCATAAAGCACTTGCAGAACGGGAGAGCTCCGGGCGTCGATGGGTTCCGCAGTGAGTTTTATAAAGCTTTGAGTGATGTTGTGGTGTCCCCCTTGGTGGGATACTTTGAGGACCTGGTACAGCGGGGTAGGTTCCCTTTCGAGGCCAATAAAGCCGTGATCACTATTTTACCCAAGCCTGGGAGGGATCCCCTATTGCCGAGCTCCTACCGTCCCATTTCCTTGCTTAATGTGGACATAAAACTTTTAGCTAAAATAATGGCGGATCGACTGGCGATCTACTTGCCCCTTTTGATTCATAGGGATCAAGTGGGCTTTGTACGTGGGCGCCAGGTCGCATATAGTTTGCAGCGGATACTGTTGTCTCTTGGGGTGGGGGGCTTGGTGGGGGACCCCTCGCTTCTCATTAGCTTTGATGCCGAGAAGGCGTTCGATTGGGTCAACTGGAGCTTTATGTATCAGGTCCTGGAGGCAATGGGATTTGCCGGGTTCTTTGTGGACGTGATCCACCTGCTTTATGCTAGCCCGATAGGAGCGGTAAGGGTCAATGGGAATCTGTCTGCTGATTTCGCCATTCAAAAAGGGACAAGGCAGGGATGCCCGCTCTCACCTCTTTTATTTGTACTATCCCTGGAGCCACTTCTGTCTCTTATTAGGACTTCTTCCCAATTTAGAGGCATTAGGATGGGGCGGGAGGAGTTTCGTCTGGCCGCATTCGCGGACGATCTGTTAGTTCATTTGGGGGACCCCATAGTCGGGTTGCCTTGTTTGTTACAGCTTATTGCAGACTACGGGGTACCCTCGGGACTCCGTCTGAATTTAGATAAGTCCGAAGCGATGTTCTTAGCCCCCGATGGGCACTTGGGATGGCAGGGTCCCTTTCCCTTGAAGTGGGCAACGGGATACTTTAAGTATCTAGGCATCTATTTGCCGGCACGGTTGGGAGATCTGTATCATCTCAATGTGTCTAAGATACTTGGAGAGGTGTCGTCCTGTGTCGATAGATGGCGAGACTTGCCGCTGTCCATGGGGGGCCGAATAGCCTTATGTAAGATGGCGATCTTTCCTAAAATACTATACCCGCTTCAGATTCTTCCGTTATTTCTAAAGTACACAGATCTTCGGCAACTAGAGAGACTGTTCAATCGGCTTCTTTGGAGGGGGCGACGACCTCGGGTGCGTCTGGCGATTCTACGACAATCTTGGGATTTGGGGGGTATGGGGTTTCCAGATATACGGCGTTACAATGTCGCGTGTCTGCTGCGATACGTTCGTGACTGGCTGTGGGATTTGACGGATTGTTCACCGGCGGCGATGTGGGAGGATGTGTTGGCACCTTTCCGCTTGAGGTACTTGCTGCACGCTCAGACGCTGCGGACCGTGCCTGTGGACATTCGGGTGTTCCTTTTGCGGCCCATCCGGCAGGCGTGGCGCTATTTCTGCTCTGGTCGTCGGATCTCGGCATCCCATACGCCATATCTTCCAATCAGGGGTAATGCGGACTTCGAACCGGGAATGGGGCGGTCTCACTTTCATTTCTGGGAGACTCTTGGAGTGGTGAATCTGGAGCATGTGTTGACCCCTGAGGGGACTATGGTGCCTTTCTCTGACTTATGTTGTCAGTATTCGCTAAGAGCTCGAGATGTCTTCCAATATACCCAGCTTTGGAGCTATGTACGCACGGTCACGGTGGATGCCATGCGGGGGGAGGTCTGCACGGCGATTGAACTGGCCTAGCTTGGGGGGACCATGAAGGTTAGGGTATCCGGGCTTCATAAAATGTTATGGGACGGAGTGCCGCCCCTGGAGGTGGAGACCTTGGCGGCGGCCTGGTCTGCGGAATTAGGAGAGGATGTTGGCGTGGAGCAGCTCTTGGGAGGGCTGGCGGCAATTCCGACATTAAGCGTGCAGGTTCTCCACCGCGACACCCAGTATTGTATAGCGCGCCACCTGTATTTTGCCCCAGTGCGGGCCTGGAGGGCCGGGGTATGCGCGAGTCACTGCTGTCCTAGGTGTGGGGAGGCTAGGGCGACTCTGGGTCATATGTTCTGGTGTTGTCCTAAGGTCCAGGCTTTTTGGGGGCGGGTGTTTGGTCACTTGCGTCGGTGCCTCCCGCCGCTAGAGCCCCTTACTGCACGAAATGTTGTGTTGGATGTTTGGGAGGATGAATGGGGTGATGTGTTGGGAGTAATGGGGTTGCGATGGTTACGATTGACGCTGATGGTGGCACGTATGACGGTGCTGCAACAGTGGTTGGATGGGAAGGGACCTAGTTCTGGTATTTGGCGGCTTCGACTCCATCGGGTTCTACTTCTGGATCGGCTGCATGCCGCGGGAGTGGAGAGACGATGGACTCGCTTTCTGCAGATGTGGGGCCCTCATGTACAACTGCTGCCTGCAGGGGTGCGTCGGTGCCTTTTGGGGGAGCCCTATTAAATTAACTTTATGGGGTAAACTTATGGGTTTGGCCGGGGTGTTAGCCTTAAGGTGGGCTCTTTGCTCTTGTTTGTTTGATCTCACGTATTCGTGGACTTGATTGCATTCGGTCGCAATTCCTTCTTACTGTGTGCTCTGGGGAGGGACGGGGGGGTTGGTAGGGGGGGTAGGTTGGTAGATACCATGCGAGTGTCCTTTGGCCTAGCTGATTGGGTGCGAGAGGGTGGACCCGGGAGAAGACTCAACCCTGGGTTTACTGGCATATCTGAACAGGTGTAAGTTAGGTGGGGCCGGACTATCACTGGCATTGGGGGGGGTGGGGGGGGAAGGCACTAGGCGATAGGCGATAGGCATGGGGTAACGATAATGGGGGGGGGTCCTGGGCTGGACAGGCGGTAGGATGGGCTGCTGAGGTACTTGTACTATGTGGTCTTAGGGCTTTGTTTTTGTTGTCTTGCCTGTCACCTTCTTATCTTCCTCCTTAGTTCTTCCTTCTTTTTCTTTTGGGGCACTCCCCATTTTGTGGAACATGCTTACCGTGGTGGGCTGCTGGGCAGATGTGCGGGTCTGCTGGCTGCCCCCCTGGGGTTGGTTTCATATTCGAACCCTATAGATGTCTTTTGCTGTATGACTTGATTGCTCCGCTATTGGTATTTCAGAACAGCGCACTTTTTGTAGTGGACTAGAGTTTTGTGGATCCATGTTCTTCTGTATGAATGTACTGTTGCAGGTTCTTTGTTATTTACACGGTCCTACAATGTCGTCGGTCTAGGTGGTTTGCCTGGGCTTATGGTATTGTTTGTTTTGTTGTTGCCATGTCCTATTGTATGTTCCACTACTGTACTGCTTAATCTGTTAGCGGACTGTATTGCTACATTTGTTTGTTATGTGCATTGAATAAAAAAGATTTAAACATAAAAAACAGTACACTGACCTGGCGGTACCTCATACGGCACCCTCTAAAGCGCCCTATAAGCAACATTCTAGGGTGCCTTGGCTGACAGTGCACTTTAAAATGTGCCTTATAGGGCGCCTTATGTTAACACGCTTTGAGAGTGCGTTTGCTAGTAGTGATAATTAAAATATGAATAAAATGCCTCCTAAAGCAATCTTCCCCATAATATGTTATGCCTCAGCTAGCCTTGTTCAATGGGCACTTTGGGGGATTGAACCCCTAATCCCTGCACCATTGGTCAGTGTCTTAACCATTGTGCAGTGGTTCTGTTCTAGTGATTGCACATCAGCGCGCCGCCTTATGCCTCCCAATATTAAAAAGCCTCCTAAAACATTAGCATGCTGCCTATCGTTTAAATGCCTCAGCCAGCTGTTTCCATTGGGCACTGTGGGGGATTGAACCCCTGATCCCTGCACCATTGGTAAGTGCCTTAACCATTGTGCTGTGGCTCTGCTTTTTTTCTTGCACATCAGCGCACCACTTATACTACCCAGTATTATAATGCCTCCATAAACATCAGCGCCCTGCCTTATGCCGCCCAGTATTAATATGCCGCCAAAAATATTAGCGCTCCGCCTTATGCCGCCCAGTATTTCTGCGCCTCATAAATTAATGCCTCAGCCAGCAGTCTTCATTGGGCACTTTGGAGGATTGAACTCTTGATCCCTGCACCCTTGGTCAGTGTCTTAACCATTGTGCTGTGGCTCTGCTCTTTTTCTTGCACTTCAGAGTGCCACTTATGCCTCCCACGCAGCTATCTCATGCGCTAAGGTGCGGGGCGCACATGGGCGCCGCGCACCTTAGCGCATATGTAAATTCCGGCTTTTCTTTTTCAGGACGGAACGCCCTCTCCTTATATGGCACCCGCACACTACCGGGGCCCGCACTTTACCGGGGTTTTAGTAAACATACCCCCAGGATTGAAGTCTAATCCCTCCGGAGCTCATGCTCTACACGTCCATGCTTCTCCGCTGTAGGCTCCGCCTCCTCCAAACTTCATTTTAAAGAATAACTCCTGGACAGCTAAGTGAAAATAATTTGATTAATTTCTATGATAGGTTGATTCTTTACCGGTTGGTTGAAATGAGGGGTTTATATACTCCTTAGGGATTGTTTAGGGTTGCGTCCCTATATAAAGAATAAAAAGGAACATTGAACCACGAGAAGATGTTTTTTATCTTCATGGTGCTAGTTCCGACAAAAAATAGGTAATAGAAGGATAGATTTATTGCCCTTGATAGTTGGAATGGAATATTACAAAGGCTAGCACCCTCCAGGTAAGGACCTTGAGCTCAGGGATTCATCTACCCTCCCCGAACATCTGAGCTGAGATCACCCGGTCCCCGCCCATGGCCTACAGCCAGAAAGATTAATGCTAACCTGAATGGCTTGGGTAACCATCACCAGCATAGGGCAGGTGAAGCCTGTCCCTGTGTCCCCCCCTGTGACCAGGGACAGACACCACACATGATGGATTCCAAGGGGTCCTGCCAATCATTCAATAGTAAATCCTTCCCAGCCGGAGACAGGTGAACCTCATCCGAACCATAAAGGCCAGTACATTCCACCTCTACCCATGAGTGCCAAATATGATAACTCCCCTTCTCCAGTACCCACTGCCCAGTCTGACAGTTTATCTTTGTTAAACCCCGTGATCATCTTTTTCTGCTTCATGCCAGAAGGCCTCGGAATGATGTCCGACCAACAAAGGACAACGCCAGGAAACAACGCAAATGTTATCTCAAGGTCTGTCTTTGCTTTCCTAATCAGCTGCTTACACATCCAGGAAGACAGATCATTTCCTCCCAGATGAACAGTAATTCCCACCAGACAGTTGCGCAAATAGGCATAGTGCACTCTTATTGGCATGTGTACTCATACACACGTATACATGTGAAAAATGTTGCATTAAACTATATCCTTTGTGGGTACTTTTTAACATGCTGCCTAACTTGTACAAATCTGCAGTACAGGTTGCATGAGTTACTTCTATTTTATAAAGGAAACATATGCTCATAAGTTGCTATTATAAAATTAAACCCCTCTGGAATGCTGCTGCCGAATGTTACACTTACGTTGAGGCAATCACAATCTTCCCATTTTATTTTATTTTATGTGCTTATGCATGAATTTTTTATAAAATGCACACACAAATGCAAACGACAACCAGTCTTTGCCGCTGGAATACCTCTATTTGGATCAGAATAACTTAAATGTATACAGGGTGTATGCACAGAAGTTACTGCATGGAAAGTACTGTTTTACCTGCAGAAATGTTTTCTAAAATTATCCCCTATTGTCTGTGCATCGTATGAAGGCCTGGGGGATATCGGCAGTTCAGTTACCTAACTTCTATTGATGTGTCTCTGAGGATTTCAAGCAAAAGGTTTAGTATGTCTTTAAGGCTTTTTAGGGGACTCTACAGACTAGTCAGGCCTGAAGCCGTAGCCCAGGCAGACAGAAAACCTTTTTACAATTCAAAATCCTTCCTCCGACTACAGTAGCAAGGCATATGCAGGGTAATTTTATAAATGGGCACCTGGTTTTAGGCACCCAGAATATGTCTATCGTAAGCCTATTTTATAAAAAAAGTAAGCAACTGCTTTTCTTTAAGAAATAGGGCCATAAGTGCGTGAAAATGCGCATCATATCTAGGCATGGCACTTACACCAGCCCTAAGACTGGCGTACATGCCCACACCTAGATTACTAAAGAATGTGTGTAAATTATAGTCTTTTTTTCATTTGTAATTTTTAATAATGAACAATGACACACATTTATAAAACACCACAAGCATTACAGCAATTTAACCCACTCTCATCTCCCCCCTTTCCCAGCCCTCTGCATGCCATTGCTCACTTTAGTTCACTTAGTTAGTCCAATGCTGTCGCCATCTGTCGTATACACTCCAGGTCTCATGAAACTGGTCTGTTCTGGAAAGTTGTCTCACTGTGGCGTCAGTCATATAATAGATCCACTCCAACCTGATAATTACTTCCAAAGATCTGGCATCATCTTATCTTTCCAGTGCATGGCCAGTACCATTTGAGCTGCCCATGCACATTCTGGCAGGCACGCACACCCCTCATTTATCTCCTTTAAGGGCAGGTTTAATAAATAAGAACCTGGGTCAAGCTCCACCTGCCCCCTCCCATCTCCCATACTAGACCCAGAATTCTCTTCCAGTACTGAACAACCTCAGGGCACCCCCACCACATATGATAGAAATTGCCCACTTGCAGCTTCAGTCTCCACCAGCCTCATCTTGCCTAGCCTGTCAGGGTCCTAATACATCCGTCAGAGGACTTTGTAACCATGTTTCACTATGGAGGTCACCATGGATAGCTTCCTGGTTGTCTCATAGCTGGACAACCAACTCTGCTCTTCCAATTACCTCCCTAAGTCCTCCTCCCATTTTCTACAGAACAATAAGAACATAAGATATGCCATACTGGGTCAGACCAAGGTCCATCAAGCCCAGTATCCTGTTTCCAACAGTGGCCAATCTAGGTTATACGTACCTAGCAGTATCCCCAAAAGACACAGGTTCCACAATGCTTGTATTGGGTCAAGCATTGATATCCTGGGTCCCTTTTTAATAATGATTTATGGACCTTTCCTCCAGGAACTTATCCAAACCTTTTTTAAACCCAGCTACACTAACAGCTCTTACTACATCCTCCGGTAACAAATTCCAGAGTTTGATTACACGTTGAGTGGAAAAATATTTTCTCTTATTACTCTTAAATAGTTTACCCTGTAGCTTCATTACATGTCTCCTAGTCTTTCTATATTCTGATAGCGTAAACAATTGATCTACGTTTACCCGTTCCACTCCATTCATTAATTTATAGACCTCTATCATATCTCCCCTCAGTCGTCTCTTTTCCAGGTTAAAGAGCCCTAACCTTTGTAGCCTCTCTTCATAGGAGTAGTCTTCCATACCCTTTACCATTTTGGTGGCTCTTCTCTGGACCTTTTCTAATAACGCTATATCCTTTTTAAGATACAGCGACCAGAATTGCACACAATATTTAAGGTGTGGTCGTACCATGGATCGATACAGAGGCATTATAAATAAGACCTATTAAGAAAGTGTGCATGTTCACGTGACCCTTGTGTAGGGATGTTTTTGGGCGGAGTATGGGTGGAGTACAGATGAGAATCATGACTTACAAACATTCTTTATAAAATATCTATGGACACATGAAATTTACATGCAGACATTTATAACTGCCCCCGAGCAGATGTAAATGTCTATGGCTTCAATCCAGGTGCCTCTGTTTCTTTATAATTTAGGTTAAAATAGGTGCCTATTTGGCCTTCACACAGGGCCGGCCCGTCCTTTGAGCAAGAATGTTGTTTGCACAGGGCCCCACACTTCAGGGGATCCGCGTAAACAACATTCTGCATTGAAGCTAAAAAACCCCCCAAACCCTAGCTGATGCTGCTGCCGCTGCCGCCGTGGCAGTGGCAGAATCAAGTGTCCTGTCACCCAGGATAGGGTAGAGCCACCCGTACCCATGATGCACTGCACATGCAGATCAGCACCCTACATATGATCACAAGATGGGGTATGTGCCTCTATAGCACCTCGGTCTGGTAAGGGGAACTGACCGTATGTGTTACTGGCACAGAGTAGCTACAGACCGTGACATTGTTTGGTCCTGTGCTCACCCTGAGGTTGAGGTGGGGCACCCAGCACCAGGTCCACAGCACCTGGCTTGGGTGAGATAGGCTATGCTGCAGTCCCCCATCAGTGCTAGTATGTGATAGGTAGTCCTTGCAGATAGACCTGTGCCATCTGCATTTCCCAGTCATGTCTAGCCCTTCTGGACTCTAATGTACCCAGAATAGTGCATATCCTGTGTGGTTGCCATGGTCACATGTTATAAGAGAAGTTTGGTGTTTGGACCCAAAAGCGGATTATGTAGCACCACCCAACCCACCTTCAGTGGGTCAGGGAGGGGGACAGGATCTCCCACCAACAGATCCACAGTCTACATCTCTGCAATGGTGGCAATAGAGGGGACCATCAACCCCAGTCCTGCTGGGGAATAGGCACCCTACAGCGCAGTCAATGCAGATCTGTACACATCACATAGTGCACTGGCAGACAATCAGTAGGCCTGGAAAAGCTCAGCTTCCCCCACCACTATCTGACATTCACCAGCAGAGAGCACAGTCAGTCGCCACCCACTGCACAGTGTTCTAGCCATACACATGCTAAATGCAGACAGTCGGCTAGCTAACACATGTTCCTAGAGAAACAGTGTGCACCCAAAAACGAGATGTTACCACCCCGGGGAGTGACCCCAACAGTATTGTATACCATAGCCATGCCTGCACTGTGCCCAGGACTGGTGTGGTGGCCAGGGCTGCCAAAAGCCTCTATATTTGCACAATGCTGGCATAGGTGTGGGAGCGTGTGTCTCTCTATCCAGTGTTTTGCGGCTGCCTACACCTTACTCAGCCCACACTGCTTGCACTGTTTCCAGTGTTAGCCTGCCAATGTGCATAATGAGGAGCAAGGTACTGTGGGTATGGCCCGGACAGGGTGGCCTGGACAGGATGCATCTGCACAGGGCATAGGGCAATGGCTGGGACATTGTAGTGCCCGGCCACCACCTTCACGGACAGGGTGGCCACAGCATGTCCTGCTGGGAGGTCACTCTCACCCTGACTGAGCAGTGACCATGGCATGGCTAGGTTCCCCCATAGTGCTATATACTATTTCTCTCAAGTGATATTTATGGCTTCTCTTTTCTGGGGCCCAATCACTGATTTATCTGTTTGGTGTTTGTGCTCACTTCTCAGTTTTGGGTGCACACATTTTCTCCAGGAACATGCACTATGTACTAGCTAGCAGACTGTCTGCAGTTAGTATGTGTATGGCTGGAACACCTTGCAGGAACTGTGCTCTCTGCTGGAGAATGTCAGGTATTGGTGGGGGCAGATGAGCGTTTCCAGGCCTACTGTCTTATGGATGTGTAAAGATCTGCATTGACTGCCCTGTAAAGTGCCTGTTCCCCAGCCGGACTGGGTTTGATGGTCCCCTCTACTGCCACCATTGCAGGGATGTAGAATGTGGATCTGTTGGTGGGCGATCCTGTCCCCCACCCTGAGCCACAAAGGGCGGGTTGAGTGGTACTACATAATCCGCCTATGGGTCGAAACACCCCCCTTCACTTAAATCATGTGACCATAGCACCCACACAGGATATGCACTATTCTGGGTGCATCATAGTCCACAAGGGCTAGACGTGACTAAGAAATATGGATGGACACAAGTGTATCCTAGGTGTGTCTGCAAGGACTACCTATTACTCACTGGCACTGATGGCGACCTGCAGCATAGTCTATCACAGCTAAGCCAGGTGCTGCGGACTTAGTGCTGGGCGCCCCACCTCGCCCTCAGAGTGAGAATAGTACCCGCACAACATGATGGTCTGTAGGTACTCTGTGCCAGTAACACACACGGTAAGTTCCCCCTACCAGGCCGAGGTGCTGTGGGGGTGCATACCCCATCTTGTAATCATCTGTAGACTGCTGATCTGCATGTGCAGTGCATCATGGGTATGGGTGGATTAACCCTATCCTGGTAACCACAGCAGACAGTTTGTGTGGTGACCTGCAGTCCTTCTGTAGCCTGCCAGGGGCTTGTTAGTAGTTATAGAGATGTAGCCCACTGGTTACTTCACTGACTGTAAGAAGCAGAGGTCATGGGTTTGATCCCACAGTGGTGTTATTTGATAGGGCTGTTTGAGGCATTTCCTTTTTTAATTTAAATTAGTGCTGCCAGCAAAAACACCCTCACAGTGCTGTAACCTTAAGGTGCCTCATAAGGCGCCCTATAAGGCACCTTATAAGGAACATTATAAGGTGCCTTGGCGGACATTGCACTTTATAATGTGCCCTCTGGAGTGCCTTCTAGGGTGCCTTATGCGGCACCTTAGGTTATGGCACTGTGAGGGTGTGTTTGCTGGCAGCACTAATTTAAATTAAAAAAGAAAATGCCTCAGATAGCACTGATTTAAAGTAAAGGGTAATGCTTCAGACAGCTTTACTCATTAAGCCCACTGGGGGATTGAACTCATGACCCCTGTTTCATCAGTCATTTTATTAACCATTGTGCTACACCTCTGTTGCTGTATTTGCAGGTCAGCGCGCCTAATTATGGCTCACACGCGTTAACGTGCCACAGCTCCCTCTATCGCACGATAACGGACTTTATCGCAGGATAACCTGAAATGCTACCTTAAGACCGGAACGCCCACTACCTTATATGGCATTCGTCACAGTAAGACTGCAACTAACGCCGGTAACATTAAGGCGGTTTAGTAAACATACCCCTATGACTGCCAAGAAAACTCAGCAGCTGCTGGGTCACCAGGGGTCAGTAGTAGTAACGCACACATAGCAACACAACTACTACTACTTATCATTCATATAGCACTACAAGGCATGCGCAGCACTATACAGAGTCATATAAAAGATAGCTTACAATCTAGGCAAGACAGACAAAACAACAAATTAAAATAGACAACACAACTGGGGACTAAGATATATCTAGGGGAATAAGAAAACACATAGGAGATGAACAGGAGACTAAGGGGATCAGGATCCAAAAGCAGTCTCAAAAAAGTGAGTTTTTAGCTTGGATTTCAACAGGGCCACATATGGAGCCTGGTGTACAGACTCAGGTATTTTCTTCTAGGCATAAGGAGCACCAAGGTAGAAAAATTGAAGTCTGGAGTTGGCAGTGGAAGAGAAGGGCACATATAGAACTGCCAGAAGAATGAAGTTCTCAAGGAAGGATGTAGGGAGAGATGAGAGGAAAGGTAGTGAGGAACAGCTGGATGAAGGCTCTTATAGGTCAGTAGTAGAGGTTTGAACTGGGTGCAGAAATGAATAGGGATTCAATTAATTGACTTGAGAAGAGGGGTGACATGAGCATAGCAAAACTGGTGGAAGATTAGTTTTGAACAGACTGAAGTTGAAAAAGATGATTCAGAGCAAGACCAGTGAAGAGGAGGCTGCAATTGTCTAGATGGGAGGTGACTAGAGAAAGGATAAGGGGCTTAGTAGTGGGTTCAGAAAGGAAGGGATGTGACAGGTTTTAGCTATCTGTTGGATTTGTGTGCAGAAGGAGACGGAGGAGTCAAAGATGACCCCCCAAAATTATGAGCTGAGGAAACAAGGAGGAGAAGAGTGTTATTCACAGAAATAGAGAAAGGAAGAAGGGGGGGGGGGGGGGGGTTGGCTTAAGGGGAAAGATAAGGAGTGGAATTGCCTCTTCTAAAGCATTTGTTATTGCCAATGACCAATCATCTACCTGCACGTCAATATCATTGACTGCAGAAGAAGTTTTCAAATTGGCCACCTTCTCTTCAAAAATTGAGATATCCAACGTTCCCCTGACCAATTTCACCTTCTATGACCTAATGCTACTCTCTACCCTCCACCAAGGTATAATCATAAAATATAGCAAATAATGACGAATACATGGCACCGGGAAAATATCACTGAGGTAGCGCCCTGAATTTGAAATGCATCAGTCACAAAAATCAGTTTTAAAGTATGGCCAGCCGGATGGGTCAGGGGCATGCGTGAGCTGCATAAACCTGGCAGCCCCTAAACTGGCTACCTCATATGATTCATCCTCAGCATTTAAATTGAAATCACCCAAATACTATCAATTTAGTATACTGTAATTGCATAGATATATTAAATTCCACAATTTCATCCTAATTAATAACAGATGAAGGACAGTAAAATAATAAAATTCCCACTTTTAGGTTATCCCCAAAATGAACTACCAACCACGTACAACCAGTAAGATTTGAAACTTCACATTTTAGTAAAGAAAAAACATTATGAAAAATCGCAGCCACTCCCTCTCATCTACCTTGATAACATAGTAACATAGCATATGACGTCACATAAAGACCATCATGGTTCATTTAGTCTGCTCAGCAAGGTGGCAAGAGTAGGTGCACCTGCCGCTCCAAGCAGGTCACCCCTCCCCATGCCTTTGCTTAGGGGTGTACCCATCACTCCATGCAGGTCAAAAGAGCAAGTAGGAATCAAACCCCTAACCCCCTGCTTACAGAGATATTGCACTAACCATTAGGCTACACCTCCATACTATTAGTGTGCAACAGATATATCTATAATTAATCATTAGATGGACATAACATCTTTCCACATTCACCCCCTTCCTTGGATGACATCTTGGATATAAAGGCAAAATCCAAGCGCTTTTGCTTTAGAATATCCTTCACTGAGTGAACATAAGATATGCCATACTGGGTCAGTCCAAGGTCCATCAAGCCCAGTATCCTGTTTCCAACAGTGGCCAATCTAGGTCATACGTACCTAGCAGTTTCCCCAAAAGACACAGGTTCCACAATGCTTGTACTGGGTCAAGCATTGATATCCTGGGTCCCTTCTTAATAATGGTTTATGGACCTTTCCTCCAGGAACTTGTCCAAACCATTTTTAAACCCAGCTACAGTAACAGCCTTTACTACATCCTCCGGTAACAAATTCCAGAGTTTGATTACACGTTGAGTGAAAAAAATACTTTCTTTTATTAGTCTTAAATAGTTTACCCTGTAGCTTCATTGCATGTCCCCTAGTCTTTCTATATTCTAATAACATATCAATCAATCTACGTTTACCTGTTCCACTCCGTTCATTAATTTATAGACTTCTATCATATCTCCCCTCAGCCGTCTCTTTTCCAGGTTAAAGAGCCCTAACCTTTTTAGCCTTTCTTCATAGGAGTATCCTACCATCCCCTTTACCATTTTGGTGGCTCTTCTCTGAACCTTTTCTAATAACGCTATATCCTTTTTAAGATACGGTGACCAGAATTGCACACAATATTCAAGGTGCGGTCTCACCATGGAACGATATATATTTTGTTTTATTTTCCAATCCTTTCCTTATGATACCTAGCATTCTATTTGCTCTCTTGGCTGCCGCTGCACACTGGGCCAAGGTTTTTAACATGTTATCCACAATGACGCCTAAATCTTTTTCTTGGGTGGTGGTTTCTAATGTGGAACCTTGCATCTTGTAGCCATAGTTTGGGTTGTTCTTCCCTAGGTGCATAACTTTGCACTTGTCCACATTAAATTTCATCTGCCATTTTGATGCCCAGTCTTCCAATTTATCAAGATCCTCTTGCAATTTTCCATAATCCTCTTGGGTTTAAACAACTTTAAATAGTTTTGTGTCATTTGCAAATTTGATAACCTCACTCATTATTCCCTTTTCCAGGTCATTTATGAATATGTCAAAAAGCAGCGGACCCCTGGGGTACACCACTATTCACCTTTCTCCATTGGGAAAATTGGCCATTTAGCCCTACCTTCTGCTTTCTACCTTTTAACCAGTTCCTGATCCACAATAGTACATTGCCTCCTATCCCATGACTCTTTAGTTTTGCCAAAAGTCTCTGATAAGGGACCTTGTCAAAGGCTTTCTGAAAGTCCAGATACACTATATCAACTGACTCACCTTTGTCCACCTGTTTATTCACACCTTCAAAAAAACATAACAGATTAGTAAGACAAGATCTTCCTTGTCTAAAGCCATGTTGGCTGTCTCCCATTAGGCCATGACTATCTACATGCTGAGTAATTTTGTTCTTTATGATGGTTTCTACCATTTTTCCCGGTACTGACATCAGGCTCACCGGTCTGTAGTTTCACAGGTTACCCCTGGAGCCCTTTTTAAAAATTGGTGTTACATTGGCGATACTCCAATCTTCAGGTATTACAGATAATTTTAATGAAAATTCACAGATTACTAATAGCAGGTCTGAAATCTTATATTTCAGTTCTTTCAACACCCTTGGATGTATACCATCCGGCCCAGGTGATTTGCTACTCTTTAGTTTATCTAATAGTTGTAATACATCTTCCCAATGTATCAATATATATTTATTTATTTATTTGAATTCATTTTTATACCGCTCCTTCCAGTGATCAGCAGCGGTTTACATTTTAACATTTAATTCTGCAATGAAAGCAGTTACATATAACAATATAGAAACTATGTACATAGCAAAGGTAGCGTAGGAATTCAAAACTCAAAACTATTTGCATAGAGAACTGTGTATGTTCAGTTAACTATATACATAATATTTACATTGACGTACAATGGGAATGTCATATGGCTAATGGGTTTACATTTAATATACTCTCTTGGGCTTGGGGTGTCATATAACAATGGAGTTGTTGGAATCCATCATGATATGATTTATTCTTGAATACAATTTGATTTGTTATTTCTAACAGATTCTAATATTCTTGGGATAAGTGAGTTTTGAGGTTTATCTGAATGATTGGAGGTCCTTGTTGGCTCTTAGTGTGTCAGGGAGTTTGTTCCATTATGTGGGGGATAGGTAAGTGAATGTTCTATTGCTGGTATTCATTTTTACCTTGCATATAGAGAGTGGAATTTGTAGTGTTTAGATTGTGTGTACGTCTTTTTCTGTTAGGGATTGTATTTTAATGAGTGTGGCGAGAAATGATGGGGCGATATTGTGAATTAACTTGAATGTTGTAATTATTATTTTGTTACTTATGCATGCTTGGATAGGTAGCCAGTGAAGTTCCATGGGTGTGATGTGATCTGAGATCCGTACTTTCATTAATATTCGAGCTGTGACGTTCTGGGCCATTTGGAGTATGTTGATTGTTTTTTTAGGTAGTCCATGCAGGATGCCATTACAATAGTCCAGATGTGGGGTTATAAGTGTTTGTACTATTGTTCTAAAATCTTCCGCACCTTTAAATACCACTTCAGTCATGGGTAACATCCCTGCATCTTCCTCAGTAAAAACCGAAGCAAAGAATTCATTCAGTCTCTCCATTATCGCCTTGTCGCCTCTTAGTGCCCCTTTAACCCCTCTATCATCTAATGGACCAACTGACTCTCTCACAGGTTTTTTGCTACGAATGTACTTGAAAAAGTCTTTATTTCTCGTTTTTGCAACCGCAGCAAGCTTCTTCTCAAATTCTCCCTTTGCCTGCCTTATCAATGCCTTCCGTTTGACTTGACAGTGCTTGTACTGTTTCCAGGTTTTGTCGTTTGGTTCTTTTTTCCATTTCCTGAAAGATGCTTTTTTGGCAACAACAGCCTCTCTGACCTCACCTTTAAACTATGCTGGCAGTTTTTTGGACTTCCTTCCATTTTTCTTAAAGTGTGGAATACAGCAGGTCTGGGCTTCCAAGATAGTAGTTTTCAACAACACCCAAGCTTGATGTAATTCTTTAACCTTTGCAACTGCTCCTTTTAGTTTTTTCTTAACTATTTTCCTTATTTTATCATACTCTCCCTTTCGAAAGTTAAAAGGTAATACTCTGTATTTCCTTACTATCCCTCCTCCACAAATTAAACCAAACACGGTCATGCTATGATTACTATTGCCAAGTGGCCCCAACACCCTTAACTCTTGCGCAAGATCTGGTGTTCCACTAAGGACTAGGGGGCATGTTTACTAAAGTCCGCAAATCTGCGCGCCGCAAAATAGCGCACGGCAACGCGGCATTTAAACGCGCAGAAATGTGTTTAAACGCCCCACACACATGCGTGTCACCCCCGCACAGGTACGCGGCACATTAACGGGCCCCGTACAAGTGCGGGCCCGCAAATGTCCGATAGAGGCGTGGAACGGCTAAAAGAGGGCGGAGGAAGGCTCCGGAGGGGCGGAGGGACGGGGTCAATGGGTGGAGAGTGGGAGGGGAGAGGCTCCCCGCACAGTATCGGGCCCGAATTTCCATGTAAAAATTAGCGCGAGTGAAACCCTCGCGGTAGAGGGCATTTAAAGGGAAGAGAAACCATTTCCGTCAGCAATGTACAGGAACACCGGGGAAACTTAAAAAACGTGAGCAGTGTGATATATGTGCACAGAACAAAATTGCAAATAGAACCTGAAAATGACCACAACAAAACTATTATAAATAGTAATCCAGCGGGGGAACAGTTATAGTGATGGGAAAATATACAAAACACACCCAGCAAAACTCCAGAAAAAAGAGATGAATATGGGAAGGGTCTACGGAGCGGAGACTCTTCCGAAAAACATTTCCGTTTTTGGAGCTTTCCTCGGAGTGTTTGCTATGGTTGCCCATTAATACCACTGTCGCCCAGCGTGGTGATATTTTGTCCCCCATTTTCCCGTGGTCATTTCTGGTGCACGTTTGTCACCAGACAGGGTGCATATGCCCACAGTAAAAATGAGTAGAGCAGGGTTTGTGACTCCATCCTGCCAGGCTTACTGCCTCCAGGGGCTACACTGTCTCTGTGGCCAAAGTGTGGTACAGCGGACAGAGTCATTACCTCTAGGACCAGAGGGCAGAGGTTCAAAACCCAGCTGGGGCACCTGCCAGCCCAGTCCCTATATTTTACCCACCACTAAATAAAGATAGGGCAGACACCCCTGTAGTGCAGGGAACATAAGCATGGGGAAAACACCCATATTTTACCCAACACCGCACACACACCACAACAATGGGCATTACCTACAGCCAAGTCCCCCAAATGCAGTCCCGTACTGCCACATTGCAATCAGGTCAACTGCTTTTTCTGAGAGAAGGTCATGCCAGCATGTTGGCGGACAAGTACATGTGGTGCAGGGGGCAGTGGCTGCTAACCACAGAAGACAGAGGCCTAGCCATGTGCAGGCTGGCACAGTCCACTGCAACAGACAGGCCCTGCCGGATCCACAGTCATGGACAGTCCAGGGAATCCAACCAATCTGTGGCTACACAGTGGTGCAGTGCACACAGACAGTGCATGCAAGAACAGAAGGTCACAGGTTCAAAGCCCAGCTGGGGCTACTGCCAATCCTGCCCACATATTTTTCCCACAACTAAACAGTGATAGTAAGGACACACCTTTCATGGCGGGGACATATTCAATGGTAAGACATCTATCTTTTACCCCACTGAGCACAGACACCATGAACAGGGGCAGTACCTAGAGCAGAATCACCCAAATGCAGTCCTGGTGGGCCACACACCAGTCAGGTTCCATGCTGACACTCATACAAATGCCTGTGCTGTATATCTATGCACCACCCCCATGGCATGTAGATGTAGCCCATGCATATTCATGAGGGATAGCAGGAAAACCCGAACAGTGTGATGCAAACGTGGACTGGAGTTGGGAATCTGTGCCGTAAAGCAGCAGCCATCAAGGGCAGACACACCCACACCCACACCCACAGGCCCCATTGGCCAATGTCTCCTGGAAAGGCAGAACATTGGACCGTGCATGCAGCACCCAAAACGAGCACTTGCATAACTTACCAATGTCACCCTACACCTGAGGTATACGGTACACAGCTCTGAGACGTTTGCTAGGAGCACAGGCAGGCAGATATCCATACGTTACGTACATACTGCTAGTTGACCCCATCCAAACAATCTGTTAGGTGTTTGCGGGGCATGCTCCAGGCCTGGCCTCTGACGGTGTTTACCACCCTGGGGAGTGACCACCAGCTGTAATGCGTACCATATCCATGCCTTGCCGTGCTCAGGACCGGTTTGGTGGGCAAGGCTACTTACCCCCTCAATTGTAGCACCATGATGGCAGAGGTGTGGAAGTGTGTGTCTGTCTATACAGTGGGTGTTGGCTGCAAGCCCCTTCAACAGCCCACACTGCCAGCACTGTTGCCAGTATTGGCCAGCCAATGTGCATAATGAGGTGCAAGGTACCATGGGTATAGCCAGGGCAGGGTGGCGTGGCCAGGATGCATCTGCACTGGGCATAGGGCCCTGGCAGGGACATTGGCTGGGATATTGTAGTGTCCGGCCACCACCTACACAGACAGGGTGGCCAAAGCATGTCCTTCTGGGGGATCACGCTCACCCTGACTGTGCAGTGACCACAGCATGGCTAGGCCCCCCCCATAGTGCTGTATAGTAGTTCTCTCATGTGATAGATATGGGTTTCTCTTTGGGGCCCAGTCACTGATCTATCTGCTTGCTGTGTATGCAGACAGCCCAGTTCTGGGTGCATGCATCTCCATTGGGAACATGCACTATGGACTAACCAGCAGACTGTTTGTAGCTGGTAAATGTCTTGCTATAATGGCTTGCAGGGTGCAGTGGCTGTTGGCTTGCTGAGGGGGAATATCTGGTGGTGGAGTGCAGCTTACCATACCCTGGGCTTATGTCTTTCTGCTATTGTGTTATGGCTGTGTATGGAACTGCCTGCCTGGGGGGGGGTTGATGTTGCCCTCTAGTGCCACCTTTGCAGGGAGGTAGAGTGTGGATCCCTTGATGGGGACCATGTTTGCCACTGGGGGGGGGGGTGTACCCCCAATGGGGGCTGTGCCTGATAGCAGCAGACAGGGATATCCATGGTGTTTGTGCAGAAACTAGCTATTCTTACACATTAACACTGCTTTGGAAGACCCACTTGGCCTCCATCAGCCATGGCAGGTGTTGTTGACCTGGTCCTGGCCACCTCATTGCACATTCAGGGTGAGCACAGTACCCGCACGATGTAACGGTGTGTGGCTACTCTGTGCCAGTAAAACACCCGGTCAGTGCCCCCTACTAGGCCAAGGTGCTGTGTTGGTGCACCCGGTCACTTCCCCCAACAGGGCCGAGGTGCTGTGGGGGTGCATTCCCCATCTTGTGTCCATCTGCGGACAGCTAATTTGCATGTGAAGTGCATCATGGGTACGGGTGGCCTAACCCTATCCTGTTGACACCAGCAGACTGTCTGTGAGGTGACGTGTAGGCTATCTGCAGCCATCCAGGGGCCTGCTTACAGCTATGGAGCTGTAGCGCAATGGTTACATCACTGCTTGTGCAGCCAGAGGTCATGGGTTCCAACCCACAGTGGGGCCCTTTGGTAGGGCTGTCCACAGCTTTATTTTTATTTACTGTACATATGTCTATGCCGGCAAGACCACCCTCAGCTTACTATACCCATTAGGTGCCTCTGAGGGTGCTTCATAGGGCGCCCTGTAGGCCACCTTATGGTTGCCATCCCTATAGGGTGCACTATACATTATCCTGTGTCGCAACATACATGCTGCCCTATAGGGGACATTCAAGGGTGCCTTGGCGAACAGTGCACTGTAACATGTGCCTTATGGGCCGCCGTATGTTAACATGCTGGGAGAGTGCGTTTGCTAGTAGTGATAACAAAATACAATTATACAGCCTCCTACAGCACTCCACAACATAATACATACTGCCTCAGCAGGCATTTTTCACTGGGCATTGTGAGGAGTTGAACCCCTGATCCCTGCACCATTGGTCAGTGTTTTAAAATAACTGTGCGCCGCCTTATGCCGCCCAAAAAGCACTGTGCGCTGCCTTATGCCGCCCAAACATAACTGTGCGCCGCCTTATGCCGTTCCAAATTAATTTGCCTCCTAAAACAAGTTTAATCATTACAGTTACTGCCTCAGCTGACCTTTGTCATTGCGCACACTGGGGGATTGAACCCATGGCCCCTGCACCATTGGTCAGTGTCTTCAACGTTGTACTACAGCTCTGTTGTTTTGTATACTCAGCAGCGCGCCACTTTGCCTTTCCACGCGCTAATGTCGACCCCCGCACATTAGCGCGACGCGCACACATCCGGTTGCTTACTACCGTTTTTTTTCTATTTTCTGCCTGAACCGCCCACTCCTTATATGGCACAGGCACACTAGCGCGGCCCCGCACGTTAGGAATGTTTAGTAAACATGCCCCTAGGTCTAATATGGCTTCCCCTCTGGTCCGTTCATGAACCAGCTGCTCCAAGAAGCAGTCATTTATTTCATCTAGGAACTTTATCTCCCTAGCATGACCTGCCGTGACACTGACCCAGTTGATACCGGCAGGGCCGGATTTACGTATATGCCATGTACGCCATGGCGTAGGGCCCACAGCCGGCAGGGGCCCACAAAAAAAGAACCAGTTTTTTTTTTTTAAACTCAATTAAAAAAAAAAACCTGGTGGCTGCCGCCGCGGGGCCCCCTCTGCTGCCGCGGGGGCCCTGTCTACAAGCTGAAGCGGTCCGGTCGGGTCGGGTCGGGTCGGGTCGGGTCCGGTCGGGTCTCTCTCCCTCCCTCCCTCGCTGCAGGCTGCGAGAGACGCGAAGATAGAGCGTCTCCTCTCCCTTCGCGTCTCTCGCAGCCTGCAGCCTGTAGCCTGCAGCGAGGGAGGGAGGGAGAGAGACCCGACCGGACCCGACCGGACCGGACCCGACCCGACCGGACCGGACCGGACCGGACCGCTTCAGCTTGTAGACGGGGCCCCCGCGGCAGCAGAGGGGGCCCTGCGGCGGCAGCCACCAGGTTTTTTTTTAAATTAAATTTTTCTTTAGGCCGGGGGGGGGGGGGGTAGGACTGGTAATGGGCTATGGGGGGGGGGGTAGGACTGGTAATGGGCTATTGGGGGGCTGGGGCTGGAAATGGGCTGGGCTGGGGTGGGCTGGGGGGGGGGTTAAGGCTAGAGGTGGGCTGATGGGGTTAGGACTGGTAATGGACTGTGGGCTGTTGGGGGGCTTAGAACTGGCAATGGGCTTTGGGGGGGGTTAAGACTGGTAATGGGCTGTGGGCTGATGGGGGCTGTCTGGTAATGGGCTATGGGGGGGGCTAGGACTGGAAATGGGCTGGGGGGTTAAGACTGGAGGTGGGCTGATGGGGTTAGGACTGGTAATGGGCTGTTGGGGGGGGTTAGAACTGGTAATGGGCTTTGGGGGGGTTAAGACTGGTAATGGGCTATGGGCTGATGGGGGTTGTCTGGTAATGGGCTATGGGGGGCTAGGACTGGAAATGGGCTGGGGGGTTTAAAACTGGAGGTGGGATGATGGGGTTAGGACTGGTAATGGGCTGTGGGCTGATTAGGGGGGTAGGACTGGCAATGGGCTATGGGGGGCTGACTGGAAATGGGTTGATGGGGTTAGGACTGGAAGTGGGCTGATGGGGGGTTAGGACTGGTAATGGGTTATAGGGGGGGGCTTAAACTGAAAATGGGGTGATGGGGGGTTAAGGACTGAAAATGGGGTGATGGGGGGTTAAGGACTGTAAGTGGGGTGATGGGGGGGCTAGGACTGGTATTGGGTTGGGGGGTTGCTAGGACTGGAAATGGGCTGATGGATGGCTAGGACTGGAAATGGGCTGATGCAGGGACTAGAAGGGAATGGATGCTGGGTGAGGCTGGAACTAGAAGGGAGCTGATGTTGGGGGAGGATTAGAATGGAATGGGGCTGGAAGAGTAAAATGGAGAAGGGAAAAATATTTTGTGTGGGAGGGATAAAAAATCTACAATTGGCCGGGTATTGGGAGAGTAAGTGGGGATTGAGGATGGAGGGGTAAAATTTGAGTGGATGAAATAGGAATGAGGAAAGAGCAAAAGGAGAAAGATTAGTATGTTAAAGCAGATGTAGAGAGAGAATGGAAAAAAATCTAGAAGAGAGAAGAAAGGACAGATGGACAGCAGACGATGGAGAGTTAGCAGAAGACACGAAGAAACCAGAAGAAAGTGGCTGGAGCAATTGCAGCTGAAAAAAATGCACAAAAGGTAGAAAAATATCTCTTTATTTTGAATTTATTAATTGGAATATGTCAGCTCTGGTAAATGTGCATCATTAACATCTGCGCTTTGTTTAGTACAAGAGCAAATTAATGTATAGTTTATTTCTACAGTGTTGTACATTCCAAGTTTGGCTTTTGGGATTCCCAGTTTAATTATTGTCTTCCTATTTCTAAATTGTGATTACTTGTTTGGTGATGGTCTATGTTCTGCATGTGTAACTGAGCTGAGGTGTTCTGTTTATATAATTCCTATTTGACATTGCCACTTGTTCTCTTTCCCAGTAGGTCATGTATTGTTGTTCTCTGAAATGTATTGGTTTAATATTTGCAGTGTTGCCTTTTGATTGGTAGAGTATGGTGCTTTGTGAGTCCTGGTAGTGCTGTTAGGATACGGCGGGTTTACTATGGGCAGTGTTTGTAGTAGTTCCTAATGTGTCTGGCAGTTGGCACTGGATTATAGTAATGTAGAAATCTTTTAGTCTTTCTTTATCCATACACTCATTAAGAGGTACGTTTACTAAAAGTTAGTATATGGTAACATTATGCAAATATTTATGCAAATGAGGCCCCTTATGCAAATGAGGTCCGCACTCCCCTTGGGCCGCCCCTGCTGGGGGCCCACAATTTTTGTTGGCGTAGGGCCTCACTCAAGGTAAATCCGGCCCTGGATACCGGGGTAATTGAAATCACCCATTATTATTACTCTGCTGTAACCTTTGTTAGCTTCCTTGATTTTTTTGAGCATTTCATCATCCATTTGTTCATTCTGGCCAGGCGGTTGATAGTACACCCCCACTGCCATCACCTTCCCCTTTTTACATGGAATTTCAATCCATAGAGATTCTACAGCAAATTTTGTTTCCTGCAAAACTTTAATCCTTTCTGACTCAATGCCCTCTCTAACATAGAGCGCAACCCCTCCACCAATTTGATCAGTTCTATCATTACTATATAGTTTGTACCCAGGTATCACAGTGTCCCACTGGTTGTCCTCCTTCCACCATGTCTCTGATATTCCAATCATATCTAACCTCTCATTTAGTGCTATACTATATATTCTAACTCTCCCATCTTATTTTTTAGACTTCTAGCATTTGCATACAAGCATACAATGCTACAATGCATACAAGCATTGGCTATTGGTATACATGGCTATTTGGGATCTTTAAGCTCTGTCTGCTCCATACTCAAGGGCATTTGGGCTACTTTACTCTTTTTTTGGAACCTCTCTGCTTTTGGTAGTATCCTTCAAGGATACATTCTTCCGAACCATGCGCTCCTGGGTGACTGTTGGCTTTCCCCTATTATCTAGTTTAAAAGCTGCTCTATCTCCTTTTGAAAGGTTAATGCCAGCAGCCTGGCTACATCCCGGTTATTTATTTATTTATTATTTATTACAATTTCTTATATACCGCACTATTCTGCATCAGCGCAGTTTACATGGAACAGAAAATCAGACAGGGTAACATGTGTCTGAGTTTACAATTAACCGGACATCAAAACTTGGATAACAAGGGAGATTTACAAATAAGAGGGTAGCAAACTTGGAATACATAGGAGAAACTATTTACACATTAGAGTCGTCATATAAGTAACATGTAGTTAAATGATCCAGGAATCTAAACTGTGTTCTCCTGGCTCAATAGCTGTGTTAGTGTAGCTGAGAATTTGAGTGGTGCTGTAGATTATTGTTCTCTGGGAAATATTTGAGGAAAAGGTAATGTTTGAGGGACTTTCTAAACTGGGCTTGGTTAGTGGTTGCTCTGATGTTGGAAGAGTCCCTCCTTTCCCCAGAATGTTCCCCAGTTCCTAACAAATCCCAAACCCTCATCTCTGCACCATTGTCTCATCCACGCATTGAGACTCCTGAGCTCTGCCTGCCTTTTGGGTCCTGCGCGTGGAACGGGAAGCATTTCAGAGAGTGTCATATCTCCAGGAACAAGCAGAAATGTAGTCTTCACATATGGGTATCGTCGGTACCAACGGAGCCTGCATGGGAACGCTCCCCTGCGTCCAATTAGGAAGCTTTTGGGAGCACCCCACAGCACCTGCGTGCTGCCTTCCCACCTTTCCCAACTGTCTCTCCCCAGTTTTTCATTTTCCGCGGAGCCGGCAGGTCGCACTTTCTGTCACCGCAAAAAATATCCCATTTATTCTTCTTTTGTGCTCGCGTCTGCCTTCTTTGACGCTACACGGGTCCCGCCGGTTCTTTCTTTCTTTTTCTTAAAAAAAAAAATAAATAAATATACACTTTTCCTGGAGTCTTCCAGCTTTTTTCTCCTTTGGTGCCACGCGCCATTTTGGGCACTAGGCCCAACTTTCCTCTACATTGGAAAAACCCGCTTCGGGTTTTAAAAAGTGTTCCAAGTGTGGTGGTACCATCTCCGTCATTGACACCCATGAGTTGTGCCTCAAATACTTAGGTCCTGACCACTCTATCTCTGAGTGTGTTGCTTGTGGGATGATGTCGAAGAGGGGTCGGCAAAACTGAGCTGCTAAATTTAGCACCCTTTTTCCCTCCGATGCAGCATCTGTGGCATCAACATCTTCCAGGGCTTCGTCTTCCTCCCATGGATCTCAGGTAACTAAACATAAGTCTAGCCGGTCCTCAAAGGGTAGATCTCCTTCTAAGTATTGAGATGCCTCTAGCGTTGCCCTTGAGGGAATCACACCGGCAAAATTGCCCCGGTGGGCGGCTTCAGCTTCCAAAGCATCATCGGGGCTCCAGGATGTTCTCGAGGCCCCAACCTCGGCAGAACTACTGGTGCCATGCTCTGGGGTACCGGTTGCTTTGTCTAGTACCAATACCCAGGCATCAGCAGCATCGATAGACCAGAGATTCTTGGCTATTGAATGCAGTCTGGTGGCTCTTCTCTCGGCATCGATGCCCCTGAAACCGCTTCAGACAATTCAACCGGCACCGGTAGTGGTACTGGCACCTACATTGGTACCGGGGCCAATTGCATCGACGTCAGCAGGTAGACTACCGGTACCGACGCATGCTGTGCCCTCCGATACTGACAAGTCAGTACCGGATCCTGTCGATACCGACTTCGATCGGTACCGGTATCGTGCGCTGCATGATTACCTGGACAGGAGATACTTTGAATCCTCTGATGAGTCTGAAGACTCTGACAGCTCTGTCGATACCAGAGTATTTCTTCCTGAGGATTCTTCCTCTCCTAAACGTAGGATGTCTCCTCCAGAGGATATATCCTTCCAGGATTTTATCCGGGATGTGGCTTGAGGTCTTTCCATCACAGTGGCTCCTGAAACAGAGCCTAGGGCGAAGGAACTGGAGACTTTACAATATCCTAAAGCTCCAAAGAAGCTGCCACTTTGCCTATTCATGAGATCTTGCATGATCTCATGCTAAGGATGTGGGAAACACCTCTCAACACTTCTCCTCATTCTCATAGGCTCGATATCATGTATTGAGTTCCTCCTTGTCCTGGATTTCAAAAACTTCAGCTGCCCCACCATTCCATGGTGGTGGAATCAGCTATGAGAAGGATCAAGAGTGCAAAAAGACATCCATCTAATCCTCCAGGATGTGAATGTAGAACTCTTGATGCCTTTGGGCGTCAAACCTTCCAGGCTTCTATGCTTTCTGCCAGGATTAGTTCCTACATTTTATATATGGGAATGTTCCTTAAGGAAGTTACAGGAGATCTAGAGCATATGAGCCCTCTCCTTCCTGATGATAAGAGACAAGATTACCTTGCACTTATCAAACATGCTCAGGATGTTTCCAAATTCGTAAATTCTGCAGCTTTTGATTGTTTTGAGTGCATAAGCAGAACTTCTGCTATTGCCATAGGCGCACGTAGGATTGCCTGGCTCCAGATATCTGACTTGGAACTTTGGGTACAGGACAAACTGGGGAATATTCCTTGCACAGGAGAGAATCTCTTTGGCAAAAATTGGCAAGAGAAAGCTAATGAGCTAGATGCTGATAATCTCACCTTGGATAGATTATCAAAATCTACAGCTGATCCTGCAAGGAAAAAGTCCTACAAAAAACCCCAAACATTCTTCACTAGAAAGAAGAAGTTCTACCCCTCCTATACCCAGCAAGGGCATCGTTCAGGTCAGTCTGCCCAAAAGGGTCAGTAGCATCCTAAACAACGAAAAACAAAGGCTGCTAAGCTTCAACCGGCTCAGCAGACTCAGCCTCCACAGGGGCTTTGACTCTCATCTAGAGAACTTTGTCTTCCTGGCCCTAAACGGGCCAGAACCTTCCACCATTCCAGGAAGGTTATGTTATTTTGCCCCCAGATGGGGGCAGATAACAGCAGAAAGTTGGACTCTCTCCATTGTAAGAGAGGGATACAAGCTTCACGTCCTCAGCATGCCCCCTCCTACAATGGTAATACAGTTCAATTCTCAGACCTCTCTCAACTCCCAGTTAGATTACAAGGTCAGTCTGCTTCTTGCCCAAAGGGCAATAGAAGAAGTACCTATTCATCAACAGGGTGCAGGGTTCTATTCCCCCTTATTCCAAAGAAAACAGGAGGGCACAGACCCATTCTGGACCTCAGAGAATTGAACAAATTCCTGTTCAAAGAGAAATTCAACATGATTTCTCTGGGAACTCTACTGCCATACCTTCAGAGTCAGGACTTGCTTTGTTCTCTAGATCTCAAGGATGCGTAAACTCATGTTCTCATCCATCCAACTCACCAAAGGTTTCTTCGCTTTCTATTTCAAGGGAAGCACTACCAATACAGAGTTTTTCCTTTTGCCCTGGCCTCAGCACCAAGGGTGTTCACAAAATGCATGACTGTGGTATCAGCATTTCTCCGCACCCTAAAAATATTTGTCTTCCCTTACTTGGACGACTGGCTCATTCGAGCCCCATCAGAGCCAGAGGCCAGGATTTCTCTATCTCGCACAATGCGTATCCTTCAATATTTGGGACTTGTCATAAACTTCCCAAATTCCAACCTAGCTCCCACTCAGTCTAGAGTTCATAGGAGCCCTGCTGGATACCAGACAGACAAGGGCCTATCTTCCACAGTCCCGCTGCCTTCGCATTGTGCAGTTACTTCCCAAGCAATGCTAAAGTCTCACCTCACTGCTCGGGAAATGTTACAATTGCTAGGCCACATGGCATCCACCATGCATGTGGTCCCTTATGCCCGCCTCCATATGAGGGCAGTCCAGTGGACTCTATCCACTCAGTGGACTCAGGCATCAGGTTGCCTGTCAGACAAAATAGCAACCTCAGATCGTCTTATTTTGTCTCTCCAATGGTGGCAGTCACCCCAGAATCTGTTGGTGGGGTCCCCTTTTCAGCAACCCCCACCTCAAGTAACTCTAACAACAGATGCCTCACAGGTGAGTTGGGGAGCCCATTTGCAAGGCCTCTCTACCCAGGGTACCTGGACTCCACAGGAGACCGATCTCCACATCAATCTCCTAGAGCTCAGAGCAATCTTTCTTGCTCTTCGAGTGTTTCACACCCAGCTCAGCTACAAAACTGTCCTAATTCAAAGACAACCAGGTAGCCATGTTCTATGTGAACAAGCAGGGCGTAACAGGCTCTCTGTCACTCTGCAATGAAGCTTTGCGACTTTGGGCCCTCGCCAGAGAGCATCAGATTCATCTCCTTGCAGTGTATCTTCCAGGTATTCAAAACTCTTGGGCAGAGAGACTCAGTCGAGTTCTGCTTCCACACGAATGGTCTCTCCATGCAGACCAGGTGGCCAAAATTTTCCAATTTTGGGGAACCCCGGACATAGACCTCTTTGCAAGTTCGCTGAATGCCAAACTTCCCCGTTCTGTTCCAGAATTCCGGCTCAGGGTTGTCAGGCCACGGATGCTTTCCTCCTTCATTGGGATCGGGACTTTCTGTATGCCTTCCCACCCATTCCCCTAATTCCCAGAACCCTATTCAAGCTTCAGAGAGACAGAGGCCGTATGATTCTCATAGCCCCACATTGGCCATGACAAGTGTGGTACCCTCTGCTCTTACATCTATCTCAAGCTCCATCTCTGGAGCTAGGATCTGCTCCAGATCTCCTATCCCAGAAGGACGGGATGCTATGGCATCCCAATCCCCAGTCTGTACATCTCAGGGCCTGGTTGCTGAAAGCCTAGAATTTCATGGTCTTAGCCTTTCTCAGCAAGTAAAGGACATCCTTTATGTTTCCAGGAAACCATCCACAAGACGCTCTTATGCTTTCAAGTGGAAAAGGTTTACCATATGGTGTTCGCAGAAGGGTCTTAACCCTCTTGCAATACCTCTCGAATCATTACTGGACTATCTCCTTCATTTGTCTAATGCAGGGCTTAAGACCAATTCAGTGAGAGTTCATTTGAGTGCTATTGCAGCTTCTCTCAAACCTTTAAATGGGCAACCTATTTCCTCTCATCCTATCATAGCGAGATTTATGAGAGGCCTTCTTCTAACTAAGCCTCCCATTAAGCCACCACTGGTGGCATGGGATTTAAATCTGATTCTTGGCCAGCTCATGAAGCCGCCTTTTGAACCATTAGCCACTACCTCTTTAAAATTCCTTTCCTGGAAGGTTATATTTCTTATTGCAATCACATCAGCACGTCGCATTAGTGAGTTGCAAGCATTGGTGGCTGATCCTCCTTATACAAGGTTCCATCATGATAAGGTAGTCCTCAGGACTCATCCTCACTTTATGCTAAAGGTGGTTTCACCTTTTCATTTAAACCAAGCAGTTTACCTTCCTATTTTTTTTTTCCCAAGGCCTCATGCCTCTAATGCAGAAAGCAATCTTCATACTTTGGACTGTAAAAGAGCTTTGGCCTTTTACTTGCAAAGGACGCAACAACATAGAAAGTCCTCCCACCTCTTTGTTGCTTTTGATCCTAGTCATTTAGGGCTTCCAGTCTCCAAAAGGACACTGTCCAACTGGATTGAACAGTGTATATCTTTTGCCTATTGGAGTAAGAACCTTCCTCTTGAAGGCCATGTCACAGCGCACTGTGTGAGAGCCATGGCAGCCTCTATGGCTCATCTGCACTCTGTGTCTATCGACGACATCTGTCGAGCACCTACCTGGGCCTCGGTTCATACCTTCACAGCCCATTACTGCTTGGACAATGACTCCTGCCGGGATACCTTGTTTGGTCAGGCCGTTCTTCAACACCTGTTCCATATTTAATCAACTCCTTACCACCATCCCTGTTAGGATGCCAGAGATCCATGGGGGGAAGTGGGGCCTTTTCAAAAGGGCACACAACTTCTGGGGTTTCTCCCTGGCATCTGTAGCTAGGGAGTCCCCATATGTGAAGACTACATTCCTGCTTGTTCCTGGAGATAGCATAGTTACTCACCTGTAGCAGGTGATCTCCGGGAACAGCAGGAATTTAGTCTTCACAACCCACCCACCTCCCCTAGGAGTTTTATCTCTCTATCTCTCTCTTTTTCTCTTTCCCTCTCTCTCTCTCTTTATCTCAACTTTAAACTCAGCTGGGGAGAGACAGTTGGGAAAGGTGGGAAGGCAGCACGCAGGCGCTGTGGGGTGCTCCCAAAAGCTTCCTAATTGGACGCTGGGGAGTGTTCCCGCTCAGGCTCCGTCGGTACTGATGATACCCATATGTGAAGACTAAATTCCTGCTGTTCCCGGAGATCACCTGTTACAGGTGAGTAACTATGCTTTATTTACAACCTAAATGTGCATTAACAAGGAATCAGGAGACAGTGGCACATTGTCTCGATAGACATCCAATATTATTGAGAAGATATTCTAGGTACCAAATACCCTTTCCCTAACTACTCTGTTGGTAAATGTAATAACATAACAGCCCCTACCACCATATCTCTCCCTTGACCCGAAATCCGAAGAATGGCCCTCCCCTACATAATTACCCAAATAATACTCACACCACAACCCACTGACCAATCACAGTCAAAATAATTAAGTATCCAGCATCCCAAATAATGTCCTAAGGGGCATTCCCTTAGTTGGGGCCTGCCAGGTGAGGCCTGCCTAGGGCTTCTGGGATTTTCAGGTGTAAGGAGGGACACGAAGATGAAAGCACACATCTCAAGGGTGGTGCTACTCCACAATCTCTACTGGAGCTCTTTGCACTTTTCTTAGATTAGCCGCTCCCAGTCCCTAATTCAAGTTTGCCTCACAGATGACTATGCAGGTACTATCTGGATAGTGCTGGGCAATGTTCCCTCTAATTTTCTGTAGGCTGTGTGTGCATAAAATATCAGCTGTGCAGCTTTTGAAGGAAGGTTAAAATTTTGTGCGCCACATAACGACACTCGGAGTTATATACTTTAAAATTTGACTACACTTCAGAATACAGTATGTACACCACATTGACTGCACTAGAAAATATTGTAGAACTTGTGAAAACCGTAAATACACAACAACTTTTAAATTTTAAGACGTCTGTGTTGTTTTCTATCAGAATCAGAAACGTAATTTTTGTGCGCTCTGTTGTAAAGTATGTGCGCTCACTCGGCGAGGTGTGTGCGCGCGCACAAGCGCACAGCTTAGAGGGAACAGTGGTGCTGGGCAGATTGGGCAGAGCTGCCATTTATCCAGACAACAGCACTTTTCAGCCCCTTTGTCTGGATAACAATCCACATAAGTTAGGTCAGCAAAAAAACCCTGTCCAACGTGATATGCAGATTGGCTGCGTCACATCTGAGCATAGCCATTATCCTGATGCTGCTGTCAGTGGCTGTTGTATCTGGATATTCAATAAAAAGCACTCTCTGGATACCACTGATGAGTGTCCAGCTTTTTTTTTTCACCTGCAACAACCAGGTGACCAACACCGGCTGAATATTGATGCCCTTGATTTTATTTCTATGAGGACAGTTGTAAATTACAGTCCACGAGAAGAGGATTGTAATTTTCAGTGCAGTACTGTTAGGTCTTTGTACCTTTTTTTTTACATAACTGTAATCCTCCTTGAATTGATTATTATGCTTGTAAAAGTGAAATATAAATTTTAAATTAAATCATCATTTCCGTTGGTTAGTAATGAGGATACTAAGGTAACCCCTTTAAATATTAATACCTCAAGAACACACATGTATAGACTGCCTATGGATGAGGAAGGATTTTCTCATTATTGATCGTACATCTCTAAGGTGGGAAGAGGAAGAATTCTCCTAGTCCAGTTCACAATACATTTCTCTGTGGATCATCCGATAGACAAGATGAGGATATATCACCTAAGTCTCCTCTTTATGGAAGAAGAAGAGATTTTGCCAAAGAAAGCATAGAACCTCATGCCCATCCTCACCAAATTGAGGGAAACAGATTTGCATGGGCCTGGTGAATATCACCTCCTACAGGTCAAAGGAGAGAAGTGATCTTTCCTGATTGTGATGGGAAGGGATTTTATCAGCCATAGAATGAGAACTTATCCAGCATGAATCATGGTTTGCATTCTCTAAAGTCTTGAAAGATTCAATTGTTTCTGAATGATGAACATCCAAACCCTCTTCGAATTTAACAAAATGTATATTTTTAAATTTTTACTGTAAAATCTAGGACTATGCATAATACATATCTATGCTGCAGTGATGTCTACTAATTTGCACACATTTTTAAGTAATCATACTATGCTTTATAAAGTGTTTTTCGCTACAGGACCACCTATGTAAACCACACTTATGTATGCAAATAGATTCAAACATAAATGAGATTAATATACATGGATGCAGTTTAACATGCATGATGCATAGCATTCTTAGCCTTTCATAATCACTATAAACAGATTCTAAGATATGGGTTATGCTCATTAAACCTTTCCTGCTATTACATAGAAGAAGCTTGATTGCTTAGAAGAAACCCAAATTCTGAACAGGGCAAGTGCAACTCAATGTTCAGCAGGTGGTAAATGCTGGCCTAAAAGCTATAGAATATATAGACTGATCTTTTAGAATAAAGGATGAAGTTTAAACTACCAAATATACATTTTCATTTGTCAAGGCAGCCACGACACTTTGGGGTACGTTTACTAAACCGTAATAAGGGAGCATGCATTACCGAGTATTAAAGGGCAGCAAAAAGGGGTTTTCCGTGCAAAAAAGGCTCTGGGCGTGTAGGAAGCCTTCCGGTGTTAAAGGTGCTATGAGCTATTTAACATGTGGTAATGGGACATTGGGCATTAAGGTGTCAAGTAGGCACCTCAACGTCCAAAAATGGGCTGTAACCCTAATGCTGGAAAAAGGAGCAGCAAGGAAAGACAATCTGAAGGTGATGGCTGGAAGGACAGATGGGAGATATGGATTTGCCAGACCAGTGGGCACCCTATGTGGCAACCATTAAAGTGGATGAGCATGTGGGATGCTGGTGTACAGATGCACAAGGGGTGCCAGTGTAACATGGCGCAATGTCAGTGTGTGGCATAGGATGTGGAACACATGTCCCCAGCAGAGTCAGAAGTGGCAGGATGTGTGCAGCAGCAGAAGGACAGAGTAGGAGTGGCAACATGCAGATCAGGCACAAGAGAGGTGTGTGTGCAGAGCCAACTTTTGGGAAAGAATATCAGTGTAGGCCATGGTATAGCAGCCTGCATAAGAAGACATGATTGCAGCCAGCCGACAGAGGTGGATGGATGGGCTGAAGGACAGATGGCGGTGAAGGAGAGTGCAATATGGGCTGGTAGCACCAATGTGCCGTAGGTGCTATCCCCAACGTATCTGAACTATGCATGAAAATGTGTGGCATTGCCACTTGGAAGGCCTGATACCAGACATGTTGGACTCACACCTGTCCTAGCCACACAGCCACCATACAACACCTCAGACAAATGTGCTGATAACAACGGCACAGGTGTTATCCATTCCAGTAAAATGGGATACATATGGACATGAGCTGAAACCTGCAGGTGGATATCAGAGGGGTAGGATGTGTCCAGAAGTACTGAAGAGATGGAAGTGAGCCAAAGCTGTACAGTAACAGACGTGATATCACACATGACTCAGGTTTCCCAAGTAGGTTACAGATGTATGCATTTAACTGCCTGGTAGTATACTGCTGAAGCAGTGCAGTCATGTTGGGGTACATCTTACCATCAGTTACTAATGTCTGATGAAAACCACGGACCTGCAGTCAGCTGAGCCATTGGCGGGTTAAGTGACCTGCCCAAGGTCACAAGATGTTGTCAGTCCATAAAGGTTGTGGCTGACATAAAATGTGGCAGTAACTCATTCCAAAATGTCACATAAGGAGTGTTAGTGGGTCTCAAACAGATATCTTGACCCCAAGCCATAGCCATTACCATCATGCCACATCTCCAAGCAGGGTCCTGAGATATGCAGGATGAACATGTCAGTCCCCCTGCAATGGGCTGTATCAGAGGCAATAAAGCCATGCTCACAGAAGGCCATGATGTGGAATAGCATGTTCGCTGACCCAAACTGTGACCAGAACGCATAACAAAGTAGAAGGATGAGTGGCTGCAAGTCACAGAAGAGCCAGGACAGTTAAAGGTAGGGAAATGGCCCAAGTAACACTTAGGCCCAAAATGACCAAGTGAGAATCAAACCCCTGTATATAAAGACATTATACTAACCAGTAGGCTACACCTCCACACCTCCCTACACAGCAATGTTGGGATTCAAATAGCCTGCAGGTCACTGCCTAGACTGCCTGCTGTATAGGATAGCCCCTCCAGTACCCACAGATGGAACAGCAGCCTGCAGCTGATCACCAAATGAAGACTGCACTGATCCGTCATATCTGCTCAGTAAAACACACTAACAGTGGGTGTGACATGCACATAACATCTACAAACCGTGCTATTGAACAGTTTTAGCGGTAACTATGAGGTTGAGGATGGGCACCTGGCCCTCAGAAATTGCACTGCAGGAGGTGGCCTCTGCCAGCTGTGCTGAAGGTTCACATCACTACCAGTGTGTGGCAGGTATTGTCTGCAGTGTGTTATGCTAGTCACCTTGTTACCTGCACAATTGCAGCATGCTATAGGTGCCAGTCACAGCTTGGCCCTGTGTTCGGGTCCTGTTGGACAGGGACCCTCCCAGAACAGTGCATATTAATCCCCAGTATGAAAAAGCTGATGCCACGGATGCCAAATGCAGTGGGGTCTTTTAGGCTGGTATAGGGATGCTGCTACGGTCTTGCTGGTCCTGCCATGACCACAGTGATTAGGCCAAGAACAATCATCTGCCTCTGCAGGGTCCCCAGCACCACCTGACATTGATATATCTCATGTGGAGGAGACAGGCACTGCTGTAGTACTTCCCCAGGCTCCTGCATCTTGAAGCTACCTGGAGGTCTACAGCTGCTGGTGCTATTGGCCACCTCTTCCACAGCTGGGTTCACAGCAGTGGGGGTAGCCAGCTGGAATTTGTGTCCAGGTTTCCAGGTCCCCTGGACTTCTCCATGTGGCACATCACCTTTCTGCAGCAGCAGCTTGTCTGTGTGCTGCCACTGTCAATGTGGGCAGGGCCGGCCCGTCCATTGAGCAAGAATGTTTTTTGCACAGGGCCCCGCGTTTCAGGGGGCCCCGCGCAAAAAACATCTTGCATCCCAAAGTTTTAAAAAATCATAAACCGGCTGCGGCTGCCGCTGCCGCCGTGGCAGCGGCAGAATGGAGAATCCCGCGGGGCCCATTTGCAGTCCTTACCACCCCCCCCCCCCCCATCAGCCCAGCTAAGTTTAAAAAACAAAACAAAACAGAAACCGGCTGCTGCTGCCGCTGCCGCCGTGACAGCGGCAGAATGGAGAATCCCGCGGGGCCCCCCTGTCCTGCAGTCTTCTATGCGGCCTCCGTCGGCTGTCAGAGCTGTGCGAAGAGAGAGAGCTTCTCCTCTCGCAGCTCTGTTAATCACGCCGCGGGGCTGATGGCAAATCCCACCGGCCCCGCGGCGGGATTAACAGAGCCGTGAGAAAGGGAAACTCTCCCTTCGCGTGGCTCTGAAAAGCCCGCGCTGAGGCCGCATAGAAGACTGCAGGACAGGGGGGCCCCGCGGGATTCTCCATTCTGCCGCTGCCACAGCGGCAGCGGCAGCAGCAGCAGCCGGTTTCTGGTTTTTTTTTTTTAAACTTAGCTGGGCTGATGGGGGGGGGTGGTAAGGACTGTAAATGGGCTGATGGGGAGGGAGGGAGGGGAGGGGGGTGGTAAGGACTGTAAATGGGCTGATGGGGAGGGGGGATGGAGGGAGGGAGGGAGGGGGGGTAAGGACTGTAAATGGGCTGATGGGGAGGGAGGGAGGGGGTTGTAAGGACTGTAAATGGGCTGATGGGGAGGGAAGGAGGGGGGGTAAGGACTGTAAATGGGCTGATGGGGAGGGAGGGGGGGGTAAGGACTGTAAATGGGCTGATGGGGGGGTTAGGACTGGTAATGGGCTATAGGGGGTTCGGACTGGAAGTGGGCTGATGGGGGGGGTTAAGACTGGGAATGGGCTATGGGGGGTTAGGACAGGTAATAGACTATGGAGGGGCTAAGACTGGAAATGGGCTGATGGGGGAAGTTATGACAGGTAATGGGCTATGGGGGGCTACGACTACAAGTGGGCTGATGGGGGGATTAGGACTGGAAACGGGCTATGGGGCGGTGGGCTAAGACTGGAAATGGGCTGATGGGGGGATTAGGACTGGAAATGGGCTATGGGGGGGTTAGGACAGGTAATGGGCTGATAGGGGGGTTACAACAGGTAATGGGCTATGGGGGGGCTAAGACTACAAGTAGGCTGATAGGGGGTTAGGACTGGTAATGGGCTGTGGGGGGCGTTAGGACTGGTAATGGGCTGGGGGGGGGTTAGGACTGGTACTGGGCTATGGCGGGGTTACAACAGGTAATGGGCTATGGGGAGCTATGACTACAAGTGGGCTGATGGGGGGATTAGGACTGGAAATGGGCTATGGGGGGGGGTTAGGACAGGTAATGGGCTGATGGGGGGGTTACAACAGGTAATGGGCTATGGGGGGGCTAAGACTACAAGTAGGCTGATAGGGGGTTAGGACTGGTAATGGGCTGTGGGGGGCATTAGGACTGGTAATGGGCTGGGGGGGTTAGGACAGGTAATGGGCTGATGGGGGGGTTACAACAGGTAATAGGCTATGGGGAGCTACGACTACAAGTGGGCTGATGGGGGGATTAGGACTGGAAATGGGCTATGGGGGGGTTAGGACTGGTAATGGGTTGATGGGGGGTAAGACTGAAAATGGGCTGATGGGAGGGTAAGGACTGGAAGTGGGCTGATGGGGGGGGGGTTAGGACTGGTAATGGGCTATAGGGGGTTCGGACTGGAAGTGGGCTGATGGGGGGGTTAGGACTGGTAATGGGCTATAGGGGGTTCAGACTGGAAGTGGGCTGATGGGGAGCTAGGACTGGTAATGGGATGGGGGGTTGCTAGGACTGGCAACGGGCTGAGTGGACGGGGGCTTGAACGGCAAATAGCTGATGGGGACAGGGGCTTGGAATGGAAATGGGCTGAGTGGAAAGGGGGCTTGAACTGCAAATAGCTGATGGGGAGGCGGGCTTGGAATGGAAATGGGCTGTGAGGAGAGGGAGCTAGGACTGGAAATGGGCTGAGTGGGGGGGGGGGGCCAGGACAGGACATGGGCTGATGGAGGGGCCAGGATAGGACTGGAAATGGGCTGTTGGGGGTGCTAAGGTTGGAACTGGGCTGTGGTGGGGGCTTGAATTGAAATGGACTCATGGAGGGGCTAGAACTGGAAGTAGGCTCATGGGGGGCTTGGATTGGAAATGGGCTGAGTGGAGGGGAGCTAGGATTTGACATGGGCTGATGGTGGGGCTAGGAAAGGAATAGAAATGAGCTGATGCGGGGCTGGGATTGGAAATGAGCTGATGGAGGAACTGATAGGACTGGAAATGGGCTGATGAGGGGCTGGGATTGGAAATGAACTGATGGATGGATGGACTCGGATAGGACTGGAAATGGATGGGGGAGCTAGGACTGGAAATGGGTTGATGGTGGGGCTAGGATAGGATTGGAAATGGGCTGATGGGGGACTAGGCCTGGAAATGGGCTGATGCAGGGACAAGAAGGGAGCAGATGCTGGGTGGGGCTGGAACTAGAAAGGAGCTGATGTTGGGGGAGGATTAGAATGGGATGGAGCTGGGAGAGTGAAATGGAGAGGGAAAAATATTTTGCGTGGGAGGGAAGACAAATCTACAATTGGCTGGATATTGGGAGAGTAAGTGGGGATTGAGGATGGAGGGATAAAATTTGAGTGGATGAAATAGGAATGAGGAAAGAGCAAAAGGAGAAAGATTAGTATGTTAAAGCAGATGTAGAGAGAGAATGGAAAAAAAAAAACAAGACAGAAGAAAGGACAAATGGACAGCAGATGGAGAGTTAGCAGAAGACACGAAGAAACCAGAAGAAAGTGGCTGGAACAATTGCAACTGAAAAAAAATGCACAAAAGGTAGAAAAATATCTCTTTATTTTGAATTTATTAACTGGAATATGTCAGCTCTGGGAAATGTGCATCATTAATTTTTGCGCTTTGTTTAGTACAAGAGGAAATTAATTTATAGTTTTATTTCTACAGTGTTGTTGTATATTCCAAGTTTGGCTTTTGGGGTTCCCAGTTTAATTATTGTCTTCCTGTTTCTAAATTGTGATTCCTTGTTTGGTGATGGTCTATGTTCTGCATGTGTAACTGAGCTGAGGTATTCTGTTTATGTAATTCCTATTTGACATTGCCACTTGTTCTTTCCCCAGTAGGTCATGTATTATTGTTCTCTGAAATGTATTGGTTTAATATTTGCAGTGTTACCTTTTGATAGTTAGGGTATGGTACTTTGTGAGTCCTGGTAGTGCTGTTAGGATACGGCGGGTTTGCTATGGGTTCTAAATGGGCAGTGTTTGTAGTAGTTCCTAATGTGCCTGGCGGTTGGTACTGGAGTATAGTAATGTAGAAACCTTTTAGTCTTTCTTTATCCATATACTCATTAAGAGGCATGTTTACTAAAAGTTAGTGTATGGTAACATTATGCAAATATTTATGCAAATGAGGCACCTTATGCAAATGAGGCCCCGCACCGAGTCTCCGCACATGGCCCCGCACCCCCCTTGGGCCGCCCCTGAATGTGGGATCATGCTGGACATCACAGATGGTACTGCAGATGGAAGGATATCCCCTTGAACTGAGGTTAGGGCCCATCAACATGGAGAAGAGATGGCTGAGTGTATAAATGTTAGTGGTGTAGAAATTAATGACTGGATTGGAAGATGTAAATATAGATCAATTGTAGATGCCAGCCAAATGTGGAAATACTAGGGGACATGCAATGAGACGATAGTGTAACCCATGTAAGACAAATAGGAGAAAATAGTTTCACACACAACACTTAACCAAACACTGGAATTCATTAACGGAGGATGTAGTAAAAGCTGTATGTGTAGCTAGGTTTGAAGATGGTTTGGACAAGTTTCTGGAGGAATGGTCCATAAACCATTATGCAAGGGACCCGGGAAATGCACTGCATGCTCCACTACAGTCATTGAGGAACATGTGCATCGTATAGCTAGGTACCTGTGACCCAGATTGGCCAATGTTGGACACATAATATTGGCCTTGATGGACCTTGGTCTGACCCAGTATGATCTTATATATCTATGTGCCACCTGGGCAGCTGCCTGATCTGCCCTGTGCACCGGCAACCCCAACTGTATGACCCATGTGCAACCTCCGGTGGCCCATTTGCACCATCAACATAGTGCCCTATCATATGTGGGCACAATGCTGTTTTTGCTAATGGAGCACTACTATCACTGTCTAAGGCTCCCCACATCCATTCTGCCCACCCACCATCACCTGCCCCCACAACTTGCCTCCCCTCCATCCACACACCCTCGCTCACCCTTCTGCCACTCACACACACTCATGCACTCTGAGCCCTCTCCTTCACTACACTCTCTCTTGCCACTCACACTGCCCCACATGCTCACCCTGCTGGCATATGGACACCTGACCCTCACCACCACCATCCCTTCTGCTCACTCTCCTGTATGCACTCAGCTGCAAAATCTTCCCCACCTTTGCTCGGCCCTTCAGTCTGTGTCACTAGAGCCTCACCCAACACACTCCATGGGGCCTCCCCAGCTGCTTGCCCTGCCATGACATATGCACCCTCCATCAGAGACTGGAGGATGAGGGTCCAGAGGTTGCCCCCTGTCTCCAGGGATTTTGCACATGGCACCAGTGGGATCTGACCACCACCCTGCTGAACTCTATCACCTGGGTGTGCTGTGGGACTTAGCCCCCCCCCCCCTGCACACTGCCATTGGCTCTTTCCCCTTCAGAGGAGGTGGAGGGGGAGAATGCTGCCTCCTCTGACAGCTTCTCATTGGCCTCCTCTTCATCCGCAGATGGTGTTGGGCTGGACAGAAGGATGAGGCTTTGCTGTGCACTGCTGATGCCCCCACTGCTGTTTGTGCTGCTGCTACCACTTGGGCTGGGGAGTGTATCTGCACTGGCATCCTCTATGGTGTCAAAGGTGGAGCAATCAGGAGACAGGATGGGGAGTCCTCCTCCTGCTATGCTGCCAGTGTGGGGGAAGGAGATCATGGTTAGCTTCCCAACCGTGGTTTCTGGAGGGCCAGCCACATACACAGGGTGTTCCAGCAGTTGGTGGGACAGTGTGGGCCAGGACTATGTGTTGTAGGACCTGGGGTGGGGGCATGCTGTTTTTGTGGAGTCCATGTCACAACAGTGTCTGCTCTTACATGTGTTGGCCTGTCTCAGTGTTGAGTGCCTATTGGCCAACTGCTCAGACAGGGTATCTGCATGGCTACTCTCCATGCTCCTCCTGAAGCTGCTTCCGGATACGCCATATCAGCTGTGGGCATCTGCGGCGGATTGAGTGGTACCGTACATGGAACCATCTGTGGGGTAGAAACACACCTTATCATTCACCCATGCCAGAGCACAGACCTGCCTACTCTATGGGGTGGTTCTGCTCTATGCCGTCTCCCCATCTGCTCTCAATGGCACATCACCCTATCATGCCATGCCAGGGAGAGGGAGCAGCAGCAGCTGGCCATTGGATTTGGTGACCCATGCCAAAACGTGGATAGCAGAGGAAGAATATTTTTATTGACCACCTTTAGCCAATGGCCCAACACAGGCCATGTTTCATTATGCCTTCATTAGAGGCCAACTTGGCTGAGGATACAACACATAAAAACATGTAATAATTAAATACACAAATATAAAATGATTAAAAACACAAATATGAGCACCATAAGCTGAAAATCAACAACTATTGCCTTTGTGATAAATTAATACACTTATAAAAACATTCATATATGATAAATACACTTATAAAAATACATTTATAAACAGCACGTATTAAAGTCAGTGTATTAGATAATGACCTGACAGAAATAATATATAAAACCATTATTAATGTATTCAAACGACCAAACATCTAGATCATAAAATAAAATCAGCAAAGGTGTGTCTCAAAATGACTGAAGAAAACATATCTTTGTGTTCTATTGTGTGTTCAATTCAATCTGTATCACTAAGAAAAGAGGATAAATATACTGGATGATATCTCACTGTATGATATCCTATATTGAACAAGAGGAAGCGCAAAAACGAGAAGGAATCAATGAAATGGAGGAGGAGCTTTCTAAAACTGATTAAAGGTTGGATACCTTAAAGGATTAACCCTTTAAACCAAAAATGCATTTTTTGAACTGTTAAATATTATTTGAAAATTGATTCCAAATTATCCATGCCTACCAATAGCCAGATTAATATTAATAAAATACAGGCTCTAAAATGCTTGCATGCAAATTCTAGAAGTCTAAACAATAAGATGGGGGAGTTAAGATGGGAGAGTTAGAATATATAGCACTAAATGAGAGGTTAGATATGATTGCAATCTCAGAGACATGGTGGAAGGAGGTTAACCAGTGGGACACTGTGATACCTGGATACAAACTATATCGTAATGATAGAACTGATCAAATTGGTGGAGGTGTTGCACTCTATGTTAGAGAGGGCATTGAGTCAGAAAGGATTAAAGTTTTGCAGGAAACAAAATTTGCTGTAGAATTTCTATGGATTGAAATTCCATGTATGAAGGGGAAGGTGATGGCAATGGGGGTGTAATGAACAAATGGATGATGAAATGCTCAAAGAAATCAAGGAAGCTAACAAAAGTCACAGCAGAGTAGTAATAATGGGTGATTTCAATTACCCCAGTATCGACTGGGTCAGTGTCACGGCAGGACATGCTAGGGAGATAACATTTCTAGATGAAATAAATGACTGCTTCTTGGAGCAGCTGGTTCATTAACCAACCAGAGGGGAAGCCATACTGGACCTAGTCCTTAGTGGAATACCAGATCTGGATCACTTGGCAATAGTGATCATAGCATGATCGTGCTTGATTTAATTAGTGGAGGAGGGATAGTAAAGAAATCCACAGTATTACCTTTTAACTTTTGAAAGGGAGACTATGATAAAATGAGGAATATAGTTAAGAAAAAACTAAAAGGAGTGGTTGCAAAGGTTAAAGACTTACAGCAAGATTGGGTGTTATTTAAAAATACTATTCTCGAAGCCCAGACCAGCTGTATTCCACGCATTAAGAAAAGTGGAAGAAAGTCCAAAAAACTGCCAGCATGATTTAAAGGTGAGGTCAGAGAGACTGTTGCTGCCAAAAATGCATCTTTCAGGAAATGGAAAAAAGAGTCAAATGACGAAAACTGGAAACAGCACAAGCACTGGCAAGTTAAATGCAAAGCATTGATAAGGCAGGCAAAGCGAGAATTTGAGAAGGAACTTGCTACGGAAGCAAAAACACGAAATAAAGACTTTTTCAAGTACATTCGTAGCAAAAGGCCTGTGAGAGAGTCAATTGGACCGTTAGATGATAGAGGGGTAAAAGGGTCAGTAAGAGGAGACAAGGCTATAACGGAGAGACTGAATGAATTCTTTGCTTTGGTCTTTACTGAGGAAGATGTAGGGATGTTACCCAAGACTGAAGTGGTATTTAAAGGTGATAGTGCAGAGGAATTAAGAGAAATATCACTACACCGGGAAGAAGTATTAGAACTATTTGATAAACTGAATAGTAGCAAATCACCTGGACCGGATGGTATACATCCAAGAGTGTTGAAAGAACTAAAATATGAGATTGCAGACCTGCTATTGGTAATCTGTGAATTTTCATTAAAATCATCTCTAATACCTGAAGATTGGAGGGTTGCCAATGTAACACCAATTTTTAAAAAGGGTTCCAGGGGTGACCCGGAAAATTACAGACCGGTGAGCCTGACATCAGTACCAGGGAAAATGGTAGAAACCATCATAAAGAACAAAATTACACAGCATGTAGATAGTCATGGCCTAATGGGAGACAGCCAACATGGCTTTAGACAAGGAAGATCTTGTCTTACTAATCTGATATGTTTTTTTGAAGGTGTGAATAAACAGGTAGACAAAGGTGAGTCAGTTGATATAGTGTATCTGGACTTTCAGAAAGCCTTTGACAAGGTACCTCATCAGAGACTTTTGGCAAAACTAAAAGGTCATGGGATAGGAGGCAGTGTACTATTGTGGATCGGGAACTGGTTAAAAGATAGAAAGCAGAAGGTAGGGCTAAATGGCCAATATTCCCAATGGAAAAAGGTGAATAGTGGAGTACCCCTCGGATCTGTATTGGGTCCGCTACTTTTTGACATATTCATAAATGACCTAGAAAAGGGAATAACTAGTGAGGTTATCAAATTTGCAGACAATACAAAACTGTTTAAAGTTGTTAAAACCCATGAGGACTGTGGAAAACTGGAGGAGGATCTGGATAAATTGGAAGACTGGGCATCCAAATGGCAGATGAAATTTAATGTGGACAAGTGCAAAGTTATGCACCTAGGAAAGAACAACCCACACTATGGTTACACGATGCAAGGTTCCACATTTGGAACCACCACCTAGGAAAAAGATTTAGGAGTCATCGTGGATAACATGTTAAAACCCTCTGCCCAGTGTGCAGCTGCAGCCAAGAAAGCAAATAGAATGCTGGGTATCATAAGGAAAGGAATGGAGAAGAAAACAAAGGATATTATAATGCCTCTGTATCGCTCCATGGTACGACCGCACCTTGAATATCACAGAATGTAACAGAGGTTTCCAATGTGCAGCAAGACAAGACAAGGAGAAGTGCTACAATGACGCATGCAAGGCAATACAATCAGAAAACTATTAGAGGAAGAACAAGATTGTCTTCTCTAAAGCTAAGAGAGTTAAAGAGAAAATTCCACCCTTAAATTGAAATGCTAAAAGATGCTCAAGTATCCACATTAAATAAATGCTGAGAAGATAAAGACAAGCTGAAAAGAATATACAGAATCATTGTACCATAAAGAACAAGTGGATCAACAGCCATGTCAAACTGTATCTTATGATCAGGAACCATTGGTAATGAACAAAGAAGTCAAAGTAGCATTGAAAAAGATTTTCAAAGGACATACCCCTAGAGAATATAGCTATACCAACATTCCCAGCAAGCTATCCATGACCATCGAGTAATGTTTAACATGTACTGTCTCGACGCCTGTATGTAAATAGTTACCCCCATGTTACCCTAGTTTCTATTCCTGTTCTCTGTAAACACAGAACAGCTTCATGTTCTGTGTATATTTCAGTTTTCATGTAAACTGAACTGATGTCGAACAGCACGGTATAAAAGAAACGTAAATAAATAAATAAACCTCTGGGCATTGATGGCATTCTCACTGAAGTATTGCAGAAATCAGATACGGCTGTTATCTATATTTACAAGGCTCTGTTAGGAAATTTGAAAGACAATATATTGGCCAACTGACTGGGAAAGATCTGTGTTCATTCCAATAATGAAAAAAGGTGATCTGACTGATGGTGGAAATTATAGCACAATCACTCTGCTCCCACATGCAGCAAGATTCTACTCAAGATCATTCTGTGGAAACTACAACCATACCTGGAATGGGAATTGCCTTAAGTGTAAGCAGGGTTAAAAAAATGTGAAGAATGAGAGTCATCATCGCGGATGTGAGATGTATCCTTGAAAATACAACAGCATACTAAAAGGATATCTATATGTGTTTTTTGATTACAACAAGGCCTTTGACTGTGTAAATCATGAGAAACTCTGGGTCACATTAAGATGCATGGGTATACCAGAACACCTGATAGTTCTCATGCACAACCTTTGCATTGATCAAGAAGCAACAGTTTGAATGGAACACAAGAAATGGAATAAGCTAAAGTATATGACAAGACTGCATAATTTCTTCTTATCTGTTTATTTTTTATGCAGAACTATTCATCAGAGCAGAACTGTATGAAGAAAACTAAGGTGTGAGGAATGGTGGAAAATTCATCAACAACCTTCGCTGTGCTGTTGATACCACAATCTCCAGGAACAAGCAGGAATAAGTCCTCACATATGGGTAAGTCGGAACCGACGGAGCCCGCGCGGGAAAGCTCCCCAGCTTTTCAGATGAAAAGCTTTTGGGGCTTCCCACAGCGCATGTGCGCTGCCTTCCCGCCTTCCTTACCAGCTCTCTTCAGTTCTTTTTTTCCGCGGAGCCAGCAGGTCGTGTTCCTGTCACCGCTGAAGAAATTTTTATTTTAATTTGTTTCTTTTGACCGCGTACCTGCCTTCCCCATACCAAAACCGGTACTGCCGGTCTCTCTTTCTTTCTTTTAAAAAAAAAAAAAAAAACAACTTTTTTTATTTTCTCAGCACAGCTTGGTAACTTTTGTTAGGCCTTCAGGCCTACACAAATTCTCCTCATGGAGAAACCAGCTCCTGGTTTTAAAAAGTGTACCAAGTGCAATGCTGTTATTTCTCTCACAGACACCCATGAATGGTGTCTTAAATGTTTAGGACCTGACCACTCCATACCGGACTGCCCATTCTGCTCCCAGATGTCTAAACGTGGTATGCAGAACCGGGCCAACAAGTTCCATGTGCTGTTTGCTTCAGATAATCCAGCATCACAGTCATCCAGGTCTTCCTCTCCGGATGGATCTCAGGTAACCAAACTTTCTGTGGGCAAATCCTCTAAAAGCAAATCTCTTTCAAAAGATCGAGAGGCTCTCAATCTTGAGTTCGAGGATTCTGCCCAGACCAAAAAACCCCGGCGGGAGGCTCCGGCCTCCAAAGCATCACCTATGGGGTTACAGGTTGACATCGATGGCACGGCCTCGACTGATCACCTGTTAGACTGCTCTGGGGTACCCGTCGATACCGGTACCGACATCCAGGCAGCAGTGGCGTCCATGGGCAATACTGTCCAGACCATGCAGCAGGCCGTTTTGGCTTTCATTAAGGCTGCGACGACCCCGGTTCCGGTATCCACACCGGAACCGAGACCATCGACTTCCAAGCGTCGATCGGTTCCGCTTGCTGGATTCAGGCTTTTGCCCAATACCAATCCCATGCCCGATACGCCCGATGTCGATATCGATCGGTACGCGTATCGTGCATTGCAAGCACAGAGAGAATACTCAGATTCTTCTGATGAGTTCAATTCCTCTGATGACTCTGCTGAGTTTGATCTTCCTGAGGAGCCCTCTTCTCTAAAGAGGAGGATGTCTCCTCCAGAGGATTTATCCTTTCAGGATTTCATTGTTGATGTAGCTAAAGCACTTTCTATTGCTACATCTGCTGAAAAGGAACCCAGATCAAAAAAATTGGATATTTTAGGATACTCTAAACCTCCTAAAGAGGCAGTTACTCTGCCTATCCATGAAATCCTTCAAGAACACTTGATGGATTTGTGGGAGACTCCTCTAACCCTGTCTCCTCATTCCCGTAGGTTGGACACCATGTACCGGGTCCCTCCTTCTCCTGGGTTTCAAAAGACTCAGCTGCCTCACCACTCCATTGTGGTGAAGTCTGCTATGAAGAAGATAAAGAGTCCTAAAAGGCATTCCTCTACCCCTCCAGGGCGAGAATGTAAGACCCTCGACTCTTTTGGTAGAAAGATCTTTCAGGCTAGTATGCTTATAGCCAGGATCAATTCTTACAGCCTTTATATGGGCATGTTTCTCAGAGAACTTGCCCTAAAGGTACGGCATTTAGCCCCCTTTATCCCTGAGGATAAAAAGGAGGACTTCACTACTCTGGTGACACAACTTTCAGAGGTCTCCAAGTTTTCCAACAGGGCAGCCTTTGATTCCTTTGAGGTTGCTGGCAGGGCTTCGGGAATCGCTATTGCAGCCCGACGTCTTGCTTGGCTCCAGGCTTCTGACCTAGAACCCTGGGTCATGGATGGCTTAAGGAATCTGCCCTGTACAGGAGAGAACTTATTTGGTGAGGACTGGCAAATTAAAGCTGCTCAAATGGACGCAGAAAATGCCACTCTAGATAGACTTTCTAAGTCTACTTCTACTCCTGCCAAAAAGAAACCTTTTAAAAGGCCGTACTACAAGAAGGCCAGATTTTCCACAAATACTGGCCAACAATCTTCTCAGCCTCGCTTTGCTGCTAAACGTCAGCAATCTAAGCAAGTAAAGTCAAAGTCTGCAGTGTCTGCTACACCCCAGCAGGCTCAACCCCCTCAGGGGTTTTGACTTGCCCCTAGAGAACTGAATTGCCTCACCATGGTATGGGGAGGAAGGCTGGAGAAATGAAGTTTGTAGCCCTCTCTGATGATAGAGAGGGTCCATTGCTCTGATGTTATTTGCTCCCATCTGGGAGCAAAGTGAGCTAATCTTCCCGGTATGGTGAGAGGCTCTGGTTGTTCCAGAGCCAGAAATGGTAAGTTCTCCCCCATCTCTTCTGACCCTGTTGGGTCAGGAAGTCTCCTCTCTCCTTGCCCAAGGGGCAATAGAGGAGGTTCCTCTTCCTCAACAGGGGTTAGGGTTCTACTCCCCTTACTTTCTCATAACAAAGAAGACAGGGGGCTTCAGACCTATCCTAGATCTGAGAGAATTGAACAAGTTTCTATTCAAGGAGAAATTCAAAATGCTCTCTCTGGGCATTCTCCTTCCATACCTTCAGAGTCAGGATTGGCTTTGTTCTCTAGATCTCAAGGATGCGTACACTCATATACTCATCCATCCATCCCACAGAAAATATCTTCGATTTCTGTTCCAGGGAAAACATTTCCAATACAGAGTACTTCCCTTCGGTCTCGCCTCTGCTCCAAGAGTATTCACAAAATGCATGGCAGTCGTAGCCGCATTTTTAAGAGGCATGGGAATCTTCGTGTTCCCATATCTGGACGACTGGCTCATCCGAGCTCCATCTCAGTCAGAAGTCCAGATTTCCTTGGACCGCACAAGGCGTATTCTTCAATATCTGGGACTTGTGGTAAACATTCCCAAGTCCCAACTCATCCCTACTCAGTCCCTGGAATTCATAGGGGCTTATCTGGATTCCACCACTGCAAGGGCCTACCTTCCTCTGGTCCGAGGCCAACGGCTAATAAGCTTGGCCTCCCAGGCTCAGTCCAGAAGTCACTTGTCAGCCAGAGAAATGCTGCAACTTCTGGGCCACATGGCCTCCACGGTTCATGTGGTGCCCTATGCTCGTCTCCATATGAGGGCAGCTCAATGGACATTAGCCACCCAGTGGTCTCAAGCATCGGGACTGCTGTCAGACCAGGTACTCACCTCAAAACGTCTGTTTTGGTCTCTCCAGTGGTGGACATCCTCCAAAAATCTGTTGTTGGGGACCCCCTTCCAACCTTCGTTGCCCCAAGCAACCCTCACAACAGATGCCTCCCAAACAGGGTGGGGAGTTGATCTTCAACATCTCTCCACTCAGGGAACCTGGTCTCCCCAAGAGACCACCCTTCATATCAACCTTCTGGAACTGCGAGCAATCTTCCTTGCCCTCACAGTCTTCCATACCCTCCTTGCCAACCTGACTGTCCTAGTTCAGACAATCAGGTGGCCATGTTCTATGTCAACAAGCAAGGAGGGACGGGCTCTCTGTCGCTTTGCAACGAAGCTCTCAGATTATGGGCTTTCGCCAGAGAGCATCAAATTCATCTTCTGGCAGTGTATCTTCCAGGAGTTCAAAACTCTCGGGCAGACAGACTCAGTCGAGTTCTGCTTCCACACGAGTGGTCCCTGCATATGGACCAGATACACAGAATCTTCCAGGAATGGGGGACCCCGGACATAGACCTCTTTGCAAGCCCGTGGAATGCCAAACTTCCCCGGTTCTGTTCCAGGATTCCGTGTCAGGGAGCTCAGGCCAACGACGCCTTTCTCCTGCATTGGGGTCAGGAATTCCTGTATGCTTTTCCACCCATTCCTTTGATTCCCAAGACTCTGTTCAAACTTCAGAGGGATCACGGGTCGATGATCCTTATAGCTCCATGCTGGCCACGCCAAGTGTGGTTCCCTCTACTTCTACAGCTCTCCCAGGGCTCCTCCCTGGACCTGGGAGCTGCGCCAGACCTTCTGTCTCAGGAGAAAGGGACTTTGTGGCACCCAAACCCCAAGTCCCTACATCTCCGAGCTTGGTTACTGAAGGCTTAAGCCTTCATGAGTTTAATCTTTCTCAGCCAGTGAAAGATATCCTTCATGCCTCTAGGAAACCCTCTACCAGGCGTTCCTATGCTTTCAAATGGAAACGTTTTTCCATTTGGTGTGCTCAACAGGGTCTTGACCCTCTGGCACTTCCTTTGAATTCTCTACTAGACTATCTCCTGCATCTTTCCAATGCAGGCCTCAAGACGAATTCAGTACGAGTCCATTTAAGTGCTATTGCAGCATCCTTAAAACCTATAAATGGACAACCTGTCTCCTCTCATCCTCTCGTTGCAAGGTTCATGAGAGGCCTGACCCTAAGTAAACCTCCCATCCGACCTCCACCGGTAGCATGGGATTTGAACCTAGTTCTAGGTCAGCTTATGAAACCACCTTTTGAGCCTTTGGACTCTACCTCCTTGAAATTTCTTTCCTGGAAGGTTCTTTTCCTTATTGCAGTCACTTCGGCTCGCCGCATCAGTGAACTGCAGGCTTTGGTGGCTAATCCACCTTATACCAGATTTCATCATGATAAGGTGGTCCTTAGGACGAATCCCCACTTTATGCCCAAAGTGGTCTCGCCTTTTCATCTTAATCAAGAGGTATATCTACCTGTTTTTTTCCCGGCTCCTCATGCATCCAATGCAGAGAGGAACCTTCATACTCTTGACTGTAAAAGAGCTCTCGCCTTTTACCTCAACAGGACTCAGCCACATCGAAAGTCTTCCCAACTTTTTGTGGCTTTTGATCCTTCTCATTTGGGACTTCCAGTCACCAAACGTACACTTTCCAATTGGATTGCTCAGTGTCTTTCTTGTAAGAACATTTCTCTGGAAGGCCATGTCACAGCTCACAATGTGAGAGCCATGGCTACTTCTATGGCTCATCTTCACTCTGTATCCATAGATCAGATCTGTCGAGCAGCCACTTGGGCCTCGGTTCATACCTTCACAGCCCATTACTGTTTGGACAAGGACTCCCGCCGGGATGCCTTGTTTGGTCAGGCTGTCCTCAAACACCTGCTCCATACTTAAGCAACTCCTGCCCACCTTCCCTGAATGGATGCCTGAGATCCATACGAAGATGGTTTACCCTTGGAGGGGGATCTCCCAGGCATCTTAGCTAGGGAGTCCCCATATGTGAGGACTTATTCCTGCTTGTTCCTGGAGATAGCACAGTTACTTACCTGTAACAGGTGATCTCTGGGAACAGCAGGAATTAGTCCTCACAACCCACCCACCTCCCCTAGGAGTTGTATCTTCTATCTATCTACCTTCCTTTCCTCTCTCTATTGTCTCAGCTTTAAACTCGAACTGAAGAGAGCTGGTAAGGAAGGCGGGAAGGCAGCGCACATGCGCTGTGGGAAGCCCCAAAAGCTTTTCATCTGAAAAGCTGGGGAGCTTTCCCGCGCGGGCTCCGTCGGTTCCGACTTACCCATATGTGAGGACTAATTCCTGCTGTTCCCAGAGATCACCTGTTACAGGTAAGTAACTGTGCTTTACTGGCTGAAAGTAAAAATGATCTAAAACATTATCTTCTCATGATCAAGGAACATAGGGAGATGTTTACTAAACAGCGATAACATTGCAGAGGTGCAGTTAGCATGCGATATGTAACGTTACCGTGTGATACGTAACGTTATTGCATGATAAAGTAACATTATTGAGCGATAGCATGAGGTTTCACGTGATAACGTCTCCAGTGGCATTAAGGCACACAGAGGGTGGAGTAAGGCTCCCCAGAAGGCAGAGAGAAGGGGTCAATGGGCAGAGAGTGGGCATGGAGAGGCTCCAGGCACACTAACGCTGTGGAATGAAGGTCTGAAAATTAACCCTAGTGAAAACCTCGTGCTAGAGGCACATTTGTAGGAGAGAGAAACCATTATAGTCAGCAATGTACAGCAAAGGCAGGGAAACCAAGAAAAGTGATAGTAGTGATACCTGTTCAGCAACAGCATAGTGCCCAACTACGAAAGGGCACTACAGTGAGGCTGCAAATGGGGTACAGGGGGCTGCAGGCGGGACATGCAGTGGGGCAGCTGGGGCACAGGGTGGACAAGGCAGATGCCTAGGTGGCACATAGGAATGCAGAAACTGCAAATCAGCAAGCCAGCAACTGACCAAGGTCAAACATGCCCACGAGTGTGTGTCCCACAGAGTCCCAGGGGACATTACCCAACAGGTACCCCAAATGGCACATAACATTTACAGGCAGTGCCGGGGGGGAAGCACGGGTGTCTATGTAGGCACCCCTACCCCAGATCCCACACCATAGGCAGCCGCCTACCGGCACACTGGATAGCCTGGGACTGCGCACCACCAGCACCACCGGCATAAGGGCATGTCAGCATGGTGGCGGAGGGGTGCTGGTGGTGGAGGGGGCAGTGGCATCTGCTCACAGCACACCAAGGCCGAGCCCTGTTCAGGTGTGTGGCATGCAGTTCAACAGACAAGGTCTGTCTGATGAACAGTAATGGTTTCCCCAGGGAATGACTTGCCTTTGTGGCAACAGTTTGGTGTAGTACACACAGCCAGTGTTTTCAGGGGCAGAAAGTCACAGGTTCAAGTCCCAGCTGTGGCTCCTGCAGACCATGTCCCCATATTTTACCCTACAGCACACATACACCATAAACATGTGCAGTCCCTAGAGCAGAGGTTCCCAACTACAGTCCTGGAGGGCCAAACACCCTTCAGGATTTCATGCGGTCCCTGATAAATATGCATGAGATGCATTGGTATGCAGTGCCCCCATTGTATTCAAATGTATCTCATGCATAATCAAGAAGGCAAGCAACTATACCTAACACTCCTCGCAAGATACAAGAATGAGGTAAACCTCGCTAAAAAGACACACCACACTAATCTACTCAACAAAGCGCTCAACAGACCCAGAGAACTTTTTGAACTCGTAAAATCTCTGACCAAATCTTCACAAAACTCCATCTCTGCAGACGATATAAAGGCCCAGACGCTTGCCGACCACTATGCCAAAAAGCTAAATCCGAAACTTCCCACAAGCATGACCAAAGGCATGCCACTAGCTCTCACCACTCGAGAAACCACAACTGCCCCTCAAGCAGACCCAGAAACAGAATGGAACACCTTCCAGCAATTAGGTGAGCAACAAATCTTAAACATCTTAACCAACTTAAACACCACTACCTCCCCCCTCGACCCATGCCCAGCCGCTTGGATGAAAGCAACCAAGAAAGACAACGCAAAACCCATCGCGCACATTGTCAATCAGTCTCTGAAACAAGGAATCATGCCGTCTCATCTCAAGAAATCAATTATTAGACCCATATTAAAAAACAAGTCACTCAACAAAAGTGACCCTGCATCATATCGCCCAATCTCAAGCATAGCTTTCCTAGCAAAGATGATTGAAAAAGCGGTCCAGCACCAACTCCAGGACCACATGGACGAGATAAAAGCCCTAGATGAACATCAATACGGATTCCGTCAGAATCACGGAGTGGAAACACTACTACTGGCACTCCTTGACAATCTACTTAGGGGCCTCGAGAACAAAAACTCCATGTTCATACTCATATTCATCGATATCTCAGCGGCATTCGATACAGTACATCACACCACCCTTTTGGACCGCCTGGCCTCGCTAGGTATAACAGGGACCCCCCTGAAATGGTTCACATCATACATATCCAATAGGATGCAACAAGTGCAATTCAACAACGACAGAGCTGATGCTTTCCCCCAAACCCAAGGGATCCCTCAAGGGTCTGCCCTCTCATCCCTACTGTTCAATTTGTATATAAAGCCGGTATGCAGTATTTTCCAGAAATACAACATAAATTACCACATATATGCCGACGATGTGATGTTATACACACAGCTCGACATAACACAGCCTAACTTCAGTCCACTAGAAGAATGCCTTGACATGCTCCAATCATGGCTTCAGCAAAACAACATGTCAATAAATCACAAAAAAACAGAGGTCATGTTCATGTCCAAGAAAGCCAATTTCATCCCGCCCACCACAGTCACACTAAACAAAAACATATACGATACAAAGCCTGTAATAAAGTATCTAGGAGTCCTACTTGACAGCAACCTCAAGATGGACAAACACCTCAGAACAGTTAACCGAGCCATCTTTTACAAACTCAAAATCCTTCAACCACTCCGCAATATCCTCGAGAAATCCGACTTTAGGTCTGTTGCTCAAGCACTAATCATTCCCCACCTGGATTACAGCAATGCCATTCTACAAGGGCTTCCAAAGAGCACACTAAGCATCCTGCAAATGGCTCAGAACGTGGCTGCAAGAGTCATCATGGAAAAGAAAGTCACCGACCACATAACCCCAGTTCTAATGGATCTGCACTGGCTCCCAGTGGCCGCCCGCATCATCTACAAACTACTCATCACAACATTTAAACTCATCAATGGCATCGCACCATCCTACCTCAATAACCTAATCACTATTCAACCTAGCAACAGGAGCAGGAGAACTATGAATCTCAACACCCTATGTATCCCGACCAGCATAAGATCTGTCAAGGCCGAAACAAGCAATAGGGCGTTCACATACTCAGCGCCAATCCAATGGAACCAACTACCGCATGAATTAAGGCTCACAAACAACCTGAACGAATTTAGACGAAAACTGAAAACCTATCTGTTTCAAACCCACTACAACTTGATCTAACTGCGATACCCTACCTCAACCAGATCTCCTCTGCCGCACTCGGCAGCATATAATCTAACAGTATATAGTCATGTATAACTTGTACACCTTGGCAACTAATTCCGTACAAATTGTATATAACCATGTATAGTCTGTACACCTTGGCAACTAATTCTGTACAAATTGTATATATGGGGCCCTCCCCCAATCTACTGAAATCAAATGTATACCTTGATCTGTGTGCTTTAATCAAATATGTATCGTATCCAAATGCTTGTCCCGTGTTACGTAATCATTGACTAATCAAAATGTAAAACTGAAATCTCAATGTACCGTACAATACATTATGATTCTGTAAAGTAAACCGCTGCTGATCGTAGGAAGCAGCGGTATACAAGTGTTTACTAAATAAATAAATAAATAAATAAATAAATAAATTAGGGACAGCCTGAAAACCTGAATCGTGTTTGGCCCACCAGGACCGGAGTTGGGAACCTCTGCCCTAGAGCATCGGCCAACAGGGGCACAAACATCCACACCCACAGGCTCCATTATCCAAAGCCTCATGTAGAGTCAGGCTGTTGGGTCCTGCGCAGAGCAGCAGCTAGCAATACTAGCACCTGCATACCTTAGCAATGCCTGCACTGTGCTCAGGACTGGTCTGGCAACCAGAGCTGCCAACCACCTCTATCTTTGCACAATGCTGAAATAGGTGTGGGAGTGTGTGTATGTCTATCCAGTGTTTTGTGGCTGCCTACAACTTACTGAGCCACCAATGCTTGCACTGTCTGCCAATGTGCATAATGAGGAGCAAGGTGTTGTGGATATGGCCTGGACACGGCGGTCTGGGCAGGACGCATCTTTACAGGGCATAGGGCAATGGTTGGGACATTGTAGTGCCTGACCACCACCTGCATGGACAGGGTGGCCACAGCATGTCATGCTGGGAGGTCACTCTCACCCTGACTGAGCAGTGACCATGGCATGGCTAGGTTCCCACATAGTGCTATGCAGCTTTTCTCTCAAGTGGTATCTATGGGTTCTCTTTTTTGGGGCCCAATCACTGACATACTTGCTTGGTGTGTGTGCTTACATCCCACTTTTGGGTGCCCACAGTTTCTCGAAGAACATGCACTATGTATTAGCTAGCAGACTGTCTGCAGTTAGCATGTGTATGGCTGGAACACCTTGCAGGGTGTAGCGGGTGGAGACTGACTTTGCCCTCTGCTGGTGAATGTTAGATTGTGGTGGGGTGTAGCTGAGTTTTTCCAGGCCTTCTGCCTGCGCTCTATGTGATACACACAGATCTGCATTGATTGCCCTGGAGTGTGCCTATTCCCCAGCAGGACTGGGGTTGATGGTCCCCTCTTTTGCCTCCATTGCAGAGATGTAGAATGTAGATCTGTTGGTGGGAGATCCTATACCTCACCCTGACCCAGAGAGGCTGGGTTGGGTGGTGCTACATAATCCGCTTTTGGGTCCAAACACCACCCTTCTCTTATAACATCTGACCATGGCAACCACACAGGATATGCACTGTTCTGGGTGCATCATAGTCCACAAGGACTAGACACGACTGGGAAATACAGATGGACATAGGTGTATCCTAGGTGTGTCTGCAGGGACTATCCATCACATACTGGCACTGATGGAGACCTGCAGCACAGCCTATCTCAGCCAAGTCAGGTGCTGCAGACCTGGTGCTGGGCGCCCCACCTCACTCTCAGGGTGCGCACAGGAACACACAATGTCATGGTCTGTGGCTACTCTGTGCTAGTAACACACACAGTCAATTCCCCCTACCAGGCCAAGGTGCTGTGGAGGCGCATAACCCATCTTGTGATCAGATGTAGACTGCTGATCTGCATGTGTAGTGCATCATGAATACGGGTGGGTTTACCCTATCCTGGTAACCACAGCAGACAGTTTGTGCGATGACCTGCAGTCTTTCTGTAGCCAGCCAGCACTGTGCTAGACACTATAGAGCTGTAGCCCACTGGTTATTGCAATGACTGTGGGGACAGAGGTCATGAGTTCAATCTTGCAATGGTGTTCTTTATTAAGGCTGTCTGAGGGATTTCCTTTTAATTTAAATCAGTGCTGCCAGCAAAAACACCCTCACAGTGCCATAACCTAAGGTGCCTCATAAGGCGCCCTATAGAGCACATTATAAGGTGCCTTGGCGGACAGGGCACTTTATAATGTGCCCTATGGGGCACTTTATAGGGCACCCTATGAGGCGCCTTTTGAGGCACCTTAGGTTACGGCACTGTGAGGGTGTTTTTGCTGGCAGCACTGATTTATATTAAAAGGAAATCCCTCAGACAGCCTTATTAAAGAACACCACTGTGGGATCAAACTCATGACTTCTGCTTCCACAGTCATTTTAGTAATCAGTAGGCTACACCTCTTTAGATTTTGTTGTGGCGCTGCTACTTAATTAAGGTTACCGTGTGCTAACGAACCACTATTGCATGATGACGGCAAGGCGCTCTCTATCGTGCATTAACCAGCTATTGTTGCCTTGACTCCAGAACGCCCACTTCCTTATATGGAATTCTTCACGTTAACGCTGCCACTAGTGCCGGTAACATTAGGACGGTTTAGTAAACATCCCCCATAGTCTTAAAATGGGCCAGCATCTTAACCTGAAGAAGACAAAAAGCCTCACAACTGGCAAAATCAGTAAGTTCATTGCTGATGGAAAAGAAATAGAAAGAGTAGACAGCCTTAACCTGCTTGGATCTATAATCAATAAAGAAATGACAAGCGGTCAAAAAATTTGATGATGCATTGCTCTTTGCAGAATAGCTGTGAAGGACCTAGACAAGGTTCTCAAGAACAGAGATGTATTTCTCCTTACAAAAATCTGACTTGTCCAAGCCATGGTATATTCAATGATGTCAGATGGATGCGAAATTTGGACAGTACAAAAGATAGGAAGAAAATTGATGCCTAAGAATTATGGTGCTTTAAGTCATGTTGTTAAAATCTTCAATATTTAAAGTTATACTTTGCTTTGAGCATATTTGGTAAAATGGAAAGAACACTCCATTTTGGAAATATTAACACACACAAACAGAGACACAAGTGGGCTAATGCTCCTGGGGAACCTCTTAAAGAGGTCAGTGTTGAAAACAATAGCTCTCTGCACGCCCCTGATCTACTTCAGAGTGAAAGTTCTGACTCCAAATGCCCTTCATAGTGAAACCCCCCATACCTATCCCCCCTCCTCACAGCGAATCTCTGTCTTGTGCCATGATCCTTTTCACAATGAACCTACTGTGAGGGCATAATCTAGCTCCATGTAGCTCCCTTCTTTAAAATGACCACCAAAGCCTCCTTACAGTAGAATTGAAGGAATACAACTAGAGGGTAAAAATTTCAAATAAGGGTTGGAGTGGGGGTGTTGATTGTGAAAAAAACTGGAGATTCAGGGTGGGTTGTTCAATGTCAGGGAATTTGAGAGGTTCATGATTATTGTTAAGGGGATCAGAGGATGTGGGGTGGGGGGCTCACTGTGAAGAGAATTTTGGTGATGTGTGGATTATTGCTGTCAATGCCAGCCTGGCCTTTTAAAATATAACAGGCCCAACTTGGGGCCTACTATGTTTACATTGCTGCAACTAATGCAGATCACTGACATGTGGTACTGAGGTGCTGCAGGTTAGTGACTTGAGCAGTAAATTTTACTGTAGTAAAATGTGAAATTGTATCGCAACTTAGTAACTACCAGCCTTATGTTGCTATTTTCATACCCTTTTATCCACTAGGTCATATGATATTATGGCATGCAAGTATGTTACAAGTTTTCAAATGGACATTAATAGAAAATAGAGTATGGTATGTGCCCTTACTTGAACTCACATTATAGTCTGAGCACGTATAGTGTTTTTAAGTCCCTCTTTCAGATGCCAGTGATGTCATGAAGTTAAGTTATATGTCCCATCATGTATATTACTAGATGAGTACATGAGTACTAAAATGATACTGAAAATGTATTTATAATAGGACAAGATTTTAAACAGGGGTTTACATGAATTTTTCAAGAGTCTGCTACATTTTTAAACTGAGGATGTGAATATATATTTTGCTCATCAAAGCTGTCAACCATTTTTCTGTCAGAAACAGTTTTTCAGTTAGGTATGCATTTGTTAATGTGCATTCAGTAAGCTAGTGCTCCTTAAAAATGTAATGCAGCCTGAATTGGTTTAATTGACGCTGACCAATGATTTAGGGCGCGCTAAGTTGATTAGTACATGCTAAATCAATTTAGCGTGCAATAAAAATTCCCTATAAAGATGAAAGCATGAAATAAAATCTGAATTCAATCATAAAAAATAAAAACAAATTCAAATTTTCTTCCCTATTTTTTTTTGGCCCTGAATGTTGGAGAAGACAATATATCAGAAGCAAGCACATCAGAGCTGCATGTCCTCAGATACACTGGATTTTCCATTGACTGAAGCTAAGATGTATTCATGGGACACAGTATATTTCCATCCATTTATAGGCAAGACAGCATGTTTTTAATTTTCCAATCTGATTAATGAGAAATTGAGGAAAACAAACAAAAAAAAATTTGTTAGACATTAAACTTGCTAATTCATTATATTACAGTTACACAGAGAAACGTTAACTGGAATCAATTCATGGTAAAAAGTTGAAAAGCTCCCAATAATTAGAACAATTAAAGATGTTGTCTAAAGGAAAATAGAAAGGTCAACTAATTAAATTGTCTTAAAATGAGCAACTAATGAAAAAAGCCCCACAGCTTTTCACTGGATTGGAACAAAGCACAGACAGTTGCTGAGGAATAAGATTTTCAATTCAAAGAATATTAATTGAAAATCAAAAATAGAAGGAATTTGACAGTAATGTAGGATGTTAAGTTTAAACTAAGGAAACAAACTACTTGCTAAGTAAACTACTTGCTAAGTTTAAATTAAGGAAACAAACTACTTGCTAAGTAAATTTACTAGGTATCCAATAATTTATAGTTTGGACTGCAATAGACCAAAGTCAAATTCAGAAAACACTATGGGGAGTCATTCTGATCCTCGTTTAGCGGGTCTGGACATCCAATCTGGATGTCCAGACCCACTAAACATCCGAATTGCACTGGCAGCCACAGAGCTCCCCGCACAAGAGCTCTGTTCGTGGGAGGGAGGGGGTGGGCTAGGGAGGAGCGAGGGCAGGCGATGGGCTGGAGCGCGACCCCGGATGTAAAGGTCCGATTCTGAAGTCAGCCCTGTATGTCTGGGGTTGGCCAGTTAGACTGGGGACTTATTCCTTGGAGGTGGAATAAATCCCCTGAATGTCGGGGGACAGTGGTGCCAAGGGGTGACAAGAAGGTGAGGGAGGTGCAGGCGGTTCCCCGCAACCCGGCCCCAGCCATGGGATGTCTGATCGGGGGTCAGGCTCGGGGGAATAGGCTGGAAATTGCTGCCACCAGGTATCGCAGCTCCTATATGTAGCCACAGTGCCATGGCGATGAGACACCATGACACTATGGCTCTATGAAGGAGCCTGGCTGAGCTAGCTGGGGAAGAGGCAGACATCTGGGGTGCCTGACATCTAAATCCCAGGGGAGCGGAATTGGGTGCCGTCTGCTTGCTATCTTTGGGTGCTGTGGTTTCTGTTGCTGATGCTTGCCAGAAAGCTTGAAGCATGTTTTATTAAAAACTGGATGGAAACATTCACTAAACCACAAGTTGCTTCCTCTATTGACTTTAATGGAATCAAATCAAACAATGAATATGACGATACAAAAATGAAAAACGTGGTGCTTGATCTGAAAATGAACTGAAACAAAAATATTCCACATGTAAATCTCTAACTATCCCAAACTCATAACATTGACACTCAAACAACTTGCTTAGCTTACAACTCAAAATAAACCACCCAACACTGACATGATGGCATAGCATAGCTGCAGTTTTAAATAACTCCAACCAATTAATAAGAAAACAGCCTGCTCTTTACCCAAACACCCTTCTCTCCCATTCCCAATATGACCGCCCATCTATTCTGTATCAACTTAGACAAGGTGCAAACCCCTTGTTTCCAAATAGCCTGCAATGATGCCAAGCTATGATCAGTGGTTTGCTCGCATATCGCACACCAACCATTATATTCCCCATCTTTCCCCCTTCTTAGCCTGACCGCACAACTTTGACTGAAAATGGGGAATTGCCAGACCCACTACCCCTCAACTAAATCAACTGTGACTGCAACCACTGCTTGTGAAAACACCTATTCCCACCCCAGCTTCAGGGAAGGCAGGCATTCTTCCTGTTGCTTCCTTGCCAACCCTACCCCATCTGATAGCAAAAATTTGTCTCTCCACCATCTTACGCTCTGTACCCTCCCTCGCCCCTCTCCCATCCAACCCAATTACTGCCATCTTCGCCATTCCACCTTTCTTTTTCTCTTCCCTCCTCCATCATTACCTTGGCCCTATAGACTGCTCAGCAAGGCTCGGCCATGTTATACTGCTCCAAGTATAAGTCTGGGGGCACGTCTAAAATGACTCACAATTAAAATACACAATTTTAATTTTTAGAAAATTAAATGCTAGTGCAGTCAATTTCCTTGCTATCCTCCCTCCGTTTATTAAATCAAATAGTGATCATGGTATGATATCTATTGCCAAGCGGCCCTAAAACAGTTAACTCTCACACTAGATCCTGCGTTCCACTGAGTGCTAGGTCTAAAATAGCATCCCCATGTGTTGGTTACAGAACCAGCTGCTCCATGAAGCAGTCATCTAGAAACTTTATCTCCCTAGCATGTCTTGATGTGACATTGACCCAGTCAATAGCGGGGTAATTGAAATCTCCCATTATTACTGTATTGTAAAACTTTGCTAGCTTCCCTGATTTCTGTGAGCATTTCATCATCTCTCTGTTCATTCTGTCCAGGCAGACGGTAGCACATCCCCACTGCCATTCCCTTCCCCTCTTTATGTGGAATTTCTTTCCAGAGAGATTCTACAGTGTATTTTGTTTCCTGAAAAACCTTTATCCTGCTTGACTCAATGCCTTCTTTAACACATAGAGCCACCCCCTCCAATAATGTGATCTACCCTACCATTGCAATATAGTTTGTAGCCTGTTATCAGAATTTCCCATTAGTTATCCTCCCTCTATCAGGTTTCTGAAATGCCAATTATATCTAATCTTTCATTCAATGCTATATAGTCCATCTCCTCCATCTTATTTTTTAGACTTCTAGAATTGGCATATAGGCATTTGAAAGTTTATTTTTCGCTAATATTAACAATCTGACTATTTGATGACAGGGTTAATTTGAAATCTTTAAAGGCACCTGGGTTACTTTTACCATTATCGGGACCTCTTTATTTGGATTCCTTGACTTCCCTGTTTGGCTTCAAGAACCTCCCTCCCACATTTTCCTAGGCCATTGATACCAACATGTACCAAGACAGCAGGCTCCTCCCCAGCACTAAGATCTTGTCTAGGTGGTGCATTAGGTCCGCTACCTTCGCACCAGACAGGCATGTTACCAGGCAATTCTTGTGTCCACCAGCAACCCAGCTATCTATATGCCTAATGATCGAATAGCCAAATATAATGACTGCCCTAACCCTTCTGTCATGGGCACATGGCCCTGGAGACCCATCCTTGGTGCAAGAGGATATTACATCACCTAGAGGACAGGTCCTAGCTACACTTCCTGCCATACTATTGTAATGCTCTGCTTTCACATGACTCTCTCCTCCATGGCAGAAGAGAGGCTGCTAGACTGGAGGTGAGACTTCTCTGCTATATTCCTGTAGGTCTCATCTATATACCTCTCTATCTGCCTCAGATCCTCCAAGTGAGCTATTCTAGCCTCTAGAGATTGGACTCATTCCCTAAGAAAAAGGAGCTCTTTGCATTTAGTGCACACATAGGACCTTTCACAAACAGGGAGAAATGATACATGTAACACTCAGAGATGTTTTGTGTGAGAATATAGAAAAGACAATTCCGTTCTGGGCATCCCCCGCCTGTCTGGGAACCCAGAATCTGGATATGCCCTGGTTGCACCTGAATCTGATTCCACAAGGGCTAGATGTGCCCATAGGACCAGAATCATGTGCAACTGACTGGATGTGCAGGTCATGCCCCAATTATGAGCACCCAGATGTCCAGACCACTACCCGGCTAGTCCAGCCAGGCTCCTGCATGTAGCCGCAGCACTGTGATGTCCTGTTGCCATGACACTGCAGCTCCATGCAGGAGTCATGATCCCCAGCAGCGCCGAGATGTTCCTTTCTCTGCCACCCGACCCCCAATCGGGCCTGCCATGGCCAGGGCCAGGCTGCGGGGAACTGCCTGCACTCCCTCACCTTCCTTTCAGTGCCCAGGTCCTCCTTCCTCCGCCATCCAGAGGGACTTATTTCACCTCCGAGAATAAGTCCCCCATGCAAATAACCACCCCCGGACATACAGGGCCAGCCTAAGACCGACAACCCGGTGTTTAGCGGGTGTGGACATCTGGATCGGACATCCAGACCCACTAAACATGGTTCAGAATGCCCCCCAGAATATATTATGTGTGAGTGTTTTAAAAGTGGAAAGAACCTGTTGTTCAGGTTAGGAAATTCATCCTGGATATTCAATGCAGGTGGCTGGATATGGCCCCACATTGAATATCTGGGTTTTAAGTTTGGCGGCGGCTGTTAGCCACTTTACAATGGCTAGCTGCTGCCAGTGAATATCGGGGCCCTTGACTTATCAGCAGCATTTTCTCCTTTTAATGAGAGCACTTCCTGGACATGTTTAAAGATAGATATTCTAGTGAATGAGCAGCATCAAAAACGTTCCCGTTGCTTATTTACCACAATAATAGCTATTTAAAGTGGCTCTAGGCATTGTGCAATGCTAGTAGCAAAGAACACCTTCCAAATTAAACACTCAACAGAGGGTAATTTATAGGGAGGCTCTGGGTTTACACCCAAAAGCAGATGCCTAATTAGAGGCTATTTTATAAGGAAATATACTAGCATAAGTGGTTGAAAATGTGCATTAATTTAAGGTGCAATCACTTATACCAGCCTTAGAGCTGGTGTAAATGCCCGCACCCGATTCATAAAGAATGTGCATACATTTTAGTATTTAACAATTTATGGGCATAATTTTGCACCATGCACATGTTCTATTCAAATTCCTCTCCTGTGCATACCGATAGTGAAAGTAAGTGCTATCGGTTGTATGCATGTACTATAGCGCTATACAAATGATTAGTAGTATTAGTAGTACAGAATGTGGCGCACTGACCATGCTCATTTATGCATGTAAGTGACCTGTACATACTTAAATGACTAAAATACCCACATTTGGGCAGTTCTTGCTGCCTAAATTTAGACACCTTCTTATAAAATTACCCCCTAATTTGGAAAATGTCATTTTGGGATAAGGAATGGAGTCTCAATGCGTGGATGAGACGATGGTGCAAGGAAGACGGTTTTGGATTTGTTAGGAACTGGGGAACATTTTAGGGAAAGGAGGGGCTCTTCCGAAGGGATGGGCTCCACCTTAAACAGGATGGAATGAGTCTTCTAGCAGTAACCTTTAAGAAGGAGATAGAGCATCTTTTAAACTCAATAATAGAGGGGAGCCGACAGTTGCCCAAGAGCGCATGGTTCGGAACAATGTATCCTTGAAGGATACTAGCAAAAGATTGAAGTTAGGGCACATCAGCAGAGAGGTTCCAATAAAGACATAAGTAACCCAAATGCCCTTGAGTACAGAGCAGACAGAGCTTAATTTATTTATTTATTTATTTCTAGCTTTTCTATACCACGCTATTTGACATCAGTGCGGTTTACAGTTAACAATTTTGCACAAGGCAGGGGAGGTGCCTTGTGTTTACATCGAACAGGACATAGTAACTAGGATTTATAACATTGAACTATTTACATCTGAACAATGACAGCTTACTAGTGTCGCTTTTACATTCTTAAAGCTGTTGGGTGGTTGTGTTTGTACAAGGTGTAGGGGTACAGTTGGATTGTGAGTAATATAATAGGAATAAATGATGTTTAATGGCTTTCCTGAATTGTGTGAGATCTTTGATTGCTCTGATGTTGGACGGGAGATTATTCTAACACTTTGGAGCGTAAAAAGAGAATGCTCTGCTTCTGGTTGATTGTGTGCATTTCGTCACTTCAATCGGGATTACTAGTGTGTTGGCACCTATTGACCTTCTTGACCTATTGTCGGGGGTGTGGGTAATGAGTGCAGTGATGAACGAGGGGGATATTCTATTGATGGCTTTAAACATGATGAGTAGTGCCTTGTAGGTGATTCTGCATTCTATTGGTAGCCAGTGAAGGTCCTTTAAGGTAGGGGTTATATGGTCTCTTCTTGATACTCCGCAGAGGACACGTGCCGCGGCATTCATTGTAAGCTGCAACTGGTTTAGGGAACTCTTGGGGATCCTGTGTAGAATGATGTTCGCATAGTCGAAGTGTGGAATTAACAGGGCTTGGAATACTGTCCAGTAGTCTTCATGTGCCAGCATTAGTCTTAGGTGATGTAACATCTTAATCTTGAAATATATAGCCTTGACGGTCTTGCTTATGAGCACTTTAAAGTCAAGACGTTGATCAAGCGTAATACCCAAGTAGCGTATCGTGGGCTTACTTGGGAGCTCTGTGTCTCTGACCTTTAATGTTTTAGGTGGGGAAAAGTTTCTGTTCTTTGTGATGAACAATACCTCAGTCTTCTTGAAGTATATACAAAGGTTCTGTTCGAGGAGCCAGTCTGTAATCGTGTTGAAGCAGTTAACTAAGGCAGTGAAGTCAGGATACGAGACGTCGAATGGCATAAACAGGAGGACATCATCTGCATAGATCAAGCAAGAGATTCCAAAGGATCGAATGATTTCACAGATAGGCTGCATGTAAATGTTAAATAATAGTGTGGATAGGGACGAGCCTTGGGGTACTCCTTGGGTTTGTTGAAACGGATCCGAGGTGTTGGCTCCCATCCTTACATGTTGCCATCGGTCATCTAGATATGATTTACACCAATCCCACGCCAAGTCTTGAATTCCCTTATCCTGGAGGTGTCTGAGGAGCTGAGTGTGAAAGATTCCAAATTACCCCTGCCTACCAATAGCCAGATTAATATGAATAAAATACAGCCTCTAAAATGCTTGTATGCAAATGCTAGAAGTCTAAAAAATAAGATGGGAGCGTTAGAATATATAGCACTAAATGAGAGGGTAAATATGATTGGTGTCTCAGAGACATTGTGGAAGGAAGACAACCAGTAACTGTGATACCTGGGTACAAACTATATCGTAATGATACAGCAGATCAAATTGGTGGAGGGGTTGTGCTCTATGTTAGAGAGGACATTGAATCATGAAGAATTAAAGTATTGCAGGAAACAAAATTCACTGTAGAATCTCTATGGATTGAAATTCCATGTAAAAAGGGGAAGGGGAAGGTGATGGCAGTGGGGTTGTACTATCAACCACATGGCCAGAATGAACAAATGGATGATGAAATGCTCAAAGAAATCAGGGAAGCTAACAAACGTTACAGCACAGTAATAATAATGGGTGATTTCAATTACCCACGAATTGACTGGGTCATTGTCATGGCAGGACATTCTAGGGAGAACAACATTTTAGATGAAATAAATGACTACATCTTGGAGCAGTTGGTTCATGAACTGACCAGAGGGGAAACCATTTTGGACCTAGTTCTTAGTGGAACACAAGATCTGGTGCAAGAGATAAGGGTGTTGAGACCACTTGGCAATAGTGATCATAGCATGATCACATTTGATTTAATAAATGGAGGAGGGATGTTAAGCCAATCCACAGTACTATCTTTTAACTTTCAAAAGGGAGACTATGATAACATGAGGAAATTAGTAAAGAAAAAACTAAGGGGAACAGTTGCAAAGGTTAAAGATTTGCATCAAGCATGGGTGTTGTTTAAAAATACTATCTTGGAAGCCCAGACGAGCTGTATTCCATGCTTTAAGAAAAGTGAAAGGAAATCCAAATAACTGCCAGCATGGTTTAGGGAATGAAGTCAGAGTCTGTTGTTACCAAAAAAGCATCTTTCAGGAAATGAAAAAAGGAGCCAAATGATGAAAACTGGAAACACCACAAGCACTGGCAAGTTAGATGCAAGGCATTGATAAGGGAGGCAAAGAGAGAATTTGTAGCAAAAAACCTGTGACAGTGTCAGTTGGACCATTAGAAAATAGAGGGGCAAAAGGGGCACTAAGAGGGGACAAGACCATAGCAGAAAGACTGAATGAATTATTTGCTTCAATCTTTACTGAGGAAAATGTAGGGATGTTACCCATGACTGAAGTGGTATTTAAAGGTGAGGAAGAAATGAAAGAAATATCGATACACCAGGAAGATGTATTACAACTATTTGATAAACTAAAGAGTAGCAGATCACCTGGACTGGATTGTATACATCTGAAGGTGTTGAAAGAACTGAAATATGAGATTGAAGACCTACTATTAAAATGATCTGTAATACCTGAAGATTGGAAGCTGGCCAATGTAATGCCAATTTTTAAAAAGGGTTCCAGGAGTGATCTGGGAAACTACAGACAGGTGAGCCTGACGTCAGTACCAGGAAAAATGGTAGAAACCATTATAAAGAACAAAATTACTGAACATGTAGATAGTCATGGCTTAATGGGAGACAGCCAATCAGGGCCATACCGATCGTAAAATGCGCCCTGTGAGACTTGCACATCAGGCACATGCCCCCCCCCCCCCCCACCGCACCTCCATCTAGCCACTTTATGGGGGAGGGACGTTAAGGAAATCCACAGTAAGCTTGTCTGTACAGGGCTGTGTACACAGCCAGGATACTCAACAATATAGTACTAGCCCTAAGAAAGAGTTAATACCATTCGGAGTTTTTTACTCAGTAACATCCTTGAAAGACTCTGCTAGGATAATTAGGTGAAAGGTTCCTAGTAATATAAACACTAGTCTATGTTTATATTAGATAAGTAAAGGGCAAGTTGTCTCCCAGTCTCTCAGTCTCGGGTTAGAGATATCAAACTGTCAGTATTAGAATTAATTAGAATTAATGCCTACATAGTTATGTCTGAGAATATGTGTATGTCTCCTCATGATGACCCATGCTAATGAGAACTGAACTATGATGGTATGGATACATAATGTTAGACGTAGAACAATAAAATGAGATTTATGCTGTATAATCAAATATTTACCTATAAATAAAGTGGCCTAAAGCTATGATGGCAGAGTAAACAAAGGCAGTAGCTTGGTTTGCTCTCCCAAAGCTTTGGTCGTTTTTATAATAGAGGTGTGTTGTGTATTATTTATTGATTTTTACAGATTCCCTTCTCATTGCTTTATGTGTGGATTTCCGTTACTCCAAGAGCCCTGGTGTGTTGCCGGTGAGGGGTGGTGCAGAGTTCACTTTCAGATATTAGGTGGTCCACTGGAGAATTTTTGTTTTGTTTTGTTTTTTTATTGTTTCTGGTTTTTAGGTGCATTTCACTCAAGCAATAGCATCGAGTGAGGAGCCTCCAGACATTTGTCTGTCTGTTTGCATAGATTTGTTTGAGCTTAGGTAAATGAACCCATGCATTCCAATATCAGGAGTTACGCAGGCAGTGCTAATTATCAGAGGCAGTGAAGAGGAATGCTATTTGCTGGTCCTAACATCCCCCAATCCAAGGTACCCCTTACAATCCAATACCCCCCACAAGGATAACAACCCTACCTCTCTAGGTCTTACCAGGGGTATCCTTGATAGTTTAGTGGATGGGGCAGGAGTGATCCACCTCCACTCCTGCACCATTGTCACTCGGGTTCAAAATGGCAGCTATGTCACCTTGTGGTGGTCTTATGGTACTACCGCTAAAAGCAAATCTCCCAAATAAGGAGCAATTATTCTTATTTTGTAGATTGACCCTAGCAGTAGTACTGCCATTTTTAAACTGGGCCAAAATGGGGTGGGAATGGAGAGGCTTCACATCCACCCCATCCACTGGACTACTAGGGATACCCTTGGGGGAGTATGCTGTGGTACAGAGTACCGGCTCCTTCTTCATTTCCTGCTAAAATTGTCTCATGGTCCTCATGTACTAATGAAAGAGCTCTGAATATGAGTACTGGCACCTTTTTCTCTAGATAAAATGCACTGCCCTTGGGTAAATCCTGAGAGGGTTGAGAGGGTGATGGGAGGGACAGGTTGTGATCCTTGAAAAGGGAATTTTGATTGTGGGTTGGGACTTTGAGTGGAAAGTCAGGACTTGGATCATGGGGACATTGGATCATGACGGATGGGTCTGCCTTTGGGAGAGGCAGACTCGGAGTGGGGCTTTTTGTTGGTATTGGAAGGGGTAGATGGCTTGGCTGGCTATTGGGTTTAGGCAATGTTTTGTCAGCACTATGACCTGTGTTAAATGAATTGGCAGATAGCGCCAGTGCATCCACACTATATGCCAGTGCATTGAACACAGGCCTACGCAGTATTTTGGTGCCTTATATGCTAATTGCAGGGCATTTGCTGACCACACCCCACAACACTTAGCATACAGCCACTGCACTTACCAAGCATTAGTTTTTGAACCTAACATGAGGTAAATGCAAATCCTTACCACACTTTAGTAAACATGCCCCTAGTGTCTATCACATCCTTCACAAAATTACCACTGAGTGGATATCTTCAGTTGGTCGCCCAAATATGTGACGCAGAAGGTTTTCAGAATAGAGTTCATGAGGTTTTGTTTTATTGCCCAAAGCTTAGGAGAATTTAAAGTGCTTAAAACCGCCAAACATCATTTTGTTTATTTTCTCCATTTAAGGTTTAAAAAAATTGAAGAGAGAATGCATTTTCTAGTTCCCTTTCCCAGGAATGCATGCACTGAATTTTTAATAATGTAAATAGCTCCCTCAGCTGCTGTTTTGATTTTAGAGCTTCTACATAATTATTAGAGAGTTAGGATTGGTCATCATTTTTAGTACTCAGCTACTTCATAAGGCCAAATGGAAAAAGCTATCACAAGTAGAGAGTACTGAGTAGTATGATCAAAAATATTTGTACTCTATATTTGTCATAAAAGTGCTGCTATTTTTTTATTAGGGAAAAGATTACAATATATTTTTAAGTAAGTAACTTTCTACTTTCCCAACTGTTCGATATTGACCTCCATGATAGTGTTCTTACCTGGTTTTCTTCCTTTCTCTCTGACAGAGCTTATCATATGAATAAGCAACACACTATATTTGCTCCCTATTCCCTCCCTTGTGGGGTCCCTCAAGGCTCAACTTTGTCAACAATCTTATTCACTATCTTCCTTGGTCCCTTGGCTAACCTTATTCAGTCCTTAAGCTTCCTGTTTTATATATACGCTGATGACATTCTCCTCAGTGCCCAGACAGACAGCTCCCTTCTAGGCCTCTCCTCCATTAATGCTGGTTAGAGAGCATATCCTCCTGGTTTCATGCAAAAACTACCAGCACCTGGATTATTGGCTCAGGAGCAGTCCCTTCCCTAGCCCCATCTCTTGGGTCTATTCCTATCACTCTTCATTCTTCATTTTTCTTTTAAATACCTGAGCTATCCTTCAGTACACACATTAATCATCTCTCCAAATTCACTTTTTCTGCTCTTCATAGATTTCAAGCTTTGCACCCCTCTTTGGACTCAACCACACACATTTCCATCCTTCTCAGCACTGTCATCGCTCTGCTCGATTATAATATCATTTTCACCAGTCTTCCCAGTTCCCAACTGAAGAAACTCTATTCCATCCAAAATACTGCCATCTGGTCTCTAGCCCAAAGCCAGGAAATTTGATCATGTGACCCCCACTTTTCATTCAGTATCACTGGCTTCCATTTGCTCAATGCATTCAGTACAGTATAAGATCCTAATTTTGGCACCCAAAGCTCTCCACAACAATGCTCCTCAGTATCTTTCACGCCTTACCATTCCATATGTCCCCCTTGATGTCTGCATTGGCTTCATGATAACAGACTGGTATATCCCTCACAATCCCATGCTAAATATGAGTCTACTAGATGGGTTGCTTTCTCCTTTCTGGCTCCAGCCCTCTGGAATTATTTGCCTTCCCACGTCTGACTTGAGCTTTCTTTTAACAAGTTGAAAACCCTCATGAAAACCCACTTTTCAAGCAGGCTTTTGACCTTTAGCCAGCCTAGGATTTCATTGTCTGTTTGTCTATATATATGCATTGCTATATGTTTCTATATGTCTGTGAACTAATAGTTGGCCCTACTACCTCCCAGTCATGTCCGATTGCCACTGTTACCATGTTGTCTTGTGACCCGTTTGGTTCCTTTCTCCCCTCCGTCCCCTATTTGCCTCATCTCTCTCTTTTCCTATATATGATATGATGGCATTCTTTTCTAAATAACATTTTTTAAAACCGTTTTTAAATAACATTTGTAAACCATTCTGTATGCCCCTCAAAGGGTGGTATATCAAGTTTGAATAAACTGTAAACTATAAATTATAAGTTGGTAATCGATCTATCTATCTATACAGTATGTATATTTATATGTATGTATAATAATGGACCTAGTGCTTATGAATGGGGAAAGTATTTCTAATGTCATAGTAGGTGGTCACCTAATCTAGAGTGATCACCAGAAAGTATGGTTTAATATAAAATCAAAGGTATAAAGGGGGTCACAGAAAGGTCTAAGGGGCATGTTTACTAAAGTCCGCAAAATAGCGCCCCGCAAAATAGCGCACGGCAACGCGGCACTGAAACGCGCAGAAACGCGTTTAAACACCCCGCACATGTGCGTGTCACCCCCGCACAGGTACGCGGCTCACTAACGGGCCCCGTACAAGTGCGGCCCGCAAATTTCCGATAGAGGCGTGGAACGGCGAAAGGAGGGCGGAGGAAGGCTCCGGAGGGGCGGAGGGACGGGGTCAATGGGTGGAGAGTGGGAGGGGAGAGGCTCCCCGCACAGTATCGGGCCCGAATTTGCATGTAAAAACTACCGCGAGTGAAACACTCGCGGTAGAAAGCATTTAAAGGGAAGAGAAACCATTTCCGTCAGCAATGTACAGGAAAACCGGGGAAACCAGCAAAACGTGAGCAGTGTGATACATGTGCACAGCACAAAAGTGCAAATACAAATAGAAAATGACCACAACAGAACTATTAAAAACAGTAATTCAGCTGGGGAACAGTTATAGTGATGGGCAAATACAGAAAACACACCCAGCAAAGCTCCAGAAAAAAGAAATGAACTTTTGAAGGGTTTACGGAGCCGAGTCTCTTCCAAAAAACATTTCCTTTGTTTGGAGCTTTCCTGGGAGTGTTTGGTATGGTTGCCCATTAATATCACTGTTGCCCAGCGCGGTGATATCTTGTCCCCCATTTCCCGTAGCCATTTCCGGGGTTTATGTGCACGTTGGTCACCAGACAGGGTGCATATGCCCACAGTAAAATTGCATAGAGCAGGGTTTGTGACTCCATTCTGCTAAGCTTACTACCTCCAGGGGCTGCACTGTTTCTGTGGCCATAGTGTGGTGCAGCGGACAGAGTCAGTACCTCTAGAACCAGAGGGTCAGAGGTTCAAAGCCCAGCTGGGGTACATGCCAGCCCAATCCCTATATTTTACCCACCACTGAACACAGATAGCGCAGACACCCCTGTATTGCAGGGAACATAAGCATGGGGAGAGCACCCATATTTTACCCAACAACGCGCGCACACACACCACAACAATGGGCATTACCTACAGCCAAGTCACCCAAATGCAGTCCCGTACTGCCACATTGCAATCAGGTCATCTGCTTTTTCTGAGAGAAGCTCATGCCAGCATGTTGGCGGACGAGGACATGTGGTGCAGGGGGCAGTGGCTGCTAGCCACAGAAGACAGAGGCCCAGTCATGTGCAGGCTGGCACAGTCCACTGCAACACAGGCCCTACCGGATCCACAGTCATGGACATTCCAGGGAAATCACCCAATCTGTGGATACACGGTGGTGCAGTGCACACAGACACTGTATACAAGAGCAGAGGGTCACAGGTTCAAAGCCCAACTGGGTCAACCGCTAATCTTTTTCCCCCAATTAAACAGTGATAGTAAGGGCACACCTTTCCTGGGGAGGACATATGCAATGGCAATACGTCTATCTTTACCCCACTGAGCACACACACCATGAACAGGGCCAGTACCCAGAGCAGAATCACACAATGCAGTCCTGGTGGGGCACACACCAGTCAGGTCCCATGATGGCACTCATACAAATGCCTGTGCTGTATATCTATGCACCACACCCATGGTATGTAGATGTAGCTCATGCATATCCATGAGGGACAGCAGGAAAACCAGAACAGTGTGATGCAAACCTGGACTGGAGTTGGGAATCTGTGCCGTAAAGCAGCAGCCATCAGGGGCAGACACACCCACACCCACACCCACAGGCCTCATTGACCAATGTCTCCTGGAGAGGCAAACCATTGAACCCTGCATGTCCTACCAATGTCACCCTACACCTGAGGTATATGATACACAGCTCTGAGATGTTTGCTAGTTCCACACATACTGCTAGTTGACCCCATCCGAACAATCTGTTAGGTGTTTGCGGTGCGTGCTCCAGGCCTGGCCTCTGATGCTGTTTACCACCCTGGGGAGTGGCCACCAGCTGTACTGCCTACCATATCCATGCCTTGCCGTGCTCAGGAGCGGTCTTGGTTGGCAAGGCTGATTACCTTCTCAATAGTAGCACCATGATGGCATAGGTGTGGAAGTGTGTGTTTGTCTATACCGTGGGTGTTGGCAGCAAGCCCCTTCCACAGCCCACACTGCCAATGTGCATAATGAGGTGCACGGTACCATGGGTATAGCCAGGACAGGGTGGCCTGGGCAGGATGCATCTGCACCGGGCATAGGGCACTGGCAGGGACACTGTAGTGTCCGGCCACCACCTACACAGACAGGGTGGCCAAAGCATGTCCTTCTGGGAGATCACGCTCACCCTGACTGTGCAGTGACCACAGCATGGCTAGGCACCCCCATAGTGCTGTACAGTCTTTCTCTCATGTGATACATATGGGTATCTATTTGGGGCCCAGTCACTGAGTTATCTGCTTGCTGTGTATGCTGGCAGCCCAGTTCTGTGTGCATGTGTCTCCACTGGGAACATGCACTATGGACTAACCAGCAGACTGTTTGTAGATGGTATGTGGTTTGCTGGAATGGCTTGCAGGGTGCAGTTGGCTTGCTGCAGGGGAATACCTGGTGGTGGGGTGCAACCTACCATACCTGGTCATATGTTTGTCTGTTATTGTGTTATGGCTGTGTGTGGGGGGTGTTCCTCAGCAGGACTGGGGTTGATGTTGCCCTCTACTGCCACCTTTGCAGGGAGGTAGAGTGTGGATCTCTTGATGGGGGACCATGTTGGTCGGCGGGGGCGGGCGGCTTATGGCTGTGCCTGACTGGGATATCCATGGTGTTTGTGCAGAAACTAGCTATCTTACACATTAACACTGCTTTGGAACTCCCGCTTGGCCTCCATCAGCCATGGAAAGTGTTGTAGACCTGGTCCTGGGCGCCTCATTGTACACTCAGGGTGAGGCCAGAACCCGCACGATGTAACGTTGTGTAGCTACTTTGTGCCAGTAAAACACCCGGTCAGTGCCCCCTACCAGGCCGAGTTGCTGTGTGGGTGCACCCGGTAACGTCCCCCAACAGGGCCGAGGTGCTGTGGGGGTGCATTTCCCATCTTGTGTCCATCTGTGGACAGCTAATTTGCATGTGCAGTGCATCATGGGTACGTGTGGCCTAACCCTATCCTGTTTACCCTGGCATACTATCTGTGAGATGACGTGCAGGCTATCTGCAGCCAGCCAGGGGCTTCCATACAGCTATGGTTAGGTCACTGCCTGTGCAGCCAGAGGTGATGAGTTCAAACCCACATTGGGGTTCTGTGAGACAGGTGTTCAAAGCATATTTTTTTAGTTTACTGTACATATGTTGATGTCAGCAATAGCACCCTCAGTGTACTGTACCCATAAGGTGCCTCTGAGGGTGCTTTATGGGGCGCCCTATAGGGCACTGTATGGTTGCCATCCATATAGGGTGCACCATACATTATCCTGTGTCGCAACATACATGCTGCCCTATAGGGGACATTCTAGGGTGCCTTGGCAGACGGTGCACTGTAACATGTGCCTTATGGGCGGCCCTATATTAATATGCTGTGAGAGTGCGTTTGCTAGTAGTTATCATAAAACTAAAATTATAGAGCCTCCTACAGCTCTCCCCAACATAAAACATACTGCCTCAGCTAGCCTTTTTCTCTGGGCTTTGTGAGGGATTGAACACATGGCCCCTGCACCATTGCTCAGTGTCTTCACCATTGTGCTGTGGCTCTGTTCCTGTGTTTGAGCAGCAGCGCGCAGCCTTGTAGCCATTGGCGCGCCGTCTTGTGGCGCACAAAATTACAATTAACAGCGTGCCGCCTTCTGGCGCGTAACATTAACAGCGCCCAACATGGGCATGCCCCTTAAAATACTGCCTCAGCCAGCTGTCTTCAATGGGCACTGGGGGGAATTGAACCCATGATGCCTGCATGGGTGGTCAGTGTCTTAACCATTGTCCTATGGCTCCATTCCTGCTATTTGCACATCAGCGCGCCACTTATCCCTCCCACTATTGGGCTGCCCCCTCACACATCAGCGCGCCGCCTTCTGCCCACCGGCTCGCCGCCTTCTGTTGACCAATTTTATCAGTGCGCTGCCCTCTGCCGCCCAACCTTAACAGCGCGCCGCCCTCTGCCGCCCACAATAAACAGTGCGCCGTCTCATGCCGTTTAAAAAAATAGGTGCGCCGCCTTCTGCCGCCCATAATCAATATGCCTCCTACACCACTTTTGCCCATAAAATTTGATGCCTCAGCTGGTCTTTTTTGTTGGGTGCAATGGGGGTTTGAACCCCTGGACCCTGCACCATAGGTCAATGTCTTCACCGTTGTACTACGGCTTTGTTGTTTGGTTGTGCAGCAGCGCCCCACTTAGCCTTCTCACGCGCTAATGTGGGACCCGCACATTAGCGCGACTCACAAACCTACGGTCCGTTTTTTTCCTTTTTCTGCCTGGCCCGCCCACTCCTTATATGGCACCAGCACACTAACGGGGACCCGCACAGCAACGGACTTTAGTAAACATGCCTGTAAGTCTTAATCTTCGAATACTGACTTTTTTTAAAATTTAGAAACATAGAAAAATGACAACAGAAAAAGACCACATGGCCTATCTAGTCTGTCCTTCCATATCAACAACTACAACAGTCCCCTTTTTTCCTTTAGAGATCCTCTGTGTTTGTCCTATGCTTTTTTGAATTTAGATACTGTTCTCATCTCTACCATTTCCATGGGAGACTATTCCACGGATCCACCACTCTTTCCGTAAAGAAATATTTCCACATATCACTCCTGAATCTATCCCCTTTCACCCTCATCCCATGTCCCCTCAGAGCAGAACTTGCTTTCAGTTGAAAGAGGCAGCCCTCTATACATATCTGCCATGGAGAAATTTAAACATCTCAATCATATCATCTCTATTCCACCTTTCCTCTAAGGTGTACATATTAAGATCCTTAAGTCAGTCCTCATATGCTTTATAATGAAGACCAGTAACGATTTTAGCAGCAACCCTCTGTACTGACTCCATCCTGTTTATATCCTTTTGAAGGTGTGGTCTCTAGAATTGCACACAATACTCCAAATGAGGTTGCACCAAAATTTTATGCAGAGGCACTGCAATGCAATGTGTGCCTTCGAGTCAGTCCTGACTCCTGGCGACCCAGAAGCTCCTGGGTTTTCTTGGCAGTGTGACCAGAAGTAGACTGCCAGGCCTTTCTTCCGAGGCAATGGAGGGTTAAGTGACTTGCCCAAGGCCACAAGGAGTGCTAGTTGGAATTGAAGCCCGGTTGCTTTGTTACCAAGCCAGTGTTCTAACCACTAGGCTACTCCTCCACTATCACCTCCTTTTTTCTGCTAGCCATTCCTCTCCCTAAGCACCCAAGCATCCTTCTAGCTTTTTCTGTTGCATTTTCTACCTGTTTAGCTACTTTAAGATCATCAGACACAACCACATTGAGATCCCACTCTTCTTTAGTGGACAAAAGTACTTCACCCCCTAAACTATATTGCTCCCTTGGATTGCTGCAGCCCAAATGCATGACCTTGCATTTTTTAAACATTAAATCCCAGTTGCCAAATTCTAGACCATTTTTCTTAGCTAGATCCTCCTCATGTTATCTACACCTTCCTGGGGGTCTACTCTATTGCAGAGGCAAACCTTACCTGACAGCCCTTCTGCTATATCACTAAGTGACTTGCCCAAGGTGTGCCAGTGGGAATCAAACCATTGATGTTCTGGGTATTAGACAGTTGCTCTAACCACTAGGCTACTCCTCCACTATTTTGATGGACCCAACAGGATACAGTAGTGTTTGGAAGCTCTTTGTGTAGTGGAATGGTAAGCTAAAAAAATAATTCTAGTAATGGCTTCTAATTTGTATGTTATTAAAGTAAATTAAAGTAAGCCAAAAAGGAAAATAGTATTGTTTTCAAAGAAGTAGGGTTCTACCTTTGTGAGTGTGTAATTGGGCATCTAAAATTTTAAAGTGTACTCAAGTGGCTTTTTTTGCACATATACCTTTGACTTAAGATGCATGCCATAGATTTTCTGCTTTCATAAGTTCTACAGTTCATACAATATGGAGGTAATTCTGAAACGCCAATAACCCACCTGGATGTACAATTTATTTATTTAGCTGTATTTATATCCCATTTTTCACCGGGTCAAAGTGGCCAATTGGGGGATACATTTAACACGAGGGGATATGAGACATATATGGGATTGGGGGATACATTTAACACAAGGGGATATGAGACACATACGCTAATACTTACTGGGAACATGGGCAATGGAGGGTTAAGTGGCTTGCCCAAGACCACAAGGAGTGCCTATAGGACTAGAAATCCCAGTCCCTCTGGCCTGGGATTGCTGTCCCCAGGTGGGACTTGAACTCCCAACACTCCGGCCTGAAGTACCTTGTCCTAACCACTAGACCACTCCTCCCAATGTAGACATTTTCATAATGAAGACATCTATGACCGTATTCTGAAACATCGCAGCCCTGCACACACAATGCACTTGTGCGGGGATCATAGTACAAGGGTAGGAGGGGGAGGAATGGGGGCATGGTCAACCTCAACCATGTACAAAGCGTATTCAGGAATGGCCTGTGTACTTTCCCGGAGATCCCCACGGAAATACGTCTTATTCCTGCGGAAACGAGGAATAAGGGCAAAACATAGAAACATTTTCACTCATCATCTTACACCATCCCATAAAGATGTATGGCTGTAACAAATGTGCATGTAACTGGTGTGTCCACAGTCTGGGGGACCACATGGTACCCTCAGAACAAACAGGGTGCAGAGGTGAGGGAAGTCAATGTAACGGCAGGACCCATCTCCATGGACATATGTACATGAGCACTATTGCATGTTCTGCTTATACTGACAAGTCTGCTGTTCTGTACAGCATGCCTGCTGATGAATGGGTGGGTATAGAGGGAAATCTGGATTGGGTGCTGAGTGCAGATCTGAACTGGAGTCCTGGGACACCATGCCAGCTGTGATGTATAGGTGCATGGCATCGTTTAACCATAGGTGTATTATATGTGTGTGTGTGTGTGTGTGTGTGTGTGTGTGTGTGTGTGTGTGTGTGTGTGTGTATTTGGTGTGATGGTGGCACAGGAGGTGGGGTCATGACTGCCTAGCCAGTACCTGGCCCGTAAGGTGGTCCAGTTGGCAGTGTGAACACGTGGGAATTTGTAGTATAAAGTCTGGCATATTCATAGGGATATATGCAGATGCTCTTGGCCATGTATTAGTGATGCCTGCACTTTTGCATGCTGCCATTCAGAGGGTCCTTATTTGTAATGGTGATATGGTGTGTCATTCAGCTTTGGAAATATGCTGTACCTGGTACATACATTGCATTATACAGACTGTCATCTGAGATGAGCAGTGATATGCAGTTCCAAAATCCTGCAATGGAAGGCTTTTGGTCAGTCTGGTTTCTTGGAATTTGGATATGCAGGACAGCACGCTTGTACATGCTAATAGCTATCTCATCGATTTTTCTTTGCAAAAGGATCCTGTTATTATTTCCTGTCTTACAGAAATAAAAAGACTAAGAACAAAGAAAAAGCAGTCTAGTGGAATTACAGATCTTGCCACCTCTCACAGCAAACAGGATCATTCTGTTCTTATTTGAGTGCAGATCACCTAAACAGCTACAAGCAGGAATATCTGCTTTCCCTGCATGATTCTGTCTTATTTCCTGACTCTGAAATAACTAACAAAAGTACATCCTTCTATCCTGTCTATAACATGAAAGAGAGAATGTGTGACAGGCATCCTGGACAAAAGAAATCAGTGTTATAGATACACATGACAATAGAACAATTTACACAAGACTAACTAGCACACACACAAACTCTCACACATGACAATAGGGATACTGGGGCCAAAGGGAACCCAGGGAATCCATACCCCACACAGCCTTCACTGTGCAGGAGACAAACTCACCAACTATCTGGCCCTGTCACGTTATATACCTTTATCTTTATCTTTATTAAAACATTTGATAAAGCATAGAGCGGTGTACAATAAAAGGTCCACACTGCAAATTATAGAAAAGAACGCCATAAAATAATAGGAAAGCAAAGCACACAGCACACAGAAGTAAAAACAAGTAACTAAAATAAGAATAAATACAAAACTAAAAACAAAACAGGGAAAGACAGGACACTAACAGACAAACAGCACAAAACAAAAATCCAACTACCAATTCAAGGGGGGGGGGGGGTACTGGCGGGAAGGTCAAAAGCCTGCTCGAATACCCTTGCTAAGGACCATACTTGCTATTCTGGTCATTTTTCTCTAATTAGTTAATTCATGTTCCAACTGTCCAAGGCCCCCACCTTTGTGATTTGCCTTGTTATTCTACTCATGTATGTACCTCTCTCCATTGACCTTTCTTGGGCCATTGCCTGCAAGATGTGCTTTTCTGACAATCTGTATGTAAGCAAAATTTGTACCTGCCTTGATTCGACAGTCCAAGAAGATTATCCTGTATATATGTATTTATGTATATATGTAAATGAACTCCCCCATAGCTAAGAAGTGTTAACTCTGTATGATGTGCTTTTCTGACAATCTGTATGTAAACAAAATTTGTACCTGCCTTGATTCGGCAGTTTCACAATAGTAATCCTACCCGCTTCTGATCGCTGGAAGGAGCGGGCTACAAATGCTTGCTAAATAAAATAAAAAATAAAAAATAAAAGTATCAGCTTGGGCCTTGTCAGATTTAATTGTTACCTGATCTTTGCCCCACTCGGTTCTTGACCTAGTTCTCTTGCTTGGTTCTTTCCCATCCCTCAGTTCCCAAGAAATATCTCTTTAAATCCCCATGTTCTGACAACTATACTGGGGGCCATTTGTTCTTCTTCATGCTAAGCTGGCATGTTTATATATCATGGTTGCCTCTTTACCCTCTCTCTGTCCACCACTTACTGATAAATGTGTTTTCACAATTTTTCCATATGATGTCACATACCGCTGAAAGCTTCACGTACACATCTCAGTACAATCCCAGCATTCAGATAACATTTTGATTTTTCATGTGTTAACCCCTTCTCCTCTGACTCTCACATATCCTAGATGCCCAGGTTCTGAAATATAGTTCTGGGGATGTCTGCGAAGATACCCTTACAAACATCTATATCGGACATGTCCATGTTTGTTAAATTATGTCTGCACCTGGATGTGCCTGCTTTTTTTTCAAACTTTATGGTTTATACATCCCAAAGTGCATTGGATGTCTCTTCTAAAATTTCCCTCATGATGTCCAATTACACATTTTTACAGGAGAGGGTGGTGTTGGGATGTTCATAATTGTTGAGTTTAATCAAAGTCTCTGGGGGTGTGTGTGTCTAAGGATGAAGGTTTATTTAGGGTGCCTAATACTCCTGCAGCAGCCTTGACTAAAAGAGTAGTGACAGAGTATGTTAGGTAGAAGCCACAGCTAGACGGAGGCTATGATACACAAGGAGAGGCATAATTAATGGCAAAACAGGATATGATAGTACCTTTGCTCAGTTTGTTGATTAGACTTTCGCCAGAATGTTATGTCTGATTCTGGTGGCTATACCTTCAAATGGATATAGACAAGATAGATAAGGTCCAAAGAAAGGTTGTTAAAGTTATCCGAAAAAACTCAAGGAGAGCAAACACCCTCACAATACGTGGCAAAGACACAACAAAACAAGAGGTGTGTGGAGGTGACAGGTGCTTTATTAGGTGAACAACCTTTCACATTTTGGCAGATGCCTTCCTCAGGGGGTACACATCAATGGCACACTATGGGAACTATATCTTGAGAAAATCCAATAGCCTATAAAATTAAAACCAAATCCTATGGAGAACAACTAGTCATGCCATAGCAGTCTCTCAATCACCCAAACGATTGCTTTATTGTGTCTTTGTTAAAATTATCCTAAATGACACAAAAGCCATATGCATTAGGCTTAAGCAACTAAATTAATATACCCTAATGGAAGAAAAGGACATTCAAATACTGCAAATTTGTTAATAATGCATAAAAAGTGAATTTTCTTCAGATTGAAGAAAGCACTAGAATACGAGTTCCAAAATCCTACAATGGAAGGCTTTTGGTCAATCTAGTTTCTTGGAATTTCCCCAATTAATATGCATGTGATACATTTGCATTTATTAAGGCACATTTTAGGCAGGCTATGTAGGTGAAATATGGGACATCCAAGTTAAAATGTATGAAATTATGTGGGAGGGGCAGCAGAGAAGGTGAACATGTGTAAGCCTTGCAATATCGTCCCTTCCCCACCCTGAAAGACATATGTGTCTGTTGCATAAAAGCAAAATCAGGAATGTGCCAAATAATGGGTCAGGCAGGTGCAAATTTTCACTTGATCTTAGAAACTCACGTGATAGATGGACGATATTTCCATAGCCCTATTTCAGAATGTGCCTGTTCACCATTTACAGTATTGCCAAAGTTATCGAGAAAGTAGTCCTCTACTAATTGCAGGAACATATTGACTCAAATTTTCCCTTGGACATCCACCAACACAGATTCCGCAACAACTACAGAGTAGAAACTTTGCTCATCTCTCTAACAAACTGGCTTATCAAGGGCATAGAAAACCCAAAACAAAGCTTCATTCTCATCTTTCTGGACATTGCATCTGCTTTCCACACAACATGCCATGGCATTCTCATACAGCATCTATTCAATATAGGAATCCAAGACACTGACCTAGAATGACTACTTTCATAGTTCACAAATCACACCCAATATGTAAAAATTGGTCAAAAGACCTCCAATCAATTCACCCAGATACAAGGTGTCACTCAAGGCTCTGCCCTTTCAGTGTTATTATTTAGCATCTACATATAGCCAATCTGCAACATCATAAGCACATTCAATGTCTTCATTAACATTTATGCAGATGATATTATGATATATGCTCCTTTTACCACCACAAACCCAGACTACTCATCAATTACAACTTGCTTCAATGCTATAAACAAATGGTTATCGGAACATAAACCCAATATCAACCTCAAGAAAACAGAGGTACTATTCCTCACGAAAAATCAATCCTTCCTACCCCCAAAGTCAATAAAGGTTAACAACATCACCCTGAAAGTTAAGTCAGAAGTAAGATGCCTAGACATTATCACAGATCAGCACCTCACATTCCAACCTCATGTAAATAAAGTAACTCAATGCATTTACAGGAAGTTAAGGACACTCCAGAACGTATGGCCCCTTCTTAAACCACATGCTTTTCAAACTGTCTTCCAGGCACTGATACTGCCACACTTTGACTTCTGTAATGCCATCCTCCCTGGAATTTCAAAGATCTCATTATATCCATTGCAATTCGCATAACATGCGGCTGCCTGAATTCTGATGTGCTCATCCAGATAAAGCCATGCCACTGCCATTCTAAAAGAGCTACTTCGGTTACCTCTCCTCAATCAAGTGAAGTACAAAACCCTAGTAAAAATGTTCAAAATAATCCAACAGTTTTCCTATCAGTACCTTCAATCCATCATAAAAAATACCCCAGAAAATTATCAACCTGCCTCCAACACTGACCAAGGGCAATCAGACAGCTTGCACCAGGGCACTCTCCATATATGCTTCTCAACTCTGGAATGCCCTACCACACCGCTTCAGAGACACCCACAACCTAATAATCTTCAGAAAGCTGATAAAGACCCACCTGTTCATGGAACATTTCAATGGGATTACTTCATTCAACCCACTCAACTCATGTTTAAAAGCAAATAGTTCACAAAGAAGAATGAATGTTCATGTTCTCCTGGAATTTTGAAAAGACCAAGTTTTATCTCTTATAGACCTTAGATCATAATAAAAACACCAAGATGCTAGAGACATAAATTGTAGATGTGCATATGGGTTTCTAAGTTTTTCTCAAATGTTCTAGTAAAAAGGTTGTATTTGCTTATTTGTTGTTTTTGCACTTAAGTGCCGTTGAGTTGGTGCATGGTGACCCTCTGAATTGTTCTCCTAAATTGTGTTTGGTCTTCAGTCAGGCAGCTCATTGTTGACAGACTGGCACCCATAGCTGCTGTTATTTTATTGATCCATCTCATTGCTGGCCTTCCTCTTTTGTGTTGATCTTCTATCTTGCCAATCATGAGGTCTTTCTCTAATGATCTCTCTCTTCGCATGGTGTGTCCAAAGTATGAAAGTCAAAGTCTTGCCATCTGAGCTTCTAAAGAAAGCTTAGGTTTGATCTCCTCTAGTACTGACTGGTTTGTTCTTTGGGCAGTCCATGGTGTATGCAGTATTCGCTGCTAGCACCATAATTCAAATACATCAATTTTCTTCCTAAATTTTTGACTGTCCAACTATCACATCCATATGATGTTATTGAAAATACCATGGCTTGAACGAGTCAAATCTTTGTATGGAGAAAGACATCTCTGCTCTTGGGAATCTTGTCTAGGTCTTTCATAGCCATTCTGCCAAGAGCAATGTGCCATTGAATTTCTTGACTGCTTGCTGTTTCTTTATTGATAGTTGATCCAAGTAGGTTAAAGTTGTCCACGATTTCAATTTCTTCTCCTTCAACGATGAACTTATTGATTTTTCCAGTTGCCATGATCTTTTTCTTCTTTACATTAAGGTGCAGGCCCATTCCTTGATCTTTTGTAGCAAATTATTCAGATAATCTTCACTTTCAGCCAGTAATGTATCATCAGCATAGCGAAGGTTGTTGATGAGTCTTCCACCAATCTTCACACCTCTGTTGTCTTCATACAATCCTGCTTCTCTGATGATTGTTCTGCATATACATTAAACAGGTAGGCAGAAAGTATGCAACCTTGCTGTATACCTTTGCTTATTTTAAACCATTCTGTTTCTCCTTGTTCTGTTCAAACTGTTGATTCTTGGTCAATGTACGGATTGTGCAAGAGAATGATCAGGTGTTCTGGTATACTCATGATTCTTAATGTGGCCCAGAGTTTCTCATGGTTTACACAGTCAAAAGCTTTGTTGTAGTCAATAAAACACATAAATATCCTTTTGGAATTCTTTAGTCTTTTCAAAGATCCATCTCACATCTGTGATAATGTCTTTCATTCTTTGCCCTTTCCTGAACCCTGCTTGCACTTCAGGTAGTTCTTGTTCCAGGTATGGTTGTAGTCTCTGTTGAATAATCTTGCTGGCATGTGGGATCAGAGCAATCATGCAATAATTTCCACAGTCAGTTGGATCACCTTTCTTTAGTATTGGTATAAACACAGAGATTTTCCAGTCAGTTGACCATGATGTTGTCTTCCAAATTTCCTGGCAGAGGCTTGTAAGTATGGTAACAGCTGCATCAAATTGCTGTAATACTTCTATGGGAATGCCATCACTGCCTGGTGCTTTGTTCTTTAATAAGGCTTTCAATGCTGTTTCAACTTCTTCTTTCTTCACCAATGGTTCCGGATCATAATGTACAAGTTGAAACGGCTGTTGGTCCACTTGATCCTTATCATATAAAAGCTCTGTATATTCTTTCCACCTTTTCTTGATCTTCTCAGCATCATTCAACATAGAACCTTGAACATCTTGTAACATTCCGATTTGAGGCTGGAATTTGTTCTTAGCTTTAGGAAAGCCGATCTTGTTCTTCCTCTAATAGTTTCTGCTTCTATTTTCTTGCATGCATCATTGTAGTACCTTTCCTTGTCCTATCTTGATACACGTTGGAAATCTCTGTTGAGTTTTGTGATTGCCTTTCTTTCTCCTCTGGCTTTAGCTTCTCTGCATTTCTGGGCATTTTCAGAGTTTCTTCCATCATCCATTTTGGCCTTTTTTGCTTTTTCACCTTTTGTACAGATTTCTCATTTTGTTCGAATACAACCTTCTTAATATCATTCCATAACTCTTCTGGAGCTCTGTCTTTTGTATTTAAAGCAGCAAATAGATTTTGCAGGCAGTCTTTAAATTCCAGTGGTATATTCTCAAGGTCATATTTTGCTGCATTCATGAGTGGCTTGCTCTTTTTCAACTTTAGCTTGAGTTTGCATATTAGTAGTTGGTGATCTGTACCACAGTCAGCTCTAAGTTTTATCTTTGTTGATGTTATAGAGCTTTTCCATTGTTAATTTCCACAGATGTAGTGAATTTGATTTTTGTACAATCCATTGGGTGAAGTTTATGTGTACAGTCACTGCTTGTGTTGCTGAAAGAAGATGTTTGAGATGACTAGATTGGTGGACTTACAGAATTCTTTCAGTCTTTCTCCAACTTCATTTCTGTTGCCAAGTCCATATTTTCCAACCATTTTGACTTCTTCTTTGTTGCCAACTTTTGCGTTCCAGTCACTCATGACTATTAGGTTATCCTGTCTGCATGTTCTGTCAATTTCAGCTTGTAATTGTTCATAGAACTTATCAATTTCATCCTCTTCTGCAGCTGTTGTTGGGGCATATACTTGAATTATAATTGTGTTGATAGACATTCCTCGTAGACAAATAGAGATTAAGCGTTCACTGACTGCATTGTATTTCATTACAGTTCTTGCAAGTTTCATCTTTATTATAAATGCAACAACATGTGATCATCTGATTCAAAGTGCCTGATGCCAGTCCATTTCAGTTCACTGGCACCCAACAGATCAAGTTGTACACATTCCATTTCATTCTTGACCACCTCCAACTTCCCTTAGTTCATGTTTTGTACATTCCATGTCCTAATATGTAAGACATCTTTGCAGCTTCTGACTCTCATTTCATGTGCAGCTTTACATCAGCAGTCAGACATCCTGAGGGCTTTGATTCAACCACATCATAAATGCTGGCTTTACTCTGAAAAGTCTTCAGCATCTCCCCAGTAGCTAGTTTATTTATTTATTTGTTTATAAAAGAGACTTTGGACTGTTTAACTGCACTCTATGCTCCTCCCAGAGTAGGATTTATTGAGATTCTGAATGTAGAATACACTGAACCATTTTGCTATGGTGTTCCTTTAACAAAGTGACCACAATGGAACAGCGAATCATTGAAGATTCTGGTCAGTAGAGTTGGAACTGGTGAAAGGGGAGAAGCTGCAGCTTGCAAACAGAAAGGTTCTGATACCAGGAAGTAGGTCAGTTTCCTATCCTATAGACCAGGAAGGAAGTATGCCTTCTCTCTGGTTACCAGAAATGAGAACAGAGGACTACACAATAAAGTCCCTGTGGTGGTATTTCTGGCATTTCACTATAAGTTACTGTTTCTGAGTGATCCAGCAGTAAAGTGGAAAATGTTTCCATTCTGAGAGGAGAGACCGTGATCTGAGTTCCAGGGTGAACAATGATCTATACAGAAATAATGAGAAATATATGCTTGGTACCTTATCACGTGGAAGGTGAAAGGAGCAGAGGAATGAACAATTCAAGCAGTGCTTCTCCAGAACTCCAGAAGAGGGAAGGTAAAAAGGAAGTAAGAGGGGAGATTCAAGCATTTGAAGTAATATATACCAAAATGTCTTTAGGTAGTCAGTGATCCCAGCACAAGTCCAGAAAAAAACATAGGGGTATGTTTACTAAAGGGCGCTATTTGCGCTGCTGTCACGTTATTGCACGATAAGGCACCTTATCACGCGATAATGGCGCTTTACCAGGCGATAAGGCGCTTTATCGTGTGTTAATGCGCGCAGCGGTGCAAACGAGCGCTGAAGGCAGAGAAAGGCTCCCGGAGGGCGGAGGAAGGCTCCCCAGGGGCGGAGAGAGAGGGTCAATGGGTGGAGAGTGGGAGGGGAGAGGCTCCCTGCACACTAACGCTGTGGATTCCTGGGCTGAAAACGAACACGAGTGAAACCCTCACGTTAGAGCAGTTTTAAAGGGAAGATAAACCATTTCCGTCAGCAATGTACAGCAAAGCCAGGGAAACCTACAAAAGGTGATAAGTGTGATACATGTGCACAGAACAAAAGGGCAAATAAACATTGAAAATGACCTGAACAAACTGGAAAAAAAACATAACCAAGCTGGGCAATAGTGATATTAATGGGAAACATCAAAAAACACTACCGGGAAAGCTCCACAAAAAGGATATCAATTTTGGAAGGGGCTATGCTGTGTCCCCATACAAGGTGAATGATCCCACAGTGAAATAGCGCTGATCAGGGTTTTCACTTTCTATTGGACAGGTTTCCTCGGGCATGCACATGTCCCGGAACAGCAGGGTGGGCAGGTCGGAACGGGCAACTGGATAGATGCCGGAAAAGGGGATACAGAGGGCTGCAGGCAGCACATGCTGTTGTGCAGCTGGGCCACAGTGCGGACTAGGGTGATGCCTAGGTGGCCCATAGGAATGCTGAAACAGTAGAGCCGCCAGACAGCAACTGAGGAGGGCCCAACATGGGCACAAGTGTGTTTCCCACAGTGTCACAGGGGATAGTACCCAGAAGGTACCCCCAAGGGCACAGAACATTGGCAGGCGGTGCTGGGAGGAAGCATGGACGTCTATGCAGGCACCCCTACCCCAGAACCCACACCACAGGCAGCCTCCTACCGGCACACTGGATGACCTGAGACTACGCACCACCTGAACCACCAGAAGGGCATGTCATCAAGGCGACAGAGGGGTTCTGGTGGTGGAGGGGGCAGTGGCACCTGGCCACAGCAGACCATGGCCTAGCCCTGTTTAGGTGGGTGCCATGCACTGCAACAGACAGGCCCTGTCTGACGAACAGTCATGGTATCCCCAGGGAATGAACTGTCCCTGTGGCAACAGTGTGGTGCAGTACGCACAGCCAGTGTGTTTAGGAGCAGAAGTTCACAGGTTCAAGTCCAAGCTGTGGCTCCCACCAAACCAGGCCCCATGTTTTACCCAGTACTAAACCGTGGTAATAAAGAGGGAACCTTTATTGCAGATAACATAAACATGCCTGAAATGCCTATATTTTACCCTACAGAGCACAGACACCATAGACATGTGCAATAACTAGAGCAGAGTTTCCCAAATGCAGTCCTGGAGGGACAAACTCCATTCAGGCATCATGCTGTCCCTAATAAAGATGCATGTGCTGCATTTCTATGCGCCGCCCTCATGGTATGCAGATGTAACCATGCATATTCATTAGGGACAGCATGAAAACCCAAACAGTGTTTGGCCCACCAGGACTGGAGTTGGGAACCTCTGCCGTAGAGCAGCGGCCAACAGGGGCAGAAACACCCGCACCCACAGGCGCCATTATCCAAAGCCTCCTGGAGAGTCAGGATGTTGGGCCCTGTGTGCAGCACCATCTCCCAATACTAGCACTTGCATACCATAGCACTGCCACCCTAAACATGGGAATACGGTACACATATATCTAAAGGTTGCTATGATTACTGGCAGATAGCAATCCCTGGGATAAGCACAATCTGCTCATTGAGTTGTATCATAGCAACCTCTCTGATGTCTGTGGAGTGTGTTTCAGCTCTGGTGTCTGACAGTGTTTACCACCCTGGGGAGTGACCCCAACAGTATTGCATACCATAGCCATGCCTGCACTGTGCCCAGGACTGGTGAGGTAGCCAGGGCTTCCAAAAGCCTCTATAGTTGCACAATGCTGGCATAGGTGTAGGAGTGTGTGTCTGTCTAGCCAGTGTGTGGTGGCTGCCAACACCTTCCTCAGCCCACACTGCTTGCACTGTTGCCAGTGTCAGCCTGTCAATGTGCATAATAAGGAGCAAGGTATCATGGGTATAGCCCGGACAGGGTGGCCTGGCCAGGATGCATCTGCACAGGGCATAGGGCAATGGCTCGGGCATTGTAGTGCCCAGCCACCACCTGCATGGACAGGGTGGCCACAGCATGTCCTGCTGGGAGGTCACTCTCACCCTAACTGAGCAGTAACCACATCATGGCTAGATTCCCTCATAGTGTTCTATAGCATTTTTCTCATGTGATATTTATGGATTCTCTTTTGGGATCCAATCACTGATTTATCTGCTTGGTGTATATGCTGACATCCCAGTTCTGGGTACATGCATTTCTTCCAGGAACATGCACTATGGACTAGCTAGCAGACTGTCTGCAGTTAGTATGTGTCTGGCTGGAACACCTTGCAAGGTGCAGTGGCTGGAGGCTTGCTGCTGGAGAATCTCAGATAGTGGTGTGGGGCAGTTGAGCATTTCTGGGCTTACTGTTTGCCTTGCTTTATGGATGTGTACAGATCTGCATTGACTGCCCGGGGGGGGGGGGGTGTCTGTTCCCCAGCAGGACTGGGGTTGATGGTCCCCTCTACTGTGCCACCATTGTAGGGAAGTAGAATGTGGATCTGTTGGTGGGAGATCCCATTACCCACCCTGAGCCACAGAAGCTGGGTTGGGTGGTGGCATATAATCCACCTATGGGTCCAAACACCCTCTTTACCTACATTATGTGACCATGGCACCAACACAGGATATACACTATTCTGGGTATAACATAGCCCATAAGGGCTAGGCATGACTGAGAAATACAGATGGACACAGATGTATCCAAGGTGTGTCTGCAGAAACTACCTATCTCACACACACTAGCACTGATGGGAACCTGCAGCATGGTGTACTTCAGCCATGAAAGGTGCTGTGGACCTGGTGATGGGCGCCCCACCTTACCCTCAGGGTGAGCATAGTACCTGCACAATGTGACAGTCTGTAGCTACTCTGTGCCAGTAACACACACGGTCAGTACCCCCTACCAGGCTGAGGTGCTGTGGGGGTGCACACGGTCAGTTCCCCCTACCAGGCCAAGGTGCTGTGGGGGGTGCATACCCCATCTTGTGATCATCTGTAGACTGCTGATTTGCATGTGCAGTGCATCATGGATACGGGTGGGTTAACCCTATCCTGGTAACCACAGCAGTTTGTGTGGTGACCTGCAGTCCTTCTGTAGCTAGCTAGGGGCTTTTTAGTAGCTGTAGCCCACTGGTTACTTCACTGCTTGTTAGAGCCAAAGATTGTGGGTTTGATCCCATGGTGGGTTTATTTGATAGGGCTGTCTGAGGCATTTTCTTTTTTAATTTAAATTAGTGCTGCCAGCAAAAACACCCTCACAGTGCTGTAGCCTTAAGGTGCCTCATAAGGCGCCCTCTCAAGCGCTGTATAAGGCACCCTATAAAACGCCCTATAAGGTGCCTTATAAGGCGCCCTAAAGGGAACATTATAAGGTGCCTTGGTGGACAGTGCACTTTATAATGTGCCCTCTGGAGTGCCTTATATTGCGCCTTATGCGGCACCTTAGTTTACGGCACTGTGAGGGTGTGTTTTCTGGCAGCACTAATTTACATTAAAAAAGAAAATGCCTCAGACAGCACTGATTTAAAGTAATGGGTAATGCCTCAGACAGCCTTACTCATCAAGCCCACTAGGGGATCAAACTCACAACCCCTGCTTCATTAGTCAATGTATTAACCATTGCGCTACGCCTCTGCTGCTGTGTTTGGAGGTCAGCGCACCTAATTAAGGCTAACGCGCATTAATGTGCCACGGCTCCCTCTATCACACAAAAAGTACCTTATCGCTCGATAACCCTAAATACTACCTTAAGACCGGAACGCCCACTATCTTATATGGCATCCTGCACACTAACGCCGGCTGCACGTTAAGACTGCTTAGTAAACAAACCCCATAGTCTAAATGAAGGAGGGTGTCCCAGAAAGATATGGGAGCAAGGATCAGAATTCCTGTTCTGCATTTGTTCTTCTATGCTCTTACCATTTGCACTGTTCTGCTTTGAAATAAAAATGTGTCCTAGAAAGGGCTTTTATTTTACTTTATTTGATATTTCTTCTTGAACTGGTTAATTGTAAGACCTGGGCTCTGAAGTGAATCTCTTTCCTCTTTTGGAGAATCCATGCCAAGGTTTGCAAGATGTCCATATACCCAGTAGGAAGGTGACATTTATTTATTCATTTATTTATTTACTAATTATTTATTGGCATTATTTTCTATGGAATTTTATATTCATCTGAAAATAGTTGTCACCATCTTTTGGAAAAAGACTAGTATTCTACATCCAAACTCTGTTTTTCTATGTACAAAGAAATGTGTATTTGTTTAGATTCATTCTACAAAGTAATCAAGAACAAATTCCCCTTTTCTACTAACCCCTTACAGCAGAAAAACCTCAACCTTTCTTTTGCGATTACATTCACTATCCATACAAAGAAGCCTATTGACTGTCCTGTTCACCTTTTTTTTTAAGCTTTCGAGCTTCTTGTCTGAATGCACCATCATTTTCAAATTTTCATTTTGGTAGATTCAATATCCTAATAACTATTATTTTGCAATGCACACACTGTAACCCCAATTTTCCATTCTTTGGATTCCTTTCATTTCCTGAAAGAAAATAGTCCTTCATTACATATCTATTCATCTCTGTGCTGAATGAAATGAAGTGTTATTTCAGTCTGGTTTGAAGCAAGCAAAAGGGTTGCAGAAAGGTAGCTCACCTTGCAAGTTAAACAGAACGTCCTGCCAATAATATGCATAAAAAGTCCCAAAATGTAAACTCTGCATTTCATGTTTCTCTTTCAGAGCAATTTTTTCCAAGTGGGTTGGTTTTGTGCATATCGTGACAATCCTGAACCTCACTTCTAAGCCAGAATATGCAGAGTTCTAACAGAATAATGGGTTGGATTTAGCATGAGTTTGGAATGTATGAGCTATAGTGACTACCATCAAAGCTTCAATCCTGACTGCTGTCTACTATATTTCCTCATCTCTTATATACATTCATAATTTTTTGGTATCATAGTGCAATTAACTCAAAAGATAGACTTTTTAACCCATTGAATAATATTGAATGAATTATGATAGGGATTTTCAAGATAATTGAATAATGAGCTACAGAACTATGAATGGATGCAAAACATTATAAATGTACAATAGTAATGGATGAAATTTTGGCAATTGGCACTAGTTAGTTGAGAATGAGGGAGGGGGAGGGCAAGAAGGGGCTTAGAACAGAGAAGGGAGGGATGAGAAAGAACTCAAAGTGGAGAGAGGAGGTGAGAAGGGGCTCATGATGTAGGAGAGGTGTGAAAAGAGGGTTGGAATGGAGAGCGCAGAGGGAAGTAAAGAGGAAATGGATAAGAAGGGCAAGGAGAAGAGTATCTGGAGGAAGATGGGGTGAGAAAGGAGTAGAGTGTCTGGAGAGAGGAAGGGAGGCTAAGAAGGGGTTAAATGTATCCAATGGAGGGGTAGAGAAATGGTATGAAGAACCTGGAGGGCTGGAAAAGGGTTGAGAGAAAGTGTAAAGGGACATAGGATTGTGGAAGGGTGAGAGACGGACAAAACGGACACACCTCTGAAGGGGAGGGAAAGAACTGGGAATTTGGGGTATTCATTATTTTGCAAATCTTCATGTCATCTGTATAAAGGTAAACTTTCCCTTCTAATACTTCAACAATAGCACCTACAGACATATTGAACAGAATTGGCCTCAGGGGCATTCTCTGAATGAATGACATTTATCACCTCCCTTTGTCGTCTATAAGTCAACCAATTTTTATTCCAGTTGATTACCCTGGGACCCAACCACAAGCCACTCAGATTCTTTATAAGCCTCTTGTGAGGCACCATATCAAGTGCTTGCCCTCTGTCTTTCTTTTGTTATTACATTCGCTATTCATCTTGCCCTCTGTCTAGTTCTCTAACCATCCAGTCAAAATAATCAAGCCAATTTTTTTTTTTTGTATGATATGCCTAAAGTAAAACCGTGTTGCTTTGGATCTTGCAACCCACTGGACTGTAAAAAGTTCACTATTCTACCCAACAGCAGCATGTCCATTACTTTTCTCACCAATGAGGTGAGGTTTACTAACCTACAGTTTCCCACTTCTTCTTTGTTACAATTTTTGTGAAGAGGGACCACATCTGCCTTTTTTCAATCATGTGGGACGTCTCCTGTCCCCAGGGATCTGATAAATATATCTTTCAGTGAAGTCGTCAGAACCTTTAAAAAGAGGTTGGAGATCTTCTATGGCATATCCATATCAATGTTTCCTGATATTTCTAAGGAAACACAAAAGAGGAGACGGCTTTTTCTTCTTCATAAATCTGGGGTACAGCAGATTGGGGGTTCATTCTTCTTAAGATTTCCCTGTAAGTGTTTTGTGATTTATAAGTCGGTTAGATATATATTTTTCCAACCGGCTGATCTTGCGTCCTTTATTAATGCTAAATTGCAGGATAAGGTCAAGACCTTGTGATAATTGACCAAATTCTCTCATGTTAGAGCCTGTGTACTCAGGGTTGATCTTGTATTTCCTTTATGCTGAATTGTTAAGAATTTTCTTTTTGGGCTGCCAGAGTTTTTCTCCTGCTCTGCTAACCAATGTTTCCCTCTCTCCTTCTATTATGTGGACTATCAGAGGTCTTAGGTTTATATTTCTTGTCTTATTTTATATACCTTGTGGTTATTATACCTTTGTATCACTGTCAATTTCAAGAATTGTTCTTGATGTTTATGTATAATCTAATAAATATAAAATTTAAAAAAAAAGAACCTCTCTGAGCGCCCTCGGTATCCTGGACTGTATTTCATCCAGTACCATGTCTTTGTCCACTTTCATCCCTACAAGTTCTTCATTAAACGTTCTATGAATGATGCTGCATCTACTCCGTTAGAGAATATTGTCACGCCCCAGCCCTCTGCCTAAGGCTTAGAGGGGTAGAGTTGCCATTAACGTCTCTTATAAAAGGTTGAATAAACTATTTTTCCCAGTGATGCCTGCTGGGAGTTGTGGTTTTGGCCTTCTAAGATGAAGTGTAGTCTTAAAGCCGAAAGCAAAGGCAAATGACAAAATGTATTCCCCAAACGCAAACAAAGTCCATGTAGACTGTAACAGGATACGTCTCCATTCATTCGCTCAAGGTTATTTACAACTTAGGCTGGATGAGCTTCACAGTCACTAATTACATGCAGCTGCTTATCAATATAACGGATAAAGAAAACACAGCTTCTTCATTCAACAAAGTAAAAATATCTTCTTTTTACCTTTGTCTTCATTAAGCATTCAAATGTACATGCAACAGGTATCTTCCCACTAAAAGAGCAAGTTCCTACCTTCAGTTCAGGCTAGGTTTCAATACTCTATTTTTCAGGAGACTTTATCTTTTCAGCTATTCTTTAGCAAAGGGACTCAATGCTAACAGCTTGACATAGCGTACAGTCCGTGAGTACTTCTGGAGGCAATAAATCCTGCTCAATAGGCTCAACCTGCATTTATTTCCTCTGGCTCCGGTAATGCAGTATCCTACTCTGAGCTTTTAACGTATGTCTCAGGGAATATTCTCTCTGAGGATCCCTGTGTCTCTCTTGAGCACAGCTCCACCCGGTAAGGATAAATTATACCTGAAGCTGTGGACACTTCTCCCCGGCTGTGTTCACCAGTCTCCCTCCAGCTTCTGGGAAACAGTCCCTGGTTCACTCCCCTGAGTTCCTTCCTGGAGCTCTGCCACGGCTCCCTGTTCCAGGCTTGGCTCCTTTGACTCCTCTGCTGAGTCCTGGGCTCCCACCTCTGAACTCTCTGAACCTTCTGAACAGGAACTAGGGCTTGAAGCCTTCTCTGCTCTCTCCTTCCATGCTCTCTCCCTCTGGGCTCTCCTCCTCCGGGCTCTCTCTTCCTGGGCTCTCTCCTCCCAGGCTCTCCTCTCTGCTTTCTCTCTAGCCAAGGTTTATATCCCTGCTTCCCGGGCAGTGTCTCTACCTCTCTGGACAGGTGCTTGCAATTATCTTCCAAGCCTGCAACTACGTCAGCAGATCTTGGGTGTGGCAGCCTAGGTTCAGTTCCTCTCTGCTTGCTTTCTTTAGGAAAAAGCTGAAACCTGTGCACTGCAGGGATGTCACTTTTCTTAAAAGCAAAATCATTAGTTTCTCCTATTTCCATAGGCTCACTACAAGCTTTCTTATCACAATATATATGTTTGCTAATTATCTCTGGTCCTTCTCCAGGGCTTTCTTTTGTGAATACTAAATGGGGTATTAATTAGCATTTCTACTTTTTCCTTATCATCTTTCACATACTGTATCAGTCTTCAGCATCCTTCAGTTCCACTCCTGGTCTTTCACCATTTTTGGATATACCTGAAGAAAGTATTTCCACCTCATTTAACATCTTTTAGAGCACCTTCCCTTTCATTCCCAACTCTTGGATATATAGCAACCAATCTCTGTCCATTTTCTTTGACTGAGAGATAAGAGACAGATGTAGATGAAAATGCTATCTTATCTTTCCAAGTAAGTCCATAGTGCTTCCTCCTTTCCCCATGGCTCTGCATGTTAATTGTTTTGATATTATTCTTACAAAATAACCAAAAGCTCTCAATACTCTCACACCAGTGAACACTGCCAAAACAAAGGGGTATGTTTACTAAACCGCACAATTGTGCGGGGTGCACTTGAGCGTGCGCTAAGGTACCTTAGAGCACGCTAATAGTGCATTTTTGTGCCCCGCACATGTGCGCGTCACACTAACGGGCCCGCACAAGTGCGGGGCGCGCTGATGTGTGCTAGGGGCGTGGAAAGGCATTCCGAGGGCGGAGGAAGGCTCCGGAGGGGCGGAGCGACGGGGTCAATGGGTGTAGAGTGGGAGGGGAGAGGCTCCTCGCACAGGAGCAGGGATGAAAATCAACCTAAAAAATACCGCGAGTGAAAACTTCGCATTAGAGACGATTTAAAGGGAAGAGAAACCATTTCCGTCAGCAATGTACAGCAAAACCGGGGAAACCTACAAAACGTGAGCAGTGTGATACATGTGCACAGAACAAAATTGCAAATAAAACCTGAAAATGACCACAACAAAAATGTAGAAAATTATAATTCAGCTGGGAAACAGTGATAGCAATGGGCAACAATAAAAAACACTCCCAGGAAAGCTCCAAAAAAAAGAAATGATTTTTGGAAGGGTCTACGCTCCGTAGACTCTTTCAAAAATCATTTCATTTTATTGGAGCTTTCCTGGGAGTGTCTTTTATGTTGCCCATTGCTATCACTGTTGCCCAGCTCGGTCTTGTTTTTTTTCCCCTTTTTTCGAGGTCAATTTTGAGGTTTATTTGCACTTTTGTCCCCATACAAGGTAAATGAGCCCACAGTAAAATTGTGCAGAGCAGGGTTTCAGACTCGTCCGGCCAGGTTTCCTATCTCCAGGGACTGTACTGTCTCTGTGGCCGCAGTGTAGTGCAGCAGACACAGCCAGTGCCTGTAGAACAAGAGGGTCACAGGTTCAAATCCCAGCTGGGGCTTCTGCCAACCCAGTCCCCATAGTTTTACCCACCACTAAACAGTGATAGTAAAGACACTCCTTTATTGCAGAGAACATAAGCATGGTTCAAACAACCATATTTTCCCCTACACCACACACAAACCATAACAATGGGCATTACCTACAGCTGAGTACCCCAAATTCAGTCCTGGAGTGCCACAACTCAATCAGGTCATATACTTTTTCCCAGATAAGGACATGTCAGCATGTTGGCGGAAGGGTACAGGTGGTGGAGGGGGCAGTGGCTGCAAGCCACAGCAGACAGTGGCCTAGGCCTCTGCAGGCTGGCACTGTCCACCGCAACAGACAGGCTCTGTCGGATGTACAATCATGGACTCCCCAGGGAATGCAGAATATCTGTAGCAACATGGTGGTGCAGTGCACACAGACAGTGTGTGCAAGAACAGAAGGTCACAGGTTCAAAGGCCAGCTGGGGCTACTGCCAATCTTGTCCACATATTTTTCCCACAACTAAACCGTGATAGTAAGGACAAACCTTTATTGCTGAGAACATACACATATCTCATACGCCTATATTTTACCACACCAAACACACACACCATAAACAGGCGCATTACCTAGAGCAGAGTCTCCCAAATACAGTCCTGGAGGGCCCCACACCATTCAGGTTCCATGCTGCCTCTAATAAAGATGCCTGTGCTGAATATCTATGCACCACCCCATGGTATGCAGATGTAGCTCATGCATATTTATGAGGGACAGCATGAAAACCCAAACAGTGTCTGGAACACCAGGACTGGAGTTGGGAAACTCTGCCGTAAAGCAGAAGCCAACAGGGCCAGACACACCCACACACACACCCACAAGCCCCATTGGCCAATGCCTCCTGGAGAGGCAGGACATTGGGCCCTGCCTGTATCTCCCAATACTAGCAGTTGCATACCTTAGCAATGCCACCCTACACCTGGGTATATGGTACACAGCTATCAAACGTGTCCCATGATAACTGGCAGATATCAATTCCTACGTTAAGCACATTTTGCTCATTGAGCTCCACCATAAGAATCATTCTGATGTCTGCGGTGTGTACTACAGGTCTGGTCTCTGACAGTGTTTACCACCCTGGGGAGTGACCCCCAACAGTATTGCGTACCATATCCATGCCTGTACTGTGCCCAGGACTGGTGTGGTGGGTATGGCTGCTGAACTCCTCTATAGTAGCACAATGCTGGCATAGGTGTGGGGGTGGCTGTCTGTCTATCCAGTGTGTGGTGGCTGCAAACACCTTCCACAGCCCACACTGCCAGCAATGTTGCCAGTATTGGGCTGCCAATGTGCATAATGAGGAGCAAGGTACCATGGGTATAGGCCGGACAGGGTGGCCTGGCCAGGGTGCATCTGCACAGGTCATACGGCACTGACTGGGACATTTTAGTGCCCGGCCACCACCTACACAGACAGGGTGACCTCAGTATGTCCTTCTGAGAGATCACTCTCACCTTGACTGTGCAGTGACCACAGCATGGCTAGTCACCCCCATAGTTCTATATAGTATTTTTCTCATGTGATAGATATGGGTTTCCTTTTGGGGCCCAGTCACTGATTTATCTGCTTGCTGTGTATGTTGACATCCCAGTTCTGGGTGCATGCATTTCCACTGGGAACATGCACCATGGACTAACTAGCATACTGTTTGCAGCTGGTATGTGTCTTGATGGAGTGGCTTGTAGGGTGCAGTGGCTGATGACTTGCTGTAGGAGAATATCAGATAGTGGTGGGGTGCAGCTTACCATATCCAGGCCTAATGTCTCATGCTATTGTGTTATGGATGTGTATAAAGCTGCATTGACTGTGCTGTGGGGTATCTGTTCCTCAGCAGGACTGGGGTTGATGGTCCCCTCTACTGCCACCTTTGCAGGGAGGTAGAATGTGGATCTATTGATGGGGGGGGCCCCCCTGTTTGCCACCCTTGGTGGGGTGGGGGTGGTGCATGGCCCACCTGGGGGTCCATGGGGGCTACATCTGACTGAATGAGATATTCAAGGTGTTTGTGGAGAAACTACCTATCTCACACATTAACACTGCTTTGGACCTCCAGCATGGCTTCTTTCAGCCTTGGAAGGTGTTGTGGATCTGGTCCTGGGAGCCTCATTGCACCCTCACGGTGAGCACAGTACCCGCACAATGTGACGGTGTGTAGCTACTCTGTACCAGTAAAACACACGGTCAGTACCCCCTACCAGGCCGAGGTGCTGTGGGGGTGCACATGGTCACTTCCCCCTACCAGGCCGAGGTGCTGTGGGGTGCATTGCCCATCTTGTGTTTATCTGTGGACAGCTGATTTGCATGTGCAGTGCATCATGGGTATGGGTGGGCTAACCCTGTCCTGGTGACCACAGCAGACTGTCTGTGTGGTGACGTGCAGGCTCTCTGCAGCCAGCCAGGGAGCTGCTAGCAACTATAGAGCTGTAGCCCAATGGTTGCTTCACTGCCTGTGAAGCCAGAGGTCATGGGTTCAAACCCACAGTGGAGTTATTTGATAGGGCTGTCCAATGCATTATCTTCTTGTAATGTACATATTTTGATGCCAGCAAAAACACCCTCAGCGTACTGTACCCATAAGGTGCCTCTGAGGATGCTTTATGATTCCCGTCCATATAAGGTGCACTATACACTATCCTGTAACACAAGTTATAGGGTGCCCTATAGGGGACATTTTAGGGTGCTGTGGCAGACAGTGCACTCTATAATGTGCCCTATGGAGTGCCTTATAGGGTGCCTTATACTGCACCTTCACTTACGGCACGTGAGGGCATGTTTGCTGGCAGCAATTAATTAAATAAAAATAAAGTGCTGCAGGAAAAAATATGTACATTGCAAAGCTGGTACCACAGCCAGCCTTACGTATTAGGCACCCTGGGGAGCAAACTCATGACCCCTGTATCTGTAGTCAGTGCCTTAACCATTGTGCTCCACTGCTGCTCCTCATTGTCTGTCAGCGCACCTACTTATGCTTTTCATTCCTTAAACTGCACAGTGCTGCCATAAAAACAGTACTCTGACCTTGCGGTACCTCATACGGCACCCTCTAAAGTGCCCTATAAGCAACATTCTAGGGTGCCTTGGCGGACAGTGCACTTTACAATGTGCCTTATAGGGCGCCTTATGTTAACACGCTTTGAGAGTGTGTTTGCTAGTAGTGATAATTAAAATAAACATAACATGACTCCAAAAACAATCTTCCCCATAATATGTAGCGCCTCAGCCAGCCTTGGTCATTGGGCACTGTGGGAGATTGAACCCTTGATCCTTGCATTATTGGTCAGTGTCTTAACCATTGTGCTGTGGTTCTGTTCAGGTACTTGCACATTAGCGTGCTGCCTTATGCCGCCCAGTATTAAAAAGCCTCCTAAATCAATAGTGCGCCGCCTAATGCCCATCAGTGCTCCTCCTTATGCTGCACAATATTAGACTAGCTCAGGGGTGGGCAAACTTGGTCCTGGAGGGCTGCAGGCCAGTCAGGTTTTCGGGATATCTCTAATGAATATGCATGAGATATATATGCATTAGAGATATCCTGCCAACCTGACTGGTTTGTGGCCCTCCAGGGCTGGATCTGGAGACCCCTGCCTTACACCTCTGTCATTTAAGATTGTGAGTGGACAAGGTGCAGATGTCCAAGACATCAAAAAGTTTAGATAGAATTTGTCACAGTCCTCCTCACTTCTCACCACCACCAAAAAATTGTCTATTAGACAACTTTTTGGTGGTGGTGAGAATCGAGGAGGAATGTGACACATTCTATATACCCTTTCAATGTCTAGGACATCTGTACCTTGCCCACTCATGATCTTAAATGACAGAGGTGTAAGGCAGGGGTCTCCAAATCCAGCCCTGGAGGGCCATAAACAGTCAGGTTGGCAGGATATCTCTAATGCATATATATCTCATGCATGTTCATTAGGGATATCCCAAAAACCTGACTGGTCTGCGGCCCTCCAGGACCGGAGGTGCCCACCCCTGGACTAGCTCCTAAAGTAACACCTCAGCCAGCTGTTTACATTGAGCACTGTGGGGGATGGAACCCCTGATCCTTGCACCATTGGTCAGTGTCTTAACCATTGTGCTGTGGCTCTGTTTTTCTGCTTGCACATCAGCGTGCCACTTATGCCGCCCAGTATTAAAATGCCTCCGAAAACATTAGCATGCTGCCTTATGCCACCCATTATTTACATGCCTCATAAATTAACACCTCAGCCAGCTGTCTTCATTGGGCACTGTGGGGGATTGAACCCCTGATTCCTGCACCATTGGTAAGTGCCTTGACCATTGTGCTGTTGCTTTGCTCTTCTGTGTGCACATCAGCGTGCCACTTATGCCTCCCGCGCAGCTATCTCATGCGCTAATGTGCGGGGCGCTCATGGGCGCCGCGCACCTTAGCGCATATGTAAATTCCGGATTTTCTTTCTCAGGACGGAACGCCCACTCCTTATATGGCATCCGCACACTACCGCGGCCCGCACATTAGCGGGGTTTTAGTAAACATGCCCCAAAGAGTTATAATGCATATTCATTAACAAAAGTAACAACGTATCTCTCAGTACCACTCATTCATATAGCGCCTACAAGAATAGCAAGGGGAATACATTGAGGACGCCTCAGAGCAGGGCATACAATTCTATCATGGCTATGATCCCTCTAAACTCAAAACCGTTTCACCTCTGATTTATCATTCATAGGCTTCTGTTATATTTAACAATTTTTAAATGAATTTAAAATAACTGAAACAGCTCAAACCCCCCAATGAAAGTTGATCCTTGAAGGACTTCTACAATGCTGGCATTGTTAAACATATAACAGAAGCTTATGAATGATAAATCAGGTGCAAAACAGTTTTGAGTTTACAGCAAGCTCCTCTTTGAGTTGATTCCATTCTTTTTTCATAGTAGAGAGCTGGAGACAGATCTAATTCCTCATATGGTCCTCCTAGGTTAAATTGATATATAATAACTCTTTTTGATATTATTCTTGTCATAAAGTGCTACTCCTTTCCCTGTTCAGTCACCTTTATCCCTCTGAAACAGATTATAGCCCAATAAGGCTGTATCCCATTCATGGGACTCATTGAATCATTTCTCTGTAATAGCAACAATATGTATGTTTTCCTTCAACATTAGGGCTTGCAGATCTGGAATTTTGTTACTTAGACTGCAAGCATTTGTACTCATTACTTTCCAGCTATATTAAGGTCAGGTTTATGTTCTGTTTAGCCTTGTGCCTACTCTTCTCTACTTTGTTGCAGGAGTGAGTTATTGAGATGATTTTCTTAGCTGTGTTTTACACTGTCATCATGCTTTTGCTTCAGGGATGACATTGCAGACTCATGCACTTCCTTTTTTTAAGTTCAATCTCATTATTAGCATTTTTACATAGCATACAAAAGTCAAATCAAAAGAAACACAACAAACCAATAAGAATGAAAAACATAGGGGGACACCTACAGACATGACCAAAGTGAAGCCATAGGGGAATATCCCACTTACTCTTCTGGCTATTAATGGAATTTTAAAAAAAAGCATCAATATCTTCTTCACCTCCTGCTTTTCAGCTGCCACCAACTCATATTTGTAATGAAGATTGACTGTGTTCACCAAAATATCATATTGTTTATCATCTGATGCATACCTACTGCAACAAAAAAATATCCCATAGTTGGGACTGATAAATTGGTAGATCTAAGCTCTTCCAGATACAGTAAAGAAATACTACTGCAGAGGAGGGATTGTTTGGCACCATTAAAATGTTCCTGCCAGACTGTCCCAAAAATGTCACTCAAAAAACATGCAGAAAGATATCCTCTGCACTGTTACAATACCAACATTGGTTTCTGCTCAGTAAGGCTGTTTTGAAGAGCATGAGACGGGTACACTGCACCCTATGAGCTACAAAGAGAGGGGTACACTGCACCCTATGAGCTACAAAGCATGAGAGGGGTACACTGCACCCTATTTAGCTACAAAGCTAAAAAAATATAATTTTTGGTGATAGTCCCCGACTTTAGAGCTATGTATCTGACTCCCACATATCTCTCTGATGTTGCTTTTTTTCTCCCTTTTCATAGACTTAAAGTACTTCTGAGAATGCAAGCGTTCTTATCAGAGGCTTTAGAGCCTTTCTCCAACTTCTGGAAATCGTCCTGTTCTATGAGGGTGCTGTTTCTGGCCAGGTCATTTGTTCCCAGGTGGATTATAACATCAGTTTTAGAATCCTTACTTTCTTCTTTGATGATACATAACACAGGTACACTAAAAAAAAATTTTTTTTAAACTGCCTCTAATGTTTCGATTGATTTTTACGTTTTTTGGTGCGCTGAATCCAAATCTGGTAACCAATTTGCTCCATCACGTACAGATTTTTTGCTACATTGGGTTAGCAGTTTGAGGTGAACGTTTCAGATTGAGTGTGATCGAGATAAAAGTTTCTTGGATGAATTCTTTATACTAATTGTTTAGTAGTTATTCAAATAAGAATAAAGAAAATTGTAACAAGGCAGCACATAAGAATAGAGTAATGTCAACAAAACACACTGTGATGGTAGCAAAATTGTCTGCACTTAAAACAGCCACATACATGTGCACAAACACTGAGCATTTAAGAGCGAGGTTAGACACAAAGCAAAGCAAAGAAATGTGCAAAAAATGTTGTACAGGTATGTATGTAAGAATAGAAAACGCAAACCGCACCATTGCAATACATGAAGACAAACACCCGATGGTGTGAAAATAAAATTCTAATAAATGAGATCCGACACTGTGGTAATAACTAGCAAATTTTTATTTCAAAGTTTAGTAAAAACACGATATTTGTCAACACAGTTTAGATTTTAAAGTCATTCTTGGGTCAATCAATCTCCTGGTGGGCCCATTTCTTCTTCCCCCGAATGCTTCTCTTGGTGTGCTGCTTGGCGTATTTTTCATCTGGGGTTTCCCGCAGCAGCAACCAGCAGAAATCAGCCATCATAGTGGTGTTCCATCTTCCTTGGTACCTTCTCTCTGCGTCCTTGATGTCCTGGTGAAACCTTTCACCTTGTTCTTCACTGTACGTCCCCAAGTTTTCGGGAAAGTAGTTCACATGGGAGTGCAAGAAATGGACTTTCAGGCTCATGTTACAGCCTTGTTCTTTGAAGGCATTGAGCATCCTGGCAACAATATCCTTATAGTTCTCATCCCGCCTGTTCCCCAAGAATTTGAGAACAACATCCTTGAAGGAATCCCAGGCTTCTTTTTCCTTCTCAGACATCGTTTCAGCGAATGCTCCATCTGAAATGAGTTTCCTTATATCAGGGCCAACAAACACTCCTCCTTTAGCTTTGCTTCAGAAAGTCGGGGGAACTTTGAGCAAAGGTACCGAAAGCACTCACCATCTTTTGGAAGGGACTTGATGAATTGCTTAATGAGACCCAACTTAATGTGGAGAGGTGGTAATAGAATTTTATCACGAGGTACCAAGCTCTCATGAAGAACATTTTTCTCACAGGGTCTCAAATACTCCCGAATTGGCCAGTCTTTTTTCCCCCAGTGTAGGTCGCGGGCCCGGCTATCCCACAAGCAAAGGAAGCAGGGATATTTGGTGAAACCGGATTGCTGCCCTAATAGCATGGATAGAATTTTAATGTCTCCACAAATCATCCACGTATGCTCATCATAACGAATCTTCTGAAGAATCAGGGCCAAATTCTCGTATTTTTCTTGGAGAATAACAGAGTGAGCAATAGGAACTGAAGCGAATGTGTTGCCATTATGAAGAACACCACCTTTTATGCTGTCTTTTGACGAATCAATGAACAGCCGCCATTCAGCAGGATCATACTTGAGTTTAAACTTTTCCATCACTCCGTATATATCGTTGCAAAATACCAAATCTTCCTCTTTGCTGAAATACTTCAAAAATTGTGTCTCGCGGTTGCGGTACCAATAAAAAGTTGTTCCTGGTGACAATAGATTTTTCTGTTTAAGCCGAGAACCTAGCAGTTGGGCAGCATCTTTTGGGAGTCCTAAATGCCGGACTAAATCATTCAATTCAGCTTGAGAGAAAAGTTCAGGTTTCGGATCTGGTTCAGTTTCAAACTCGGAAGTACTGGACTCATCGGGAAAAGCCATCTGATGAGTCTCATCATGATCAGAACCGTCCACACAAATATGATCCAAAGATTTTGGTGGTTCAGGCACAGGTACTTCGTTGCTATGAGGCATAGGCCTAATTGCTGAGGGAAGGTTGGGGTAACTTATTACGTTCTTATTTTTTAAGTTGTATCCCTTCACAATGCAAGAGCAAAAATAGCAGTCACTGCTGTGGTCTCTTTGTTCACGCCACATCATAGGTATTCTGAAACGAAATGCTTGTTTTTTACCTTTCATCCATAAGCGTAGATCTTCCTGACATGTCTTGCACACTTTGTGAGGAGCCCACGGTTTGTCTTGATCGCCTAACTTCAAACCGAAATAGGCGAAATATACTTTTTTAATAAATGCATAAATGTTCCTCTGCCGCTTTTTCACGGTATATTCCCCACAAATAAAACAAAAACTGTCCGGAGAGTTGACGCAACCTCTGGCTCTGTGAGCCATCACAAATACACAGCACTGCAAACTACAACTGTAGTGAACCACTTCGGAATAAAGCTGGATTACGACTGAGCAAACAAATGGTAACAATGAACTTGCAAGAAGCTGAAATTTGACAGGAACGTTCATGTCGCAACCACCGTGTTTGAGCGAGCGAACGAGGCGAGGCGAACAGGAAAGAACATGCGCCAGCGCGAGTACTGGATTTAGCCCCCCGCCTCCCAATTGTCCTGTTAATGTATAAAATGAATACAAAACACTCTAAAATATCATGAGGGAGTGTTTCTAGCTAGTTAACCATTACAACCTCTATTTTGGGCCAAGAAAATAAACTGCAGTCGGCTAAAAAGAAATTATGTGAACATTCCTTATATGGGTAAGAAATCTAATTTTGCAAGAAAACGTGATGTGATGGAACATTTTGGCTATTTTTCCTGGATTCAGCACTCCAAAATCTATAGGAATCAGTTGCAAAGCTGGAGGCAGTTTTTTGGTAGTGTACCTGTGTAATCTTTCATTTGTATTTCTTCTGGCTGAAGATCTTAGAAAATATTTCACCTTTTTATGATCTTTAGACTGTTTTCCCAAGCTAATGCCTCTTTTACTGGAGTTACCCAGCAGTAATATTTTCCTCTTGAGGTGTTTTATCAGTGTCTTGGCAATTTTGTGTGTGTTGACTATCTTTCTTTATCTCTGGCATCAATTTGGGTTCCATGACAGTATTGTCCTAATTTTCCAATGCAGCAAAGGCATTTTGTAGTGGTATCATTTGGACAGTGGGCACCATTTTGTCACAGGCTGTAATCTACCAGATCCCTCTGTAATCCATCTGTTCCTGGGTTGTCTTATTCTTTGTAGGATTGGTAGTAAAGTATCAGGATGCTTATTAGTGGGGAGGTTATCTTTAATTGCAGCAAGTTCCTCTTTGAGTTGATTCCATTCTTTTTTATGGTAGATAGCTGGAAACAGATCTAATCCTTCATATGGTCTGCCTTAGGGTTAAGGCATCACAGTTATTCATTCAATAAAAAAATATGTTGATACTGTAGTTTGGTTCCACATAAACTAATTATTTGCTGCCCTGAATGAATCTGATCTTGTCTGTTCTCAGAAGCTAAGCAGACTTGGGCCTGGCTAGTACTTGAATGGGAGACCACCTTGGAATACCAGGTGCTGTAGACTTACAGGCTTATTCCATTCCAGATGTAAATCCCCTCTGTATAACAGGCCTGAGCCAGACATACAGAGGGGACTGCAATTCTCATCCTGCGGGGCATGTCTAGCCCCGTGGGATCAGAATCGTGAACAGTCCTGTATGTGCAGGCTGGGACTGCAATTCAGTCCAGCCTGCACATACAGGACCTTCCTGGATAACTCAGTCAGGGCTCTTCAATGGAGCCACAGCACTATGGTTTCATTGTCATAGCACTGCAGCTCCATTGAAAAGCTGCGATACTAGTCGCAGCAAAACAAAGCTCATTCTCCACAACCCTACCCCCAATCTAGCCTCCTATGGCCAGGGTCAAGCTGTGGGGAATGTCCTCTGGCCCCTCCTGCCCCATCCATGCCCCAGCATTGAACAAAAGACATGTCCAGGGAAGTTATTCCACCTCGGAAGTGGAATAACTTTCCTGCACATGTCACTGGCCCATTAGAATCAGCCCTGTATGTCCAGGGCTGGCAACTACCCACCACTTGCCCAGACTCCGCCCCAGAGTTGCCCTTTCCCCACCCCATCTAACTTCCCTGCACAACCGGCAGGGACATTAGACACGATGTGCAAGGCACAAATAGTGGGGATGGTTGTCTCATTGGGATGCCCATCTCACTATTCATGGTACAGAATCAGGTCTTTACAGCATAGAAGAAAGTCCTGACAATCTACTTTCTTTTGCATCTTCCCAAGAAAACCCAGGGGCTGGGTCACCAGATATCAGCATAGAGTCAATGGCACACACACACACACACACACACACACACACACACACACACACACACACACACACATATAATCTAGTGTAGCAAAGCCAAACAAAATATTACTTAAGTGCTAATGTGTCCCTGGGAGGGAAGGAATTTAAGTCAGTAGGAAAAATACTTTTAGTATTAAGCAGCTCAGCCAGTGCGAGAAAGGGTATTGCTTGTGTGTTCGTTTGTTCAGATTTAGGGAAGGTCGACAGTCTCTCTAGTGAACAAGAATGAAAGGACACACAGATAATAAAACAGCTTAAGATCAAATAATCTAATCAAGAAGAAAAGATATATGTCAGAAAAGCTTAGCTTTTAGGCCTTTATTATCCTTCAAAGAGACCTCACTCTGAACTGTGTGCTGCCAAGCATAGCAAAGTTTTCTATAAACTGGCAGTTTATGGTTGTAAAAAGCAGTGGAACAAAAAAAAAATCAATTTATGAGAACCTGTTAGTTCAAAGAAACAAAAATAGATGTGGGTCCATTGTGGAGCTCACTACCTGGCATCTAGTCACTTGCTGTTTGTCACATTACTCTCAGAAGCTTATTATTCTATGAAAGCTGCTTTTTTTCTGGTATTGTACAGAAGAGTGTTAAAATACTGAAATATCTGTAGTGTAAGGGATCCTTCTGGGATCTTTACCAATCCTTCATTCTTTCAGTGCAAGACCATTCCATTTCTAACTTTAGCAGTAGGGGCATGCCATCTATCTGCAACATCCCCCTGTAGTGATGGCTGCTTTTGGTTCTGCCTATCTTCTATATAATCTCAGTGCACAAGATGCAAGGTGTGGTTTTGGTAAGGAGGTCTTGTAGCTTTCTTCAGCATTGTTGTGGTTTTAGTTTGGTGTATGCTATGTGCAGAGGCTCCCTTTGGGCCATGTCTTTTATTTAACTTGTCTATGTGGATTCATGCCTTGATATTTTATGTTTTATTTTGTCAGAGTGTGAAGAGTTAAGAGTTTGTCAGAGGTTTTACCCACCCCTCAGCCAGAGACAGGTCTTAAGCCTAAAAGGACTTTGCAGTAGAAGACTGACTTCTACCAGAGGAGTTAGAGGAAAAAGGAAAAGGAATCCACAGTACTGCCTTTTAACTTTCAAATGGGAGACTTTGATAAAATGAGGAAAATAGTTAAGAAAAAAACAAAAACGATCAGTTGCAAAGGTTAAAGATTTACATCAAGCAAGGGTATTGTTTAAAAATACTATTTTGGAAGCCCAGACCAGCTGTATTCCATGCTTTAACAAAAGTGGAAAGAAGTCCAAACAACTGCCAGCATGGTTTAAAGGTGAGGTCAGAGAGGCTGTTATTGCCAAAAAAACATCTTTCAGGAAATGGAAAAACGAGCCAAATGACAAACAAAAACACATAATAAAGACTTTTTCAAGTACATTTGAAGCAAAAAAAAACCTTTGAGAGAGTCGGTTGGACCATAAGATGATAGCAGGGTAAAAAGGGCATTAAAAGGGGACAAGGCCATAGCAGAGAGACTGAATGAATTTTTTGTTTTGGTCTTTACTGAGGAAGATGTAGGGATTTTACCCATGATTGAAATGGCATTTAAAAGTGATGCCACAGAAGAATTGAAAGAAATATCAATACACCGAGAAGGTGTATTACAACTATTTGATAAACTGAAGAGTAACAAATCACCTGAACTGGATGGTATACATCCAAGGGTGTTGAAAGAACTGAAATATGAGATTTCAGACCTACTATTAGTAATCTGTGAACTATCATTAAAATAATCTGTAATACCCGAAGATTGGAGGATGGCCAATGTAACTACAATTTTTAAAAAGGGTTCTAGGAGTGATTCAGGAAACTACAGACCAGTGAGCCTGATGTCAGTACCATGAAAAATGGTAGAAACCATTATAAAGAACAAAATTACTGAACATGTAGATAACCATGGTTTAATGGGAGAAAGCCAACATGACTTTAGCCAAGGAAGGACTTGTCTTACTAACCTATTCTATTTTTTGAAAGGTGTGAATAAACAGGTAGACAAAGGTGAGTCAGTTGATATAGGGGTATGTTTACTAAAGTGCGGTAAAAGTGAATAACGTGCGTTGTATGATGTTAACGATCGTTAGCACGCTATAGCGTGCGCTATAGCACATTAACGATCGTAGACACGCTATAGCGCACGTTATCACGCGCTAATGCGCATGATGCTCCGCAGCGCGGTAAAACCACGCAGAAGGCGGAGAGAAGGGATCAATGGGTGGAGAGTGGGCGGGGAGAGGCTCCCATTACACTAACGCACTGAATTTCAGAGTTGAATTCCAATGCGAATGAAAACCTGCCGTTAAATGCACTTTAAAGGGGAGAGAAACCATTTAACTGTCAGCAATGTACAACCTAGGCAGGGAAACCAAAACAAGGTGAAAAGTGTGATACATGTGCACAGAACAAAAGGGCACAGAAACACTGAAAATGACCCCAACAAACTGGAAAAAAACAACAACCAAGCTGGCCAATAGTGGTATCAATGAGAAACATCAACCCCCCCCCCCCGAGTAAGCCCCAATGAACAGTTATTTATTTAGTTATGTATTTTATTTATTTATTTATAAATCGCGGAAGGGTCCATACCCCGTCCCCATACAAGGTGCATGGGCCCACAGTGAAATAGCACTGCTCAGGGATTTCCCCACCATCGGACAGGGTTCCTATGGCGTGCACATGTCCCGCAACATCAGGGCGGGCATGTTGGAACGGGCAACCGGGCAGATGCTGGAAAAGGGGATACAGAGGGCCGCAGGCGGTACATACAGTGGCGCAGCTGTGCCACAGTGGGGACTAGGGTGATGCTCAGTTGGCCCATAGGAATGCGTAAACAGTAGAGCCAGACAGCAACTGATGAGGGCCCAACATGGGCACGCGTGTGTTTCCCAAAGCGTCACAGGGGAGAGTACCCAACAGCAACCCCCAAGGGCACGGAACACTGGCAGGTGGGGCTGGGGGGGAGCGTGGACGTCTCTGCAGGCACCCCTACCCCAGAACACGCACCATAGGCAGCCGCCTACCTGCACACTGGACGGCCTGAGACCGCGCACCACCAGCTCCACCAGCATAAGGGCATGTCAGCATGGTGGCTGAGGGATACTGGTGGTGGAGGGGGCAGTGGCAGCTGCCTGGAGCAGACCGTGGCCTAACACTGTGTAGGTGGGTGGCATGCACTGCAACAGGCAGGCCCTGTCTGACCAACAGTCATGGTATCACCAGGGAATGCACCAACTCTGTGTGAACATGGTGGTGCAGTGCACAGAACCACTGTATTCAGAAGCAGAGGGTCACAGGTTCAAGTCCCAGCTGTGGTTTCTGCTAACCCAGTCCTCATATTTTACCCACTACTATAACGTGCTAATACAGGCAGAACCGTTCTTGCAGATGATGTTAACATGCCCAAAACACCAACATTTTACCCCACAGATCACAGACACCATAAACATGCACATTACCTAGAGCAGAGCCTCCCAAATGCAGTCCTGGAGGGCCAAACACCATTCCGGTTCCATGCTGCCTCTGATAAAGATGCCTGTGCTGCATTTCTATGTGCCACCCCCATGGTATGCAGATGTATCTCATGCATATTCATGAGGGACAGCATGAAAACCCGAACAGTGTTTGGCACTGCAGGACTGGAGTTGGGAACCTCTGCCGTAAAGCAGCAGCCAACAGGGGCAGACACACCCGCACCCACAGGCCCCATTATCCCAAGCCCCCTGGAGAGACAGGACTTTGTGCTCTGCGTGCATCTCCCAATACTAGCACTTGCATACCTTAGTAATGCCACCCTAAACCTGGGAATATGGTACACAGCTATCAAAAGGTTGCTATGAGTACTGGCAGCTAGCAATTCCTAGGTTAAGTACAATGTTCGGAGTGAGCTGCATCATAGCAACCCTTCTGATGTCTGTGGTGTGTGCTACAGGTCTGGTGTCTGACAGTGTTTACCAATCTGGGGAGTGACCCCTACAGTATTGCATACCATAGCCAAGCCTGCACTGTGCCCAGGACTGGTGTGGTGGCCTGGGCTGCCCAACACCTCTATAGTTGCACAATGCTGGCATAGGTGTGGGGAGTGTGTGTCTGTCTATCCAGTGTGTGGTGGCTGCCAACACCCTCCACAGCCCACACTGCTAGCACTGTTGCCAGTATTGGCCTGCAAATTTGCATAATGAAGAGCAAGGTACTGTGGGAATAGCCTGGATAGGGTGGCCTGGCCTGGCCGCATCTGCACAGGGCATAGGGCAATGGCTCGGACATTGTAGAGCCCGGCCACCACCTGCACGGACAGCGTGGCCACAGCATGTCCTGCTGGGAGGTCACTCTCACCCTAACTGGGCAGTGACCATGGCATGGCTAGGTTCCCCCATAGTGCTATGTAGCATTTTTTTTTTGTGATGTTTATGGGTTTCTTTTTGGGGCTCAATCACTGACTTATCTGCTTGGTGTGTATGTTGATATCCCTGTTCTGGGTCCATGCATCTCCTCCAGGGCCATGCACTATGGACTAGTTGGCGGATGGTCTGCAGCTAGTATGTGTCTTGCTGGAACACCGTGCAGGGTGCAGCGGCTGGAGGCTTGTTGCTGGGGAATGTCAGATAATGGTGGGGGGCAGCTGCACATTTCCAGACCTGCCGTCTGTCTGCTCTTGCCTTATGGATGTGTAGTGATCTGCATTGCCTGCCCTGTAGGGTGTTTGAGCCCAAGTAGGACTGGGGTGATGGTCCACTCTACTGCCACCATTGCAGAGGGTTGAAAGTGGATCTGTGGGTGGGGGATCCTGTCCCCCACCCTGAGCCCTAGAGAGTGTGGTGGGTGGTGGTATGTAATCTCCCTGGTAGTCGCAGCAGAATGTGAGTGTGGTGCCGTTCAGTCCTCCTGTAGCCAGCCATGTGTTTATTAGCAGCTCTAGCCCACTGGTTACTTCACTGCCCATGGAGCCAGAGGTCATAGGTTCAAAACCCACTGTGGGGTACAGTGATAGGGCTGTCGTAGGCATTGTCTATTTTTACTGTATATTAGTGCTGCCAGCAGAACCACCCTCAGGGTACTATCACCTTAGGGTAGCTCAAAAGGCGCCTTATACGGCGCCCCTTACACGGCGCCCTATAGAGCATGCCTTATGTGGCACCCTATAGGGCGCGCCTTACAGGTCGCCCTATAGGGTGCGCCTTCCACTTCTCCCTATAGGGAGCGCCTACATATTCACATGGTATATAATACATGACCATGTCAGAGAGAACTTCACTATTGGAACATATTGCATAAGACGGGTACAATTTTCCAGACATATGCAGACTGTAACCCACCTGCAGACTGTGGATTAAAATATTATAGTCGGCTTTCAAAGGGTTACACAGGTCGCCTCAGCCAGCCTTTTTCATTAGGCACACTGGGGAATTGAACCCATGACTCTTGTACCATCAGTCTGTGTAGTAGCCATTGTGCTACAGCTCTGTTTTTGTCTTTGGGTGTCTGCGCGCTGTCTTAGGCGTGCGCGCAGTGGCACGCGCTGTAGCGATCATTGCTGTGCGGCGCGTAATAACGCGCGTAACTGCGTGTTATCGGTTATGATGTCCCGCCCATATCCTTTTTTGGCTTTCCTTCCACTAACGCGGCTCCTAACGTGAATTGCACTAACGCAGTTTAGTAAACATACCCCATAGTGTATCTGGACTTTCAGAAAGCCTTTGACAAGGTCCCTTATCAGAGACGTTTGGCAAAACTAAAGAGTCATGGGATAGGAGGCAGTGTACTATTGTGGATCAGGAACTGGTTAAAAGATAGAAAGCAGAGGGTAGGGCTAAATATCCAATTTTCCCAATGGAGAAAGGTGAATAGTGGAGTACCCCAGGGATTTGTGCTGGGTCCGCTGCTTTTTAACATATTCATAAATTATCTGGAAATGGGAATGAGTGATGTAATCAGATTTGCAGATGACAAAAAATTGTTCAAACTTGTTAAAACCCATGAAGATTGTGAAAAATTGTAAGAGGACATTGATAAATTGGAAGACTGGGCATCCAAATGGCAGATGAAATTTAATGTGGACAAGTGCAAAGTTATGCACCTAGGAAAGAACAACCCAAACTATGGTTACACGATGCAAGGTTTCACATTAGGAACCATCACCCAGAAAAAAGATTTAGGTGTCATCGTGGATAACATGTTGAAACCCTCTACCCAGTGTGCAGCACCAGCCAAGAGAGCAAATAGAATACTAGGTATCATAAGGAAAGGAATGGAGAATAAAACTATGGATATTATAATGCCTCTGTATCGTTCCATGGTGCGACCACACCTTGAATATTGTGTGCAATTCTGTTCGCTGTATCTTAAAAAGGATATAGCATTATTAGAGAAGGTACAGAGAAGAGCCACCACAATTGTAAAGGGGATGGAAGGATACCCCTATGAAGAGAGGCTAAAAAGGCTAGGGCTCTTCAACCTGGAAAAGAGATGGCTGAGGGGAGATATGATTGAGGTCTATAAATTAATGAATGAAGTGGAACCGGTAAACATAGATCGATTGTTTATATCATCAAAATATAGAAAGACATGCAATAAAGCTACAGGGTAATCTATTTAAGGCTAATAAGAGAAAATATTTATTCACTCAACGTGTAATCAAACTCTGTAATTCATTACCGGAGGATGTAGTAAAAGCTGTTAGTGTAGCCGGGTTTAAAAAAGGTTTGGACAAGTTCCTGGAGGAAAGGTCCATAAACCATTATTAAAGGGGACCTGGGATATCCACTGCTTGACTCAATACAAACATTGTCGAACCTGTGTCTTTTAGGAAAACTGCTAAGTACTTGTGGGGTACTCCACTATTCACCTTTCTCCATTGGGAAAATTGTCCATTTAGCTCTTCCCTCTGCTTTCTATCTTTTAACCAGTTTCTGATCCACAGTAATACACTGCCTCCTATCCCATGACTTCTTAATTTTGCCAAGAGTCTCTCATGAGGGACCTTGTCAAAGGCTTTCTGAAAATCCAGATAGATCACTCATTATAGCTAGTCAACCCTCTACTAGCACTAGCAGAACAACCACTACCAATACCAAACACATGAACAGTTCTACCATCCCCTCCCCCACCTGCAACAGTGTCACAGTCTCACAGAGAGAGAGAGAAAGATACATACAGAACACAGGTACACTACCAAAAAACTGCCTCCAGTTTTGCAACTGATTCCTATAGATTTTGGGGTGCTGAATCCAGGAAAAATAGCCAAAATGTTCCATCACGTCACATTTTCTTGCAAAATTAGATTTCTTGCCCATATAAGGAATGTTCACATAATTTCTTTTTAGCCGACTGCAGTTTATTTTCTTGGCCCAAAATAGAGGTTGTAATGGTTAACTAACTAGAAACACTCCCTCATGATATTTTAGAGTGTTTTGTATTCATTTTATACATTAACAGGACAATTGGGAGGCGGGGGGCTAAATCCAGTACTCGCGCTGGCGCATGTTCTTTCCTGTTCGCCTCGCCTCGTTCGCTCGCTCAAACACGGTGGTTGCGACATGAACGTTCCTGTCAAATTTCAGTTTCTTGCAAGTTCATTATTACCTTTTGTTTGCTCAGTCGTACTCCAGCTTTATTCCGAAGTGGTTCACTACAGTTGTAGTTTGCAGTGCTGTGTATTTGTGATGGCTCACAGAGCCAGAGGTTGCGTCAACTCTCCGGACAGTTTTTGTTTTATTTGTGGGGAATATACCGTGAAAAAGCGGCAGAGGAACATTTCTGCATTTATTAAAAAAGTATATTTCGCCTATTTCGGTTTGAAGTTAGGCGATCAAGACAAACCGTGGGCTCCTCACAAAGTGTGCAAGACATGTGAGGAAGATCTACGCTTATGGATGAAAGGTAAAAAACAAGCATTTCATTTCGGAATACCTATGATGTGGCGTGAACAAAGAGACCACAGCAGTGACTGCTATTTTTGCTCTTGCATTGTGAAGGGATACAACTTAAAAAATAAGAACGTAATAAGTTACCCCAACCTTCCCTCAGCAATTAGGCCTATGCCTCATAGCAACGAAGTACCTGTGCCTGAACCACCAAAATCTTTGGATCATATTTGTGTGGACGGTTCTGATCATGATGAGACTCATCAGATGGCTTTTCCCGATGAGTCCAGTACTTCCGAGTTTGAAACTGAACCAGATCCGAAACCTGAACTTTTCTCTCAAGCTGAATTGAATGATTTAGTCCGGGATTTAGGACTCCCAAAAGATGCTGCCCAACTGCTAGGTTCTCGGCTTAAACAGAAAAATCTATTGTCACCAGGAACAACTTTTTATTGGTACCGCAACCGCGAGACACAATTTTTGAAGTATTTCAGCAAAGAAGATTTGGTATTTTGCAACGATATATACGGAGTGATGGAAAAGTTTAAACTCAAGTATGATCCTGCTGAATGGCGGCTGTTCATGATTCGTCAAAAGACAGCATAAAAGGTGTTCTTCTTCATAATGGCAACACATTCGCTTCAGTTCCTATTGCTCACTCTGTTATTCTCCAAGAAAAATACGAGAATTTGGCCCTGATTCTTCAGAAGATTCGTTATGATGAGCATAAGTGGATGATTTGTGGAGACTTTAAAATTCTATCCATGCTATTAGGGCAGCAATCCGGTTTCACCAAATATCCCTGCTTCCTTTGCTTGTGGGATAGCCGGGCCCGCGACCTACACTGGGGGAAAAAAGACTGGCCAATTCGGGAGTATTTGAGACCCGGTGAGAAAAATGTTCTTCATGAGAGCTTGGTACCTCGTGATAAAATTCTATTACCACCTCTCCACATTAAGTTGGGTCTCATTAAGCAATTCATCAAGTCCCTTCCAAAAGATGGTGAGTGCTTTCGGTACCTTTGCTCAAAGTTCCCCCGACTTTCTGAAGCAAAGCTAAAGGAAGGAGTGTTTGTTGGCCCTGATATAAGGAAACTCATTTCAGATGGAGCATTCGCTGAAACGATGTCTGAGAAGGAAAAAGAAGCCTGGGATTCCTTCAAGGATGTTGTTCTCAAATTCTGGGGGAACAGGCGGGATGAGAACTATAAGGATATTGTTGCCAGGATGCTCAATGCCTTCAAAGAACAAGGCTGTAACATGAGCCTGAAAGTCCATTTCTTGCACTCCCATGTGAACTACTTTCCCGAAAACGTGGGGGCGTACAGGGAAGAACAAGGTGAAAGGTTTCACCAGGACATCAAGGACGCAGAGAGAAGGTACCAAGGAAGATGGAACACCACTATGATGGCTGATTTCTGCTGGTTGCTGCTGCGGGAAACCCCAGATGAAAAATACGCCACGCAGCGCACCAAGAGAAGCATTCGGGGGAAGAAGAAACGGGCCCACCAGGAGATTGATTGACCCAAGAATGACTTTAAAATCTAAACTGTGTTGACAAATATCGTGTTTTTACTAAACTTTGAAATAAAAATTTGCTAGTTATTACCACAGTGTCGGATCTCATTTATTAGAATTTTATTTTCACACCATCGGGTGTTTGTCTTCATGTATTGCAATGGTGCGGTTTGCGTTTTCTATTCTTACATACATTCCTGTACAACATTTTTTGCACATTTCTTTGCTTTGCTTTGTGTCTAACCTCGCTCTTATATGCTCAATGTTTGTGCACATGTATGTGGCTGTTTTAAGTGCAGACAGTTTTGCCAACATCACAGTGTGTTTTGTTGACATTACTCTATTCTTATGTGCTGCCTTGTTGCAATTTTCTTTATTCTTATTTGAATAACTACTAAACAATTAGTATAAAGAATTCATCCAAGAAACTTTTATCTCGATCGCACTCAATCTGAAACGTTCACCTCAAACTGCTAACCCAATGTAGCAAAATATCTGTACGTAATGGAGCAAATTGGTTACCAGATTTGGATTCAGCGCACCAAAAAATGTAAAAATCAATCGAAACATTAGAGGCAGTTTAAAAAAAAAATTTTTTAGTGTACCTGTGGAATCAGAGATGAGAGTGAGAGAATGAAAGGGAGGAAGAGATAGAAAAGAATCTGAAAGACAAAGAGATGGTGATAGCAGGATAGAGTTAGGGAATAAGGATCAGTAGAAGAAACAAATGGGCACAGTACAAACAAAAAGATAAAAAAATAGTCTGAAAGTCCAATAGAGGGTAATAGAAGGCAGAGGTCACTTCACCACACACAACATCCCAAAGACAAGCTAAATCATCTAGACATTATTTATAGAAAGTGTAGAAATGGACATTAACTTTTGATTATGGAGATGTATACTATCAAGTCCTGGCTCCTATATGACTGTTTTCCACCCAGAATGTGCCCCCTTTCTTAGACATGCACATATCCCCCTCAGTGGGATGCATATTGTTCTGTTTTATATAATAATGCCCAATGCACAGCCTTCTATATGCGTGTATATATACCATTTTTACACATGTACATGACACAGAGGTTTTATAAAACTACCACTAAAAGGTGATGAAAAAAATAGCCCCAGAAAAAAAGAATTGAAAAGGGGGCAGGAGTCAACTCCTCTTTTTTTTTTCCTTATCAAGTCCATGAGTACAAATTGTGAGAGCCTGTTTATATAATTCCAAAGGAGTGAGGAGTGTTAATAAATTAACAATAAAACAAACTGAGATGGGGAAGCCAATGATGGTAATTTCAGAAGCTCAATTCATGATTTGCATGTCTGAAATTAGTCATTCAGGCATGGGAATCGCAAAACACATCTCAGGAGACATTGTTGAAACTTCTGAAGGTGATATGTGTCGTCTAAGTGCAATCAAGGACATCCAGGTCAAAACATCCCAAATATCATGGGAGTGGCAGCTGCGAAGGCAGGCACATGTATGCAGCTTCTAAAATTGCTCTGTATCTGTCCTCAAAAGACCCAGTCCAAAAATGTGGAAAGCTGAGGAAGAATATCTTTTATTGATTAATCTTAAGCCACTGGCCCGACACAGGCCGTGTTTCATTATGCCTTCATCAGGGGCTAAAGCTGGCTTAACTAAAACACATAAAAACAAATATAAAAATGATAATAAATACATAAATACAAAATGAGATTAAAGCTTAAAAATAATAGGCATATTAACCATAAGATACCTTAGAATGAAATGTTGTACCAGTATCATTAATACAAATTTATGTATAGTCTTCATAAAAATTATAAAATCCAAATGGGAATTATAAAATCAAGTACAGCACAAACTACGTTGTTAGTTGGAACAATAAAAGAATGTGTACATTTATAAACCATACAACACATGAAATAACTTATCCTAAAAATGAAAAGACATAGGGGTATGTTTACTAAACCGTCTTAATGTTACCGGCGTTAGTTGCAGTCTTACTGTGACGAATGCCATATAAGGTAGTGGGTGTTCCTGTCTTAAGGTAGCATTTCGGGTTATCACGTGATAAAGTCCGTTATCATGTGATAGAGGGAGCCATGGCACGTTAACGTGTGTTAGCCTTAATTAGGCGCGCTGACCTACAACCATAGTAACAGAGGTGTAGCACAATGGTTAATATATTGAGTGCTGATACAGTGGTGATGAGTTTGATCCCTCAGTGGGCTCAGTTAAAAGACTGTCTGAGGCAATCCCTTTTCCTGCTTGTAACAGTCAGACACATCCCAACAATTTGCACTGCCAGCCAAAAAAGCCTCACCCCAGTGCCGCAACCTAATGCACCTTTTAGGATGCACCATAAGGCACATCATAAAGCAGCATGTCATCCAAGGCAGGTCATAATGTGCTCCAGAGGGTGGCAGGAAAGGTTGGCACCCTCCAAGGCAGCATATAAGGCACCCCATAAGCTGGCCAAACCTAAGGTGCCATGAAAGATGCCCCAGGGATGTCAAGGTGACACAGGAGATGGTGCCCCGGGGCACAAAGGTGCCCCAAAGTCACAAGCATGAAATATATGGCTCAAACACAGATGTAACCATAACACTGTACAGAGCACCAAGGAAAGGCAATGAACAAGTGATTGAAGGAAGTAGATGACGGAGCTCATGGACCAGACAAATCTGTGTGCAGCCCATGTGGTAGCAGGTAAAGTGGACAGCTGTACCAATGTACAGGGTGATGGTAATGTACAGTGCAACAATGACAGTGTGTGGAAGAGGATAGGGATATGTGTCCACCAGAGGAGGTAGAGGTGACAGGATAAGTGCAATGACAGGAGGACAGAGGAGAGCAGTGACATGCAGAGCAGACACAGGAGAGGCAAGCATGAAGAGCCACAATTCAGAAAAGTGTGCCAGTGCAGGACATGGGGTAGCAGCCTGCACATTAAGGCAGGACACCACACAGCTGGCACACACACATAGATGGACAGAAGGATGGATGGCAACAGTTATGAGGGCATAATGTGTGCGGCAGCACAGATCTGCATAGATATGACTGTTACATGAATAGGACAGCCATAAAGAAAGGGGAACAAAGAGAAATTGAACCCATGACCTCTACTACTGAAGTCATTGCATTAACCATTGTGCGACATCACCATTGGAGTTATCATGCCAATGGCTGGCTGCAGAAAGAGTGCACGTTACCATAAAACTGTCTGCTGTGGCTACCAGGATAGGATAGAACCAACAGTACCCATAATGCAATTCACATGCAGAACAGCAGTCTACATCTGCTCAGCAGATGGGGTATGCAACTCTACAGCACATCAGCTTGGTAGGGGGGAATGACCGTGCATGTTACTGGCACAGAGTACCCACAGGCCATGCCAATGTGCGTGTTCTGTGCTCACCCTGAGGGTGAGGTGGAGTGGCCAGGACCAGGTCTGCAGTACCCGGGTTGGTTGAGGTGTGCTGTGCTGTAGGTCTCCTTCAGTGTCAGTGTGTGATAAGTATTTGTTACAAGCACCTTTATGAGGTCTCTGTGTCCATTTGTAATTGCCAATCATGTCTGACCTTTGTGGGCTATCATGTGCACAACATAGTGCATATCCACTGTGCTTGCTATGGTCACCTGTTTAGGGAGCAGGGGTGTGTCAGGGCTCACATGGCAACAATGTATTTAGCAAATCACTCTCTCTGGGTCAAGGTGGAGGACATGATCTGCCCCCAACAGACCTGTACTCTCACCCTTTATAAGGGGTGGGCAGTGGAGGTACATGAGGACAGGCTGTGGGACCAGCCAACCTAGTCCTGGTAGTGAACAGACAGCTTCTGAAGATCTGCACTTGGGACAGGGTCACTGGTAGATAGGTAGTGGGCCCAGTCAGCTCATCTGCCCTCCCCCCTCAATCTGACATTCACCAGCAGAGGGCAGTCAGTATGCACCTGCTGCACCCTGCAAGGTGGTGGGTCCATACAGATGCTAACTGCAGACAGTCTGCAGGCTAGTACATGTTCCTGGAAAAACTGTGTGCACCCAAAACTGGAACGTCAGCACAAACAACACACAGCTATGTCAGTGATTGGGCCCCAGAAAAGAGACCCCATAAACACCACTTGGGGGGAAGCCTGTAAAGCACTAAATGGGAAGGTAGCCATGCTGTGGTCACTTGTCAGTCAGGGTGAGAGCGATCTCCCAGCATGACATGCTGCGACCACCCTGTCCGTGCAGGTGGTAGTCGTCCACTATAATGTCCCAGCCATTGCCCTATACCCTGTGCAAATGCATCCTGCCCATGCCACCCTGTCCGGGCCATACCCACAATACCTTGCTCCTCATTATGCACATTGGCAGTCTAATGCTGGAAACTCTCTGGAACTCGCTCCCCCCAGATCTCCACCTAGAGCCCTCCCTCAAAACCTTCAAAGCAAATTTAAAAACCCACCTATTCTGTCTATCTTTTGACCTTCCTCCTCCAATCTCCCCTCTCTCCCCTCCCCCCGTCTCCCCCCCCCCCCCCGGTGATGCTTGCTAGTCTATCTTCTCCTGTTGCCTCTCCTATTTTTTTTTTCTTAATCTCGTTTTAATTCTTTCCTTTCCTATCAAATAATGGCATTCTTTTCTAACTTTAGCAGCCTTTTTTTGTTATAAACCGCTCAGACACTGTTGTGATGAGTGGTATATTAAGCATCCTAATAAACAATAAACAATAAAAGCAATGTGGGCTCAGTAAGGTGTAGGCAGCCACAACACACTGGATAGACAGACACACACTCCCACACCTATGCCAACATTGTGCAAATAGAGAGGTTTGTGGCAGCCCTGGCCACCACACCAGTCCTGGGCACAGTGTGGGCATTACTATGACATTCAATACTGTTAGGGTCGCTCCCCGGGATGGTAAATCTCACTATTAAAGAGAAAGAGGCAATTAAATCATTACAGAAAACTAATAACATCATCATAAAGCCGTCAGATAAAAGAGGTGTCATTGTTATTTTAGACAAAGACTTCTATATCAATGAGATTCAGAGGAAACTAAGAGATACCACCTTTTATACTCATTTGTATGATGATCCTACTGCTTCTTTGAAAAGATCCATTGACAATTTAGTTTTAATTGCTTTTGAATTTGGACATCTCACAGAAAAAGATTTTCCGGTAATTCCTACAATTTATATGAATCCTAAAATTCATAAATCTTTAGATAATCCTCGGGGATGACCCATTGTGTCAGCCATTGGATCTCTATTAGAACCAATTTCACAACTTATGGATGTGCTTTTGCGGCCTTATGTTTAAGAAATGTGGTCTTATGTCCGAGATTCATCGCATGCCATTCATATCCTTTCTTCAATACAAGACTTCAACCCAGGGTTACTTTTAGGGATATGTTTACTAAACTGCGGTAAACGTACATAACGCGCATTGTGTAACGTTAACGATCATTAGCGCATCATAACGCACGTTATGTAGCGTTAACGATAATTAGTGTGTCATAACACGCGTTATGACACGCTAACGATCGTAATGCTCCGCGGCGCGGTAAAACACCGCAGAAGGTGGAGAGAGAACGGAGAGAAGGGGTCAATGGGCGGAGAGTGGGCGGGGAGAGGCTCCCCTCACACTAACGCTCTGAATTTCAGGGCTGAATTCCAATGCGAATGAAAACCTGCCTTTAAAGGCACATTACAGGGGAGAGAAACCATTTCAGTGTCAGCAATTTACAGCCCAGGCAGGGAAACCAAAAAACAGTGATAAGTGTGATACATGTGCACAGAACAAAAGGGCACAGAAACACTGAAAATGACCCCAACAAACTGGAAAAAAACAATAACCAATCTGGCCAATAATGGTATCAATGAGAAACATCAACCCCTCCCCCCCCCCCGAGTAAGCTCCATAGAACAGATATAAATCGTGGAAGAGTCTATACTCTGTCACCATACAAGGTGAATGAGCCCACAGTGACATAGCGCTGCTCAGGGTTTCCCCCACCATCGGACAGGTGCACATGTCCCGCAACATCAGGGTGGACATGTTGGAACGGCAACTGGACAGATGCCGGAGAAGGGGATACAGAGGGCCGCAGGAGGCATATGCTGTTGTGGAGCTGGGCCACAGTGCGGACTAGGGTGATGCCTAGGTGGCCCATACGAATGCTGAAACAGCGGAGCAGCCAGACAGCAACTGCTGAAGGTCCAACATCGGCACGAGTGGGTTTCCCAAAGTGTCACAGGGGATAGTACCCAACAGCTACCCCCAAGGGCACGGAACTTGGCAGTCAGGGCGGGGCGGGGGGGGGAGCGTGGACGTCTACGCTCCCCCTACCCCAGAACACGCACCCTAGGCAGCCGCCTACCTGCACACTAGATGGCCTGAGACTGCGCACCACCAGCTCCACCAGCAGAAGGGCATGTCAGCATGGTGGCTGAGGGATACTGGTGGTGGAGGGGGCAGTGGCAGCTGCCCAGAGCAGACCGTGGCCTAGCCCTGTGTAGGTGGGTGCTATGCACTGCAACAGACAGGCCCTGTCTGACCAACAGTCATGGTATCACCAGAGAATGCACCATCTCTGTGATAACATGGTGGTGCAGTGCACAAAACCAGTGTATTCAGAAGCAGAAAGTCACAGGTTCAAGTCCCAGCTGTGGTTTCCGCCAACCCAGTCCTCATATTTTACCCACTACTATAACGTGCTAATACAGACAGCACCTTTATTGCAGATGACGTAAACATGCCCAAGACACCTACATTTTACCCTACAGAGCACAGACACCATAAACATGCACATTACCTAGAGCAGAGCCTCCCAAATGCAGTCCTGGAGGGCCAAACACCATTCCGGTTCCATGCTGCCTCTGATAAAGATGCCTGTGTTGCATTTCTATGCGCCACCCCCATGGTATGCAGATGTATCTCATGCATATTCATGAGGGACAGCATGAAAATCCGAACAGTGTTTTGCACCGCAGGACTGGAGTTGGGAACCTCTGCCGTAAAAAGCAGCAGCCAACAGGGGCAGACACACCAGCACCCACAGGCCCCATTATCCAAAGCCTCCTGGAGAGGCAGGACTTTGGGCTCTGCATGCATCTCCCAATACTAGCACTTGCATACCTTAGTAATGCCACCCTAAACCTGGGAATATGGTACACAGCTATCAAAAGGTTGCTATGATTACTGGCAGATAGCAATTCCTAGGTTAAGTACAATTTTCGGAGTGAGGTGCATCATAGCAACCTTTCTGATGTCTGTGGAGTGTGCTACAGGTCTTGTGTCTGACAGTGTTTACCAATCTGGGGGGTGACTCCTACAGTATTGCGTACCATAGCCATGCCTGCACTGTGCCCAGGACTGGTGTGGTTGCCTGGGCTGCCCAACACCTCTATAGTTGCACAATGCTGGCATAGGTGTGGGGAGTGTGTGTCTGTCTATCCAGTGCGTGGTGGCTGCCAACACCCTCCACAGCCCACACTGCTAGCACTGTTGCCAGTATTGGCCTGCCAATGTGCATAATGAGGAGCAAGGTACTGTGGGAATAGCCTGGATAGGGTGGCCTGGCCTGGCCGCATCTGCACAGGGAATAGGGCAATGGCCGGACATTGTAGTGCCCGGTACCACCTGCACGGACAGGGTGGCCATAGCATGTCCTGCTGGGAGGTCACTCTCACCCTGACTGAGCAGTGACCATGGCATGGCTAGGTTCCCCCATAGTGCTATATAGTATTTTTCTTGTGTGATATTTATGGGTTTTCTTTTGGTGCCTAATCACTGATTTATCTGCTTGGTGTGTATGTTGATATCCCCGTTTTGGGTACATGCATTTCCTCTAGAACCATGCACTGTAGACTAGCTGGCGGATTGTCTGCAGCTAGTATGTGTCTTGCTGGAACACGGTGCAGCGGCTGGAGGCTTGCTGCTGGAGAATGTCAGATAATGGTGGGGGGCAGCTGAACATTTCCAGACCTGCCGTCTGTCTGCTATTGTGTTATGGATGTGTACTGCTCTGCATTGTCTGCCCTGTAGGGTGTTTGTGCCCTAGCAGGATTGGGGTGAGGGTTCTCTCTACTGCCACCATTGCAGGGGGGTAGAAAGTGGATCTGTGGGAGGGAGATCCTGTCCCCCACCCTAAGCCCCAGAGGGTGGGTTGGGTAGTGGTATGTAATCTCCCTGGTAACCACAGCAGAATGTGTGTGTGGGGCCGTGCAGTCCTCCTGTAGCCAGCCAGGTGTTTATTAGCAGCTCTAGCCCACTGGTTACTTCACTGCCCATGGAGCCAGAGGTCATGGGTTCACAACCCACAGTGGGGTTCATCGATAGGGCTGTCTTAGGCATTGTCTATTTTTATTGTATATTAGTGCTGCCAGCAGAACCACCCTCAAGGTACTGTCACCTTAGGGTGGCTCATAAGGCGCCCTATAGGGCGTCCTATACGTCGCCCTATAGGGCGCCCTATACGTCGCCCTATAGGGCGTACTATACGTCGCCCTATAGGGCGCTTTATACGGCGCCCTATAAAGCATCTTATAAGGTGCCTTATATGCTGTCCTTTAGGGGACATTATAGGGTGCCTTGGCAGACAGCACACTTTATAATGTGCCCTATGGAGTGCCTTCTAGGGTGCCTTATGTGGCACCTTAGGTTACGCCACTGTGAGGGTGTGTTTGCCAGCAGCACTATTACAGTACAACTACACTTCCTCACAGCCCAATACTTAACCCTTTCCAGGCCAAGCCCAAAACTTTTGGGATCCAAACTTCTGCCTAAATATTCCTATCAAATTGTATATAATACATGACCATGGCAGAGGGAACGTCACTATTGGGACATATTGAATAAGACAGGTACAATTTTCCTGACATATGCAAACATTAACTCGGCTGCAGACTGTGGATTAAAATATTATAGTAGGCTTTCAAAGGGTTACACATGAAGCTTCAGCCAGCCTTATTCATTAGGCACACTGGGGAATCTAACCCATGACGCTTGTACCATCGGTCTGTGTAGTAACCATTGTGCTACAGCTCTGTTTCTGTATTTGGGTTTCTGCGCACCTTCTTACGCTTAACGCGCAGTAACGCGCCCTGTAACAATCGTTGCTGCGCGGCGTGTTATAACGCGCGTTATCACTAACGATGTACTGCCCATGTCCTTTTTTGGCACTTCTTCCACTAACGCGGCCCCTGACGCGAATCACACTAACGTAGTTTAGTAAATATACCCCTTAGTTACGCTTGATATAGAATCATTATACACAAACATACCACAGATGGAAGCTTTAAAAGTAGTTGAGCAATACCTATGTAATAGGAAAATACATAAGCGTATTCCAACAACGTTTCTAATAGACCTAGCTCGTATGGATGGCCCTTTGTGAAAATTATTTCTGTTTTCGAAACTTGTTTTATAAACAGGTCAAAGGGGTTGCGATGGGCTCCTCTATGGCCCCAGATGTCACAAATCTATATGTTTTTAAATTTGAAGAGACATATAAAAAATTGTTGGGATATTTTGGCATAGGGATAGTTTTGCTCCTTCAGCTGCTATCTGTGACTATAATCCTGGCCTGCCTGCAGTTTGCACGATGATACAAGAAGATCCTGTGGGCTATCCAAGAAAGTATATGCTACAAGAGAGCTTTGCGGCCTGCTGCAGCCTGGAGGTCTTGCTTTGAGTAGAAGTACACAGAGTCAGGCTCAGAGGAAAAATACAGGTCATCTCAGAGAAATAATTAGCAGAAAACATACTTTCAGCCTTGAAGAAAAGAAAATGTAATTTAGCACCAGGAGATGAAAGACCATAAACGGGCCCAAGGAATGCAGGAAAGATTTGCTCCACAACTCAGATAAGAAGCACAATTAAGCAAAGACCAGAAGACCTTGGGAGCACCAGCTGTAGAGAGAGCAGCCCTAAGGCATAATTGGCATAATTCATGGGAGGGGGCCTCAAAGAAGGAGTTCTAGCAAAGTTTTCTTTCCTTGCAAGTAACTCTGACTTTTACAGAATAACTGAGGATGACATCAGACTTTCTAGAAGTTTGTGACAGAGAATATCTATATAAGGAGACGGCTCCATAACTCAGTGGGCAATCTGCTCTCTGATCCTGGGCAGAGAGGGGGTTGCCTGTCACATTTCTCAGACAGAGTCTTTTGCTCTCTGCATTGGTGATTTATTTTGCTTTTGGTATACCAAATAAAGAAGCTTTGCATTTGAGCAGAAGTTTGTCTTGAGTAATTTGTTGGTGATTGGTGATATCAGAAAAAAACATTTGTTGTGGGATACAGGGCCCCACAAAACAGTCCTTTTAAAACATATATAAAATTATGGATTAGATATATAGATGACGTCTTTATATTGTGGGATGGAACGATAGATCTTTTAATGAAATTTAATGAATGGATCAATACCTGTGATGACAACATATGTTTTCAAGTTACCTTTGATGAATGTCAAATACCATATTTAGATTTACTAATTAAGAAGACAGAAAAGAGATTTATCACTACACTGTATAGAAAACCTACAGACAGAAATCAATTACTTCACTTTCACAGTTTTCACAACTCTGCTCTAAAACATAATTTACCTGTTGGCCAGTTTTTAAGGGCGTGTAGGATATGAACCTCTGATCAGGATTTTGAAAAGCAGTCAGGCATTATGAAAGTTAGATTCAGAGTTAGATATTACCCTCATTATTACATTAATAAAGCATATAATAGAGCTTGCCAATATCCTTGACATGAATTATTACAGCAACAGAAAAAGACAGTGATGTTGGTATAGTGTTCCCTTTATTGTATTCTTACCAATCTCGTTGACTAGAAAATATAATAAAAAAAACATTGGTACTTGATCCAAACCCTTCCAGGATTCCAAGATTTGAAATTAACAATAGCCCTTAAGCACAATATCAATTTTCGCAATATGCTAGTACCATCGGCATTAACCGTGGTAGATCGGACCCGGTGCCCTATCCTTCCAGCCCATCCACCACCTCCTTTCCACCCCCCCTCACTACCCATCCTCTGCCTCACCAGCCATACAATTAGCAAAGTGACCTCGACTCTGCTTCGGCCGTGTCCTGCCACCGGCTAACTTCCTACCGCCCTTTTCCCGACCTCGCCATGTGACTAGCAAAGGCCAGCCAGGGCTTATCCGGGTCGTGGGCACCCCGCCCACGCCCAAGTATGTCCTAAAGGCTCCGACCCCCGGAGACCTCCGGGATCCCGCCTTTCGCCCCCCCCCCCCAACTGCGACACCCCACAAAACCACCATATCCCTATATAGAGATAAGAGGGAGGGGGGGAGGGAAGCCAGACCGCCGCACAGCCACCGCTAGAAAGAAGGAAACCGCCAGCCCCTTTCACTTTTAAAACTTCGGGCATGCCGGCTCCTTCTCATTGACTCAGCTCCTCGCGCTCTGCGGAGCCAATGATTTTAAATGACGCTGCCAGCGTCAGCTGCATCATGTTCCCTTCGCCCGCTCCCCTTCCCCCCTCCAAGACAGAAGCAGGGCGCCGGGACCGGGCCGAGCACCTGAGTTACCGGCGTCCTCCGGGACCCTGCCCGAGTACTTTCCATAACCGTGGTAGATCAGACCCGGTGCCCAATCCTTCCAGCCCATCCACCACCTCCTTTCCACCCCCCCCCCCTCACTACCCATCCTCTGCCTCTCCTTAAAAAATCACACATAGAACTTCTTACTGGGAATAACCAACTGGTCGCAGCTTTATTATAATTGTAAACAAATGAACATTACAAACCAGAACAATCCTCTTAACAATCTCCTAACAGCGGAGCAATGCCTCACCAGCCATACAATTAGCAAAGTGACCTCGCCTCCGCTTCTGCCACCGGCCAACTTCCTACCATCCTTTCCCCGACCTCGCCATGTGACTAGCAAAGGTCAGCCAGGGCTTATCTGGGTCATGGGCACCCCGCCCCCGCCCAAGTATGTCCTAAAGGCTCCGTACCCCGGAGACCTCCGGGATCCCGCCACCGGCACAGGTGACATTAATGTCCATGTGCTGCCCCCTACTTCCTAGCTGCGACCAGTCAGCCTCCCGCTGCGCTACCCCTTCCAAGACCTCTTGCCAATCATTCAAAAGCAAATCGACACCCACTGGGGATAAATGTATGCCATCCTGCCGGTACAACCCGGCACAAGTAACCTCCACCCAAGGATGTAAAACTTGAATTCCACACTGCTCACTTATCCATTGCCCTATCTGTCGATTTATTTTTGTGAGACCCCGCGACCAGCGCTGCTGTGCCTGGAAAGCAGGCCTTGGAATAATGTCGGACCATATTAACACTACCCCTGGGAACATGCGCAGCACAATTGCCAAATCCCGCTTTACTGCTCTGATGAGCTGCTTACAAGTCCATGCTGTTAGGTCGTTGCCACCTAGATGCAAAAGTACAAACTTCGGCTTGCTCTTCACTCGCTCGTGGTGCCGCAGCAAAGGCATGAGCTGAGTCCACCGCAGCCCTCGCTCACCCAGCCATATAATCGACACCAGAGCTGGATCAAGTCCCAGGTTAGGCCCAAACGGTCTCACTGCCGCTCGCCGACCTGCCCAGAAAATGTAGGAATGCCCAATCAGCCAACAACTTTGAGCATTCCTTTCCTCATCTGCAAAAGAAAATACCAATCAATCTCCGTAATAGGTGTCCCCTCCCACCCATCATAAACGAACATAACCCCGGAAAGCCCGAGAACGCCATCTCCCGATATTCTGTATGTCCTGTTGTGACAGTCCCGCCGCAGCAGCACTGGTTGGCGTGCCTATGCGAAAGGAATGTGCCGCAAAATGCTCCGGGCATTCGCCCACGAACCTCAGGGCCATCCTCAACACTGCCACTACTTGAAAACGCGTTAGCAGCCGCTTATTCACATGCAGGAATAACCCTCCATCCACTGCCAGGCACACTCGTAAATACTCTTGCATTGTGGCTACCGGGCATGTTGACAATCCCCCAATCCCACTCAGCCGCACCCACAAACCCTTCCCTTGTTGATCCGTCTTGGATTTTGCCAATAAAACTCTTAACTGTCCCCGCTCAAGGCAGACAAGCTGACATTGCACAATCCCGACTGCTCCGTCCCTGTTCGAGTTTGGCACCAGTTCCCCCATCCTAAAGGCACCAAAAAATGCAAGACTAAAAACTGCCTGAAATAGAACAGCCTCATACTGAGACGAAGCCATCGCAGGCAACGACTTGCATAACCTCTCCAACAAATCATGTGTGATCGGCCTCCGAGCATCCGGATGCGCAGGTGCCACTCACCCCCACCCTTGAAGCAGCTTGCGGGCTAGGAATCCCTCTACAGGGAAGTCCCAACCAACCGCTTTCGCAAAAAATTCAAAACCCGCCAGGTGGCTACGCACTGAAGATCGAACCAATCCATTGGCTTTAGCCCAAACTACATACTGGCCCATCAACTGAGCGGGTACCGCTCCGTACTGCCACCCACAGCTTTCCAGAAAGGCCACCACTTTTTCACATCCTCGCAGATACGCTGCCCATGTCCCAGCAGCAACGGAACTCCACAGCAATTCCTTCATCCCGGGTGGCCAAGACTCCATAACTTCCACGGGACCGCGCCTCCTTCCGCATCCGCTTCTGGAGCCAGTCTTCGAAATTGATCCCACTTGAAACGGGAAAGAGCATCCGCAATCTCATTAGAGTGCCCTGGTATATGTCTAGCCCTCAGTGACACATTCAAACGTAAGCATGCCAAAACCACTTCCCTCATCAGGTTCGCTACCTGGACACAATGTGGCGTGTAATGATTCACCACACTGACCACCGTTTCATTATCACACCACCATACCACCCTTCTATTACGCAGTCTTTCCGGCCACAACTCCAAGGCCAATAACATGGGAAACAGCTCTAAGAACGTTATATTGCTGGTGAGTCGCGACTCGTGCCATGCTTGCGGCCATCGCTCCGCACACCACGACCCCACGAAAAAAATACCCAAACCTATGCCACCCGCCGCATCAGTGTTCAATTGCAAATCCACACTACTGAGTTCTGCCTCCATCAAGACTGTAGTCCCATTAAATTCCTCCAAAAAGACTTTCCAGATGATGTGGCCTGCACACTCCCGCCGTAGATGCAGCTAACCGACGCAGGAATACCCTTCCCATTGGGATCACCCGACAAGCAAAATTTAACAATCCTATCAACACTTGCATCTCCTTCAATGTTAGTTTTGATGCTGTCAATACATTGGCCACCAACACGCGTAATCTCCTAACTTTTTCTTGAGGAAGACGCGCCACCATTAATTCAGAATCCAGTTCCACTCCGAGAAATGTGATCCTTGTGGCAGGGCCCTCCGTCTTATCTTTTGCAAGAGGCACTCCTAATTCCTGCGACAATTCTACGAAACCTTCCAGAAAGTCACGACACTCCTCCGATTGCGCCGACCCAACAAATAAAAAATCATCCAAATAGTGCACCACCTTCGCTTTACCCATCTTGCGCTCTACTGCCCACTGCAGGAAGGTACTGAATTTTTCAAAGTATGCACAAGACACTGCACAGCCCATTGGCATGCATTTATCAAAATAAATTCCGTCTTCGAAATGAAAACCTAAGAGATAGAAGGAGGAAGGGTGCACTGGCAGCAGCCTGAATGCCGATTCAATATCCACTTTCGCCATTTTAGCCCTATGACCTGCTTCCCTCACCAACTCAACCGCCTTATCGAACGACGCGTATCATATGGTACACAATTCACGTGGGATGTAGTCATTGACTGACTCGCCTATCGGGCTAGACAAATTATGTATCAACCGGAATTTCCCAGGCTCTTTTTTAGGTATTATTCCTAACGGTGAGACTACCATCCTCGCGAATGGCTGTATCCTAAAAGGGCCCGTTACTCTCCCTAGCTTCAACTCCTCTTTCAACTTCTCCCTCACCACCGGCGCGAAGAGCCGAACTGAAAGCAAATTCCGCGCCACCGTCCCTTCCACCTGCCTACAAACTGGAATCACAAAACCAAAATTAAAACCCGAATACAAAACCTCTATATCCCTTCGCCTAGGGTATTGGTCCAGCCACCCGTTTAACACCTCCACCCGAATCGGCATGGGGCGAGGCCAAATAACTCCTCATTGCTTAGCGCCAGGCGCGGGAGACTGAGAAACCCCTTTTTTAAGGCATTTGATTGCGGGATGGGCTCCACCACAAATGGAGCACACGTGTCTAAATTTGCAGTCTGGAAAAGGGCACGAGGTCTTGTTAAACCTCCAGCATACATCGCCTGTTCCACTTCCTCCTGCTCGCTGCTGCTCGATGCTCCCTCCCCCGCGAAAGGAATGGCCCACTCCCGCATTAACCCCCACTGCGCTTTTTGCCCCACCCCCTCCACCCCCGCTCACCTTGGCCGACATCTGGGTCAACCATAAATTAATGTCCTGCATGCCCCACGACACCAATCTTCCATCTTGTCTCTTCCATCTTGTCTCTGAATTTTTCGTCATAGTTTAACCATGACCACCCTTCGTGCGTCTGCGAAGCTTCCAAAATTGAATCAGCATAAGATAACAGCATCTCGTATTGCTCAGGATAATGCTGTCCCCAAACACTCGCCAAACGCAAAAAGGCTCGGGTCCAGTTAACTACATTTCGTGAAACTTTTTTAACGCGCCCAGCCTTCTCGTCCTCCTTACGCTTCTTCCTACTTCCCCCCAAACGCTTCTGGCCCTCTAACAGTCGGAAAATATTGATATAACGATGCTTCTTAATTCTTTGCCGCAACTTCTTCGGAACTCCCTCCCATAACTCCGAGATAGCCACCGCTGTAGGAGCTCCTTGCGCTTGCCTCCCTCCTGCAACCCTCTTTCTGCTCCTTCCTTGATGCCTACCATCATCTGACGATGAAGACGAGGACAACAAATCTGAGGACGACAACTATGCCGATGAGCTCGACCTGTGACGCCTCCTACAGGAATGCCTCCGTTTTTTACTCCCTTTTCCTTTCTTTTTTCCCCACTCAATACCCTTCTCCCAACCCTCCTCCCTTGCCTCCTGTAACTCACCCGACACACCTGCTGCGGTCGCCACCACTTCCAAAGGACTCACATCCGCTGGGCTGAGTTCATCATCCTGCCGCTGTCCAACCTCCTCTCGGGATGCAACCACACTTGACACCGTCTGATGCCTTGCAGAATTCCCCAGTTCCACATGCCCAGCTTGCTGCTGTCCTCCACCTCTTTCATATCCTCCTGTTTCTCGTGCCGTGGCCTGCAACTGCATCGCTGGAACCTGTGGAGACAGAATAGGAAAAGGAGGGAGCGGAACAGCAGGGGGCCAACCAGGGTGCCACGCCTCCAACCATTCAGCTCTTGAGGAACCTTGACCACCCCCCAACCAGTGCGCCCATGCTGGATGGCCACCCCAGACCCCATAGCTGTTTTGGCCTGTTTTCCCACCCATGAGGGACGCCATGCTTCTACCAGCCAAATTGTATGGTTCCCCAAACCCCGCCATAGACCCCAACCCCTGATCCCCGCTGCCCCACCTCCCTTGTGCAGCATTCCAATGCACCTGTTCTGTCCCCCTTTCCCTGTCCACCTCTCTCCCATCCCTAACAGCTTCTTGCTCCCCGCTATTTGCAAGCACCACCTCCGAACCGGCCCCCCTACCCACAGACTGCGGCTGCCCTCGCCTTCTTGGCCCCCAGAACCTGGACCCCGTACACCCTTTGTCCTTCGCCGATGTAGGTCCCCCCCGCCCTCGATGAGGCCCTTTTGCCCGTGCATGACTCCTACTCGAAGTCCCCTGGCGCCCACGCCCACCACGACTGCTCTCCCCCTCCAAAACCTCCTCAATCACCCTTCCCCCATTTAGGGTCTGCGAGCCCCGCCCACGCACGCTCCCCCTCCCCCTGCTGGGTCCCCGTGCTCTGGCCCGCTCCCCTCCCTGAGCCATCTAGCAGCCTGTAATCTGCCTGCTTCTTGAGGCTAAATATGTCACACTCTGCAAACCCCACACTACTGCTTTTATTCCTATATTCTTATTGTGTTTTTTTTTTTTTAAAGCGCAATAAGCTTTTTCATCCCTGGTTCTGACAAAAGCTTAGAAAGGATTACTTGCCTTTTATGGGCCCCTCCGCTCTCCACACCTACTGCCTCAGCTCTGTTCCCTTCTCCTCTCTTCACTCGCACTCCAGCTCAGGGCCTTTGCACATGGAGCACCTCCCACACCGCGTCCGCTCCCGCTCCCAACGCGGTACCTCACAGCACTGCTGTCTCCACTCCTCGCTCGCCGATCGCCTCTGAAACGCCAACAAAATGCCAACGCCGACTAGCCGAGACCCACTAACACTGTACCCCTGTAAGCCAAGCCGGACCGCCGCAAAGCCACCGCTAGAAAGAAGGAAACCGCCAGCCCCTTTCACTTTTAAAACTTCGGGCATGCCGGCTCCTTCTCATTGGCTCCGCTCCTCACTCGCGCTCTGCGGAGCCAATGATTTTAAATGACGCTGCCAGCGTCAGCCGCATCACGTTCCCTTCGCCCGCTCCCCTTCCGCCCTCCAAGACAGAAGCAGGGCGCCAGGACCAGGCCGAACACCTCGGTTACCGGCGTCCTCCGGGACCCTGCCTGAGTACTTTCCATTACCGAAAGCAAATTTCTTCCAAAAGTTAAAGGACATTTTCAATGTGGTCATTGCTCCATGTGTGTCCATGTGTTAACGGTCAGGAAACAATACATCCACCCCACAAGTAGCCATATTTTTTATATAGATGATTTCTCTAATTGTCTTACGAGTCATGTCATCTATGTAATACAATGCCCCTGTAATAAATTATATATAGGCAAGACTAATCATCCCATTCGTAACAGAATCATAGAACATAGGAGTTGTATCAGGAGAGGGATGATGGATAAACCTTTGGTTAACCACTGGCAAGAGCTAAGACATAAAATATCTGACTTAAAATTGTTTGTCATCAAAAAAGTTAATTGAATTGGAGAGGAGGGGATGTGGACAAAACCATTCGGCGTTTAGAAGAGCATTACATTTTTGCCCTAAATAGCTTACATCCTAATGGATTAAATATGGACAGGGATCTGTCTGTTTTCCTTTAATTGCAAGATAATTTATGATATGTTTTTAGAGTATAGCCTCATTTTTTTCTTAAAAGTTTTTCCTAATAAGTTCTACTTAAAAGTTTTGTGATTATAGATACACAGAGTCCATTTTAGAGTTTGGTATAAGAAGAGTCATTTTTATATATACAGTTTTTTACATATACTGACTATCAATTTGTACAAGTGTCCATTGCATATAATATATATTTTTTAATCTTTATGTATGTTACAGTCGTATTTTTGTCACCTGATTTTTAGTACCCATATACGTAGGGTTTTATTCTGCACAAAATATCAAGAAGGGTCATATTTTACACATTTATGTATTTCAAACACATATGGTTTTTAGATTAGACGGGTACCAGTACCCATTAAATGTATATAGACATATAACTCTTATCATAACACTTGTGGATATCCCTAGTTATATAAACGTATCTAGAAGAATCATATTTTATATACTTACAAATTTTTTAAAGAAATCAATAACACAATTTGTGGGATGAGTCTAATACATGTTTATTAGTTGGATTCATAGTTTCAATTTATTTATACGCGTCCTTCTTTCACATCAGACCTTTGAAAGGAAGAGAGGAGAAGGGTAAAATTTGCATAGTATAGTCCTACACGTCATCTCATTAATTGTTCCCACATAAATTACTACTCCGGTTTAGGGCGCAGACGTCGGCGTTTTTGGCTTTAACAGCCGTTTGAATAAGTGAGACACATCAGTTTTTCAACAGTTAGTCTGTAAAACGTAAGTAATACATCAATTTTAACCCACCTTGTATTTTGCAATTGATACTAAGAATCGTTTGACCGTTATAAGGAATGTTATAAGGCACGTTATAAGGCACCTTATTAGGCACAGTACAAGGCATGTGCCTTAACGTGCCTTGTACTGTGCCTAACAAGGTGCCTTATAATGTGCCTTATACTGTGCCCTGTAACGTGCCTTATAAGGTGCCTTGTACTGTGCCTAATTAGGAGCCTTATAATGCCTTATAGGGATTGCCGGCAACTGTGATGAGGGTACTATGGGCTGGCAGCACGGATCTGCAAAGATATGACTGTCACAGGCAAGCAAAATATCTGCCTTGGACAGGAGGGAATGATGAGAAATTGAACCCATGACCTCCACCTAGAATGTCAGCGTACTAAACAGTAGTCTATACCTCTATGGCCTGTTACACAGCAATGGCTGGGTACAGAAGGACTACAGGTCACTGCACAAACCGTCTGCTCTGTGTGCCAGGATAGGGTAACCCCACCAGCACCCATGATGCATTGCACATGCAGAACAGTGGCGTACAGCTGACAACCAAAGGGGATCTGCACCTCCCCAGTTCTGCAGCGTGGTAAGACGGACTGACAGTGCGTGATACTGGCACAGAGTAGCTACAGACCATGCCATTGTGCAGGTTCCATGTTCACCTTGAGGGATAGGATGGGTGCCCAGCATTAGGTCCACAGTACAGGTGGTGCTAGAGATAGGTCCTGCTGCACATTTCCAGCACTGCCAGTTTGTGGCAGATGTTCCCAGCAGTGCAGCTAAAGGTACATCTGTTCCAGCTGTGTTCTTCAGTCACATGTGAGACCGGACACCACCTAGATTAGGGCATACCCGGTGTTAAGGCCTGGCTGCCATGTGTACCTGTTACCAGAGCAGTGGGGTATCTAGACTCACATGAGGGCTATGTAGCACTGCCATTATGGGTCTAAGTGGTATGTGCTATATACCCCAAGGGGTCTCAATCACCCCTTTTACAGATAAGAGTGTGGTGGAAAAGATAGGACCCTGCAGAATAACTACAGTACGAGCAGCCACAGTCCTGCTGGCGGATGACAGCCCTCCAGGGATACTGGGCCAGTGCCATACCTGTGACCATTGCAGACCAGCAATGATGCTTGGAGGAGACAGGGGAAGGCTCTTGTAACTCACCTGCAGCATCCTACAAGGTGTTCCCACCATGCACAGGCAAACTGCAGACAGCCCACTAACCAGTCCATAGTGCATGCTCAGAAAGAAACCCTATGCACCCAGAGATGGGATGCACAGCACAGACACCAAGCAGGTATCTCTGTGATTGGGCCCCAAAACTGGGAACACACAGATATCACTAGAAACAAATAATACGTTGCATCTGTGGGAACATAGACATGCCATGGTCACTGCATGGTCAGAGTGAGAGTGACCCCCCCAGTGTGACATGCTGTGGCCACCCTGTCCATGCAGGTGGTGGTCGAGCACTACAGTGTCCCAGCCATTGCCCTCCACCCTGTGAAGATGCATCCTGGCCAATCCGCCCTGTCTGGGCCATACCCACAATAACTTGCTCCTCATTATGCACATTTGCAGGCTAACACTGGAAGCAGTGTAAGCAATGTGGGCTCAGTGAGGTGTTGGCAGACACAAAACAATGGAGAGACATACGCACACTCCCACACCTATCTCAGCATTGTGCAGAGATGGAGGTGGTTGACAACCCTAGCCGCTGCACTGGTCCTGATCACAGTTCCGACATTGCTAATCTGTGCAATGGGTAGTAGTAGTGCTCAGGTGATAACTGCAGCTCTGTGCTGGGGCCAAGAGCCTGGCAGTCCATGAAGCTGTGGATAGTGGAGCCCTTTTGAGTGGGTGTCCGTACCCCTGTGCACAGCTGCTTTGGGGTTTGCCCATGTTGTTGTTGTGGCTGCATTGTGGGCTAAAACTATGGGGATATGCTCTGCAGGATCCACAGATGGATCCTGAACCTCTGATCCTCTGATCTTGGACATGCCGGCTGTGTGTACTGCACCACACTGTTGGCACAGCAGCTTAGTGGTCCCTGGGCTACCCTTACGTTCCTCGGCCTGACCTCTTCTGTTGCACTGCACACCATGTACTGGTACAGGGCATGTCATAGGTCCACTGCAGGTGGTGCCACCACTCCCTCCAGCACAATAACCCACCCCCTCTGCCATGTCGCCATGACCATATGGTGTTGGTGCCAGTGGTGCGCCATCCCAGGCCATCCAGGGGGCAGGTGTGGGTTCTGGGGTAGGGGTGCCTATACAGATGTCCATGCTTCCCCCGTCACTGCTTGTCAATGTTGTGCACCCCTTGGGGTGCCTGCTGGGTAATATCTCCTGGATGGGGCACTGTGGGACACAGACTCATGGGCATGTCTGACCCTGGTCAGTTGCTGTCTTGCTGGTTTCCATTTTCTGCATTCCTATGTGCCACCTCGGCAACTGCCTAGTTCACCCTGTGCCCCAGTAGCCCCTACTGCATGTCCCGCCTGCATCCCCATGCCCCATTTGCGCCATCAACTTAGTGGCCTTTCATACCAAGGCACTATGCTGTTGCTGCAAATGGAGCACTACTATCACTTTTCTGGGGCTCCCTGGCTATGCTGTACATTGCTGACCCTGAAATGGTTTCTCTCTCTTGCAAATGTGTGCTAAACGCCAGGTTTTCAGTTGCGTTAGGATTCAGCCCTTAATTTCTCCACATTAGTGTGAAAGGGGGCCTCTCCCCGCCCATTGACCCCTTCTCTCCGCCCTCTCTCCAACCTTTTCTGGACTTACCACGGCCAGGAACATTAAGGCGCGTTATGTAACGTTAAGGTGCCTTAATGTTACATAACGCGCCTTAACGTAGCCACTGCTACGTTACTGCAGATATATCTTTCCTTTTAGAGTGCAAAGACAACGGCGATTCTGGTGGATACAATTTTTCACCTTGGAAGAGAATCAAGAAATATCATATACATTAGATTGTTTGTTCTTGACAGGTAATCTTTAAATGGCCTAAAATTGTTATGTACAGTTTATCTGCGGCGGTTATGTATGGGCTGCCTAGCCACATTACAGAACTAGTAATGCAACATAGTACATAGAAATAGTACGCTGAGCGATTCCACTGATTCCTTTTTCCTGTTTTTTGTGTTAGTTAGTTTTCTTCCTTTAACATTAAAAATTTAAAATTTAAATTCCTCCGATTTGTACTGTGATAATTGGGATTTGTGAGGGGGGGGTATTAATAGGAGTACACATACTGATTACATATATACTGTTCTTCCTAATTCCCAAATGACATAGAATATATTGAACATAGAAGAGTATACAGAGGTAGGTTTGTTTATGTATTTTATGTTATTTATAGTACATTATGGGGTATGTTTACTAAACTGCGTTAGTGCGATTCGCGTTAGGAGCCGCGGTAGAGACAGAAATCCCAAATAAGGACATGGGCGGTACATCGTTACCGAGAACGCGCCGAGAACGCGCATTACAAGGCGCCATAAATGAACGAGCGCTACAGGGCATGTTACCGCGCGTTAATCTTAAGAAGGCGCGCAGGCATACAAGCATAGCAACAGAGCTGTAGCACAATGGTTACAACACTGACTGATGGTACAGGGGTCATGGGTTTGATTCCCCAGTGGACCTAATGTATAAGGCTGACTGAGGCAGCACTCTTTACATTTAAGTAGTGATTGTTGAGGCATTTGACGTGTATTTTAATTAGTGCTGCCAGCAAACACACCCTCACGGTGGCATAACCTAAGGTGCCGCATAAGGCACCCCATAACGCACTCCATAGGGCACATTATAAAGAGTACGCCAAGGCACCCTATAATGTCCCCTATAGGACACCTTATAAGGCCGTGAACAAAGCCCTGGCTGGCTGCAGAAGAACTGCACGGCACCACACAAACTGTCTGCTGTGGTTACCAGGATAGGGTTAACCCTCCCGTACCCATGATGCACTGCACATGCAAATCAGCAGACGAGAGATGGACACAAGATTGGGTATGCACCCCCACAGCACCTGGGCCTGGTAGGGGCAACAGACCATGTGTGGCACTGCCACAGAGTAGCCACAGACAGTCACATTGTGCGGGTACTGTGCCCACCCTGAGGTTGAGGTGGGGCGCCCAGCACCAGGTCCACAGCACCTTTCATGGCTGAAATGTGCCATGTAGTAAGTCCCCATCAGTGTGTGATAGGTAGTTCCATTAGAAACACCTAGGATACATCTGTGTCCTGCTGTATGTCTCAGTCATGTCTAGTTCTTATGGGCGATGATGAACCCAGAATAGTGCATATCCTGTGTTGGTGCCATGGTTACCTGCTGTAGGTGAAGAAGGGAAGGGGGGGTGTATGTACCACCAGGCAGAGTATGTACCACCACACAACCCACCCTCTGAGGCTCAGGGTGGGAAACAGGATTACCCACCAATAGATCCACAGTCTACCTCCCTGCAATGGTAGCAATAAAGGGGACCATCAACCCCAGTCCTGCTGGGGAACAGACAGAGCGGTACACATCCATAACACAATAGCAGACAGACAGCAGGCCTGGAAATGCTCAGCTGCCCCCCACCATGATCTGACTTTCTCTAGCAACAAGCCTCCAGCCGCTGCACCCTGCAAGGTGTTCAAGCAAAACACATACTAGCTGCAGACAGTCCACCAGCAAGTCCATAGTGCATGGTCCTGGAGGAGACGCATGTACCCAGAACGGGGATGTCAGCATACACACCAAGCAGATAAGTCAGTGATTGGGCTCCAAAAGAAAACCCATACATATCACATAAGAAAAATACTATATATCACTATGGGGGAACCTAGCCATGCCATGGTCACTGCTCAGTCAGGGTGAGAGTGACCACCCAGCAGGACATGCTATGGCCACCCTGTCCGTGCAGGTGGTACCGGGCACTACAATGTCCGAGCCATTGCCCTATGCCCTGTGCAGATGCGGCCAGGCCAGGCCACCCTATCCAGGCTATTCCCACAGTACCTTGCTCCTCATTATGCACATTGGCAGGCCAATACTGGCAACAGTGCTAGCAGTGTGGGCTGTGGAGGGTGTTGGCAGCCACCACACACTGGATAGACAGACACACACTCCCCACACCTATGCCAGCATTGTGCAACTATAGAGGTGTTGGGAAGCCCAGGCCACCACACCAGTCCTGGGCACAGTGCAGGCATGGCTATGGTACGCAATACTGTAGGAGTCACTCCCTAGGTTGGTAAACACTGTCAGACACAAGACCTGTAGCACACTCCACAGACATCAGAAAGGTTGCTATGATGCAGCTCACTCAGAAAATTGTACTCAACCTAGGAATTGCTATCTGCCAGTAATCATAGCAACCTTTTGATAGATGTGTACCATATTCCCAGGTTTAGGATGGCATTACTAAGGTATGCAAGTGCTAGTATTGGGAGATGCATGCAGAGCCCAAAGTCCTGCCTCTCCAGGAGGCTTTGGATAATGGGGCCTGTGGGTGCGGGTGTGTCTGCCCCTGTTGGCTGCTGCTTCCCAACTCCAGTCCTGCAGTGCCAAACACTGTTCGGGTTTTCATGCTGTCCCTCATGAATATGCATGAGATACATCTGCATACCATGGGGGTGGCGCATAGAAATGCAGCACAGGTATCTTTATCAGAGGCAGCATGGAACCGGAATGTTGTTTGGCCCTCCAGGACTGCATTTGGGAGACTCTGCTCTAGGTAATGTGCATGTTTATGGTGTCCATGCTCTGTAGGGTAAAATGTAGGTGTCTTGGGCATGTTTACGTCATCTGCAATAAAGGTGCTGTCTGTATTAGCATGTTGTAGTAGTGGGTAAAATATGGGGACTGGGTTGGCAGGAACCACAGCTGGGACTTGAACCTGTGACCCGCTGCTTCTGAATACACTGGTTTTGTGCACTGCACCACCTTGTTGTCACAGAATCAGTACATTCCTTGGTGATACCATGACTGTTCTTCAGACATGGCCCGTCTGTTGCAGTACACGGCACCCACCTACACAGGGTAGGCCACGGTCTGCTCTGGGCAGTTGCCACTGCCCCCTCCACCACCAGTATCCCTCAGCCACCATGCTGACATGTCCTTCTGCTGGTGGTGCGCAGTCTCAGGCCATCCAGTGTGCGCTAACGATCGCTAACGTTACATTACGCGTGTTATTTACCATTACCGCAGTGTAGTAAACATACTCCTATGTCTTTTCAATTTTAGGATGTTATTTCATGTGTTGTACGGTTTATACATGTACAAATTCTTTTATTGTTCTAACAAGGTACTTTGTGCTGTACTTGATTTTATAATTCCCATTTGGATTTTATAATTTTTATTAAGTCTATACGTAAATTTGTATTAATGATACTGGTACAACATTTCATTCTAAGGTATCTTATGGTTAATATGCCTGTTATTTTTAAGCTTTTAATCATTTTGTATTTATGTATTTATTATAATTGTTATATTTGTTTTTATGTATTTTAGTTAAGACAGCTTTAGCCCCTGTCACGCCACCACCACTCGCCTCTAGCTTAGAGGGGCGTGGATTTTTGAAGAAACTTTCTGCTGTATGCTTTTTCAGCTTTTTTAAAACTATTTCCCTGCAATGCCCTCTGGGAAATGTAGTCCTTATTCAGCTGTATGAGTGCACCATGCAGAAAGCTGTATTCAGGCTCAAGTAGGTAAGGCAAATGACAGAAATTTATTATTTTTATATACACAATGGTTTGATCATACCACACATAGGATTGTTGGTTCAGGACTCTTTGAAGCAAAAATTGTCCAAAACATATCCAACCACAAAATGCAGTTTTAAAGGTTCTCTCTATTGCAGGATATACAGTCTTTACCAGCAAGCTTATTGTATTCCCTTCTTAGCCTTGCTGGCTAAAGCACAAACAAAAATCACATTTAAAGTCTGTGGTAAACTTCCCTTTATAAACAAAAGGGAAACACAGCCACCCTGCTTGTGGAATAAGGGTACCTTTTTCCTGGAAGACCTTCTTTCAGGACTGGCTTGCTTTCTCTCTACATTCCCAGGTTTATAGCTTGGCACAAGGAACAGTCCATGGGTGTGTCCTCCTCAATCAGCTTCACCTCGGGCTCTCCCAGCTGCATAGGCTCTGACTCCCCACCTTGCTCACTGCTCAGCTAACAGCCTTCCGGGGAATCCTGGAGTCTCCCTTGTTCCTGGCTCCAAACTCTCCTGCAGCCATGCTACATGCCAAATAGCACTCTCTCCAGCTGGAAGGTCCGTTCCTCTGCTTTGCTCAGCCTGGCTTCCTGATTCTCTTCTCCTCCTTTCCACTAAATCATACTCTGCTCTGGATTTATACTTCCAGGGCTCTAGCTCCAACCCCACCCTACTCAGGTGATGGCAATCAGCCTGACTCCGGGCACCTGAGTGCTTGAAGCATTCACTGCCTAAAGGGTTCTGAGCCTTGTATCCTCTCCCCTTCATTCCACTAGGGAGAGCATGAAATGTGGTCCACGTGGAAGTTTTCTGATTTCTGGAGGTGTTTATGGCTTTCCTACCCTGATTTGGTGAAAGGGGGCCCTTTACTAGGGTGAATTCCCTGTCTCTTTGTCCTCCCCCAGACTCCGGATATGCCTCCTTGCCACAAGGCATAACGAAACACGGCCTGTGTCGAGCCAGTGGCTTAAGATTAAGCAATAATAGATATTCTTCCTCTGCTTTCCACGTTTTTGGACTGAGTTTGCTGATAGCATGTGGAATTGTGCTTTGTTGTTGTCTCTCCTCAAAAGATACACATCTGCACAAGCACTGAAAACTGGCAGACTCATGCATGTCGATAGACGAGCCACGTGCTACTTTCAGCTTGTTTTTAGAAACATGTATATATCCGTTATGGATGGCAGTGGCCACAGCAACAGAGATATCCCCTTGACAAAATTTGAAGATGTAGACATCTGTTCCATGCTGGGTACATGTCTCTGCCTACTATATTGCCAGCAGCAATGAGCATCTATTTACCTGCATGTTCATTTACCATTAGGAAAAACTATCTTGAATATGTGACTGTCATCTTCTCTACACTCCACAAGTGTTTAGGTGCTCAATCAAGCACTTTTATGATGCCTATTCATGCCCGGAGTAGGTATAGACATGGAAGGCACTGATCACAGGTAGAGACATGAAAGCATTTTCTAAAATTATGCATACACTTGTATCTTTTCATTATTGCTCAGGATACACCTCTGTCATGTCCCCATGTGATATGGATATGATTGCACTGGATACATGTAACTTGTTTCTATCATGTCTCCTGGGAAATTTTGTGATTCCCACATCTGAATACCCAATTTCAGACGTGCAAATCATAAACTGAGATTCTAAAATGGCCATCATAGTCAACATCTTACATGACATTCCTAAGAAAGATAACTATAAGAGCTATAACCTAGTAAAAAATTGAACTGAGGAAAATGTGAGGAAAAGCTAGTAAGAGGCTTGGATCTGCCTGTACCTTATTCCTGCCAGATTTATGCTAAATCCTGTCCTTTGAATAATGGTATCACTGACATCGCTGGATGTCTCACCACCATTTGAAATTGAACATGGCCAAAACTGAACTTCTTATGTTCCTCCCTAAACCCTCTTTCTCCTTTCCTCCTTTTTCTGTCTCTATAGATAACACTCTTCTACTTCTTGTTTCCTCAGCCTGTAATGCTGGGGTCATCTTTGACTCCTCCCTCTCCTTCTCCACACACATTCAACTGAATGCTAACACCTGTTGTTTCTTTCTCTATAATATTACCAAAATTCACCCCTTCCTTTCAGAATACACTACTAAAACACGTACGTTTGTCCACTAAAGAAGAGCAGGACCTAGGCATGGTTGGGTTTGATGATCTTAAAGTAGCTAAACAGGTAGAAAAGGCAACGGCAAAAGCTAGAAGGATGCTTGGATGCATACGGAGAGGAATGGTCAGCAGAAAAAAAGGAGGTGATAATGCCTCTGTATAAGTCTTTGGTGCAACCTCATTTGGAGTATAGCGTGCAATTCTGGAGACTGCACCTTCAAAAGGATGTTAACAGGATTGAGTCAGTGCAGAGGGTGGCTACTAAAATGATTAGTGGTCTTCATTATAAAGCATATGAGGACAGACTGAAGGATCTTAATATGTAGACCTTAGAGGAAAGGCGAGATAGAGGTGATATGATTGAGATGTTTAAATACCTCTGTGGCATAAATGTTCAGGGAGAGAGCCTCTTTCAATTGAAAGCAAGTTCTGCTATGAGGGGACATGGGATGAGGGTGAAGGGAGATATATTCAGAAGTGATATGCGGAAATATTTCTTTATGGAAAGAGTAGTGGATCCATGGAATAGTCTCCCAGTGGAGGTGGTAGATATGAGGACAGTAACTGAATTCAAAAAAGCATGGGACACAGAGGATCTCTAAAGGTAAAATGGGGACTGTTGTAGTTGTTGGTATGGAAGGACAGACTAGACAGGCCATGTGGTCTTTTTCTGTCATCATATTTCTATGTTTCTATGTATTCACTCTTCAGTTGCCTCCTCCTTGTTGGTCTCCTTCTGAGACATGTCTCTCCTTTTCAATCTGTTCAGAGCTCAGCTGTATGCCTAATCTTCTGCTAGCCCCATTATACTCATAAGACCCCTCTTTTCAAGTTACTTCATTTTCTCCCCTTCTGTTCCTGTTCCAATTCAAATTTATCCTTCAGATCTATAAAGGCATTCATTCTACTCCTACTCATTACCTTTCCTCTTTCCTCTCTCCCTACACCACTCCTCATTAACTTCTCTCTTCTAATGGCTTGCTGCTCTCTATGCCCTCTTCCTCTACTGCCAACTCCAGACTTCGATCCTTTCACCTTGCTGCTCCTTATGTCTGTAACAAACTATCTGAGTCTGTACGTCAGGCTCTATTCTGCCCATTTTGAAATCCATGCTAAAGGCTTACCTCTTTGAGGCTGCTTTTGGATCCTGATCCCTTGTTCTCCTTGTGTCTCCTTACCTTTCCCTATTTGTACCCCTATTCTCAGCTATTGTATTGCCTGTCTTGTTTAGATTGTAAGCTCTGATGAGCAAGAACCATCTTTCTACATGTATATGTACAGCGCTGCATAAGCCTTATATAGCGCTATATAAGTGAACTGATTGCTTCTATTACTTTATGCAGTACAGAAGAGCTCCACATGGGGGTTATTCTGAGGCATGGATAGTGGGTATAGACATCCTAATGGGACAACCAGTCCAAGGAATGATAAAAGTGAAGGGACAGAGTCTTTATTACACCCTTGACAACCCTTCGACACAGGCCGTGTTTCGTTACCCTTCGTCAGGCACAAAACTCTATTGAAGACCATTAAAAGTGACGGTCTTATACCATACTGTAATAAGGCTTAAATAAGAAAATATTTACACTTTCCTTGCAAAGTCACCGCTTGCAACCGTGAAGAATACAGAGTTTTGTGCCTTACAAACCCCTAACGGGACATCCATCCCCGCTATTCGTGCCGGCTCCTGCCCTGGTATAAGTTCCCTGCCAATTGTGCGGGGAAGTTATACGGGGATGGGAAAGGGGCGGCATGGGGTGGGCAGTAAGTGATCACCGGCCCTGGACATATAGGGCCGATTTTGATGTCGGCCCTGTATGTCCAGTGCTGACAAAATGTTTGGGGAAGTTATTCCACCCCTTGGGTGGAATAACTTTCTTGGATGTGTTCTTTCAGCAGCTCCGGGGTACAGAAGGAACTGGGGGGGCAAAAGTTAATTCCCCACAGCCTGATCTTGGTCTTTGGAGGCCCGTTTGGGGGTTGGGCTGTGGGGAATTAACTTTATAACAGGTGGCCAGCCTCACGGCATTTAAATGGAGCCACGGTGCCATGGCAACATGATGACATGGCACCACGGTTCCATTTAAATGCCCTGACTGAATTAGTCAGGCTTTGCTCATGATTCTGATCCCGCAGGGTTAGACATGCCCCGCAGGATCAGAATCGCGATCTCCTTTGTACGTCCAGGTCAGCTCGGACGTACAAAGGAGATGTACGTTGGGATCGGAATCAGGCTCTGTATGTTTAGTATTTATTATATCTACATTGCATTCAGAATACAGAGCTACACAGAAATTTCTTGAACTCGGAGACCCTACACACACAAGTACAATAAAGTTATACAAGTAATATAAAAAAAATTGTTGCATTTCATTTGCCTTTTTTCATTTCATTTTGCACTTTCTTTTATTAACAATGTGCATTCTTTTTCATTACATGTGTTGTTTTGCAAAAACATATTTTTCTTCTATTTCAGTTCAAATATTTTATTTCAATTATATTCATGCAGTCTAACTCATATAGTAACAGACTGATTAAACTGCAAATTTGCAGTGATATTCTCATTACAAGATTGTGGAAGTTAAGGAGGATTTAACACAAGCAGGTGTCATTGTTCCCTATGAGAACAATCACTCCATTTTAATTCGTTTTAAAAACAATCGCACAGTTCGGCACCACCTATCATGTTAAATTATCAGTTTAGTTCTTGCCTTTTCTGTTGAATAGAATGAAAAACATCTTTGCTAATCTCTCAAAGCACAAATTCAAAAACAGATGTCATTCTGTCTCTTGTGTGGAACACAAGAACTTCAAGAGCACAGCTTTCAAAGGGATATATTTGGGTATCTAAGAAATCACTGAGTTATATTCCCATGGTTGAATATCGCCTCTGTAGTAGGAATATGCATTCATTTGAAAACAAACAGCAAAATCCAAGGAATGAGGCTATTTTCAGTTCATTCCCTCTAAAACAGTGCTATTCACCCAGTCTTTGAGGACCGCAAAGGGGTCAGGCTTCAGGATATCTCTGAAAAGTATGCATGAGATAAATTTGATTACAATGGAGGTGGTATGCATGCAAACCTATCTTATCCCTATTCATTTGGGATTTCCTGAAAACTTGAACCTTTTGTGTCCCTCAATTTCCGAGGTTGAATTCCACTGCTCTACAAGAACTGGATGGGCAAGGGTCCCGAATAACCATTTGTTTGTAGTGACATCATAATCTATAGTAGTGGTTCTCAAACTAGATCTTGAGGCACACCCGGCCAGGTTAATTTTCAGGATACCTATAATGATGATGCATAAGACAGAGCTACATACGTTGAAGGCAGTACAAGCAAATGGATCTCATGCCTATTCCTTGTGGGAATTCTAAAAACCCAACTGGCTGGGTATGCCCTGAGGAGTAGGTTGAGAACCATGGGTCTATGGGTCTATCCACTTGTTCTTGGTCGACCAGCTCATGGCTCACTGCGGATTGTACCTCCAACCCTCACGAGTGGAAATTAGAAACTTGCAGCTGTAGTCACAAAAACTGCACATTCAAAGCAGCAGCCAGTGAAGAATTATTCTCTGTCAGCAGAAGGCAGAACATACCCCCTCGAAGATTCTAATGAATCAACATTTGATCTGTGTTGGTCAAATGGACTCCTCTGGGGGTATGTGTCTTCTTCTACAGCTTATAGGATAATTATTTACAGAGTTATATCATGAGTTTGTAGCTCTTGTAGCTTAGACTCAAACTCTTCAGTCTATGCTTATGGATTAAATTGCTGGTAAGACTTACAGAGTGATGCAGTCTATGGAAGAAAAATGGAAAAAACAAGAATCACTTGACCATTTTCATTTTTTTAAATTTTCTATTTATTTGCATTTAATATACTATGTCCAAATAGCAACATGAATGAAAAATAATACATGGTTAATACACCACAAAAAATAGGAAAAAGAAGTACAAGACAACCCTTCAGCCATATAAATGTTAGTCCACAATAAAGGAAAAATAGCAGGAGGGATACAGAAACACTGGCACAAAATACCATATAAAAAGGAAAACTAAACTCAAATAAGGCAGACAGAGACTAGGTTCTTCCCTAGCATTCAATTCCAAAAGTTGTTTTGGGTCAAATAACAAGTAAGGCTTATCTTTATAGGTAACATAACATCGAGAGGGAAACTTCAAGATAATCATGGCTCCAAGGGAAAGGATCCTGGCTTATAGTCCAGAAACTCCTTTCTCCTCAGCGGCACAGCTTGAGCCAAATCAGGAAATATGCAAACCAATGATCCCAAAAACTTCTCATTGAAATTCTTAAAGTATGCCCTTAAAATTAGACTTTTATCGGGTTCAAGGGTCAATGTAATCAGAAGAGTGGTTCTCACAGTGACCACCTCCACCGAGTCCTCCAAGAAACCTGTAAAGTCCCCCAGATGCTCCAGATGTGGCCTCACCACCCCGGTTGCTTGTACCCAGTGTCACATGAGTGCAGGAGATGGGAGATAGACACTCTAGGGGAATTTTAAATGTCTCCCTGAAGTATCTATGAACCATCTCCAATGGGAAAAGGACAGGGGATCTAGGAAAAATTAAAAATCTCAAATTCTTTTTATGAATTTGATTCCCTAGAAATTCTGTTTTCTTCTGTTGCAATGTCCCATCCTTAAACCTGGGCCATCTGCAGCTCCTGAAGATGTCCAAGCTCTTGTTCCACATGAGAAAGCCTCTCTGCATAGCCCACTTGAGCCCTAGAAACTGACTGAAAACCTTGTTTAACTTGTAACAAGTCTTTAGTCACAGTCCCAACAATAGTAGTAAGGGAAGAGTGTAGAGCAGCCATTGAATCCTACAGCACTTCAAGTGTGATGAGTGCAGGCTTTACCATCCCCGCACCTCTGTGAAGTTGCAGTCTTCTAGAGGTTCCGGTTGCTAGCTCAAACAACGGAGAAGACACCGCCAGCAGTACTCTGTCCTAGGTCTTGAGGAGATGCCAATGCCACCTGAGTGCCCTCTTCACTCCTCCCATTCTGGATCCTGTGGGAAGAAAGCCACAAAAGTCAAAAGTTTGCTGAGCCTTCAAGCTGGTAAAGCATAGTTACTCACCTGTAACAGGTGATCTCCGGGAACAGCGGGAATTTAGTCCTCACATATGGGTATCATCGGTACCGACGGAGCCTGCGCGGGAACACTCCCCAGCGTCCAATCAGAAAGCTTTTGGGAGCATCCCACAGCACCTGCGTGCTGCCTTCCCGCCTTTCCCAACTGCCTCTCTCCAGTTGAGTTTTAAAGCGGAGACAAAGAGAGAGAGAGGGAAAGGAAAGAGAGAGAGATAGAGAGATACAACTCCTAGGGGAGGTGGGTGGGTTGTGAGGACTAAATTCCTGCTGTTCCCGGAGATCACCTGCTACAGGTGATTAACTATGATATCTCCAGGAACAAGCAGGGATCTAGTCATCACATATGGGGACTCCCTAGCTTTGGGTGCCAGGGAGAAACCCCAGACGTTTGTGTCCCTGAGAAGGGCTCCACTTCCCCCCATGGATCTCTGGCATCCTATCAGGGATGATGGGTAGGAGTTGATTAAGTATGGAACAGGTGTTTGAGAACAGCCTGACCAAACAAGTCATCCCAGCGGGAGTCCTTGTCCAAGCAGTAATGGGCTGTGAACGTATGAACAGAGGCCCAAATGGCTGCTCGACAGATGTCGTCAATAGACACAGAGTTCAGATGAGCCATTGAGGCTGCCATGGCTCTCACATTGTGAGCTGTGACATGGCCCTCCAGAGAAAGGTTCTTACTCTGATAGGCGAAAGAAATACACTGAGCAATCCAGTTGGAAAGGTGTTCTCTTGGAGACTGGCAGTCCCAAATGAGAAGGGTCAAAAGCAACAAAGAGCTGAGAAGACTTTCTATGTTGCTATGTCCTTTGTAAATAAAAAGCCAGAGCTCTTTTACAGTCCAAGGTATGAAGATTCCTCTCTGCACTTGATGCATGAGGTCCTGGAAAAAAGACAGGTAGGTAGACCTCCTGGTTGAGGTAAAAAGACGAGACCACCTTAAGCATAAAGTGTGGATGATTCCTAAGGACTACCTTGTCATGATGAAACCTTGTATAAGATGGATTAGCTACTAGTGCTTGCAATTCACTAATGCGGCGTGCTGATGTGATTGCAATGAGAAAGATAACCTTCCAAGAAAGAAATTTCAAGGAGGTGGTAGCTAAGAGTTCAAATAGTGGCTTCATGAGCTGCCCAAGAACCAGATTCAAGTCCCATGCCACCGGAGGTGGTCTAATGGGAGGCTTAGTTAGAAGGAAGCCTCTCATGAACCTTGCTATAAGAGGATGAGAGGAAATAGGTTGTCCATTTAGAGGTTTAAGAGAAGTTGCAATAGCACTCAAATGGACTCTTACTGAATTTGTCTTAAGGCCTGCATTAGACAAATGGAGGAGATACTCCAGTAAAGATTCTAGAGGTATAGCAAGGGGGTTAAGACCCTTTTCTGAACACCAAATAGTGAACCTTTTCCACTTGAAAGCATAAGAACATCTAGTGGAAGGTTTCCTAGAAGCATAAAGAACATCTTTCACTTGCTGAGAAAGATGAAGATCTTGGAGATCTAGGCCTTCAGCAACCAAGCCCTGAGATGCAAGGACTGGGGATTGGGATGCCATAACATTCCGTTCTCCTGAGATAGGAGATCTGGCGCAGACCCTAACTCCAGGGAGGGAGCTTGAGAGAGATGTAGAAGCAGAGGGTACCACACTTGCCATGGCCAATGTGGTGCTATGAGAATCATGTGGCCTTTGTCTCTCTGAAGCTTGAAGAGGGTTTTGGGAATTAGGGGAATGGGTGGAAAGGCATATAGGGAGTCTTGACCCCAGTGAAGGAGGAAAGCATCCTTTGCCTGAGCTCCCTGAGCTGGAGTTCTGGAACAGAACCGGGGACGTTTGGCATTCCACGGACTTGCAAAGAGGTCTATATCCCGGGTTCCCCAAAGTTGAAAAATCTTGGCCACCTGGTCTGCATGCAGAGACCACTCGTGTGGAAGGAGAACTCGACTGAGTCTGTCTGCCCAAGAGTTTTGAACGCCTGGAAGATACACTGCCAGAAGATGGATGTGATGCTCTCTGGCGAGGGCCCACAGTCACAGAGCTTCGTTGCAAAGTGACAGAGAGCCTGTTCCCCCCTACTTGTTCACATAAAACATGGCTACTTGATTGTCCGTATGGATAAAGACTGTCTTGTAGCTGAGCAGGGTGTGGAACACTTGCAGAGCAAGGAAGATTGCTCTGAGCTCCAAGAGATTGATATGTAGACAACTCTCTTGTGGAGTCCAAGTACCCTGGGTGGAGAGGTCTTGTAGATGAGTTGCCCAACCCATTGAGAAGCATCTGTTGCAAGAGTTGCTTGGGGCAGAGGTTGCTGAAAGGGGGACCCCAGCAACAGGTTTTGAGTGGACTTCCACCATTGGAGAGACAAAATGTCTGACAGGCAACCTGATGCCTGGGTCCATTGGGTGGATAAAGTCCACTGAGCTGCCCTCATGTGAAGGCGAGCATATGGTACCACATGCACAGTGGATGCCATGTGGCCTAACAACTGCAACATTTCTCGAGCAGTTAAAAAGGGCTTTAGGGCTGCTTGAGAAGCTAACTGCACCAAGCGAAGGCAATGGGCTTGGGGAAGGTAGGCCCTTGCCTTTGTGGTATCCAGCAGGGCTCCTATGAACTCTAGAGATTGAGTAGGAGTTAGACTGGATTTTGGGATGTTTATGACCAGCCCTAAGTACTGAAGGATATGCATTGTGCAGGATAGAGAAGTCCTGGCCTCTGACTGTGTTGGAGCTCGAATGAGCCAGTCATCCAAGTAAGGGAAGACGAATATTCCCAGAGTGCATAGAAATGCTGCTACCACAGCCATGCATTTCATGAACACCCTTGGTGCAGAGGCCAGACCAAAAGGAAGCACCCTGTATTGGTAGTGCTTTCCTTGAAACAGGAACCGAAGGAACCTTCTGTGGGTTGGATGGATGAGAACATGGGTGTACGCATCCTTGAGATCTAGAGAACAAAGCCAATCCTGACTCTGAAGGTATGGAAGCAGAGCTCTGAGAGAAATCATTTTGAATTTCTCCTTGACCAGGAATTTGTTCAATTCTCTGAGATCTAAGATAGGTCTGTATCCCCCTGTTTTCTTTGGGATAAGAAAATAAGGGAAATAGAACCCTGTGCCCTGTTGATGAAGAGGCACTTCTTCTATTGCCCCTTGGGCAAGAAGGATGGTAACCTCCTGACTAACAGGTCGATGAAAGAGGTCGGAGAATTGAACTGCTTCACTATTGTGGGAGGGGGCATGCTTGAAAAATGAAGTTTGTACCCCTCTCTTATGATGGAGAGTGTCCAACGCTCTGCTTTTAATTGGCCCCATCTGGGAGCAAAATGGCATAACCTTCCTGGAATGGTGGATAGTTCTGGTCCTTCCAGAGCCAGAAAGGCTATGTTCTCTAGCTGAAAGTCAAAGGCCCTGAGGAGGCTGAGGCTGCTGAGCCGGTTGAGGCCTAGCAGCCTTTGCTTTCTTCTGTTTGGGTGGTCGCTGACCTTTGGTTGAAAACTGACCTGCAGAAGATGCCTGCTGACCATAAGCAGGACAAAATCTCTTCTTCTTAGAAAAAGGTGTTTTCTTGAACAACATTTTCCTAACAGTATCAGCAGTAGACTTGGATAGTCTATCCAAAGTGGAATTTTCAGCATCCATCTCATTGGCTTTTTCTTGCCAATCTTTACCAAACAGGTTCTCACCAGTACAAGGAATATTTCCCAATTTATCTTGTACCCAGAGCTCTAAATCAGATGCTTGGAGCCAAGCAATTCTACGTGCACCTATGACAATAGCCGAGGCCCTGCTTATACATTCAAAGCAGTTGAAGGCTGCACGGTTGGAGAATTTAGAGACATCTTAGGCATGTTTGAGCCAAGTGAGAAACTCCTGCCTTTTATCCTCAGAGATGAAAGGACTTAAAGTCTGTAGATGATCAGTAACTTCCTTTAGGAACATTCCCATGTAGAGACTATAGGAACTGATTCTTGCAGCAAGCATGGAAGCTTGAAAGACTCTACGTCCAAAAGCATCAAGAGTTCTGCATTCACGTCCTGGAGGATTAGAGGCATGTCTTTTTGCACTTCTTCTCATAGCAGATTCCACCACAATGGAGTGGTGGGGAAGCTGAGTTTTATGGAAACCAGGACAAGGAGGGACACGATACATAGTATCTAACCTACGAGAATGAGGAGAGGTGGTAAGCAGTGTTTCCCACATCCTCAACATGAGATCATATAGAATCTCATGAATGGGTAGGGTAGCTGCCTCCTTAGGAGTTTTGGGATATTGTAAAATATCCAACTCCTTGGCCCTTGGCTCTGTTTCAGGGGTCACAGTGATGGACAGGCCCCGAGCCACCTCTTGGATGAAGTCTTGGAAAGACATGTCCTCTGGAGGAGACATCCTGCGTTTAGGGGAGGAAGACTCCTGTGGAAGCATCATCGCTGCATCGACAGAACTTTCAGAATCCTCAGATTCTTCTGAGGAATCGAAGTATCGCCTGCCTGGATGCTCTTGCAGAGCCCGATACCCGTACCGAGCAAAATCGGTATTGGGAATAACCGGTACTGGGGAATCGGTACCGGCAGGCATCAAAGGACAGGGTACCAGCATAGCAGGTATCGATGCCGATGTCGATGCTATCGGTACCGGTTGCGATACCGATACCGATGCCGGTACCGGTGGAATTGTCTGTCGCGGTACAAGGGCGTCGATGCCACAAGGAAAGCCGCTAGACTGCGTCCTATGGACAGAATTCTCTGGTCCATAGACGCTGCCAATGCCTGTAAATCGGTACCGGTGGAAACTGCCGGTACCCCAGAGCATGGCACCAGGAGATCTGTCGAGGCTGAGCCATCGAGAACATCCTGGAACCCCGATGATGATGCTTTGGAAGCCGAAGCCTCCCGCCGGGGTAATTTTGCTGGTGCAGAATCCTCGAGGGCAACGCCAGAGGCATTGCTATGCTTAGAAGGAGATCTATCCTTTGAGGACCGACTAGACTTATGTTTAGTTACCTGAGATCCACGGGAAGAAGAAGAAGCCCTGGAGGACGTCAATGCCACCGAAGCCGCATCAGAGGGAAACAGGGTACTGAGCTTAGCAGCTCGGTTCTGTCGACCCCTTTTAGACATCATAGCACAGGACATACAATCTGTGATGGAGTGGTCAGGACCTAAACATTTTAAACACCATTCATGGGTGTCGGTGACGGAAATGGTACCGCCACATTTTGGGTACTTTTTAAAACCTGAAGCAGGTTTTTCCATATTAAGGAAATTTCTGGGCCTTAAGGCCCAAAAAGACAGGTGCATCTGAAGAAAGTAAATGAATGGAAAAATTATTTTTTTTAAAAAGAAAAGAAATACCGGCGGTACCGGTAGAGTGTCGGGGAAGGCAGTCGCGACCACAAAAAGAAATAAAGAAATAAGGAAATTCTTCTGCGGTGACAGGAACACGACCTGCTGGCTCCGTGGAAAAAGAAGAACTGGAAAGAGGCAGTTGGGAAAGGCGGGAAGGCAGCACGCAGGTGCTGTGGGATGCTCCCAAAAGCTTTCTGCATGGACGCTGGGGAGCGTTCCCGCGCAGGCTCCGTCGGTACCGACGATACCCATATGTGATGACTAGATTCCTGCTTGTTCCTGGAGATCCACCATGCCCAAGGTTAGGCTGGCTTGTTTCCTTTTCCTATGTCCCATATCAGGATAATCAAAAAAAGAGCGGTCAGAGAAGGAGAACTGCCATCTTAATTCCCCCAGCCTCTACAGTCGAATCACTTGACCATTTTCAACATTTTTGTCAAGCACTCAAGCAAATCTCTCCCATCCATATTTCTTTCAAATCACATAGCTGATGATATCATCACAAATATCATCACACTATACCAAGCAATTGCAAAACTTAATAAAAAACATTTTTTGTCAGAATCATAAATACCTCATTAGGTATGTAATACCCAATGGGTTTATTACTTGTCATTTTAAATGAAAATATAAGTGTACCTATGGTACTTTCACAATAAATTGTAATTTATAATTCATCAACTTGTCCATTTATCTTAATATTTTAATATATTTTCATGCTCAATAAAGCACTGTTGTTTTGGATACCTATGAATTCCAGTCCTGCATGAGGGGTTACTGTTGATTTTTTTTCTTTTTATGCCTTAGATTTCAGAGGAACAGGTGTTTTTGTTAGGAAGGTATAGGCTTCAGAAAGAAAAGAGGTAAAAAGAATTAGGTTTAGAGACAGAGTGGGTCTTTTAATAATGGTCGCTACTTGGCAGTCTTTGGGGTATGTTTACTAAACTGTGGTAATGCCATTTGCGTTAGGCTCTGCAGTAAAGGTACAGATGTCCATATAAAACCATGGACGGGGCATCATTATGGCAAGCCATGTCAGGTAATGCACTTTATAAGGCACATCACAGGGAAACTTATTAGGCACAGTACAAGGCACGTGCCTTGCAATATGCCTAATAACGTGCCTAATTAGGAGACTTATAATGCTTTATAAGGATTGCTAGCAACTGTGGTGAGAATACTATGGGCTTGTAACATGGATCTGCAAAGATATGACTGTCACAGGCAAGCAAAATATCTGCTTTGGACAAGAGGAAACAATGAGAAATTGAACCAATGACCTCTGCCTAGAACATCAGTGTACTAACCAGTAGGCTGTAGTATCCTACAAGGTGTTCCCACCATGCACAGGCAAAATACAGACAGCCAACTAACCAGTCCATAGTACATGCTCACAGGAAACCCTGTGCACCCAGAGATGGGATGCATAGAACAGACACCAAGCAGGTTCCTCTGTGATTAGGCTTCAGAACTAAGAACACACAGATACCACTGGAAACAAATAATGTGTAGCACTATGTGGGAACATAGACATGCCATGGTCACTGCTTGGTCAGAGTGAGAGTGACCTCCCAGCATGAAATGCTGTGGCCACCCTGTCCATGCAGGTGGTGGTCGAGCACTACATTGTCCCAGCCATTGCTCTCCACCCTGTGCAGATGCATCCTGGCCAATCTGCCCTGTCTGGGCCATACCCAGAATACCTTGCCCCTCATTATGCACATTTGCAGGCTAACGCTGGAAGAAGTGTGAGCAATGTGGGCTCTTTGAGGTGTTGGCAGACACAAAACAATGGAGAGACATATGCACACTCCCACACCTATCTCAGCATTGTGCAGAGATGGAGGTGGTTGATAAACCTACCCGCTGCACTGGTCCTGATCGCAGAGCCGACAATGCTAATCTGTGCAGAGGGTGGTAGTAGTAGTGCTCTGGTGATAACTGCAGCTCTGTGCTGGGGCCAACAGCCTGACACTCCATGAAGCTGTAGATAGTGGAGCCCATGTGAGTGGGTGTCCATACCCCTGTGCACCGCTGCATTGGGGTTTGCCCATGTTGTTGTTGCGGCTGCATTATGGGCTAAAACTATGGGGAGATGCTCTGCAGGATCCATAGATGGGATATGAACCTCTGACCCTCTGCTTTTGGACATGCTGGCTGAGTGTACTGCACCACACTGTTGCCACAGCAGCATAGTTGTCCCTGGGGCTACCCTTACATTCCTCGGCCAGACCTCTTCTGTTGCAGTGCACACCACGTACTGGTACAGGGCATGGCCTAGGTCCACTGAAGACGGATTCCACTGCTCCCTCCAGCACAATCACCCACCCCCCTCTGCCATGCCGCCATGACCATATGTTGTCAGTGCCAGTGGTGCGCCATCCCAGACCATCCAGGGGGCAGGTAGGTGGCTACCTAAGGTGTGGGTTCTGGGGTCAGGGTGCCTACAAAGATGTCCACACTTCCCCCAGCACCACCTGTCAATGTTATGCGCCCCTTGGGGTACCTGCTGTGTAATGTCCCCTGGATGGGACACTGTGGGACACGGACTCATGGGCATGTTTGGCCCTGGTCAGTTGCTGTCTTGCTGGTTTCCATTTTCTGTATTCCTATGTGCCACCTCGGCAACCGCCTAGTCCACCTTGTACCCCAGTAGCCCCCACTGCATTTCCCACCTGCAGCCCCCATGCCCCATTTGTGCCATCACCATAGTGGCCTTTCATACCTGGGCACTATGCTATTGCTGCAAACGGAGCACTACTATAACCTTTCTTGGGCTCCCTGCCTATGCTCTACATTGCTGACACTTAAAGGATTCACCTGGGTGTTTTCCTGTCTATCTAGTGCAGGGATTCTCAACCCTGTCCTCGGGACCAGCCTAGCCAGTCGGGTTTTCAGGAAAACCACAATGAATATGTATGAGAGAGATTTGCATACACTGCCTCCATTATATGCAAATGTCTCCATGCATATTCATTGTCGTTATCCTGAAAATCCGACTGGCTTGGTGGGTCCTGAGGACAGGGTTGAGAACCCCTGATCTAGTGGGTCAGGGCAGGTGTGGTCTCACTTTTCTTCCAGCCCAGAGCCATTTGGGTGAAAAATAGCAGCTATGACTCCTAGCACTGATCTCATGGACTACAGCTAGGGGTCAATCTGTCATATAAGAAGTGACTGCCTGGAAATTGTCTAAGAATATTTCTGAAACAGGTTTCAGATGTCTAGAAATGTTTGGCTATTGGCTTGCTACTGCGAAGCAGGAGAAAGAGGTAGAAATACTGTGGTGTCTAACCCCAGAAGTTCCTCTAACACTGCATGAGCATAATGAAATAGAACCCCATCCCATGAATTCCTCATTTGGGGTAGAGCCTGAGATCTAATTGGACCAGTGTCTTCAGCAAATATAAACTGGTATCATGGAAGTAGAAGAAGCTGCAACAATTCTGAATTATTACAATGAATAAGATAGTATAGAGAGACTATAGTGTCTCTCTATATCACCTTATCCATTGTAATAATTTATAATCTGCAGTAACTGAATTATAATTTAGTTTAGAATAAATTTCTGATACCAGAGAAGAATCTGGGTGGGGGGTGGGAAGCTTCTATAAGCGTTGTGGAAAGGCAATTCCTCATAGCTTTATTCTCATTTCCCAGAACAATCAAAGGATGACTTTCTGCCATGGGATCCTGATCCTCCAAGACAGCACTGATACTGCCAGACTAGAGGTGGGACTGCTCTATGATATCTCTGAAGCTTTCTCTCTAGACTTCAGAGTAGGTGAGTATCCAAATTGTCAGAGCAGCAGACTGAAGAACAGCAAAGTCAGGTTCATATCTGACTACTGCTCCTTGTGATTTTGGGTAAGTCACTTAATGCTCCATTGCCCCAAACTTAGATCAAAAACCTCTGGTGGGTAGGAAAATACCTACAGTATCTGAATGCAGCTTGCTTTGAACGTCTGAGAAAGGCATGAGATAAATTGAATATATACCTCGCTGTCTGCCAGATCTCTTCCAGGTTTATCATTATGCATGCTAATACAACATGAAAGGGAGGACAGACAACAATAACGTTCTAAACAGAATACATTCATCTCAAGTATTTGATAAAAAATAAAAGAAAGATATCTGGAATAGTCTTTTTAGGGGATCGACTAGGCTACATTTTACAATATATACATCAAATGTTTTTCTATGTGAAAGAAAATCATTTGGCATGGTATGTTAATACTTCTAAGTAACTATGCAGCTGTCAGTATCAGACAATTCATTATGACAGCTGTGACAAAGAAACTGGCATCTTCTAAAAGAAAGAAAACTATGGATCTATTGGATAAGGTACAAAATACGTAGCCACCTAAAGGAAAGAGCAGGTGTCGAAAAAAACCCTAAGCTTCAATATATATATATGACAAAAATTGATTCAGTGTCTCATCAAATTATGGTTCAGTATTTAAGAGACTGGGGTTTAGGGGGATACGTGTTGTCTTGGATAGAGTCAATTCTTAAAAATTAAGGTTATGTGGTGATGCAGAGGGCTCAAATTCTGGAAGATAGGAATTGCTGCAGAGGGTTTCACAGGGCTCTTATCACTAATTGTATTTAATTTTGATGTTAAACTGATTGCAATGCTTATTAGACAGTATAGCTATATACAGTACCATACATACAGTATATGCAGATGGTATACACGTGGAGCCCGATTCACAAAGGGGTGTGTCCGGGCCATCCAGACGGTCTCAAGCAAGACAGGCTCATTTGGAATAGATTCTGGACCACAGGAACAAAATGTTCCTGCAGTACACAGAACGGAGCCCATGAACAGCGTGTCATGCCTCTGCCAACTATGGGGATATCCTCCCCGCAGGTGCCCCAACTCCTATGTCTCAGTCCCCCTTTTCCCTTACTGCCTGGCCCATGGTTGGCCTGCCGGGGCCTGGATCGGGTGGTGGGGACCACCCTGCACCTCACCCTGGCCCTGGGGTGGGATCCCCAAGCCCAATCACCAGATAGGTGCTGATTATTCCACCTTCAAGGTTGAATAATCAGCACGTCCCCTTTGATCCAGCAGGACATACAGGGCTATGACCCGAATCGGCTCTGTATGTCCTGCCAGGCTGGCCCATCCCCACTCTGCCCAGATCCCGCCCCTGCCAGCTCTCCCCATCCAACTGCTCAGGACATACAGGAGAGACAGAGGGGGAATCGGACCCAGAAGGCTTGCAGGGCTGCACATTCCACTGGGATATGCAGCCGCACAACCTGCGTCCCAGAATTGGGCCCATCATTGTCTCAAGGAAACAAGATATAGTAGTGACAAAGCAGTCACCCCGTTACCAATTCTATATCCATCAAAACAGAGAGCCAGATGCAGGACATGGAACTGGTTTAGTATAGGAGATGCCTGCAGGTTGAATCCCTTAGGAAAGACGTTGAGGAACTAAGAGAGGAGGTGGCAAGGTACGCTATGTGCCAGCCCTGATCAGAAGATATCCAGAATTATTCCCCTGCCATATTTTAATATACTCTCAAATACTTATGCAGCCCTATCCAGTATCAAACAATAGAGAAACAGAAGTATTTGGTTTACTTAATAATTTGACAGAGATTGCCAACATATTTAGTTTAGTAAATAATTTGATATACCACTGCTCGTATGTATACATTAGAGAGCTTTACAATAAAATAAGACATAAATCAAAACAGTAGTTATGCATAAAAATGGGCTGAGAGGGGTGCGAGAAAGAAGATCACACTATAAAGAAAGGAAGAACTCATTTGAAAAAAAGTGCAAATTAAGAAGAATATGTCAACTTTGGAAAACTCTAATGGTAATTTAATATACTTGCATGTCAGCTATGAATTCTCACATACCTTTCAAAGGTAATTTACCGGATCAAAAGAGTATGCCTATTCATCCCTCACTTTGTCCCGAATCCCCCCACTGCATATGAAGGGAGAACAAAACCTGTAGTAATCACACACAACTATTTTTCATAGTTTCTATTTGTATCATGCGTTAGCATTCAGATACTTCATAATACACGTTAAACCATTCCAAAGTGGGAATGAATGGGGTTAAGGATACAAGAATGTGACTACAGTTATCTCTGTGGCAATATAAAGATTAATTACCTCATCTATGTATGAGATTTGACATTCATCATACATTTATTTTACCACCTACTCACTCTAAAGAGCAGCATAGATGCAGGGCTTTTTTATTTTTTTAGAAGTAAATATAGAATAATATGCTCTCTACAGTAATGAACCTGCAATTGTAGATTTGAAGGTGGTAAAAGTCAAAAAGCATTATAAGCTATGATGTGCTTCAATGAGCAGGTTAGCATTGGATATACAATACTTTGAAAAAGTCTTCACATTCCTTACAAACATAAGATTTGCCATATTGGGTCAGACTGGAGGTCCTTGAACTCAGTATTCTATTTCCAACAATTGCCAATGCAGGTAAGAAGAACTTGGCAGGATCCTAAAAGGTAGACAGATTCCTTGCTGCTTTTCCAGGGATGAACGATGGAGTTCTCCCAATCCACTTTAATAATGGCTTATGCAACTTGCCAAGAAAACCCAGGTACTGGGTCTCCAAGAGTCAGCATTGATTCAATAGCATTGCATGGACTTTTCATCCAGGAACTCCAGGGAGGAGTAGCCTAGTGGTTGGGGCAAGGTACTTCAGGCCGGAAGGTCAGGCGTTCAAATCCCATTAGAGGACAGCAACCTTGGGCCGGAAGGACTGGGGTTTCTAGTCCCCCAGATGCTCCTTGTGGTCTTGGGCAAGCCACTTAACCCTCCATTGCCCATGTTCCCTGTAAGTATTAGTGTATGTGTCTCATATCCCTACGTGTTAAATGTATCCCCCAATTGTGTTGTGACCGCTTTGATTGAAGGATAAGGCAGTATACAAAACTGTCTAAATAAAATAAATAAATAAACTTGTCCAAACATTTATTTTTAAACCCAGTTAGACTAAGGGGTATGTTTACTAAACCGTCTTAATGTGCGCCTGGCAATGTTATCGCGCAATAAGGTACCTTATCACGCAATAATGGCGCTTTATCAGGCGAAAAGATACCTTAGCGCGCGATAACGCGCACAGCAGTGCAAATGAGTGCTGCGGGTGGAGATAGGCTCAAGGAGGGCGGAGGAAGGCTCCCCAGCGGCAGAGAGAGAGGGTCAATGGGTGGAGAGTGGGAGGGGAGAGGCTCCCTGTACACTAATGCTGTGGAATTCGGGGCTGAAAACTAATGCCAGTGAAACCCTCGCGTTAGAGCAGATTTAAAGGGAAAAGAAACCATTTCCGTCAGCAATGTACAGCAAAGCCAGGGAAACCTACAAAATGTGATAAGTGTGATACATGTGCACGGAATAAAAGGGCAAATAAACATTGAAAAGGACCAGAAGAAAATATTAAAAAAAACCCCATAAACAAGCTGGGCAATAGTGATATTAATGGGAAACATCAAAAGTCACTCCTGGGGGGCGCTAGTGAGCCCAGTGAGGAATGGCTGGGTTTCTCTGAGGCTCCGTGCCTTGGCCATCCTGTCCCTTCTCAAACCGGCGATAATGTGATTTTTTTTGTCTTCCCTCACACAGTTTTGAGGGTTGGAATGAGACCCGATCTTAATTTTGTATATTTTTGATCCCTCCTCGAGCTATGGCTGTAGTGGATGGCTTGGTGCTGTACGGTTCCTGTCATGTCCCCTGTACTGCCGGCGATCGCAGAGAGCCTGGAACGATGGCGATGGGACCGATCGCTGGAGTGGTAAAGTTTGTGGACAACATCACATTGTGAGGGCTGCGGTCAGTGTGACTCTGTCTTTCCCCTGCGGCTAGTGAAGAAGCTGTGAGTGTCTGTCATCCTTTATGTCTGCGATCCACATTACTGTTCTATAATTAAAGGTCCCGCTGGGCGCTTTTAATTAGTGATCGGCAGCTGCTACTCCTCTCCTTCTCTTTTCTTTTTCTTTTTACGGCGGCTCTGGATGACTGCACAGCTATTTCCATATGGTGGATTCCCTGAGGGCAGGATCGCTGTGGCGGGAAATAGTTTCGGGGCGGCCATTGCCTCATGGCAGTGACAGGTGGCAGTGGAATGCTGAGAAGCACGCCCACGGCAGCCATTTCACATCATTTTTATCAGATCACTGTCCGGATCCTATGATGGAGTCTGCGTGGATTTTTGTTGGAACTGTGCACTAATTTGGGGATCGTTCCTTTCCTGCCTGTCTCATTTTGTATTATTGGTGGGGGATTCCTCATACCTTCGGCTTTACCTATCCAGAGAGCAACGGAGAAGGATCACTTTTTCATTTGCCTTGCTGTAAAGACATCTTTGGATTGCCTAAAGGTCACAGGTGCCCCTTCACTGTTCTTTTGCTACAGTTTTTTACAATCTACTGCGCTGCCTCGGTGGATGTCTTTTACTGGGACATAACATTTGATGGGCTGCTGCTATTAGATTTGCCTCTCGGTGCTGCGATCCTGAGCTGCCTTTACTGTGCTGGTATTTTGTGAGCCTGTAGCCCCATCTATTGGCTGTTTCCGGTATTGCAGTCTCAATATTTTTATTCTCTCTTTGGGACATTCTGCAGTGAAAGTTGCATGGACTGTGTTATCCATTTTGTCTTCTGTGTTTCCCGGCTGGAATTTTGACACCGGAGCATAGTTCTGCTCCTACTGCGGGGACTGGGGTTCTCATCACAATGTCAGCTAAAAATAATTATGCCACTGCCCTCTCCAAATTTTCTAGGAAAACTGATCAATCTGCCGCCAATCATACATCTGGTTCTGCTGGGTCTCCTACTGTGTCCTCTGAATCTGGTGCAACTCCTGGTATGGGAACTCAACCGGTTTCTAAGGGAGATCTGCTGGAAATCTTACAAGAACTGCGTTCCTTCCGGCTTGAATTTTCGAAAGCTATCTCCGACCTGCGTTCGGATTATAAATCTCTTGATGATCGTGTTACTCAAACGGAATTGCATATCGGAGAACAAATGGATTCCACAGTGGAGCTTCAGTCAAAGATGCATAAATTGGAACAACTGTCTGCGGATTTGAAGGAACGGCAGGATGATTTTGAAAATAGGCAGAGGAGGAATAACATAAGAATCTGGGGAGTACCGGAATCTTCTTCCTCGGCGGGTACTCTTGTTGCATTGGTTCAGGAGATCTATGCTTTTTGTGTGCCTGCAAGGGGTACTCCCGTTAAAATTGAAAGAGCGCATCGCAGTGGTAGTGGAAAGACTGGGGGAGATATTCGAACACACCCCATCATAGCTTGCTTCCAATATTCTGAGGATAAAGTTGAATTAATGAGAGCGCTTCGGGGAAAACGTTCCTTTATCTTCAGAGATTGGGAGCTTCAAATTTACCAAGATTTATCTGCCTATACCTTGGAACGACGTCACAGTTTTAAACCACTAACACAGATTCTGCAACAAAAGCAAATTCGATATCGTTGGAACTTTCCTTTTGCTTTAATTTTTGAGTGGCACAACAAGACCCATAAAATTACGGACCTGTCAGTCTGTATGGACTTTGTGGATCAGATTCAATATGGGAAAGATCGACTGCCTCGTCAGCGTAATTTGCGTTCGGAGTGGGAAGTCTCGACACCTAAGAGAAGAAAGATTCCACGTTCACGTTGTTCATCGGAGGCGGAAGTGGATGACTCTGCTCTCAAGGCAATGGACACAGTGGATCCTCCATGAACTCCTCTGTCTTTGTGTTTCTCTCTCATTGTTCTGTTGTGTAGTTTCTTCTGGGGGGGGGGGGTGGTATGCGGGGTCTTGTCTGTATCTTGCAGGGGGGTTCTCATTAAGCGCTGGATTTCATGGTTGTACATATGTGGGTATTTTTAACAGTTCTGTTAGGATGCTACATTAGCCTGTGAGGGGGGGGAGGGGGAAGTTCTGTATGGGTACTGTGGTATGCATAGTGCTTGGGAGAGGGATATCCATGGCGGGGCTTTACATGTGGTACTAGTCACCCCTTTAGCGACTTGGGTGTCGCTTTTGTTTTAGGTATTCTTCGGAGGCTTTGGGGATGTCCTTTTATTTCAGGACTAGAGGGTGGATGGGGATGGGGGGGTAGGGGGTGTATGTTTGGGGGTGGGGGGTGGGAGGGGATTGCGCAGGTTGGGGGGTGGGAGTTCGGCCACGGCTGGGAGAATTTGGGTCAGGTGGGGTTTTCTGGTCACAACAGTTTTCTACACATCACGGCTGGAGTGGCAGTATGGAACCAATTGGCTGTTTCAGGTAAGCTTTTGTTTCTTGTTCCTTATGCTTAAATTACTGACATGGAATGTTAGAGGATTGCATCACCCCGTCAAGAGGCGTAGGGTACAAGCCCAAATTAATAGGGAAAAAGCAGATGTAGTGTTTTTACAGGAAACTCACTTAGCTCCAGATTCTACTTTTAGATTATCGTCTAAGGCCTTCCCCCAGGTTTTTTATTCTAATTTCACGGCACATAGAAGGGGAGTGGCGATTTTGCTTTCCAAAGATTGTCCTTTTGTGGTTTCATCACATTATTCGGATCCGCTGGGGAGATTTCTCCTTATCTCTGGCTCTTGTAATGATGTTCCCATTACTCTGCTTAATGTTTACATTCCTCCCGCAGAGGTTGCGTTGTCGTTGCGTGATCTTCTTGAGGTTCTGCGGATGCATGCTACAGGTGAAATCTTGATGGGAGGAGACCTTAATAGTGTCCCTTCCGAGCTTGACAGATCGGCTCCTGGGGGTAAGGGGAGGGGAGGGACTACTGCTATGCAGGCTTTCTTGATGCATTCAGGTCTTCGCGATGCTTGGCGAGAACTTCATCCAGGTGAAAGGGATTATACATTCTTTTCTCCTAGGCATAATTCCCATTCAAGAATTGATTTCTGGTTGGTGTCACAATCGCTTCTTTCTGCTATTTCCAGAGTACACATTCGAGATAAGGGTTCATCGGACCATCATTTTGTAACTTTGGAATGGTGGGTAGTGGACCCAGAAACTCTGCCTAGAATTTGGTCTTTGAATAGACACCTTTTGAAAAATAAGGAATTTGTGCAGCACATCATAGCCAGTTGGAAAGACTATTTGCACCTTAATGATTCCCCTGAGCTTTCTAGTTCTTTGGTGTGGGATGCGGGGAAAGCGGTTCTGAGGGGGCATTTGATTTCCCTTTCTGCTGCGTTTCGTAAGCGCAAGTTGGCGCAGCAGGATCATTTACGAGCTCAGATACAGGAACTGGAGAAGCTACATAAACGTACTCAGAATAAGAAAGTTTGGCGTCAGATCATAGATTTGAGAGGTCAATTAGAAGTTTTGGAAACTACCGAGATTGCCTCTCAGATGCAGAGAACGAAACGCAATTTTTACGAACATGGTAACAAAGCAGGTAAGATGCTTCTTTGGCAGTTAAAGAGACAAAGGTTGAAGAAGAAAATCTCTGCTATTGTTGATGATACAGGTACTGTACTGAAAAAATCACTAGAGATGGCCAACTGTTTGGCTACCTTTTATAAGACTTTGTATACTTCACAATTTTCTGTGGATGGTAGTACTTTGAATGGCTGGCTGCAGGATTCTAATCTTCCTCAAATATCCGAAGAGGTTTTCCAGTTTTTGGAGAGACCTATACAGTTAGCGGAGGTGCAGGACGCTATTCGACAGTTGAAAAATAATAAGGCCTCGGGACCGGATTTGCTTCCCGCTGAGGTGTACAAAAGTCTTTCGAATCAGTTTGCCTCAATTCTGGTCCGGGTGTATAATGAGATTTTAACTCTACGCAAATTACCACAATCTATGTATCAGGCATCTATCATAGTGATTCCTAAAGCGGGGAAAGATCCAACGCTTTGTACTAATTATCGACCTATTTCCTTGTTGAACATGGACTATAAGATTCTGACCAAAATATTTGCCATGAGACTGGACTCCCACATTCAGGAAATTGTTCATCCGGATCAGACCGGATTTATTAAAGGTCGCTATGGCTTTGAGAATGTTCGAAGACTTATTAATATTTTAATTGGCTTGAGGAAATGTCATGGAAAGTATGCAGTTCTTTCTTTGGATGCTGAAAAGGCATTCGATAGGGTGGAGTGGCCGTATTTATTCGCGACGTTGCAGCAGTTTGGATTTGGTCCTAATTTTCGGGGGTGGATTGAGGCTTTGTATAACGCTCCGCAAGCGGTAGTACAGGTAAATGGTTTTCAGTCCTCTCCTTTCACGTTGAGCAGGGGCACTCGACAAGGGTGTCCACTTTCGCCTTTGCTTTTTGCTCTTGCTCTTGAACCTCTTGTGCTTAGATTGAGAGCTCAGGCAGCAGTTCTTGGTATTACCGTAGGGTGTCAGGCGCATATTGTTTCTCTATATGCTGATGATACGTTGATTTTTCTTCGAGACCCGGATACCTCCTTACCCTTAATAGCTGCTTTACTTCGTCAGTTTTCGTCTATGTCTGGGTTTAAGGTCAATTTTGCTAAATCGGTCTTGTTACCATGTTCCACAGGTACGCGGGGGGCATGTGTGGGTTCCGCGGAATCTTTCTCCATTGTTTCTCAGTTCCGGTATTTAGGTATCAATATCCCGGGAAAGTTGGAAGATTTATATGTTCTCAACTATCCTCCTTTGTTGAAAGCGGTGCAAGTGGAGCTACTTCATTGGTCCTCTTTCATGGTTTCCTGGTTAGGTAGAATAAATGTGATTAAGATGCTGGTCTTACCTAAGTTTTTGTTCCTTTTTCAACAGTTGCCTATTGCGGTGCCTAGGGAGTTTTTTGTAGAATTACGACAAGTGATTTCTAAATTTATTTGGCAGGGTAAACGGCCGCGGCTTAATTGGCAGACAATGATTCGACCTAAGCACTTAGGGGGGGTGGGTCTTCCCAATTTCGAATTATATTATTATAGTTCCTGCCTCCGCATCATTCATTTTTGGATGCATCATCCGGAATCTTCTTGGGCCAAAGCCGAAGCTTTTTGGATTGCTCCTACTCCTTTATTGGCGGTACCTTTTCTGGACGCACGTTCCCGACATACGTTAACCCTCCGGCATGCTTTGCTGGATCCTGTATGGAGCTGTTGGGGGAAGATGTGTGCTTCCTCTTTGCTGCCTTCCAAATTCTCTCCTTTTACGGTGTTAGGTTCCCTACCCTTTCTTGAGTTTGTGGGATCAGCTCTTCGCTCCATTAGCGCTCCGGTTTGGCTTTCCTCCATGTATGAGGAGGGGAAATTTTTGACCCAGCAGAAATTGGAACATCTCTTTGGAAGAGAGGTGCCGATTTTTCAGTATCTGCAGTTTAGGCATTGTTTTTCGGAACGGGTGTATTCTTTGGCGGGACTGAGACTTCCAAGACCCTGGGAACTGATTCTTTTTCGGAGTTCTAGCCCGAAGGCTTTACTGGCTAGATTATATAGAGCCCTTTCTGTGGATATTACTGTTTCTTCCTCTACACCGTCTACTCATACACAATGGGAGCGGGAGTTATCGGTTAATTTGGAGGACATTTGGGATGACATTCTTGATTATTCACATAGGTGCTCCATTTCTTTATCGCTGGTGAATACCCAATTGCGGATATTATTTAGAATGGCTGTCACTCCTGAGAAATTGTTTTGGTGGGGGAGATCGGATGATCCTCTATGTTGGCGTTTATGTGGACAGAGAGGTACTTTCCTGCACATGTGGTGGGAGTGTAGACACATTCAGGCCTTCTGGAGGGCAGTTCTTTCACAAATTGGGGATGAATGGGGGCGGAGCCCGATGTCCAGCAGGATGGTCGCATAACGCTGAGGCTCCCGAGAGGCCTACTTAGAATCCTGAATTAACACCGGACATACTTGAATTTCTGCTCTGATCTTGCCGGGGCACATTGGTGAGATGGCGGGGACCAAACCTACGCGCCTGGAATTTGGATCTCCAGCGGCTTCTCACGGCAAACGCTCCAAAACTGAACCCCCGTCCCCGCAGAAGGGGCTGGCTTTGCGCGAGGGCCCCGAAATGCAGCAGGAAATCCTCGCAGAGATTAGAGGGGTTAAGGACCTCGTGCAGTCAAACGGTGAAGCACTCCGAGCGCTGCGGGAAGATCTTGGTGTACTGCAAGGCAGGCTAGAGGGGCTCTCTTCGCGTCAGGACAAAATGGAGAACATATTAGACTCCCATGCGGTCCGGCTGTCCAAACTCGACAAAGTTGAACGTCAGGTGCGGGCCTTGCAGAAAGAAGTGGAAGATGGCAATAATAGAGCGCGCCGCAACAACCTATGACTCGTGGGCATACCGGAGGGAGCGGAATCGGGAGACATGAAGGAGTTTTTATATAAAATCATCCCTTCCCTGCTCCAAATCACCTTTACCAAAGAATTGGAGATTGATCGCGCTCATCGTATACCCACAAACATAACGCTCAACAGGAAGACCCCGCGGCCTATCATCTTCCGACTTTTGAGATATCAGCATGTGGAGCAAATTCTCAGCGCCTCTCGGGCAAAGGGCCATATGGAGTTTGAGAGCCACAAGATCTCCTTCTATCCTGACTTGGCTAAACCCACGGTTGACCGCCGAAAGCGCTTTCTGGAATTCCGGCCGAGGCTTCAACAACTACAAGCACGCTATGGCCTGATGTACCCGGCCAAGCTCCGAGTCACGCTTCACAATCAGACAAGAACATTTGAGGACCCTGATCTACTAGCGGAGTTTTTGGATGCTAAAGAAGCCGACTTGATGCGCTGACTTCCAGAGTATTCCTGCCAGTGTTCTCATATCCGCTGTACCTGCATACGGGCCAACAGTCACCTGTTTCCATCTGGTTACCTCCCCCCCCGGAAGTCCCGCGGCTGCGTGAACGCGGCCGCGCTCAGCGAGGTACGCTGCTCCTCACCTACAAAAGCTCAGCGCCTGCGGCGATGTAACACTGTCCTCCATGCTTTATTTGTACCTGCTTTGCTTTTGCTTTACGTGTGTGTCTTGTTTCCCCAGTGTTTGCCCTCTGCATACGGGCCAACAGTCACCTGTTTCCATCTGGTTACCTCCCCCCCCGGAAGTCCCGCGGCTGCGTGAACGCGGCCGCGCTCAGCGAGGTACGCTGCTCCTCACCTACAAAAGCTCAGCGCCTGCGGCGCTTGTCGCCGCGGCGCGCGACGGAGGCGCGCACCGAAGGAGCGCACCTAAGGAGCACGTGCTCCTTAGGTGCGCTCCTTGGGGCCGCTCCGTCCGCGAAGGCCGCGTCCCTGCTCTCTCTTGGCTACAAGTGCTGTCTGCATTATTCTACCTCCTTTGGTTTCCGAAGGTTGTTGTATCGTCCCCTTCGCCTATCTTGTCACCTGCAGTTGCTCTTGACTTGCGAACGGTAGGTGTGTCACACATTTCCGTCACCCATTGTTCGTTGCTCCTGCTTAGTTCTATGGCTCCTATACCCGTCTACTGGGGCAGACGGCCTGACCGTCTGCCCCGTGCACGCTTCCGCTGCACTTCTAATCTTCGGGTCTGTCCAATCTCTCTCCTACATACTCCCCAAGCCTCGGACTCCTCTGCCCCTTTCCCAGTGTCACTTTCTGTCGGTCTTCTTAATTGTCGCTCCTTGCGAAAGAAGACCCTCCTCATCCAAGACCTTGTTCTTAGCTCTGCCTTTGCACTTACCCTTCTAACAGAAACGTGGCTTAGAGACGGCGAGGATGCACTGCTAGCGCGCTGCCTTCCTCCTGGATACTCTGCTGTTTCTACTTCACGTTCTGGCCGTTCTGGTGGCGGTGTAGCTGCTTTGCTCCATCCGTCCCTCTCTTTCACTCAGGTATCTTCTCCTCTCTTACATTACCCCGAATCCCTTTTACTCCGCCTTCACACTTCACCTATCATTCATGTACTCCTTATTTATTCCCCCCCCCCCGCTCTCCGTTCTGACCTCTGGGATGCCCTACTCCTAACACTAACAGATATCTCTTTAGCTTTTCCTCAAATACTTATTGCGGGCGACTTCAACCTTCACATTGATTCCCCTGTCTCCTCCAGAGAACACTCCTTTCTTTCGCTTCTACATGACCTATCTCTCACACAACACGTTTCCGTCCCTACCCATCAAGCTGGTCACACTCTGGACCTCCTTCTGACACCCTCTTCTTCCTGCCTCACAATTTCAGATATCCGTACCACCAGTCTCCCCTGGTCAGATCACGTTTGTCTTGCTGTTTCCTGTTCCTGGTCAAGTGGTACCCACTCTGTGGCCTCCTCTTCATCTCCCACTTCTCACCTGGACTGTTGTTCCCGCTCCTTGACTCCCTCTACCCTTCAGCAATTCCCTCCAGCACATGAGATCCTGCCTTCTGATTTCTCCCTTCTCTCACCAAACTCACAGGCTTCCATCTGGTTCTCTACTCTCTCCTCCACACTTGATCGTATTGCCCCCTTGCGTCCCCGCCCACCCCGTCGTCAGCCCTCACAGCCATGGTACCATGGTGGTTTGCGGCTGCTCCGCTCCCATCTCCGTAGAGCAGAACGAATGTGGCGCAAGGCCCCCTCCCCAGTTACCCTAGCGACCTTCAAATCTCATTACTCCCACTATAGAACCCAGGTTCATAGTGCCAAACGCATTTATTTCTCGAATGCCATTTCCAACGCCCCAAATCAGACTCGTCACCTCTACTCTGTTTTTCAATCCCTCATTTCGCTACACACCTCCTCATCTGATCCCTCTTCCCATCCTGCTCCCTCCCCGGCACAGTTAGCTTCTTTCTTCAGTAACAAAGTAGCTTCTTTGAGAGCATCCCTGCCCTCCTGCCCCGCTCCGATCCCTTCCCCTCCTCCCATTCCGTCCCCCCCTCCTATCTCACAGCTCTCTCATTTTTGGGCTTCATTTGATCCAATCACTGCTCCTGAACTCCATCGCCTTATCACTTCTTCTAAGAAGACTTCTTGTGCCCTCGATCCTGTTCCCTCTACGTGGCTCCTCACCCCTTCCCTTGGACTCTTACCTTGTATTCTCACCATGTTTAACTCTAGCTTGTTCACTGGAATCTTTCCTTCACCATGGAAACACGCTCTCGTTCGCCCTATTCTGAAAAACCCCTCCTTGGATCCTTTACTTCCCACGCACTACCGTCCTGTTTCCAATCTGTCTTTTCTTTCTAAGCTTTTGGAGAAATATGTCTTTGCACAACTCTCTCACCACCTTGCATCCATCAATTTTCTTCACCCACGTCAATCTGGGTTTCGTCAGGGTCACAGCGTCGAAACGGTTCTCTTAGCTTTCACAAATGCTTTACATGTTGCACACGATCGTGGTGATATCTCGGTGGCGGTAGCTCTGGATCTATCCGCAGCCTTTGACTTGGTCGATCACTCTCTCCTCTTACAACGTTTACGGGATGCGGGTCTTTGCAGTACAGTCCACCACTGGTTCCATTCCTTTCTTTCTTCCCGGTCCTGCTCGGTGCTTTCCTCTTCCGCTTCTATTTCCCCCTCCGAACCTCAACGTCTTCTTTGTGGGGTCCCTCAAGGTTCCGTTCTCGCTCCCCTTCTTTTTAATCTCTTTTTAGCCCCCCTTGCTTCCTTAATCCAACAGTTCGGTATTTCCTTTTTCTTCTATGCTGATGATATCTTGTTACTCCATCACACATCCCCCTCTAGTCCTGATCTCACTGCACTAGATTCCTGCCTTTCAGCCGTCGCAAACTGGCTAACTCTCAACTGCCTCCATCTCAACCTGACCAAGACCATCGCTATTTGGTTCACCCACGGTGCCTCTTCCCCTTCCATGGTCCCCTCTTTTTCTGGTTCCCCTATACCTCTGGTCTCCACTTTCCGTTACCTTGGTGTACACTTTGATTCTGATCTATCCTTCCACACACACATATCACATATCACCAGATCATCTTTTTTCTTCCTGCGTCAACTTCGCTCTATTCGTCCCTTCTTCTCCTCTTCTGCTCTTACCACTCTAGTGCTTTCCCTTGTCATGTCCCGCGTTGATTTTTCAAACTCACTCTTCATTGGTCTTCCCAAATCCCAATTAAACCGCCTGCAACGTGTTCAAAATACTGCAGCACGCCTCCTTACACACACTTCCCTCCGTGATCATATCACACCCCAGTTATTTCATCTTCACTGGCTTCCTATCCCCTTCCGTTCCACCTTTAAATTATTAACCTTGGTCCATAAAGCTATTCATGACAGCACCCCCCAGTATTTATCTGATCTCCTCTTCTTCCATTCTCCCAGATACACCCCTCGTTCTTTTCACCTCAATCGTCTCACACTCCCGTCCCCCTCCCGTGCTCACTTACAATCCACCCGCTCCTCTGCCTTCTTCTTTGCTGGTCCCACCCTCTGGAATTCTCTCCCTTCTACCCTCCGTTTAGAGCCCCAACACAAAGTCTTCAAGCAAAACCTCAAGACTCACCTGTTTTCCCTGGCATTTAATCTCCCCTCTCCTTTTGTGTGACTCTACCATCTCCTTAACCCCCTCCCTGATGTTTCCTCATGTTGCCATGTCTCGTCCTGCCTTCTTGGTCCTTCTCTACTATCCCTTTTTTTTAATATTGTACATTTCTTTTCCTTTCGTTGGCCTCGGCCTTCTTTTATTACTTAGTTTTTAATTGTACACCGCCTTGGTTATTGAGAAAGGCGGTTTTTATCAAATAAATAAACATAAACATAAACATACCTGCCATATTGGATTTGCCGCGGCTCAGCAAAGAGTCTGTCGAGGGCGGTTTGTTGCCTTATTTTGATGATATCTGTGACCCGACTCCATCTACCCACAGTAGCCTCGATGAGTATCAGAGACAGTGTTAATTATGGACTCTGGTGTTTCTTTTCTTTTTTTTTTATGTCTCTATCTTCCTCTCTAGGGCCTCCTCCCGCAGACATATGGTCGCTATATTCATTGGGGGTTTTGCTTCTTCTCTAAGTTACTTTGGTACATACTTTTCAATATGGGGTGTATTAGCCAGTATACTCGGTGATTATGTCATTGTTGTACAGATTCTGATTATGTTGTATGTGTTCAAGCGTCCTTACCTAAAATGTCTATTACCGATTGATGGCACCATGTAAGATTTTATCATTGAACGTAAAAGGAATCAATAATCCGATAAAACGGAAGAAAATCCTAAGCTATCTAAGTCATGAAGCTGCGGACCTGATTTTCCTCCAAGAAACGCATTTAAATTCGAAGGAAACTCTTAAACTCAATATTAAACCTTACATGGTGGCCGCCTATTCCCCAGCCGTTTCTAAGAAATGTGGGGTTGCCATACTGGTTAGGAAATCTCTGCATGCTACTATTATTGCGACTAGCTCAGATACAGCAGGTAGATGGTCCAGAGTTCACCTCAAGATAGGTAACCTTGAAGTTACATGTATATGCCTTTATGCTCCTAATGTGGATGACCCTGCCTTTTTTGCTACCATTGCTCAGGTTGCGCAGGCCTCTGCTAATACTTCATTGATAATAGGGGGGGATTTCAATTTAGTTCTTGATCCCCTGATTGACAAACAGCCGCCTAGGTCAAGTGGTCCCCCCAAGAGTCACACCACGCTTACCTCTGTGATCAAAGATCTTGCTTTAGTCGATCTATGGAGGTTACTACACCCCAATGAGCTTGACTTTACCTTCTTCTCTTCCCCTCACAAATCCCAGTCTCGCATAGATTTCTTTCTAATATCAAAACTGTTAGTTTCTCAGGTGGACACTGCAAAGATTCACTCCCAACATATTTCAGATCATGCTGCTATTTCTTTTCAATTACACAGTACTGCACCCCAAGGGAATTCGGGGGCCTGGTTCTTTGATAGAGCCCTATTAACTCAGCCAGAGTTCCAGTTAGAAATTCGAGCAGCCATACAGGATTACTTCCATTTTAATTTACCCCAGGATACTGCAAATTGGGCTTGGTGGGAGGGTTTCAAAGCGGCCATTCGTGCAACGATCACTAGTTATCAAATTCGCCTGCGGAAACAACGCAAACAGCAGCTACTTATACTAGACCAACAAATCAAAGCAGGCGAACGAGTTCTAACTTCACGTACTGATCCATGCGTCTTAGTTCGCTTACAGCGTCTCCGTTTTCAATATAATGCAATCCTCTCAACTGCAGCTTCTAAGAGTATTGAGCTTCAACGAGGGACATACTACCGTGAAAGCAACCGAGCCGGTCGACTTTTGGCCAACGCCTTGAAAGGTCAAAAAGAAGCCAAACGCGTAGCGGCCCTTCGAGCCCCACAGGGAGGGGGCATACTGACCACAGACTCCGATATCGTAGAACTCTTTCGGGATTTCTATACCCGTCTATATCAATCTGAATGTGAGTTCTCATCAGAGACCTTCGAGCGATTGTTTTCTGGTATTCAGCGGCCGACCCTTTCTGAAGCTGATAGGGATGCGCTGGATGAACCCTTCTCTACTTCAGAGATCCAATCTGCCCTAAAACGAACAGCCTCGGGTCGAGCCGCCGGGCCTGATGGTCTCCCGACCGAATTCTACAGAACGTTCAGTGCAGATTTAGTTCCCTACTTAAAACTCTATTTTACTGCCCTTGCGGTAGATACATCCTCTTTGGGATCCTTTTCTGCAGCTAATGTGGTAGTATTTGAGAAAGAAGGCAGAGACCCGCTGCTAACCGCCAACTACCGTCCAATCTCCCTACTTAATGCCGATTATAAGATCTTCGCAACGATCTTGGCCACCCGGCTATCTGACAGGATGGCCACCTTAATCCATCCCGACCAATGCGGTTTTATACCCGGCCGATCCACCGCTGACAATGCTCGGACCTTGTGCCATGTGCTATCCAGTGCTGCCAATTTAGACCACCCAAGGGTGGGTCTTTCCCTAGATGCTGAAAAAGCCTTTGATCGCCTAGAATGGCCCTTCTTATTTGCAGTTCTCCGATGGTATGGCTTTGGGGAGGGCTTCCTCCGATACCTCCAAGTCATGTATACTCAACCTGTTGCCAGTATTTGTGTAAATGCCATTAAGTCTCAGCCTTTTAATCTCCAAAGAGGCACGCGTCAAGGTTGCCCCCTATCACCAATGCTCTTTGATCTAGCTCTTGAACCCCTCGCCCTTCTTATTAGACAGTCCGCACGTATTCGAGGTGTCCCCTTCAGTCACAGAGAGATTAAACTCTCTGCATATGCAGATGACCTCATGCTCTTCGTATCCCTTGATTCGGTTCCAGCTGTCTTGGATCTGATTGATGGATACTCGCAATTATCGGGCTATAAAATAAACTGGACCAAATCTGTAGCATTCCCACTGAACCGCTGGGTACATGAGGCTGACATGCAGGCTTTTCCTTTCCTTTGGCAATCCCGCATGGTGAAATATCTTGGGGTCCATTGCTGTTCTCCTTTAGAAGACACTATTAGTTTTAATGCCAAAGAGGTAGTCTCCAAAATCCGTGAGCTCACAAATCGTTGGTCTCCCTTATCCCTTACCTGGTGGGGCCGCCTAGAAACTGTGAAAATGATGATAGTCCCCAAAGTGAACTATATTTTAGAAATGCTGCCATGCTTACTCCCGCTACACACCTACAAAGATATTGAGGGCCTTCTCGTCCGCTATCTCTGGCAGGGCAAACCACCAAGGATAGCTAAACAAAAACTACAGTCTGCGAAGGAACTAGGGGGTACCCGCTTTCCTGATTTTCTCAGATATCATCAAGCCTTCCTACTTAAACAAGGTGCCCGATGGCTAGATGCCTCAACAGACAGCAGACCAGTTTGGCTTGACATAGAAGAGGAGCTTAGTAGCCCAATTCCGTTGATCCATCTCCCCGGTATGTCCCATCAAGTAGACACCCGCCATCCCCCAATGATTGTCGATACTCTTGCGGCCTTTAACACTCTCATTCTATCACTGGGCCCAAACGTATGTCCTCAGGACGGACTCCCGCTGTGGAATAACCCCAGAATTCAAGTCCTAAATAGAACGATAGCATGGAAACCCTGGTACTCTAGGGGGATCTGGACACCCCAACAGCTCTTCTCTGCAGCTCGTTGGAAAACCTTTTCTGATTTACAAAAGGAATTTGCGTTACCAGCGAAACATTACTTTCAATTGATGCAGCTTCAACACTGCCTCAAAAGTGCTCAAATCCTGCCGCCCTCTGTCCCTACTGAGGACGGGCTATTAGAACTAATTCACTCTATTAGTAGTACACATGGGGTAGCCTCTAACTTTTATAAACTATTATGTCAGGGTACAGATACTGCTACTTGTAGAGCCCAACAAGCCTGGGAGCGCGAACTGCAAACCACTTTAACCCCTGTGCAATGGAGCGTTTTCTGGAGCAAAGTAGTGCGGGTTTCCCGATCTGCCTCAGTTACCCAAACTCTCTTCTTTTTTGCACATAGATGCTTTTATACTCCAGAAAAAATAGCCAAATGGAACACAACTGCTAGGGACCAGTGTTGGTCTTGCCATACTGCTGTGGGAACCCTCGCTCATGTTATTTATGAATGTCCTCAACTACAGGTTTACTGGGGGCGGGTCTGGGGTCGTATTCAATTTATCTTACACCTCCACGAGCCTCTTTCTTGGAAGATTGTGGGACTCCGCTCAGTGGCGGAGGTCCCCTCTCTTCCTAAGAAGGGTCGCTTTCTCCTTGATTTCATGCTGGGTATAGCCATATGTTTAATCACGAGGAATTGGAAGGATAGCTCTCGACTTACTGTCAATGAATGGTGGAACCTCGTCTGCTTATATAGTAAATATGAGCAGATATCTCGGAGAGCTATTCCCCATACCCAAACTCACTCTCGCTTGTCTAAATGGCAGATGCTCAATGATTATGTACAATCTGCTCATTGCTCCGACATGTCTGTTTAATGTACACTCATCATGTTTCAGATCACCGTTAGGTTTTGTACCACAATAATGTCAGTACACGCCCGTTTCGGGAATGATTAGTTTTCTAGAGAAGAAGCAGGGGGGAGGGGGGTGGCAGGGGTTTACTTTGGTATATGTATCACATTCTATGTATGTATCTGTCTTTTAGCTGTATGTCTTCCTTTCCTTTGTTGTTATAAAACGAAAATAAAGAATTAAAAAAAAAACAAATTGGGGATGAATTGGGGGTAGAGGTTCCTTGTCAGCCTGAGTTATGTCTTTTGGGTTTTCTTTCCGAAAGGATTCTCCCTTTAGATCAGCGTCGGTTCGTCAACTGTTAATTGTTAGCAGCTCATTCGGTCATTGGGCGCTTTTGGAAACGTTCGGGTGCTCCAACCCTGCAGGAATGGCGGATAAAGCTTTGGGATATCTACCGGATGGAAAGATTGACAGCTTTGGTGAAGGGACGGGCGGATACTGTGTCGCCACTTTGGGATAGGTTTTTACCTATTGGCAGAGTAGGTCATCTCTAGTTTTCCTGTATCGGTTGTTTGATTTGGAGAGGGGTGTTGGTTGGTTCCTATTGTCACTCTTCTTCTCTTTCTTTTTCTCTCTTTTCTTCTCTGTAGGGTACTAAAGTCCCGACTTTTGCTGGTGGCCGGGCTGTATTGAGATAGCTTTGCATTGTGGAGAGCGGGAGGTGGGTGGGGAAGAGGGGGGTAGGCATGGGGGGGGAGGAGGTGGGGGGAGGAGGGGCGGGGGGGCGGCAGGGGGAGGGGTGTGGATAGAGGTTAGGCTTGGTAGTGGTATGTAATAGCTTTTAGAGTGTAAGGTATGGTTCTTGCTGCTCCGAGAGGGTGGTTATCTCCCCCCTTATTTGAGTTCTTTAAGATAGAGTGCATGTTTGAACCTTACTCGGTGGGGATGTATGTTTGGGGTTGGATTTTTCTGTATTCATTTGGGAGAGTTCAGTTGTTTCTTGGATGGGCGGGAGGTGGAAATGTCTGGGACAGTTTGATTCTGTAATGTTTTGTTGATTTATGATTGTTCTGCTACCTACCTAATAAAATATTATACACAAAAAAAAAGTCACTCCTGAGAAAGCTCCAAAAAAAAGATATGAATGTTGGAAGGGTCTATGCTCCGTCCCAATACAAGGTGAATGAGCCCAAAGTGAAATAGCGCTGATCAGAGTTTTCCCTCCCCATTGGACAGGTTTCCTATGGCGCACACATGTTCCACAACAGCAGGGTGGGCATGTCAAAATGGGCAACTGGACAGATGCTGGAAAAGGGGACACAGAGGGCTGCAGGCAGCACATGCTGTGGTGCAGCTGGGCCACAGTGTGGACTAGGGTGATGCCTAGGTGGCCCATAGCAATGCTGAAACAGTAGAGAAGCCAGACAGCAACTGATGAGGGCCCAACATGGGCACGAGTGTGTTCCCCACAGTGTCACAGGGGATAGTACCCAGCAGGTAACCCCAAGGGCACAGAACATTGGCAGGTGGTGCTGGGGGGAAGTGTGGACAGCTATGCAGGCACCCCTACCACAGACCCCGCACAATAGGCAGCCGCCTACCTGCACATTGGATGGCCTGAGACTGTGCACCACCAGCAGAAGGGCATGCCAGCATGGTGGCAGAGGGGTACTGGTGATGGAGGGGGCAGTGGCAGCTTCCCACAGCAGACCATGGCCTAGCCCTGTGTAGGTGGGTGCCATACACTGCAACAGACAGGCCCTGTCTGACAAACAGTCTTGCTATCCCCAGGGAATGCACTGTCTCTGTGGCAACATGGTGGTGCCGTGCACACAGCCCTGTGTTCAGGAGCAGAAGGTCACAGGTTCAAGTCCCAGCTGTGGTTCCTGCCAACCCAGTCCCCATTTTTTACCGACTACTAAAACATGGTAATACAGACAGAACCTTTATTGCAGATAGCGTAAACATACCCAAAACACCTACATTTTACCCTACAGAGCACAGACACCATAAACATGTGCATTACCTAGAGCAGAGTCTCCCAAATGCAGTCCTGGAGAGCCAAACACCATTCAGGTTCCATGCTGCCTCTAAAAAATATGGCTGTGCTGCATCTCTATTCACCGCCCCATGGTATGCAGATGTATCTCATACATATTCATTAGGGACAGCATGAAAACCCGAAGAGTGTTTGGCCCACCAGGACCGGAGTTGGGAACCTCTGCCCTAGAGCAGCGGCCAACAGGGGCAGACATACCCGCACCCATAGGCTCCATTATCCAAAGCCTCCTGGAGAGGCAGGATGTTGGGCCCTGCGTGCATCTCCCAATACTAGCACTTGCATACTTTAGCAATGCCACCCTAAACCTGGGAATACGGTACATGTCTATCAAAAGGTTGCTATGATCACTGTCAGATAGCAATTCCTAAGTTAAGCACAATTTGCTGATTGAGCTGCATCATAGCAACCTTTCTGATGTCTGTAGAGTGTGCTTCAGGTCTGGTGTCTGACAGTGTTTACCACCCTGGGGAGTGACCCCAACAGTATTGCGTACCATAGCCATGCCTGCACTGTGCCCAGGACTGGTGCGGTGGACAGGGCTGCCAAATACCTCTATAGTTGCACATTGCTGGCATAGGTATGGGGCATGTGTGTCTGTCTCTCCAGTGTCTGGTGGCTGCCAACACCTTCCTCAGCCCACACTGCTTGCACTGTTGCCAGTATTGGCCTGCCAATGTGCATAATGAGGAGCAAGGTACTGTGGGTATAGCCTGGACAGGGTGGCCTGGCCTGGATGTGTCAGCACATTGCATAGGGCAATGGCATTGGACATTGTAGTGCCCGGCCACAACCTGCTCAGACACCCACAGCATGTCCTGCTGGGAGGTCACGGTCACCCTGACTGAGCAGTGACCACGGCAGGGCTTGGCTCCACCATAGTGCTATATTGTGTTTTTTTCAAGTGAAATATATAGGTTCTCCTCTCTGGAGCCTAATCACTGACTTATCTGCTTGGTGGGTGTGCTCACATCTCCTCCAGGGGTCATGCACTGTGTACTAGCTAGCAGACTGTTTGCAGTTATATGTGTATGGCTGGAGACTCAGTGTGCTTGCTGCTGGAGAATGTCAGATGGTGGTGGGGCTGCAGAGCTTTTCCAGGTCTACTGTCTGTCTGCCAGTGCAGTATGGATGGGTACAGATCTGCACTGGCTGCCCAGTTGGGTGTCTGTTACCCAGCAGGACTGGCCTAGATGGTCCCCTCAACTGTCACCATTGTAGGGAGGTAGAATGTGGATCTGTTGGTGGAAGATGCTGTTTTCCCACTCGTAGCCCTAAGGGGCGGGTTGGGTGGTGGTACATAGTCTGCCTATGGGTGCAATCACCCCCTGTCACTGGAAAGGATGTGACCATGGCACAACACAGGATATGCTGCATGCTGGGTTCATCATAGCCCAGTAGGGTTAGATGTGCCTGAGACGGAACAGAGGTACCCTAGGTGTGTCTGCAACACATACACACACACACACACACACACACACACACACACACAGGGTGATCACAGTACCCACACAATGTGACGGTCTGTAGCTTATCTGTGCCATTAGCACACATGGACAGTACCCCCTACCAGGCCGAGCTGTTGTGGGGGTGCACACCCCATCCTGTGATCATCTGTAGACCACTGATTTGCATGTGCAGTGCAGCATGGGTACGGGTGGGTTAACCCTAGCCTGGTAACCACAGCAGACAGAGTGTGTGGTGACCTGAAGTCCTGCTGTAGGCAGCCAGGGGATTGTTAGTAGCTATAGAGCTGTAGTCTACTAGTTGCCACACTGCCTATGGAAAACCAAAAATTCAAAATAACTATTACTCTATATCACTAAAAATCAAAAACAAGAATAGAGCTGTAATCTATCATCATGAGCTAAACTATATAATTGTAAATGAATTAATGTTGGAAGTCAAGCTGTGAGGAAAGGAAACAACCTCTCGTAGCTTTACTTCCGTTTTACTCAAAATGTTTAAAGCTCGAATAGAGCGTGAAAATGTAGGTAAAAAACACCATATAACGGTGTGCCCTACACCCCTATGTGTAAAAATGCTCACAACAATTTCAAAAAATGTGTTTATATACATCAAACGTCTTCAAAAAAGTAACTTGTTCACAAAAACAGCACTTATCTGTTACTGTCCATGTAAGTTGAAGTCGTTTTTCGGAATTCAAGATGATGAATCAGTCAAGTCTGCAGTTAGTAACCAAGAAGGACACAGTACTGTGTTTCGGGCAAAATAACCTTAATGCCCTGTATCAATGCTTTCCATAAACTGCAAGCAACATTTCAGGCTTTCCTGGCTCAACAGGATGCCAGCGCATGCTCATTCACGATCCAATGCCAAAATGCAGAAGCCAATGATTAAATTGCAAATCACAGCCAATTGCAATCGTACACGTCCTGTAAAGATCTCCAAAGATGATGGTATGCTCAGAGAAGGCTATTCCAATCCAATTCCTTATTAAGCCCTAATGGAAACTGGAAGCATATCCCATGCCCAGAGTAGATAAGCTAATCAAGTGACTCATTGGAGTATGCTTTATATCAACCTTGGATTTGACTAAGGGATACTGGCAGGTGTCCTTGATTCTGGTTTCCAAGGAAAAAACTGCTTTTTAGACACCGCAAGGTCTGTTCCATTTACAGTACTGCCCTTTGAATTACACAGGGCTCTTGCCACATTTCAACACCTAGTTGATGGCCTACTGAGACAACACAAGGAGTATGCAGCTGTATAACTTGACAGCATCGTCATCTACAGTATACATTGGACAAACCATCGAACCAAAGTATGGACCATGTTGACCAGCCTGCGGAAGGCTGGGTTAATGGCCAACCTCAAGAAATGTTTTTTGGGAGGTTGGGACATTCAATACCTGGGATATTTAATCAGAAATGAGTAGATACAACCTCAACCATGGAAGGTGAATTCCATTTCCCAGGTCCCCAACACAAAATTGAAAAAAAAGAGGTTATTGCCTTCCTTGGATTGATAGGCTATTCCCACTGGTTCATCCTTAATTTTGCAGAGGTGGCAGAGCCATTAACCAATCTCCTCAAGAAGAGAGCTCCCAAATGGATTCAGTGGTCCCTGGACCTGGAGCAGGCCTTCCAGAGCCTCAGGAAGGCCGTGTGCTCTGAACTCATCCTGATTAGCCCTGATTTCTCTCTACTGTTTATTGTGTAAACTGATGCCTCAGAGGTGGGTCTAGGAGCCATTATGGCCCAGGAAGTCAAGGGTGAAGAGCATCCCATAGTATTTATCAGCAGGAAGCTGCTTCCACAGGAACAGCATTATGCGGTGATTGAGAAGGAAGCCCTGGCTGTCCAGTAGGTGCTTGAGACCTTCAAATACTACCTGCTCAGCTATCTGTTTATGCTGGTAACCAACCACCAACTCCTCAAGTGGCTGTCTCAACATAAGGAGTCCAATGGCTGTATTATACAGTGGCTTTTGAGTCTCCAACCCTACCAATTTTGGGTCTGCAATAGGGTTGGTTGGACTCACCTGAACACAGATTTCCTTTCCTGGGTGTCAACGGGGCATGGTTGAGCTGTTATCCATCCTTCTGCAAAGGGAGTATCAACAGTCCCCTTTAAGACAGTCTGCAGCCCAGAGTTCAGGGCTGGGAGGGCGAGGCTTACAGGGAGAGGTTAAGAACTCAGCAAACTGCAAGAGGGAGAGAGGCCTGTGGAGCCATAAGTTCTTCCAAAGCAAGCTGTGCAAAGGAGTTCTGAAGTAAGAACTTTCACTGGGGCTGGAGGAAGGGCTGGGAAAACCAGATTGTGAAAGTTTAACAAGCTGGGACAGAAGTAAAATTGGTTTTGTTTTCCCTGAACTGTTGTCTGTTCTGGGTTTTGCTTTGTGGAGGTTTAACAAGCTGGGACAGAATGAAACCTGATTTTGTCTTCCCTGAATTGCTGTCTAGCCTGTTTTAAAGAAAGCCCCTTCCCATCACTTGCCACACTACCACAGTTCCTTTATAATCTATATTAAGGATAATGCCTTCCAGAAACAGGACATATGCAATGCCCAGCTGCAAAACACCGACTGCTGCACAAATTTCAAAGATGAAATGTTCACACATTTATTTTGTTGCTAAATAAAACCTTTAAACTTAGCCTTTGTTTTCTATTTATGAACAGTTCTCTGTAAACAGTTATTATCATATCTGTTATGAAATCCCAAAGCTGTTTAATGCATAATTTACAGCTTTCTAGACAAATATACAGTATTGAAGATTTTCTCAAAGCAATGTTAGCAGGTGCAGGACTACAAAGCTTGAGAAGGATGTGTGAGTGTCGTAGTCATTTTTCATTAGGTCTAATGTAACATTGTTTTTTTTTTAATCATTTACTTGTCATAATGTGCCATAGTTTAAACATGTGATTATATCCCTAGGTTACATTTTTGATCAACTGATCACTTTTTATGACAGTTCCTAACACAACTCAAATATGTTAAGCACCTAAATGTCCAGATTTGTAATTACTTCTCCTAGTGTCTCAAAAGCACTCCAGACATAAAGACGACCATACTTTTTTATAAATCCATATTAATTCCCACTGGCCCTTAATTTACTTTGATAGAAACATAGAAACATGATGACAGAAAAAGACCACATGGCCTATCTAGTCTGTCCTTCCATAACAACAACTACAACAGTCCACTTTTTACCTTGATGAAAAATGGGCTTTTAGGATCCTATTTAGGATGGTGGGTTTCAGGCAGGAGGAATGATAGACATCTGAGTTCTGTTTAAAGCTGTCCATGGTCATTTGTTTAAGAGTCTGAAGCATATGACAGCCCTCCATAACCTCCCAATTAGATACAATCATCCCAGTCTAATTCCCTAACTAGCAACTACAGCAGTACCTATGACTATACTTTCAGAAAATGAGTTACCAGTAAACTGCATTGAGTTTCAGCCTTCATCTGCCCTTTTTTTTTTAATCAATTTTTATCGAAATATCAGTGGTTAAATAAAAATTGGAAAAGCTGTCATGAAGAGCAGAGAGTAGGGAAAGATGTTCATCCCTCACATGAAGATGCAGTAATGGTTTCTCTTCAACCGTTGTATGTGCTGCAAAAAGCTTTCAGACTATACAGTAATTGCTAGATTGTCAAGAGGAATGGACAAAAATGGATGCTCTGTGTCGCTGGAAACCCTTTATCTAGTCCCTTTGTGAAATGTATTTGAGCTTACAGATAGCTTCACCAGCCTCAATAAGCAGTTTCCTCCCTATACTCTAATCTAATACCTCAATAAACACTATTCTTACAACCTTAACTTTTGATATCAGGGCACATTCTTTGGAAACTAGGTAGCAATATACCAAGAAGATGGTGATCAATCAGTGAAACAGGACTGTTCCGTCCCCCCCCCCCCCCCGTAAATAAAAAAAAAAAAAAAAAGTAGCAAAGCTGGTCATGTTTTTATAACTGATCTAAAGTTTCTTTATAAAATCCAATTATTTTGCAGCCTCTCAACTCTAGACAAGAAAATCCTAATTCAAGAAGCCTTGTTCAGTTTGATGCTTAAGCGACTATATTTTGTCAAAGATCCGCATGAGAATATAAGCTGTATGACTGCATTGTGGGTTGTGAACAATTATATAATATAAACATAGATCGATTGTTTACGCCATCTAAAAGTAGAAAGACTAACGACATGCAATGAAGCTACAGTGTAACCAATTTAAGACTAATAAGAGAAAATATTTTTTCACTCAACACATAATCACTCCATACCGGAGGACGTAGTAAAAGCTGTTAGTGTAGCTGTGTTTAAAAAATGTTTGGACAAGTTACTGGAGGAAAGGTCCATAAAACATTACTAAAGAGGACCTGCAAAATCCACTGCTTGCCCCAATACAGAGTGGAGAAGTGGCCTAGTGGTTGGGGCAAGGTACTTCAGGCTGGAAGGTCGGGGGTTCAAATCCCACTAGAGGACAGCAACCTTGGGCTGGAAGGACTGGGGTTTCTAGTCCCACAGGTGCTCCTTGTGGTCTTGGGCAAGCCACTTAACCCTCCATAGCCCATGTTCCCTGTAAAATAGTTCTCTGTGTGCTGTGCTTTCCTGTCTAATCAATGTGTTTATACCTCAAAAATTTCCTGTCATGATTTGACAATTTCCAATCTGTAATCAAACCGCTGCTGATCACTGGAAGTAGCGGTATACAAATGTATACTAAATAAATAATAAATACAAGCATTGTGGAACCTGTGTATCTTTTTGGGAACTTGTGACCTGGATTGACCACTGTTGGAAACCAGGGGCGGCCCAAGGGGGGTATGGGGCCATGTGCGGAGACGCGGTGCGGGGCCTCATTTGCATAAGGGACCTCATTTGCATAAATATTTGCATAATGTTACCATATACGAACTTTTAGTAAACATGCCTCTTAATGAGTGTATGGATAAAGAAAGACTAAAAGATTTCTACATTTTCTATAATACAGTGCCAACCGCCAGGCACATTAGGAACTACTACAAACACTGCCCATTCTCGTAGAACCCATAGCAAACCCGCCGTATCATAACAGCACTACCAGGACTCACAAAGCACAAGACCCTACCTATCAAAAGGCAACACTACAAATATTAAACCAATACATTTCAGAGAACAACAATACATGACCTACTGGGGAAAGAGAACAAGTGGCAATGTCAAATAGGAATTACATAAACAGAATACCTCAGCTCAGTTACAAGTGCAGAACATAGACCGTCACCAAACAAGAAATCACAATGTAGAAACAGGAAGACAATAATTAAACTGGGAACCCCAAAAGCCCAACAACACTGTAGAAATAAAACTATAAATTAATTTCCTCTTGTACTAAATAAAGCGCTGACGTTAATGATGCACATTTCCCAGAGCTGGCATATTTCAGTTAATAAATTCAATAAAGAGATATTTTTCTACCTTTTGTGCATTTTTTTTCAGTTGCAATTGCTCCAGCCACTTTCTTCTGGTTTCTTCGTGTCTTCTGCTAACTCTCCATCGTCTGCTGTCCATTTGTCCTTTCTTTACTCTTCTAGTTTTTTTCCATTCTCTCTCTACATCTGCTTTAACATACTAATCTTTCTCCTTTTGCTCTTTCCTCATTCCTATTTCATCCACTCAAATTTTACCCCGTCATCCTCAATCCCCACTTACTCTCCCAATATCCGGCCAATTGTAGATTTGTCTTCCCCCCACACAAAATATTTTTCCCTCTCCATTTCACTCTCCCAGCTCTATCCCATTCTAATCCTCCCCCAACATCAGCTCCCTTCTAGTTCCAGCCCCACCCAGCATCCGCTCCCTTCTAGTCCCCGCATTAGCCCATTTCCAGTCCTAGCTCCCCCATCAGCTCATTTCCAATCCAAGCCCCCCATCAGCCCATTTCTAGTCCTTTCCTAGCCCCACCATCATCAGCCCATGTCAAATCCTAACTCCCCTCCACTCAGCCCATTTCCAATCCAAGCCCCCCATGAGCCTACTTCCAGTTCTAGCCCCTCCATGAGTCTATTTCAATCCAAGCCTCCCCAACAGCCCATTTCCAGTCTTATCCTAGCCCTCCATCAGCCCATTTCCTGTCCTAGCCCCCCTCACTCAGCCCATTTCCAGTCCTAGCTCGCTCCCCTTACAGCCCATTTCCATTCCAAGCCCCCATCCCCATCAGCTATTTGCAGTTCAAGCCCTCCTTCCACTCAGCCCATTACCAGTCCTAGCCCCCCATAGCCCATTACCAGTTCTAAGCCCTCCATCAGCCCACTTCCAGTCCTAAGCCGCCACATCAGCCCATTTCCAGTCTTAGCCCCCCCATAGCCCATTATTTATTTATTTAATTTATTTATTTACATTCTCTTATATACCGCGCTATTCTGCATCAGTGCGGTTTACATTGAACAGGGCATTATAACTTGGAGATAACTATTTTACAGGGAACATGGGCTATGGAGGGGTAAGTGGCTTGCCCAAGACCACAAGGAGCACCTGTGGGACTAGAAACCCCAGTCCTTCCGGCCCAAGGTTGCTGTCCTCTAGTGGGATTTGAACCCCCGCCCTTCTGGCCTGAAGTACCTTGCCCCAACCACTAGGCCACTCCTCCACTTCAGGTTTGCTAAGGTATGCAAGTGCTAGTATTGGGAGATGCACGCAGGGCCCAACATCCTGCCTCTCCAGGATGCTTTGGATAATGGAGCCTATGGGTGCGGGTATGTCTGCCCTCCTTCCACTCAGCCCATTACCAGTCCTAGCCCCCCCCCCCATAGCCCATTTCCACAAGGAGCACCTGTAGGACTAGAAACCCCAGTCCTTCCGGCCCAAAGTTGCTGTCCTCTAGTGGGATTTGAACCCCCAACCTTCTGGCCTGAAGTACCTTGCCCCAACCACTAAACCACTCCTCCACTCCATTACACCCTAGCCCCCCCCCCTACATCAGCCCATTTCCAGTCTTAGCCCCCCCCCATAGCCCATTACATCCTAACCCCCCTCCATCAGCCCATTTCCAGTCTTAGCCCCCCCATAGCCCATTACATCCTAACCCCCCATCAGCCCATTTCCAGTCCTCCCCCCTCAGCCCATTTCCAGCCTTAGCCCCCCCCATAGCCCATTACATCCTAATCCCCCCTCCATCAGCCCATTTCCAGTCTTAGCCTCCCCATAGCCCATTACATCCTACCCCCTCCATCAGCCCATATCCACTCTTAGCCCCCCCATATCCCATTACATCCTAACCCCCCATCAGCCCATTTCCAGTCCTAACCCCCCATCAGCCCAATTCCATTCTTAGCCCCCCCATAGCCCATTAGTAGTCCTAACCCCCCCATAGCCCATTACCAGTCCTAACCCCCCTCTCCACATCAGCCCTGATAGATTAAAAAAAACAAACCGGCTGCTGCTGCCGCTGCCGCCGTGGCAGCGGCAGAATCAAATGTCCCGCCGCGGGGCCCCGCCTGCCCGGCAGAGCCTCCCTGCAGCATCAGCTCCTGAGTCCCAAAGCGCGGGCTTTCAGAGCCGTGAGAGGTTCCCTTTCTTCTCGCAGCTCTGTTAATCTCAACGGGGCTGATGGGATTTCCCATCAGCCCCGGCGGGATTAAGAGAGCCGCGAGAGGTCAGAGAGGCTCTCCCTTCGCGGATCTGAAAGCCCGCGCATTGGGAGGGACTCAGGAGCTGATGCTGCAGGGAGGCTCTGCCGGGTAGGCGGGGCCCCGCGGCGGGACATTTGATTCTGCCGCTGCCAAGGCGGCAGCGGCAGCAGCAGCCAGTTTGTTTTTTTTTTAATCTACTTGTGCTAATGTAGAATGTTTTTTGCGCGGGGCCCCCTGAAACGCGGGGCCCTGTGCAAAAAACATTCTTGCTCAATGGACGGGCCGGCCCTGTTGGAAACAGGATACTGGGCTTGATGGACCTTGGTCTGACCCAGTATGGCATATTTTATATTCTTATGTTTTTATCAGATCAGTATGCAGAGGTGTCCAATTCAATTAGTCCCTGACCTGGATGTTCTAGATACCTTAATCCCCCCCCCCCCAACAGCTTTGATTTTCAGAATATCTACAATAAGTACTCATGAGATATATAGTACTTGTCCACATTTGATCTATGAATATGGGGTGGAACCAGGCTGCTGGCATTAACCCTTAAAAGGAGATAGAGTAGCTTTTAAACTAGATAGGAGAAAGCCAACAGTTGCCCAAAAGTGCATGGTTTGGAAGGATGTATCCTTGAAGGATACTAGCAGAAGAGGGAAGCTGGGCATCCTAATAGGAAGATTCTGATAAAAAGAAAAGTAACTCAGGTGCCTTTAAGTACAGAGCAGAGAGAGCTGAAAGATTCCAAATTATCCTTGTCAATTGATAAACAGATTGTTGATGTGAAGAAAATGCAACCTCTAAAATGCCTGTAGGCAAATGCTAGAAGTCTAAAAACTAAGATGGCAGAGCTAGATTATACGAATACAGAAAAACCGCCGTTCTAAGGGCACAGGGAGAGCAGTGATCTTACCGGGGGTGAGAGCAGGAGCTCCCCCTTCCTCCACAAGCCACCAATCAGCTGCCATGTCTAACGGCAGAAAAAACGCCGTTCTAAGGGCGCAGGGAGAGCAGTGATCTTACCGGGGGTGAGAGCAGGAGCTCCCCCTTCCTCCACAAGCCACCAATCAGCTGCCATGTCTAACGGCAGAAAAACCGCCGTTCTAAGGGCGCACCCGCGCCTGAGGGCCTCGCCAGAGTGCCCTTTAGCATGGCCCTTAGGCGTTGGTCCGTGGCATCTGTTTCTGGAGTTTCACTGATGACATGGTCTGGGTTGTTGTGTCCATATAGCATGGTAACTTTACTGTTCTGTGTTCTTCTCTCTCTTATCTGTCTGACTATCTCTGTCCCCTATTCTGTCCTATCAAATAAATGGCGTTCTTTTCCTATTTCCTTGAATGATACATTATTGTAAACCGCTCTAATGCCTTTTGTCCTGAGCGGTATATCAAATTTAAATAAACATAAACATAAACATAAAGCACTAAATCAAAGGTTAGATATAATTGCCATCTCAGAGACCTGGCGGAAGGAGGACAACCAATGGAATACCTAGATACAAACTATATTGCAATGATAAGGTAGATCAAATTGGTAGAGGGGCTGCACTCTATGTTAGAGAGGGCATTGAGTCACACTAGATAAAGGTATTGCAGGAAACAAAACACACTGTAGAATCTCTATGGATAGAAATTCCATGTCAAAAGGAGAAGGCAATTGTAGTGGGGGTGTTCTACCATCCGCCTGGCCAGAATGAACAGATGGATGATGAAATGCTAAAAGAAATTAGGGAAGCTAACAAGTGTTCCAGCCATACACATACTAACTGCAGACAGTCTGCTAGCTAGTCCATAGTGCATGTTTCTGGAGAAGATGCATGCACACACCCCAAGCAGATAAGTCGCTGATTGGGCCCCAGAAAAGAGAACCCATAAATATCACTTGGGAAAAGCAGTATATAGCACTATGGGGGAACCTAGCCATGCCATGTTCACTGCTCAGTCAGGGTGAGAGTGACCTCTCAGCAGGACATGCTGTGGCCACCCTGTCCATGCAGTTGGTGGCCGGGCACTACAATGTCCCAGTCATTGCCCTATGCCCTGTGCAGATGCATCCTGCCCAGGCCGCCCTGTCTGGGCCATACCCACAGTACCTTGCTCCTCATTATGCACATTGGCAGGCTTACACCGGAAACAGTGCAAGCAGTGTGGGCTCAGTAAGGTGTAGGCAGCCTCAACACACTGGATAGACAGACACACACTCCCATACTTATGCCAGCATTGTGCAAATATAGAGGCTTTTGGCAGTCCTGGCCACCACACCAATCCTGGGCACAGTGCAGGCATGGCTATGGTACGCAATACTGTTGGGGTCACTCCCCGGGGTGGTAAACACTGTCAGAAACCAAAACTGAAACACAATCCACAGATATCAGAAAGGTTGCTATGATGCAGCTCTATCAGCAAATTGTGCTTAACTTAGGAATTGCTATCTGCCATTAATCATAGCAACCTTTTGATACATGTGTAATGTATTCCCAAGTTTAGGGCGGCATTGCTAAGGTATGCAAGTGCTAGTATTGTGAGATGCTGCTGCACGCAGGGCCCAACAGCCTGCCTCTCCATGAGGCGTTGGATAGTGGAGCCTGTGGGTGTGGGTGTTTGTACCCCTGCTGGCCTCTGCTCTAGGGCAGAGGTTCCCAACTCCGGTCCTGGTGGGCCAAACAATGTTCAGGTTTTCATGCTGTCCCTAATGAATATGCATGAGATACATTTTCATACCATGGGGGCGGCGCATACAAATGCAGCACAGGCATATTTATTGGAGACAGCATGAAACCTGAATGGTGTTTGGCCCTCCAGGACCGCAGTTGGGAAACTCTGCTCTAGGTATTCCACATGTTTATGGTGTCTTTGCTCTGTAGGGTAAAATATAGGTGTTTCAGGCATGTTTATGTTATCTGCAATAAAGGTTCCATCTTTATTACCACCGTTTGGTGGTGGGTAAAGTATGGGGACTGGGTTGGCAGGAGCCACAGCTGGGGTTTGAACTTGTGACCTTCTGCTCCTGAACACACTGGCTGTGTGTACTGCACCACACTGTTGCCATAGTGGTGGATCATTCCCTGGGGATAGCATGACTGTTCGTCAGACAGACCCTGTCTGTTGCGGTGCACGGCACCCACCTAAACAGGGCTAGGCCATGGTCTGCTGTGGGAAGATGCCACTGCCCCCTCCACCACCAGCACCCCTCTGCCACCATGCTGCCATGCCATTATGCCAGTGGTGCTGGTGGTGCACAGTCCCAGGCCATCCAGTATGCCGGTAGGCAGCTGCCTATGGTGTGGGTTCTCGGGTAGTGGTGCCTATATGGACATGCATGCTTCCCCCCCCCCCCAGCACCACCTGCCAATGTTCTGTGCCCTTGGAGGTACCTGCTGGGTACTATCCCCTGTGACACTGTGAGAAACACATTAGTGCCCATGTTGGGCCCTCATCAGTTGCTGTCTGGCTGCTCTACAGTTTCAGCATTCCTATGTGCCACCTAGGTATCTGCCTAGTCTGCACTGTGCCCCAGCTGCACCACAGCATGTGCCGCCTGCAGCCCTCTGTATCCCATTTTCCAGCATCTGTACAGTTGCCCTTTCCGACATGCCCACCCTGCTGTTGCGTCACATGTGCACGCCATAAGAAACCTGTCCAATAAAAAGGGAAAACCCTGATCAGCGCTATTTCAATGTGGGATCATTCACCTTGTAGGGGGGACAGTGCATAGACCCTTTCAAAATTAATATCTTTTTTTTTTAGCTTTCTCGGTAGTGTTCTTTTATTTTTCCCATTAATATCACTATTGGCCAGCTTGGTTATGGTGTTTTTAAATTTTGTTCAGGTCATTTTCAATGTTTATTTGCCTTTTTCTTCCGTGCACATGTATCACAACTTTCACTTTTTTAGGTTTCCCTGGCTTTGCTGTACATTGCTGGCGGAAATAGTTTCTCTTTCCTGCAAATGTGCCTTAACGCGAGGGTTTCACTGGTGTTAGTTTTCAGACCCGGATTCCACAGCGTTAGTGTGCCTGGAGCCTCTCCCCTCCCACTCTCCACCCATTGACCCCCTCTCTCCGCCCTCTGGGAAGCCTTCCTCCGCCCTTTAGTGCCGGATTTCATGGCGTTAAGGTGCCTTAATGCCGCAGGCGGGTTATCGCACGATAAGTGACGTTATCACGCGATAATGCGCCTTGATCGCCCACTAATGTCACTTATCGTGCGCTAATTCTGCTACTGTGACATTAATGCTCTTTTGTAAACATACCCCAAAGTTTTTAGATGAAATAAATGACTGTTTCTTGGAGCAGCTGGTCATGAACTGACAAGAGGGGAAGCTATTTTGGACCTAGTCTTTAGTAGAAAACAGGATCTGATGCAAGAAATAACAGTGTGAGGACTACTTGGCAATAGTAATCATAACATGATCACATTTGATTTAATAAATGGTATGAGGATGGCAAGGAAATCCACAGTATTATCTTTTAACTTTCAAAAGGGAGACTATGATAAAATTAAGAAAATAATTAAGAAAAAACTAAAAGGAGCAGCTGCAAAAGCTAAAGATTCACATCAAGCACGGGTGTTGTTTAAAAATACTATCTTGGAAGCCCAAACCACACGTATTCAACACTTTAAGAAAGGTGGAAGTAAGACCAAAAAACTGCCAGCATGGTTTAAAGGTGAGGTCAGAGAGGCTTTTGTAACCAAAAAAGCATCTTTCAGGAAATGGAAAAAGGAGCCAAATGATGAAAACGGGAAATAACATAGGTACTAGCAAGTTAGATGGAAGGCATTGATAAGGCAGACAAAAAGAGAATTTGAAAACAAGCTTTCTGTTGAAGCAAAAATGTGTAATAAAACCTTTTTCAAGTACATTCATAGCCAAAAACCTGTGAGAAAATCAGTTGGACCATTAGATGATAGAAGGGTAAAAAAGTGCTTAAGGGAGGACAAGGTCAGAGAGGAGAGACTGAATGAAGTCTTTACTTCAGTCTTTACTAAAGAAGATGTAGTGAAGTTAACCATGCCTGAAATGGTATTTAAAGGCGATGTATTAGAAGAATTGAAAGAAATTTCAATAAACCGGAAAGTTGTATTACCACTATTTGATAAACTAAAGAGTAGAAAATCACCTGGACCAGATGGTACACAATGTAATGCCAATGTAATGCCAATTTTTAAAAAGGGTTCCAGGGGTGATCCGGGAAACTACAGACTGGTGACCCTGATGTCAGTATCAGGCAAAATTATAGAAGCTACTATAAAGAATAAAATTACTGAACATGTAGATATTCATGGTTTAATGGGAGAAAGCCAACATGGATTTTGCCAAGGAAAATCCTGTCTTACTAATCTATTATATTTTTTGTAGGTGTGAATAAACAGGTAGATAAAGGTGAGACGGATGATATAGTATATCTGGATTTTCAGAAAACCTTTGGCAAGGTTCCTCAGTGAGAGACTCTTGACAAAATTAAAAAGTCATGGGATAGGAGACAGTATACAACTGTGGATCAGAAACTGGTTAAAAGATAGAAAGCAGAAAATAGGACTAAATTATTTGGCCAATTTTCTCAAAGGAGAAAGGTGAATAGTGGAGTACCTCAGGAATCTGTGGTTGGCCTGCTGCTTTTTAATAAATGACCTGTAAATGGGAATAATGAGTGAGGTGATCGAATTTGCAGATGATACAAAATTATTCAAAGTTTTTAAAACACAAGAGGATTGTGAAAATTTGCAGAGGATGTTGATAAATTGGAAGACTGGACATTCAAATGGCAGATGAAATTTAATGTGGACAAGTGCAAAGTTATGTACCTAGGAAAGAACATCCCAAACTAGGGGGCATGTTTACTAAAAACCGCTAATTTGCGCGCCGCAAAATAGCGCACTAAAAGCGGTACTTAAGAGCGCTTAAACGCCCCACAATCGTGCGTGTCAACCCCGCACAGGTGCGCGGCACAATAACGGGCCCCGCACAAGTACGGGCCCGCAAATGTCCGATAGAGGCGTGGAATGGCTAACGGAGGGCGGAGGAAGGTTCCTGAGGGGCGGAGAGACGGGTTTAATGGGCGGGGAAGGGGAGGGGAGAGGCTCCCCGCACATTATCCGGGCTGAATCCCAAAGCAAAACTACCGCGAGTGAAACACTCGCGGTAGAGGGCATTTAAAGGGAAGAGAAACCATTTACGTCAGCAATGTACAGCAAAACTGGGGAATCCTGCAAAACGTGAGCAGTGTGATACATGTGCACAGCACAAAAGTGAAAATAAAAATAGAAAGTGACCACAACAAAAATATCACAAATAGTAATGCAGCTGGGGAACAGTTATAGTAATGGGCAAATATAGAAAACACACCCAGGAAAGCTCCAGAAATAAGAAATGAATATTGGAAGGGTCTACGGAGCGGAGACTCATCCAAAACAAATATCCTTTTTGGAGCTTTCCTGGGAGTGTTTGCTATGGTTGCCCATTAATATCACTTTTGTCCAGCGTGGTGGTCATTTCCGGGGTTTATGTGCACGTTTGTCACCAGACAGAGTGCATGTGCCCACAGTAAAAATGTGTAGAGCAGGGTTTGTGACTCCATCCTGCCAGGTATACTACCTCCAGGGGCTGCATTGTCAGTGTGGTTCAGCGGACAGAGCCAGTACCTCTAGGACCAGAGTGTCAGAGGCTCAAATCCCAGCTGGGGCACATACCAGCCCAGCCCCTATATTTTACCCACCACTAAACAAAGATAGCGCAGACACCCCTGTATTGCAGGGAACATAAGCATGGGGAAAACACCCATATTTTACACAACACTGCAAAAACACAACAACAATGGGCATTACCTACAGCCAAATCCCCCAAATGCAGTCCCGTACTGCCACATTGCAATCTGGTCATCTGCTGTTTCTGAGAGAAGCTCATGCCAGCATGTTGGCGGACGAGTACATGTGGTGCAGGGGGCAGTGGCTGCTAGCCACAGAAGACAGAGGCCTAGCCATTTGCAGGCTGGCACAGTCCACTGCAACAGACAGGCCCTGCCGGATCCACAGTCATGGACGTTCCAGGGAAACCAGCCAATCTGTGGCTACACGGTGGTGCAGTGCACACAGACAGTGCATGCAAGAACAGAAGGTCATAGGTTCAAAGCTCAGCTGGGGCTTCCACCAATCCTAGCCACATATTTTTCCCACACCTACACAGTGATAGGTCATTGAATAAACCTCGTGACCTCTTCAATTTGGTCAAATCCCTCTCAAAGGAACCATCACCCGAGCAACACATCAACATACACCCACAAGATTTCACTGATTATCTGCAATCCAAGATTGTACAAATTAACAAGGTCACAGCAGTCCAATATCAAGAACCAGCGGACCTCTCTCCACTTAACTTTTTTTCCACACCATCCATTAAATGTATTGAGAACACCATAGCATCACTCAACACCTCCACTGCACAGACCGACCCATGTCCAGCTTTTTGGATCAAGGAACTACGTGATGTGCTCAGTCCTGTCATCGCAAATATAATGAAACTCTCCTTTACAACAGGTTATTTTCCCACTTCACTCAAGCAGACTTCCATTAGACCATTACTGAAAAACCCCAAACTGGACCCCCAAAGGGTGGACTCCTATCGACCAATAGCTAGCATCCCCATCTTAGCCAAAATAATTGAGAAGGAAGCGCAATGGCAAATTCAAGATCAACATAGACTCTGTTGCTCCCTTAGATAACTGCCAACATGGGTTCAGAGAACATCATGGGGTTGAGACACTACTCACTGGTCTAATCAACAATATCATCACAGGAATTGACAACATCCATCAAGGTTTTGTCCTCATTTTCCTAGACATCGCCGCGGCTTTTGACTCCGTCAGTCACGAAATCCTCCTGGGAAGACTAAAAGAAAAGGGTGTCTGCAACAAGGCACTAAAATGGTGCAAGTCTTATCTGGACGATAGATGGCAATATGTGAAGTCTGGATCAGAAGAGTCTAGCCACTTCCATCAAAAACAAGGGGTACCTCAAGGATCCTCACTATCCTCCTTACTCTTCAATATCTACATGCAGCCCATATGCAATATCATAAGATCATTCAACGTAAACTGCATGATATATGCAGATGACATTCTTTTATACATGCCTTTCTCCACAACCCACATGGACCTGACCCCACTCACAGATTGTTTCAATGCAGTTTCAACATGGCTCCAGACACAGAACCTACGTATCCAGCATAAAAAAACAGAGGTCCTTTTCATCTCCAGAGACTCCAGCTTTACGCCCCCATCCCACGTCAGTGTCAAGGAAGCTGATTTGCAAACTAAAGATGCAATAAAATATTTGGGAGTGACCCTGGACCAACATCTAGACATGAGACGCCACATAAGCAGCGTAGTCAAAGCCATCTACTTCAAAATCCGTTCCCTCAAACACCTACGCTCCCTGCTGGACCCAGACGATTTCCGTACCATATATCAAGCGCTGATCCTGCCGCATTTTGACTTTGCAAATGCCATCCTACAAGGTCTCCCCCAATCCACACTAACCCCCTTACAGTTGGCCATGAATGCCGCAGCTAGGGTCCTCTACGGTGCATCCAGAAATGACCACGTGACTCCTATTCTCAAACAGCTACACTGGCTACCAATTCACGGGAGAATCACCTTCAAATCCCTTGTATTAGCATTTAAGGCAATCAAAGGCACCTCATCCCTCTCACTCACGAATCTAATCCACATGGTCCCCCCCAACAGAGCAAGAAGAACATCAGCTGTAAACTTGCTAGCAATACCAAAGGCTTCAACAAAGTCCAACACGAACACCACAAACAGGGCATTCAGTTTTTATGTACCAAAATGCTGGAACACCCTACCCCCTGACATTAGAGCCATTACCAATCTATATCAGTTCAGGAAGGCTCTCAAAACATACCTTTTCTGCCAATATTTCCCAGACAGCAACTGAACTAGATATCCCCTCCAAGAAATGACCCAATCTAGAAATGCCCTCACACTGCAGTGTAGATAGTTTATGTATATAGTTAACCCAGTTATCCAAGTTTGTACTCCTGTTCAATGTAAAACCTGACAGTTTGTCGTTATGGTCGTTTTGTTATGATGTAAACCGCGCTGATTCTAAATAGCGCGGTATATAAGAAACTGTAATAAATAAATAATAAAAAAATAGTAAGGACACACCTTTCGTGTCGAGGACATATGCAATGGTAATACGTCTATCTTTTACCCCACTGAGCACAGACACCATGAACAGGGGCAGTACCTAGAGCAGACTCTCCCAAATGCATTCCTGGTGTGCCACACACCAGTCAGGTTTCATGCTGCCACTCATACAAATGCCTGTGCTGTATATCTATGCACCACCCCCATGGCATGTAGATGTAGCTCATGCATATTCATGAGGGACAGCAGAAAAACACGAACAGTGTGATGCAGACCTGGACTGGGGTTGGGAATCTCTGCCGTAAAGCAACAGCCAACAGGGGCAGACACACCCACACCCACACCCACAGGCCCCATTGGCCAATGTCTCCTGGAGAGGCAGAACAGTGGACCCTGCGTGCATCTCCCAATACTAGCACCTGCATACCTTAGCAATGTCACCCTACACCTGAGGTATATGGTACACAGCTCTGAGACGTTTGCTAGGAGTACTGGCAGATAGATATCCATACGTTACGCACATACTGCTAGTTGACCCTATCAGAACAATCTGTTAGGTGTTTGCGGGGCGTGCTCCAGGACTGGCCTCTGACGGTGTTTACCACCCTGGGGAGTGACCCCCAGCAGTACTGCGTACCATATCCATGCCTTGCCGTGCCTAGGACAGGTTTGGTGGCCAAGGCTAATTACCTCCTCAATAGTAGCACCATGCTGGCATAGGTGTGGAAGTGTGTGTCTGTCTATACAGTGGGTGCTGGCTGCAAGCCCCTTCCACAGCCCACACTGCCAGCACTGTTGCCAGTATTGGCCTGCTAATGTGCATAATGAGTAGCAAGGGACCATGGGTATATCTCAGACAGGGTGGGCTGACCAGGATGCAGCTGCACAGGGCATAGGGCACTGGCAGGGACATGGTAGTGCCCGGCCACCACCTACAGAGACAGGGGGACCTCTGTATGTGCTGCTGGGGGATCACTCTCACCCTGAGTGTGCAGTGATGGCAGCATGGCTAGGCACACCCATAGTGCTGTATTGTGTTTCTCTTGTGTGATATATATGGGTTTTCTGTTGGGGCCTTTTCACTGACTTATCTGCTTGTGTGCTGCCACCCCAGTTGTGGGTGCATGCATTTCCATCAGGACCAACCAGCAGACTGAGCACAGATGGTATGTGTCTTGATGGAGTGCCTTGCAGGGTGCAGTGGCTGAGGGCTTGCTGCAGGAGAATATCAGATAGTGGTGGGGTGCATCTATGAATATCCAGGCCTAATGTCTGTCTGATTTTGTGTTATGGATGTGTGTGGGGCTGCTTGGACTGCCCTGTTGGGTGGGTGGGGGGGGGGGGGGGGGTTGTCTACTTCCCCAGCAGGACTGGGGTTGATGGTTGGCTCTAATCTGCCATATGTGGGGTGGGGGAAGAAAGAAGATAGTATGGGGATCTGTTGGTGGGAGACCCTGTTTTATCCACTGCAGGGGTGGTGGGGGGAGAGAAAAGAGGTGTTCCACTAACTGTGGCAGACAGCAATCTCCAAGATGTTTATGCAGCACCTACCTATTTCACAGGTTATTGCTGCTTTGGAGCTCTGGCATGGCCGCATTCAGCTATGCAAGGTGTTGTGCACCTGGTCCTGGGCGCATCATCACTAACTCAGGGTGGGCATAGTAACCGCACAATGTGATGGTGTTTAGCTACTCTTTGCCGTTTGTCCACCCACTCAGGACACCCTACCAGGCCGAGGTTCTGTGTGGGTGCACAAGGACACCTCCCCCTACCAGGCCGGGTAGCTTTAGGGGTGCAGTTCCCATCTTGTGTGCATCTGTGGACAGCTGATTTGCATGTGCAGTGCATCATGGGTACGGGTAGCCTAACCCTATCCTGTTTATACAAGCAGACTGTCTGTGATGTGACGTGCAGGCTATCTGCAGCCAGGCAGGAGCTTGCTTACAGCTATAGAGGTGTAGCCCAATGGTTACATCACTGCCTATGCAGCCAGAGGTCATGGGTTCATACCCACAGTGGGGTTCTGTGATAGGGTTTTCCAACACATTTTTTACATTTACTGTACATATGTTGATGCCTGCAATAACACCCTCAGCGTACTGTACCCATAAGGTGCCTCTGAGGGTGCTTTATTGGGTGCCCTATAGGGCACTTTATGGTTGGCATCCATATAGGGTGCACTATACATTATCCTGTGTCGCAACATACATGCTGCCCTATAGGGGACATTCTAGGGTGCCTTGGCGGACGGTGCACTGTAACATGTGCCTTATGGTCCGCCTTATGTTAACATGCTGTGAGAGTGCGTTTGCTAGTAGTTATCACAAAATAGAATTAAAAAGCCTCCTAAAGCACTCCACAACATAAAGTATACTGCCTCAGCTAGCCTTTTTCAATGGGCATTGTGAGGGATTGAACCGCTGGTCCCTGCACCATTGGTTAGTGTCTTAACCATTGTGCTGTGGCTGTGTTCATTTGCTTTAGCATGAGCACGCCGCCTTGTGGCCATCAGCGCGCCGCATCCTGCTGCCCACAATGAACAGTGCGCCGCCTTATGCCGCCCCACAATGAACAGTGCGCCGCCTTATGCCACCCCAATATGAACAGTGCGCCGCCTTATGCCGCCCCACAATGAACAGTGCGCTGCCTTATGCCGCCCCAAAATGAAGAGTGCGCCACCTTATGCTGCCCCAAAATTATTTTGCCTCCTGACACACATTTCCACATTCAAGGTAGTGCCTCAGCCAGCCTTTTAGGGCTGCAAACACTGGGGGATTGAACCTGTGGCCCCTGCACCATTGGTTATTGTCTTCACCATTGTGCTATGGTTCTATGCATTGTGCTTTGGCTCTATTCCTATATGTGCACAGCTGCGCCCCACTTAGCCTTCCCACGTGCTAATGTGGGCCCCGCACATTAATGCGACGCGAACACATACGGTCTTTTTTTTTCCTTTTTCGGCCTGAACCGCCCACTCCTTATATGGCACAGGCACACTACCACGGCCCCGCATGTTAGGAATGTTTAGTAAACATGCCCCTAGGTTACACATAGGGAAATACCACCCAGAAAAAGGATTCAGACATCATTGTGGATAATATGTTGAAACCCTCCACCCAGTGTGGAGCGGCAGCCAAGAAAGCAAATAGAATATTTGGAATCATAAGGAAAGGAATGGAGAATAAAACAAACGATATTATAATGCCTCTCTATCATTCGTAACGGGGCGCGGGCAGGGTCCCGGTGCCCGCGCGTAACCAGGTGATCGGCCCGGCGCGGGACCCTGCACGCGCTTGCTGTGAAGGCGGGGAGGCGCGTCAGCGAGGGGTTGAGTCGCGTGTCATTTAAAATGATTGGCTCCGCTCGGGGTTGAGTCGAGCAGAGCCAATCAATGCTGTGGGATGCGCATGTGCTCCAGCATCCGTGGCGTGGCCGGAGCACATGCGGTCGGGCTGGTGGAGAGGCAGGGTCGTTGGCTGTGGAGCAAGAGCAGGCCTGGTGGCTTGGATCGGGGCCCCTGTGTGAGCAGATCGTGTCAGCGGCTCGGTGGTGGCCGGGCTCTGGAGCTGCGGGGTTACATGGCAGTGTCCAGGCGAGTGAGCTGAGGGTTTAAAGGGGTGTATGTAAAAAAAACAAAAATAAAAACGGCAGGACTGGGAACATAGTGGGTGTAGGGCTTCTTAAAAAAAAACAAAACAAAAAACACAAAGTTAAACAAAACTCAGAGATTAGTGCTCTAATCAAAAAAAAAAGGGGTTATGGCGGGTAAGTGGGCTGGGGGGGCGAGGTGCTAATAGGATTGCTGTGGCTAGGCAGGAAAGGGGGAAAGGGGGTCAGACAAGGGGGGAGGTACGGGCAGCGGAGCAGGGTGAGAGAGAGAGGCACAGGTGGGGGGCTGGGCAGAGCGCAGAGTTCCGCCAGGGGTAGCGGGGGGTCTCCCACCTCTGTGAGAGGAGCGGGAAGGGGGCGCACTGCTCAGGGCCATATGGTTCGGACCCAGAGGGTGTCGGGCGGGTCTGAAGCGCTGCCTGTTCCTTCCAGTGGTGAAGTGGGGCTAAGGGGGGTGAGGCTGTTGGGGTGTCAGAGGCGGGGGACGGGAGCGCGAGGGAGCGCGGGTCCAGGTGGGGTGCAGGCACTGGGGGCCTTTGGGATAGGAGCAGGCCTGGGGCTGGAGAAGCTGGTGGAGGGGTTATTTATTTATTTATTTATATTTCTTATATACCGCGCTATTATAATCAGTGCGGTTCACAGTTGTAACAAACATACTACAATGTAAATAGGCACATCGAGCTTACATAGAACAGGGTATTCAAAACATGGATGAACGGGGGGAACTATATACAAATTATATACATGTTACAGTAATGGTTAATCTCAATGGGTATAAAGGGGGTCTGTGATGAATACTGGTACACATGGATCAGGGTGGAGAGAATGGAAAAGCTGATTAACCGTTATCAGTGGGGGGATGTGCAGTGGGGGGAGTTAGGTAGGGGGTCAAAGGGATGGGTAAGTGCTTTTCATACTTGGAGACCGGGTAGTATTGTATGAACAGGTAGTGTTTGAGGGCTTTTCGGAACAACATCAGGTTTGGGGTTGCTCGGAGTTCTGCTGGGAGGGCATTCCAGGCAATCGGAGCAAAAATGGTAAATGCTCTGTTGGCTGTTGACTTTGTACATTTTGTTATAAACTTGGGGACTTCAATTGTGTTCATCTGTGTAGTTCTCCTGATTCTGTTGGTAGGGGTACGGTGAAGAAGTGTGTTGATGGGCATGGGGGGGCTGGTTCTTAAGGGCTTTGAAGGTTAGCATTAGAATTTTGTGGTGATTCTGGCAGGTAGTGGTAACCAGTGTAGGCTTATCATGATAGGCGTTATATGATCAGACCTTGATGCTCCGACTAGAACCCTTGCAGCTGAATTCATGGCAAGTCGGAGTGGGTTTAAGGTTGACTGTGGGAGTCCATGTAGAATGACATTCGCAAAGTCGAGATGCGGGATGATTAGAGCTTGGAAGATTGATCGGTAGTCGGAGAAGTCAAGTAATGGGCGGAGGTGTCTTAACGTTCGGATCTTGTGGTAGATTGCTTTTGTGATGTTGGTGATATGGGCTGACATATCAAGGCGCTGGTCGAGGGTAATGCCTAGGTAGCGGATTGTGGATTTTGTCTTCAATTCTATATTATTGATCTGAAGTGAGGGAGGAGGCGTGAAGCTCCGGTTCCTGGTAACGAATAGGACGTCTGTTTTTGCTATTGTTCATCCGTAGATTTTGGGTTAGAAGCCAATCTGACACTGCTTCAAAACATCTCAATATAGGAGAGAAGTCGGGTTGGTCAATCCTAAAAGCTGTGTAGATGAGGATATCATCAGCATAGGCGAGGCATTGGGCATTGAAGGAGCGGATTAAGGCACAGATAGGCTGTATGTAGATGTTGAACAACAAGGCAGACAGGGATGAGCCTTGAGGTACACCTTGTTTCAGAGGGAAAGGCTCTGCTGTCGTGGATCCTGTTCTGACTTGTTGCCATCTGTCGCAGAGATAAGATTCACACCAGGCCAGTGCCGATCCTTGTATCCCCTTCTCTTTGAGTCGGAGTAGAAGTGTTTCATGGTTCACCGAGTCAAAGGCGGCCGCTATGTCCAGGAATATAAGGACAAATCCTTGATGGATATCGTCGAGGCCCGTGACTAGATTGTTGAAGAGGGTTGTGAGGATAGTGTCAATGCCGTGGGCTGCTCTAAAACCATGTTGGGAGGCGTCCAGGTGTGCTTCGGTGTCCACGTGGTGTTGAATTTGTCGCAGGACCACTTTCTCAATGATTTTAGCAAGCAAAGGAATGCTTGAGATTGGCCTATAGGATTCAACTTTAGATGTGTCGAGTTTGTTATTTTTCAGTAGGGGTCGAATAGACGTGTATTTTAAGCTTTGTGGGAAGGATCCTGTAGATAAGGACTGGTTCAGGATTCTGCAGATAGTTGGGCTGAGGTCATGACGTAGTTCTTTGATCCAACCTGCGGGGCAGGGATTGTTAGGGGCAGTGGTGAGGTTGATGGAAGCTATGGTGTCGATGATCTCCTCCTTAGAAATCGCGGTGAAATTCAGCAGGGGATTTGGCTGGGAGATTACATGCAGAGTGGGGGTAGTTATGATGTTGGCACTCGTGTTGGTTTGGATCATCTTCGACTGAAGATAATTAGAGTATTCTTGTGGCTGAGGCATGGGTGGGTGATCCAGTGTTGGGTCGCCTGTTATGGATTTTACAATATTGAATAGATCATGAGGTCTGTTTAATGATCGCTTCAATAATTCTGAGTGGTACTGTTTTCTTTTTTCCATGGTTTTTTCCCGGTGTCTTTGTAGGTGAGTGGTGTAGGCACAGAGTGCCTTAGAGGTCCGGTTGTGGCACCACTGCCTTTCGAGTTTGCGTAGATGGATGAGCAATGCTCGAAGGTCCTGAGAGTACCATGGGGTATGTTCGCGTTTTGATATGTACTTGTTAGTGGATGGGATGCAGGCAGCAGCTCTGATGGCGTTGTTCCAAGTGGTTACTAGTTCATCAGGATCAAGGGACTCTGTGGTAAGGAGTGGTAGGATCATCTTGAGGGCGCTGTCCTTGTTGAGAGGTCGGAAGCGTGATGTAGTAAGTCTAGGGGGGCTAAACGTTCTGTTGCTAACATTACAGAGGTCACTGGCAGGCATATGAAATAGGAGTAGGTGATGGTCAGACCAAGGTACAGGTGATACGGAGAGCAACAAGTTCTGAGTAGGTTTGGTAGCAGTCTGGGGGGCGAAAATCAAGTCAAGTTTGCCACCCTTGCTATGAGTTGGATTTTCAACGAGTTGCGTATATCCCAGCTCATTCATTGCTTCGAGAAAGGCAGATGAATGCATATCTTGTAGGGAGGGTAGATTAAAGTCTCCGATCAGCCAGGTTGGGGAGCGTGTGTTATGAGGGTTGCAGGCTAGGTCGATGATGATAAGTCATCTGGTGATGGAGATGGCGCTCTGTATATGAGGTTAATTGAGCAATGTTCATTTGAAATGGAGACTATGTCCAAGTAGGTAGAGCTGATGGAATTGATCAGGGAGAAGTGGAGATCAGATTTAGCAATGATGAGTGTGCCGCCGCCCCTCTGGTTGGACCTATGGCAAGCAAATATCGAGTACCCGGATGGTGTCATCTGGTTGACTAGGGCATTATTGCAGTCAGATAGCCATGATTCCGTTATCATTAGGATGTCAATGTTGTTGAGGGTTATCAGGTCGGTGATAGCAGGCCATTTTGAACGAGTCGATCTCGCATTTATTAGGGCGCATTTCAGTAGGCGTTGGTTGTTGAGTTTTTCCGCTTGGGTCTTCTTAAGGCTTTGTAGAGGGATGTGTAGAAGATGTGGGTGAGTGGTGTTGGGTCTTGTAAAGGAACGGTGGTGGTTTCCAGACGGCCTTCTGCAGTGGTTGATAAGGATTGGGATATGGTTGGTGTGGTGGATGAGTGCTTGTGAGAAGTTGGTGGCCCAGGGGGTAAGGAGGAAAAGGATTAAGGATAGAATAGGGTGCATTTTGAGTTATTCTGGGAGAGGCAATTACTTAAGAGGTGGATTGTGATGTTTCAGTAAGGAGTGAGAGAGGGTAACGCAGTGATACAGGATTGGTAGCAGTTATACAACTTTGGTAATGTACCTGGTAATATATATGGGTTGGTAACAGTTACAAAATGTGGGTAGTATTGCAGGATTTGGTAAATAGTTATACAACGTCAATAATGTATCTAGAAATATATATGATAACAGTAACGGCTACAAAATGTGAACAGTATTGCAGGATTTGATAACAGTTATACAAATACAGTAATGTATCTAGTGGTATATATGAGATATTCAATATAGAGAGGCATAGCTGGAGTTACCTCTTTTAGGGGGATAGTTGGATCACGTCCATGATCATCAGAGAGGGTGGAGGGCTGTAAAGCGGTTCTGGTAGAGAGGCAGGAGATGGGGGGCTGGATTGCGTTTCACACCTGAGACAGGATGAGGGACTGCAGAGCGTCTCTGGGGTAGGTAGTCGACTGGAGAGCTGAAGGGCGTCTGTGATAGTAGCCGATGGTGCTTCAGCCTTTCTACAGCAGAGTCTGCCTGGGGAGAACGTTGGTTCGTTGTGTGGCAGACAACTGAATTCAGAGATCTGGTCAGCTGGGTAGCCTGTTGCGGTTGATCTAGAGGGCCGACACCTAAGGACCACTTAGACTTATAACCCTTTTCTTGATAGCGGTGGCTGGCTCAGATCCGAGTGTGCATTCTGTTTTTGTTGGGGGGTCGCTGGAGTGCCACTGCCTAAGGGCCACGCCAAAGGGCCCTCTGGCGAGGCCCTCAGGCGCGGGCGCTGGACGGCGCTTCTTTTTTGAAAGGCCCGCAGGCTGCCCCGATTGGGCAGTCGGTGCTGGAGGAGGCGGTCTCAGTGCCCCGGCTCGCTCGATCCCCGCCGGGAGAGCTGCAGGAGAGCCGGGGTGCTGGAGAGAAGAGGGCCACGTGCTGGACGGCGCTTCCTTTTTGAAAGGCCCGCCGGCTGCCCCGATTGGGCAGTCGGTGCTGGAGGAGGCAGTCTCGGTGCCCTGGCTCGCTCGATCCCCACCGGGAGAGCTGCAGGAGAGCCGGGGTGCTGGAGAGAAGAGGGGTTAGCGGCATGGTCTCCCCCAGCGGGTTTGTAATGCTGCCGGGTGGCTGTGGGCCGCTGGATCAGCAGGCAATCTGGGAGCAGTGGTTGGCTGGTGGGCAAGGGTTGTCGAGGGAGGAGTGGGTGGGGGCATGGCAGCCGACTTGGTCCCTGGGTTTCTCTCCTCTGTGTTCCCCCTTTTTGTCTCCGCAGGTGCCGTTTCTTGCTATGCCGCGAGGTGTGCCACCTATAGGAGATTCGCTGGGAGTGCCGAGCATGGATCCCGTAATCAGTGTGCCAGGGGTGGCTGCGAGTGAGGGCGAGCAGGCTCAGGGAGCACATGCGCAGCAGCGGACAGAGGATCCTTGAGGAGGGCGGCCATCTGCATCCAATGGATCAGCGGCAGGAGGCAGGGCGGGTGAGTCACTGCAGACAGAGGTAGTTGAGCGTGATGGGCATAGGTTGCGTGCTGAGCGGGCGGGGAAGGCGCGTAAGAAAAGGAAGCATGCCTGTCGGCATAGACATAGCTCTGAATCGTCATCCTCGTCATCGTCGGAGTGTTCGGAGTCTTCTTCGGGTGAGGTTGATAGGAGGGTAGTGGCGTCTGAGGGCGGGGCTTCAGGTCTGGCAGGCGTGGGTTCGGCCTCATTGGCAGCCTTATCAGAATTATGGGAAGGTGTCCCAAAAAAGGTTGCGACAGAAAATTAAGAAGAGGAAGTATATTGATATTTTTCGCTTGCTTGAGGGTAGGAAGCACTCCGGTGATAGTAAAAAGAAGCGTAAGGGGGATGAGAAGGCCGGTCGTATTCGCAAGGTCTCGTGCAATGTAGTAAATTGGGTCAGATCCTTCTTGCGGTTGGCGAGCGTTTGGGGTCATCATTTTCCTGAACAGTATGGCAGTTTGCTGTCATATGCGGACTCTATTCTGGAAGTGTCGCAAGCGCACGAGGGCTGGTCGTGACTTAATTACGATGAAAAATTTAGGGACAAAATGGAGGAGAACAAGCTATTAACTTGGGGGACACAAGACATTAACCTGTGGTTAATGCAGATGTCAGTCAAGGCTGGTGCAGGAGGAGGGGGCGGGGGAAAGGTGGGGCAAGAGGTTACTATAGTGATGGGTCGTTCCTTTCATGGCGGGTTCTCCCCAGGGCAGACGAAGCCTGCCCCTGCGGGAGCGAGTGATGTGTGTTGGAGGTATAATAAGTCCATGTGCCCCTTTCCGGACTGTAAGTTCCGGCATGAGTGCTCAGTCTGTGTGGGGCCCCATTCGGCGACAAAATGTGTTAAGAAAGGGGCTGTGTCACCCTCGGTGCCGGGACCCTAGTAAGGGTGCTGGTTGTGAGGTGGCCCCCTCTCCAATTCGGGTACCGGTGCTGCGCAGCTGGCTTCTCAGGTACTCGAAGAAGAAAGATAGGTTAACATTTGAATTAGGATTTCAGTTTGGTTCTGTTATTCCAGTTCAGGGTGTGGTGGTGGGCGCTGCGGAGTGGAATTCCCTGAGTGTGCGGCGCTGGGCATCTGTTGCGCATGAGAAGTTAGCAGCCGAGTTGCAACTGGGAAGAATAGCGTGGCCTTTCAGCCACCCGCTGTTTCTGAATTTCGTTGTGTCCCCCTTAGGCGTAATACCTAAGAAGGAACCGGGGAAATTTCGGTTGATCCACAATTTGTCTTCTCCGTTTTGGGGCATCGGTGAACAAGCTTATCCCGTGGGAGTTCTGTACGGTACGGTACGCCTCATTCGATAGGGCGGTGGAGTTAGTCTCTAGGGCCGGTCGTGGATGGCTAAAGTGGATATAGAATCGGCATTTCGCTTGTTGCATCCTTCTGCATTCAAGTTGTTGGGTTTACAATTTGAGGGCGCTTTCTATTATGACAAATGTATGCCGATTGGTTGTGCAGTGTCTTGCGCTTACTTCGAAAAGTTTAGCACCTTCTTGCATTGGATGGTGGTGCAGAGAATAGGGAGCTTGGAGGTGGTGCAATATCTGGACGATTTCCTGTTTGTCGGCGGGGCCGAGTCCGAGCATTGTAGCAAGCTGTTGGAAGGTTTTATTGAATTGGCGGGCGAGTTGGGTGTGCCTCTGGCAGAGGGTAAGACGGTGGGCCCGACGACGAAGATTATTTTCTTAGGAGTCGAGTTGGATTCGCTGAACATGGTGGCGTGGCTGCCGCAGGAAAAGGTCGTGAAACTGAGGGTGTTAGTGGCTAATGTCTTGGCCTCGTCGAAGCTGACCTTAAAGGAACTGCAGGCGCTTATTGGATCCATCAATTTTGCTTGTAAAGTCATTCCAATGGGGCGGGTGTTCAGTCGGCGGTTGGCAGCTGCGACATCGGGTGTGAGCAAGCCTCATCACCGTATCCGTGTGTCTAAGGGAATGCGTGACGATTTGCGGGTTTGGGATGTCTTTTTAAAAGAATTCAACGGGACGTCTGTATTGCGTGAGGCAGAGATCTCCAGTGAGGACTTGCAGCTGCACACGGACACTGCTGGGGGGGGTGGGCCTGGGAATCTATTTCGGCGGGGCATGGTGCGCTGACAGCTGGCTGCAGGCTTGGGTTGAGGAGGGGTTGTTGAGTAATATTACCTTCTTGGAGCTCTTTCCGATATTGATGGTGTTGGAGTTATGGCCGGACAAGTTGGTCAACCGCAGAGTGCTGTGGTGGTGTGATAACGAGGCAGTTGTCAATGTTATCAATCGTTATTCGCCATGCTGTGGTCTTGTGGCGTCCCTAATGTGACAGGTGATACTGGCGTGTTTGCGTTTGAATGTCGATCTGAAAGCACGACATATACAAGGGCATATTAATGCAATTGCTGATGCTCTTTCCCATTTGCAGTGGGAGTGGTTTCGGAAGTTGGCGCTGGAGGCGGACGAGGAAGGGCTCGTGGTCCCCTGGAGACTGTGGATCTGTGGCCTGCAGCAATGAGGAGCCTCCTGAAGAGCTCGGTGGCAGAGAGTACCTTTGAAGCTTATCGGCAGGGTTGCGAGAGGGGTGCAAGAATTTTTGCATGGGAATGGATGGGCAGGGGGGGGGGTGGTACCGGATCAGTTGCTGGAGAGGTATGTCGGTTGGGCGAAGGAGCAAGGGGTCACGAGATCGGCAGTGCGGGGTCATCTGGCGGGGTTTGGGTTCTTTGCCAGGGCGGTGGGGTGGGAATTCTCGGGATGAGGGTTCCTGGCGAGGTGGTTACTCCAGGGGTGGGAGTGGTCTCAGCCGGTTCCGCGGGATCACCGACTGCCGATTACGCATGACTTACTGGGGAGGTTGTGTTGGGAGCTACCCGTGGTTGTGTCGTCACAATATGAGGACACGCTCTTTCAGGCAGTGTTCTGTCTGGCCTTTTTTGGGGCTTTTAGGGTTGGTGAATTGGCGGCGGATTCGGGAAAAGCGGGTTTTGGGAATTGTTTGCGCAGGCAAAGGCGCGGATGTGCATGTTGTTAGCGAAGTCCAAAATGGACCAGAAAGGGTTATGGGTGGTCCTGAGGGCAACAGGCGGGCTTACATGCCCGGTGTCCACCATGAGAGATTATTTGGTGGTGCGCCCAGAGTCTGGAGGGGGTCTTTTTGTGCACAAGGACGCCAGAGCGCTTGCGCGGTTTCAGGTCACAGCAGTTTTGCGCATGGTGTTGCAGCGGATTGGGGAAGATCCGTGTTGTTTTTCGGCTCACTCTTTTCGTATCAGGGTGGCAACAAGTGCTGCGGCTGCGGGTTTTTCGGGCGAGCAGATACAGAGTATCGGCAGAAGGCGGTTGAGACCGTTTGAGGGATATGTGCGGATCTGAGTCACCAGCTGGAGGGGCTGGGGGTTGTTAATGCAGATGGGGGTCTGTGTGAGTGGGGCTGTTGGATGTTGGGGCACTCCTTCATTCCCTGGGCTGGCCAGCGAGCAGCAGAGCGGCCTTTCGGGCTGAATCTAGGTCTGGATCAAGCGGAGGTGGCGGTTTCATGGCTGGGCGAGCGGGGACTGCGGTGGGCACAGCTGCTGCCTTTGCTTCGTCACCATGGACGCATCAGGAACCAGCCGGCGATTTTAGTAGTGCATTTGGGGGACAATGATCTAGCTGCTTGGTCTTGCAAGCAGTTGATCAGGGCCGCCAAGAAGGACTTTGCTGTAGTGCGCCGCATGTTTGTGGGTGTGGTGTTAATATGGTCTGACGTTATCCCGAGGCCGGTATACTGGGGTCAGAGGCGATGGTCCCGGGGGCTGACCAAGATTAATAGACAAATCGGGAGGTGGGTATGTGAGCTGGGGGGTTTCAAGTGCAGCATCTCTGGGTGGAGGTGGCGTGTTCTGGGTTGTATAGGAAGGATGGGGTGCACTTATCTTCAGTGGGGTTGGATTTGCTCCTGAACGATCGGCAGGAGGTGCTGGAGAGAGTAGTGCATGATAGGCCACACTGGTCGCAGCTTCCAGTTGGGGGGGGGGGCGGCACAGGTAGTTTGTTGGCCTGTGCCGGTGGCGGGATCCTGGAGGTTTCCGGGGTCCAGAGCCTTAGGTGACTTGGGGTGGGGGCGTAGTGCCCTCGACCCAGACAACCCCTGGAAGACTTTTGCTAGTAATATGGCGAAGTTGGATAGGGGTGGTAGGAACTTGGCCGCTGGTGTGACCATGGCTGGAGCGGAGGCATGGTCGCTTTGCTAATTGCATGGCTGGCGGCACATCGCTCCGCTGGGGTTTGGTTGGTTCAGTATTACGGTTTATTGTTAATTAGTTTGTTTTGGAAATAAAGCTGCGACCAGTTGTTACCAAGAATTGTTGTCTGTGGATTTTGTTGGGGGGGGGGGCTGGAAGGGGTTGGGGGTGATTGAGGAAATGGAGGGGGAGCGCCGGGTCCGGCTACCCGGTTACATGGTGTGACTGCACCATGAATATTGTGTGCAATTCTGGTTGCTGTTTCTTAAAAAGGATATAGCAGAATTAGAAAAGTTACAGAGAAGAGTCACCGAAATGGTAAAGGGGAAGGAAGGATACCCCTATGAGGAAAAGCTTAAACATTTAGGGCTCTTCAACTTGGAAAAGAGATGGCTGAGGGGAGATATGATCAAGGTCTATAAATTCATGCATGGAGTAAAACATAAACGCAAATCAGTTGTTTACTCCATCAAAAAGTAGAAAGACTAGGGGACACACAATGAAGCTACAATGTAATCTACTTAAGATTAATAAGAGAAAATTTTTTTTTTTCACTCAACACATAATCAAACGCTGGAATTCATTACTGGAGGATGTAGCAAAAGCTCTTAGTGTAGTTGGGTTTAAAAAAGATTTGAACAAGTCCATAAACCATTTTTAAAGAGGACCCAGGAAATCTACTGCTTACCCTCGGACAAGCATTGTGGAACCTACGTACCTTTCTGGGAACTTGACAGATACTTATGACCTGGATTGGCCACTGTTAGAAACAGGATACTGGGCTTGACGGACCTTGTTCTGACCCAGTATGGCATGTCTTATATTCTTATCTTCACATTTGGTTACTTGAAAGAACAGACATAGTGAAGGGTTCCGATGGCCTATATATACAAGTTGTAATTTAAGACCAGTAGGTATTCAGTTGAATCAGCATGACAGACACAGTGTCAGAAAAGGCCATCTAAAATTACTCCCCTCCCCCCACTTCACACCTTGAAATTATAAACTCAGCAGTGGTACATCCATATAGCCCCATTTCAGAAGGGAGAGGTTGAGCCAGGCCTGGTTTTTACATTCAATGTGGGGATGAACTTGTAGTTTAATTTGATTAAGAATCAAGACAAACAAGTCTATGCATGTGATAGGTGGAAAACTAGTTTACCCTTTCCCTACCAACATGAATCTATATGATAACTTTTCCTATGTTCAAACATACAAACATTGAGTCTTTTTTTTTTTTGCTTTACCTTAGTATATCAATGGGCAGGGTTATCAAATGATATATGCCAGCCCAATAGTTTCATAAGATAATAAGACACAAAGGGGCCCTTTTACTAAAGGTTAACCATTGCACCCATAGAAATAACAGGGCAGCGGGCACTTAAAATCTTTAGAAAAAGGGCCTCTACGTTTTACTGATCTGTCTTCAGATATTGGTAAACAGTCACACATTTGAGGATTTAAAGGTTACAGGGCTGGCCAAACACTAGACAAAACCCTTGGGGTGGTAACTATGATCATCTGTTTATACACCCACTGAACAACCCTGAATTTATAAATTGAACACTGTGCATTCCTGTGGATTTAATAAAGACAACAAATGGCCCATGCTTCAACAATAAATGCTGTTGTCTATGGGGAGTGGGGTGGGAGAGGCATCGCTACATGAATCCGATTCCCCTTCTATTATGAGACTTTGTTCTGACTGGGAACTGGATTCTGTGATTTAATTGGATGTCTTCCCTAAGTCAGAAAGTTTTAAAATCAGCGGGGTCAATATTCAATGGCGGCAGCCAAACCAAGTAAAGTCATCAAACAGTAAAAAACCTGGGTAACAAAAAGCCCGTGTTTCAAAAAGAACTTGCAGCAATTTCCTAATTTTTTTGTCGGAGAGGCCAACCAAGCAGAAGGAAGCACACCTTGTGCCGTTGTGGCCCATCCATTTTATTAAGACGTAAATCTTAAATTTTATAAAAAAGCACTAGAATGCGTTACTTAGCTGAGTCAATATCAGAAAGACTGTAGGTTGAGATAGCGGGAGGACGACGTGACACGTTTCGGGGTATTGAAAACATTTAATCCCCTGCTTCAGGCCAAAAACCGCCATATGATGTAGCATCAGCCCTGTGAAACCCGGAAGCGCGAAAAACCGGCTTTTAAAAAGGGCCGGCCTCGAATGTTTCCGCTGAATTGCCATATGTCAATCACATCAGCTGTTGTTAAAGAGACCAATCATAGGTTAAAATGGGGAGGGATCACAACTTCAAGCTCCGCCCCCTAAAACCAAAGATTGACGGAAATATAATCAATTAGTAGACTGTGTGCCAATCAATTTGCATATTCATCCCTTTTGGACTGACTGAGTCCAAGCGGAAAATCCACCTCTGCTCCAGATTCTGAAGTGTCTGTATACGATTTCCCCCACGTGGATGAGCAGGTGTAAAATCTAAAATTCGCCACTTAAGATCTTGAAAACTATGAGCGAGCTGTACACAGTGCTCTACCATGGGGGCTGTAAGAGTCTTTGTGTGCAATCTGGATGCATGTTCGGCCAGACGTACTTTAAAGGGGCGTGAAGTGCGGCCAACACGGTAGAGAGAACAAGGACATACAATCAAGTACACAACAAAGCTAGTTGCGCAATCCGTCTGCCAACGCGAACGGTAAACAATAGATGCAACTCTTATGTTCATTGTAAACCGCACTGATGTCGAATAGCGCGGTATAAAAGAGACTGCAAATAAATACAAATAAAATAAAATGTATGACCGTCAATCCACGTCATGCCACCAATAGTGTTGCAACAATACGCGCATGACCCACAAGGATAATGACCCAGAGAAGGATGAGATGTAGGAGGGCTATCAATTTCGGCAGTGGTATGCACTAGATGATCCCTTAGGTTGGCTCGACGGGAATATGCTATCCGGAGCTGGCCCCAAAAGCAGGCATGTAAACTGAGAACAGGCCAAAATCGATGTAAAATTTTCATAACTGTAGAGGAACCTTTCATGTAGGGAAAAATCCCCGGAATCTTATCCAGCACCACCAGCAGAAGGGCATGTCAGCATGGTGGCAGAGGGGTACTGGTGATGGAGGGGGCAGTGACAGCTGCCCACAGCAGACCATGGCCTAGCCCTGTGTAGGTGGTTGCCATGCACTGCAACAGACAGGCCCTGTCTGATGAACAGTCATGGTATCCCCAGGGAATGCACTGCCCCTGTGGCAACATGGTGGTGCAGTATGCACAGCCAGTGTGGTCAGGAACAGAAGGTCACAGGTTCAAGTCCCAGCTGTGGTTCCTGCCAACCCAGTCCCCATATTTAGCCCACTACTAAACCGTGGTAATAAATACAGAACCTTTATTGCAGATAACGTAAACATGCCTCAAACACCTATATTTTACCCAACAGAGCACACACACCATAGACATGTGCAATACCTAGAGCAGAGTTTCCCAAATGCAGTCCTGGAGGGCCAAACTCCATCCAGGCGTCATGCTGTCTCTAATAAAGATGCCTGTGCTGCATTTGTATGCGCCGCCCCCATGGTATGCAGATGTAGCCATGCATATTCATTAGGGACAGCATGAAAACCTGAACAGTGTTTGGCCCACCAGGACTGGAGTTGGGAACCTCTGCCCTAGAGCAGCGGCCAACAGGGGCAGAAACACCCGCACCCACAGGCGTCATTATCCAAAGCCACCTGGAGAGGCAGGATGTTGGGCCATGCATGCAGCACCATCTCCCAGTACTAGCACTTGCATACCATAGCACTGCCACCCTAAACCTGGCAATATGGTACACATATATCAAAAGGTTGCTATGATTACTGGCAGATAGCAGTCCCTAGGTTAAGCACAATCTGCTCATTGAGCTATATCATAGCAACCTCTCTGATGTATGTGGAGTGTGTTTCAGGTCTGGTGTCTGACAGTGTTTACCATCCTGGGGAGTGACCCCAACAGTATTGCGTACCATAGCTATGCCTGCACTGTGCCCAGGACTGGTGTGGTGGCCAGGGCTGCCAAAAGCCTCTATTGTTGCACAAGGCTGGCATAGGTGTGGGAGTGTGTGTCTGTCTCTCCAGTGTCTGGTGGCTGCCAACACCTTCCTCAGCCCACACTGCTTGCACTGTTGCCAGTGTCAGTCTGCCAATGTGAATAATGAGGAGCAAGGTACCATGGGTATAGTGCAGACAGGGTGGCCTGGCCAGGATGCATCTGCGCAGGGCATAGGGCAATGGCTCAGACATTTTAGTGCCCGGCCACAACCTGCATGGACAGGGTGGCCACAGCATGTCTTGCTGGGAGGTCACTCTCACCCTGACTGAGCAGTGACCACGGCATGGCTGTGTTCCCCCATAGTGCTATGTAGTATTTCCTGTTGGGGAAAATAAGTATCTATCTATATATGTATAAGCATATCTATTTGTAATCACTGTATAAGCCTTGTATACAGAGAGCTCAATTTCTTGCTGCGTAGCTGGATCTCAAGGGAAATAGGATAGTTAGAAAAATACCTAGCTAGAAAGGAATGTGTTGTTCTCTATAAACCTGAGGATGAGACTGGTACCTTTTGGTACGGTTTTTGATAGACAGTGCTAGGCTTGGCACTAGGCTGTTGGGTGGATTTATGACGTATTCATATGTTTGTAACTCTATAAAAGTAAGACTGCACTGTTACTATTTGGAATAAACAGGCACACTTTCCCACTTTGCGTTTGGTGTGTTTTATTCCCCTGGAGTCCAGCCAACTGGAGCAGAATACTGCAGATGAGGGTTGGAGGCTTCACGGGCCTGAATTGTAACTCACAAGTTAGAAGTAGAAAGGAATGTGTTGTTCTCTATAAACCTGAGGATGAGACTGGTACCTTTTGGTACGGTTTTTGATAGACAGTGCTAGGCTTGGCACTAGGCTGTTGGGTGGATTTATGACGTATTCATATGTTTGTAACTCTATAAAAGTAAGACTGCACTGTTACTATTTGGAATAAACAGGCACACTTTCCCACTTTGCGTTTGGTGTGTTTTATTCCCCTGGAGTCCAGCCAACTGGAGCAGAATACTGCAGATGAGGGTTGGAGGCTTCACGGGCCTGGAGTGACCCACAAGGGACTGTCAATCAAGTCCCCTTTCAGCTGGTGTCAGAAGTGGGATACTCCCGCTGGTCCGTGAATGTCCCCTGTGCTTTGGTGGCACGGTGACATGGTATAAAAAACGAGATTACACATAAAAGGACTTTCCTGTTCCTCTGGTGGGAAGCGGAAGGAAAGCTAAATTTATTTCTTCCTCATCTGCAGGGCTGTGAAGGTTGTGTGCTTGTGTGCTTGTGTGAGTTTGGCAAGACGCCCCTGCCATATCCTGAAGCGATATAGCGCTAGTGACGGATATTGTGCAGAAAGCCAGTGGCCAGACGTGCGCTTGTTGTGATTATTAGAGAATGGGCCATTCTCAAGGTAAGGAGAAATGCTCAAACTCTGCGGGAGTGCCTGGTGCATTACAGCCTAAGGTTTTTATTAGGTTCAAATCTGTGATGAAAAAGAATTTGTATTCCAGCCGTACTCCTGTTCCCCCAGGGTCTCCTCCTGTAGATTCAGAATCTCCTAAAGATTATGTTACTCGGGTGGCAGGGGGCTATTATACCAATCCATGGGTGGACAATTTGGCTGGTTGGACGGAGAGTCTCCGCAGTTCTAATCCATTTCCCCGGGAGGGCAGCTTTTCTGCCTGGCATTTAGATATGATTAGGGGATTGTGTTTAGGGGATAAGAAAGCTTTTCCTTTTTATTCCGGGGATCCTAAATGGCCTAAATCTTACATGAAGGAGTGTGCAACTGTGTGGCTGCAAGTAGCTCCTTATTACAATGGGCCACAGGACTCTGTTGAGCCATCTGTCCCTTCTTCTGCTTCTCTAGCCACTTCTATGGCTACTCCTTCTGTTATTTCTGTTTCTGCAGTAGTACCCTCCGCCCCTCTTCCCTCTGAATCTGAATCTGAGTCTGCCCATCTCCCCCCTCCGTATGTGTCCCCTACTACAAGTTTGTATCCTGCTTTGACCCCCTTGAAGGGTGATGATTCTTTGGAGGATTTGGTTTTGGCGGCCGGGGTAGTGGGCCCCGGGTCACATAGTCCTCGTCGTGTTTCTGTATGGAGGGAGCGTAGGGAACGCCGGTGGCACGCCTGTCAGGATGTCTTGGCTGACAGTGCTCGCCTGCATGATGGTGAGTTGCTGGGAACCCCTCTGTGTAGGGCCGGCGGGAGGGGTCATTCCCACCTGCGTTTGTCGCGAGAAGCACATCAGTCGCAGAATGAGATGGGTGCCCCCTCGGAAGAGGATCCAAATCTGTTGGATGAAGTGCGTGAGTCCCTCTCTCAACTTAAGGTAATGGGTGAGTCCCTTTCTCAGCTTAAGGAATTGATAGGGGGGTAGGGAGTCAGGGTTCTGGTAACAACTCTAATAACTCTCCTTCACCTCCTGTTCTGACTCCCCATACCTCTGGTAATCCTTTTATCTCTTCTTTGATTCCAATGTCTGCTTCTATTTCTGGGAATCCTTTTGCTCCAGTTTCTACTTCTACTCCTGTGTCAAATATAAAGCAAGAGATCCCTCAGAGTGGGGAGGGAAATTTGCAGTTTCCTTTTCTAACTATTGGTGAGCAGGTGCTTATTAAGCCCCTAGACCCTACTGTGTTATCGTCTATTTTGCAACATGCACCTAATCCTATGAAGGCTCCGGCAGCTACTGTTCAATATTTGCAGCGTATGACCAGAGGATTGCAGTGCACAGCGCAGGATTATCGGTTGATTATTGAGGGGGTGTTGGGATATGATGAGGAAACTCCCTTTGATTTTTCTAAGGTACAATTATTAGAGGATCCCACCGCACGGCAGGATGATGTCGCCCGTGAGTTACAGCAGCCACAGGTTGTTAAAGATATGTGGGGGGAAGTTCAAAGGGAATTTGAGCGTTTGTTTGGGGCAAAGCAGAACTTAGCTGCTTCGATTGCCTGTCAGCAAGAGTTAAATGAGGGCGTGTCCCAGTTTGTGAAGAGATTTAGAAAGTGTTGGAAGGAAGAAGCAGGTCTTGCTATTCCTGCAGACGGTTTAATGGCTTCTATGTATATACAGACATTGCTGGGGGCTATGCGCCCCGAGGTACAGATTGCAATAAAGCAAATGGTTGATGAATGGTTTGATATGTCGCCAGTAAAGTTAGAGAAAGTAATTTTGTCTAAGGAGGCGTCGGGTTGTTTTGCGGCAGTGGAGAAGGCACAAGGGAAAGTGAAGGTGTCGCATGCGTGGCAGCAACCTTATCATCCAGGTGAGTGGGGTGGGAGATCTGGGTATGGGGGATGGGGGAGTCAGGGACCTTTTCCAGGCAGAGGTGGGGGATTTAGGGGGCGAGGGAGAGGACGGGCAGGAAGTCGGTGGGATGGCGGTGTTCCCCGTAATCAGATATGCTTTAACTGTAAGCAGCAGGGACATTGGAAGCATGACTGTCCGTATGCTGCAGCTGTGCCATGTTCCCCTCCCCCTCCAATGCCTGTGCCTGTGGTACCTAGTACTGGAGCTCCCGCAGCCCCCGCCTCGGTCATTCCAATTACCTGGCAGCCCCCGGGTCGTGCCTAGGGCTGCCCTGAGGCGCCGGTTCCGACCTGGGTACAGCTGACAGAGAGATGGAAGGACCCCCCCTGTTGTTCCTTGTTAATTGGGGGGCGCCCTGTGTCCTTTGTTATAGACACGGGGGCTACTTGTTCTACGTTGCATGCTTCTATTTGGAAAGAATCTCTGACACCCGGTCCTGCCTCGATAGGGATCAATGGAACCTCGACCCCCACCTGGATTACCCCTCCGTTGTCCATTACGCCTTTAGGGCAAAAGTCCCCGTTGTTCACGCATTGTTTTACTATAATTCCTTCCTGCCCGGTTAGTTTGTTGGGGAGAGATTTATTATGTAAGTTAGAAGCAACTACAGTCAGCGCTTCAAATGGTACTTTTTCTTTGCTTTCCCCTTATCTCTTAAATTTATTGCAGGAGAGTGTTCAGCAGGAGAATGTTGATATAGTGTCGGTGCTGGAGCGAGTCCCTCCTGAGTTATGGGCCTCCTCCCCTACAGATGCAGGGCTAGTTCCATGTACGCCTTATGTCGCAAGGTTAAAGAATCCTATGGCTATTGTTTGTATTAGGCAGTACCCTTTGTCCAGTGCTAAAGATGAAGCTTTACGATCTATGATTGTTGAGTTTGTGGCTGCAGGAATAGTTATTCCCACTGTGTCTCCTTTTAACACGCCTGTGAATCCCGTCCCCAAAGGGGAGGGGTTCCGATTTACCCAGGACCTTCGGGCAGTAAATCAATTAATTGTTCCATTGGCTCCGGTGATGCCAGATATTGCTGGATTGTTAACCCTTATTCCGATTGATGCTAAATGTTTCACTGTCATAGATTTGGCAAATGCCTTTTTTAGCGTGCCTATAAATTCCCAAACGCAGCCGTTAATGGCTTTCACGCATGCTGGCAAACAATATACCTGGACTCGGCTCCCGCAGGGATATATTGATTCCCCGGCAGCCTATTCCTTAGTTCTTAAAATGTCAATTGAAATGTGGCATCCGCCTTGTTCCTCCACCCTTCTCCAGTACATGGACGATTTATTATTGTGTTCTAAGACTTGTTCTGATTGTGCTACAGACTCTGTATCTTTACTTTGTCACCTTGCCTCTCATGGACATAAAGCCTCTCTGAAAAAGCTGCAGTTGTGCTGTGATCGAGTTACTTATTTGGGGTTTGTGCTGTCCCCAGGAAATCGGGCGCTCTCTCCCGCCCGTGTGCAAGCAATTATTACTCTGACACCTCCTTCAACAGTTACCCAAATGCTGGCATTTTTGGGACTGGTCTCCTTCTGTCGTGCATGGATCCCTGATTATGCTTACTGGGATTCTATTTTGAGACGGGCTACACTGCAACTGCCTGGTTCTGCATCTATTGAATGGACTGAGGAAATGTTTTCTGCCTTTGCCACTTTAAAGAAATTGCTCATTTCAGCTCCTACATTGGGCCTGCCAGATTATGGAAAAAATGTTTTATCTTTATGTAAGAGAAGAAGGGGGAACGTTGGCAGCCATTTTGGCTCAAGATCATGGGGGCGGTATGCGTCCAGTGGCGTATCTGTCAAAAAAAATTGCCCATCCAGGTGCAGGGGATGCCCGCATGCTTGAGAGCTTTAGCTGCCTCGGCTATTGCCGTGCAAATGGTTACTCCTATTACCTTGTCTCATGCAACTACTTTATATTCTACACATGCTGTGTTGAATATTTTGAAAAATCTTACTACTCAGCACATGACCGCTCAGCGTTTAAGTGGTTATGAAGTTCTTTTGACTACCACTGAAGGGCTAACTGTTAAGCAACAATCTTCTGCTTTTACTCCCATGTTGGCGTTGCAGGCTCTGATGCGCCCTGTAGATGACTCTGATTTATCTTCAGCAGAGCATGATTGTTTAAAAATTGATTAATTTTGAGACATCAGTACGTCCCGATCTGTCCTCCTCTCCACTCCCTAATGCCCCACACATATTTGTGGATGGAAGTTGTGTACGTCCTACAGATCATGCCTATATTTCTTCTTATGCTATTGTAGAACTGCCAAATATTTTGCATGAAGCTCAGTTATTACCTTATGGATCTGCGCAAGCTGCTGAATTAGTAGCGCTTACTAGGGCCTGTGAATTATTTGCTGACAAACGCGTGAATCTATACACAGACTCTCGATATGCTCATGGTGTTGTCCACGACTTTGGGGTGTTATGGGGGAGGAGAGGGTGGAGAACGGCAGATGGGAAGCCCATATCACATGCAAAATTAGTAAATGATTTGTTACAAGCTCTGTGTAAGCCATCTGAGGTAGCGGTTATTAAGTGTGTTGCTCACCGATATGACAATTCCTTTATTTCACAGGGAAATGCACTGGCAGATCTGGCTGCCAAGCAATGTGTGCAGGCCGAGAGCGAACGCCTGCATTCCTTTACTGATCCTAGGACTATGACACCAGCTCCACCCCCTGCTACAGACTCTTTGTTGTCTGAATTCTATGTGTCTCCTCTTGAGCATTCTTTTCCTTTCCATCATCTACAAGCGGCAGCTGATCCTGAAGATATATCTTATTGGGAACAACAGGATATGTGTTTGAATGCAGCACAAATCTGGCAAGAGAGGGGGGGTGGCCGTAGGGGGTTGCCAAAGGCAGCTGCCCCACTTTTAATTGCCCAAGTTCATGGTGTTGGCCATAAAAATAGGAAAACAGTGTTAAAAGAACTACAGACAGTGTTTGTGTGTAGAGATCTGCCTCAGTTAGTTGAAGTGCAATTAAGTCAGTGTTTAACGTGTGCCAGGAACAATGTACAACGAGGAAAAGATGTGGGTCAGCTGCAGCATTTGCCCCCTCCTCAAGGTCCCTTTCAAGCTTTGCAGGTGTATTTTACTTGTATGCCCAGGTCTATTGGGGGGGGGTTAAATATCTGTTAGTGATTGTAGATCGGTTTTCCAAATGGCCTGAAGCTTTTCCCACTACCAAAGAAGATGCTAGGACTGTGGCTAAAATTCTATGTAAAGAAATTATTCCTCGGTTTGGGTGTCCCCTGTCAATAGATTCTGATCAAGGCCCAGCATTCACCTCAAAGGTGTTACAGCATATTACTCAAATGTTTGCTATTGATTGGAAATTTCATGTGCCATACCATCCCCAGTCCTCAGGGATAGTGGAACGAATGAATCGCACTATAAAAGAAAAATTGAAAAAGGCAACTCAACATGCTCCTGGTAAATGGCCTACTTATTTACCGGCAGTGTTAGCAGAAATTAGGCTTACTCCTGGAACTTCTGGGTTTTCTCCGTTTGAAATTCTAATGGGGCGTCCCTTCCCATTACCGTGGAAATGGCCAGAGGGAGCAGTAATTACGGCTGATGATTTGCTTATTGCACAAGAAGAGTATGCTGTGCAGTTAGCCCAATATTTATGTGAAGTATCTGAACAAGTTTATCAGATTTTGCCCTGTCCCTCCATAGAGTCAACGCATCCTTTCCGTCCTGGAGATCGAGTCCTGGTGAAGCTGTTCCATAAGAAAGGGCAGTGGGATCCTCCCTTCGGGAAACCTGAGGAGGTGCTGGCCGTGACCAGAACTGCCGTGCTGACAGATCAACATCCTACCTGGATCCACGCTTCACGTGTGAAGAGGGATCCTGAGGAAACCGGAGGAACGCAGGCTGACGACGTGCCATGACGAGAAACAGACCATGGCCTCCTCTCTGGTGTTTGATGTTCATCTCTCTTTTTGTTGTTTGGATAGTCTATGCTGCTACCGGGGAATGGCCTTGGAATCCGAGGTGTTTTCCGAGATGGACGAACAGTTCGTCTGACCTCATTGATCCTAGCCTGAAGAATAATATGACTAAACCCACTTTTCTGCACTCTTTGGATCGAACTGATTCGGCTGTACTCCGCAGCAAGCGGAATCTTCCTTCTGTTAACTTATGGAAACTCACAGTGCTGGAAATTGTGCGTTTGATGAACATCACTGACTGTATCATATGTACCCCACTTCCTGCCAGCGTTCGCACTACTCCAGTAATGGTACATTCTCTTACTTTGCATGAACTTGTTAGTCCGAACCCATGTATGGATAATCCCGCTTATAATGTTTCTTGTTATGTTCCTACTGATTGTGCTGATACTTGGAAAGCTAATAATATGAGTGATCCCTCCCCTTTGCCAGTGTCTGTTCCCGATTCTTTGAAGTTTTTATTGTGTTATGATCTTGACCCTTCTGGGATGGTGTGAGTAAATGGTTTCAGGGTTTGGGAGGGGGCTTAAGGGGATTACTTATTGCATTGTTGGTAGGTTGTGTTATTTTGCTTTTTGGTTGTTGTCTCTTTTCTTTTATTCTTGGCTGCTGTCGTAAGGCCCTGCAAAGTTCTACTACTTTTATGTATTCCTATACCCCTGTTTCTACAGTGGCTGATGTATCTGAGCCACCGTGTCCTGATATTCAGTTAATCATGCCTGCTTAAAATTTTGTATTACTCTACTAGGTTGTTTGTGGGCCTATTCAGGCCCAAAGGGGGGATTGTTGGGGAAAATAAGTATCTATCTATATATGTATAAGCATATCTATTTGTAATCACTGTATAAGCCTTGTATACAGAGAGCTCAATTTCTTGCTGCGTAGCTGGATCTCAAGGGAAATAGGATAGTTAGAAAAATACCTAGCTAGAAAGGAATGTGTTGTTCTCTATAAACCTGAGGATGAGACTGGTACCTTTTGGTACGGTTTTTGATAGACAGTGCTAGGCTTGGCACTAGGCTGTTGGGTGGATTTATGACGTATTCATATGTTTGTAACTCTATAAAAGTAAGACTGCACTGTTACTATTTGGAATAAACAGGCACACTTTCCCACTTTGCGTTTGGTGTGTTTTATTCCCCTGGAGTCCAGCCAACTGGAGCAGAATACTGCAGATGAGGGTTGGAGGCTTCACGGGCCTGGAGTGACCCACAAGGGACTGTCAATCAAGTCCCCTTTCATTTCCCTCAAGTGAAATGTATGGGTTCCTTTTTCTGGGGCCTAAGCACTGACTTATCTGCTTGGTGGGTGTGCTCACAACCCAGTTTTGGGTGCACATATTTTCTCCAGGAACATGCACTGTGGATTAGCTAGCAGACTGTCTGAAGTTAGTATGTGTATGGCTGGAACACCTTGCAGAGTGCAGTGGCTGGTGACTCATTGTGCTTGCTGCTGGAGAATGTCAGATGGTGGTGGGGGGCAGCTGAGGATTTCCAGGCCTACTGCCTTTCTGCCATTGCTTTATGGATGCGTACAGCTCTGCATTGGTTGCCTGGTGGGGTATCTGTTCCCCAGCAGGACTGGGGTTGATGGCCCCCCTCCACTGCCACCATTGCAGGGAGGTAGAATGTGGATCTGTTGGTGGGGGATCCTGTCTCCCACCCTGAGCCACAGAGGGTGGGTTGGGTGGTGGTACATAATCTGCCTATGGGTCCAAACACCCCACCCACTTACTTACATCATGTTACCATGGCACCAACACAGAATATGCACTATTCTGGGTGCATCAGAGCCCATAAGGGCTAGATGTGATTGACAAATACAGATGGACACTAATGACGGACTAGCATCAACCCTCGAAGCAATCTGCGCAATCGACTCCAGCTACAAACCCACACTATTGCTCGGAGACTTCAACCTCAAGCCCACTAACTCAAGGATGCAGAAACATTTCTTCAAGCAATGAGTTCTCTCCAATTGACGCAAATAATCAACACACTGACACACAGACAGGGATCATCACCAGACCTCATCTTCGCACCCAACTACCTAACTGCAAGAGGCCTAATATCAACACCCACCATGACACTAGTACCATGGTCCGACCACCACATAATCAGAGTAAACATTGTACTACAGGAAGGGAACCTAGACAAATATCCAGACAAGACATCCACACAAAGAAGATACAAAAGCTTTGACAGGGACCAATTCCTACAAAACACAATACAACACCTAAACTCCGAGACAGATGACTTAGAAGCACAAATCACCAACTGGAACAACACCATATACAGCGCTGCCAAAGCAACAGACCATAGACACACAAAACTGCACGCAAACAAACTACAACACAAGCCGTGGTACTCAAAAACCATACAAAAAGAAAAAAGGAACCTAAGAAAAGCAGAACGGAAATGGAGACAGAACAAGTTACCCGAGACCCAGGAACTATACCTAACAAAGCAAAAACAATACAATGAATACATCAACCAAACAAAAAGAGAATACCACACTAACAACATACGTAACTCCAACAACAAACCTAGAGAACTATTTGAAATCGTAAAAGCCCTTACCAAGGATCAGAATACAGAAGACAAAGTGCAAATAGACCCACAAAAACTTGCGGACCACCTCCAAGAAAAATTCCACTCGGAAGAACAAACAAAACGCAGCCCAACCCCTAAGATGAACAAATCCCTTAATACCTGGGAAACATTCAACACCCCCTCTACAGAGCAACTCTCACACATTATCACAGCAATCAAGACCAGCACAGCTCCCACTGATCCCTGCCCAGTGACCTGGATCAAGGCTACCAAGTCAAACTTCATCCAAACCATACACAAAATAGTGCACGCCTCCCTAACCCAAGGGTGCATGCCAAAGCAACTGAAGCTCACCATTATAAGACCCACCCCAAAGAAATCGACACTCGACAAGAACAATCCAGCAGCATACAGACCCATATTCAGCATACCCTTCTTAGCAAAAATAATAGAAAAAACAGTACAACACCAACTACAAGAGCACATAGACAACCATGCTCCTCTGGACAACAATCAACACGGGGTCCGACCCAACCACGGGGTAGAAACACTGCTGATATACCTCTTCGACAACGTTCTCTGCACCATAGACAATACTAAGAAAGGAATCCTAATGATCTTCATAGATATCTCAGCAGCATTTGACACAGTTGACCACACGACTCTATTGGAAAGACTTCAGAACATCGGTCTACACGGATCCACCCTGAAATGGTTCCACTCATACCTGACTGACAGACAAATACAGGTCAAGGTAGGCCACAACACATCCTGACCCATAAAAGTCACACAAGGAGTGCCGCAAGGCTCTGCCCTATCAGCACTACTATTCAACCTCTATATCCAGCCAATATGCGACATCATGAAAGATCACAACATACAATATACAATCTATGCAGATGACATCATGATTTATACACCCATCTCACTCAACAACCCGGACTACTACAAAATAACAAACTGCCTTACACATATGTCAAACTGGCTTCAAAAAAACAGCTTCTCAATAAACTACAGTAAGATGGAGGCACTGATCATCACGCGAAACCTGGACTTCAGCCCGCCATCTGACATCAAGATAAAAGACGCACTCATACCTATAAAATCAGAAGTAAAATACCTCGGAGTCACCCTGGACAAAGAACTGAACCTCCAAGCACATATAAGCAGAACAACCAGAAGTTCATACCACAGAATGAAACTCATCAGAAGACTTGTTGTGCCAGATATAATGCGGGCAGCTGTGTTTTGTGCCAGTTGTAGCGGTCTGAGGGTCTGTTTTGGTAACCCAGTGTAGATGGGGTTGCATAAGTCTAGTAGTGGGGTTGTTAGTGCTTGGCATACAGTGAGAAAGTGCTCTGGGGCGAGGAGGAGCTTAAGACTTAAGCTCCTCCTCGCCCCAGAGCACTTTCTCACTGTATGCCAAGCACTAACAACCCCACTACTAGACTTATGCAACCCCATCTACACTGGGTTACCAAAACAGACCCTCAGACCGCTACAACTGGCACAAAACACAGCTGCCCGCATTATATCTGGCACAACAAAACATGATCACATCACACCTATACTGAAAGATTTACACTGGCTACCAATCATCTCACGCATCAAATACAAAACTATTATAAATATATTCAAGATCAAACATCACACTTCTGCCATAAGCCTACACACACTCATATAACCCGACACAAGCACGCGGCCAAGGAGAAGAGGCACCTCCAATCGTGTAAACACCCCAAAAGACTTCACCAAGAACCGCAAGGACACCACGCAACGCACACTCTCCCTGGCTGCTCCAGCCATTTGGAACACCCTCCCAGATAAACTGAGACTAACCACAGACCTCAAGGACTTATGAAAACAGCTTAAAACAACCCTCTCCATCGAACACTATGGTTATACCACTTGAGCTAACCACCGAGACAGACCTTCAGTCCCTCCCCCACCCTAAAACTGTATAAATGCCTGTATAATAGCTCACGATGTATAATAGCGCACTATATAGATATCTCACTTTAATCATCTTCCCGCCTCCACTAACACACAACACACACCACTGCATGAAAACACTTACCCACCCCTTGATCGTTTGCTGTGGAAACCGCTTTGATTGAAGGATAAGGCGGTATATAAATAACGTTAAATAAATAAATAAATAAATAAATATGGGGGACCCAGGATTATAGTGTGGTCTTGGAGTGTAGCAGGGACACGGTAGGGAGCATACACTTCTGGTCACCAGTTTGTACGACAACAGAGATGTGAAGGAGGGGACAGACAGAGTACGGACCCTTGTAGTTTGCCAAAGAAACTTCAGCAGATCTGATGAAAGAGATCTGTACAGTGTGATGGTGAACAGTCAGTCTGTAGAGGATCTTGGGGGGTCTGCAAGCTGAGGATAGGAAGGTGCAGTGTATGTTGCACAGCTAGAACATGACATATGTATGTTTCCCTTGTGTTTCCCAATGCACAGGACATACTTGGTGACGCTCCTGGTGCTGTGGTGCATTGGCAGGTGGCTGTAGGTCATCCAACATGCAGTGGTCTGGGGTAGGTGTACCTACAGCTACATTGTCTGTGACGGCAGTCAGGGGGAACACATGTCCTCAGTGATCTGTCATATTGTACATATGTTGTGGTTCACTTCTTTTCCCTGCACCTCCATACCCCATATCTTGCTGTTGGCACACATATCCCCATGTGTTCCTGTCCAGTATGTCTTCTGCAACACTGTCTCTGGGACATGTCCAACAGAGCTGCATGTGTGTGGAGGTCCTAGGTGTTTGGGTAGTGGCCTACATGTGCACCCTTCCCCGACATTGTACCATCAGTCAACACCAGTGTATCATTGCATTTCACAGGGCCTTTCTGTCTACAAATCTCCACTTGTGCACATACAAGCCGTATGCTACTGCTGGCACGCTCACCTTAGCATACTGTGTGGGTGGGTGTTTTTGGGTTGGCTGTGTGATGATACAGTGTGCAGGCATTTTACATTATCATGTGGTGTGAGGGGGTCTGTTCACCTGGGGGGCGGTGGTGACTGTGCTATCTCTACCTTACTGCTGTTTACCGTGTGAACATTGTGGACATGTGTTGTGTGTTGGGAGCATAACTGTGCCTTGTGTTCTGACAGACCACTGTTGATCAGCATTTTTGTATTACAGATATCACCATAATGTGGACATGCATCAACAGTGGCGTGACATGGTGACATGGTGATTCTGCACATTTTGATGACATTGTCTCCCTCCACTGTGACCTGTTGTGGCCTTTGAGTGGCTCAGGGGATCCGAGACATACACTTGATGCACACACAAGGTAGTTTGCACCTTTGCTCTTTTGTGAATGACATCAGCCTTTACATGTTAATGATTTACTGTTTATTTCATATACATTTCCTGTTGACTCTCTGTTCACGAACGCTGATGCATATAGGGTGGAGCTGTGAAACGCCTGTGTAACATGTGCATGGACATGACCATATCCATGTGACACCTGCTTCTGCGGTTCCAATTCAAAATATCCCCAACATGCAGTGTATTTTGTGTTGTGATCATGTCATGTTTGCCTGTGTGTCCCTTTATTATGTGCATCTTAATGTTTGACTCTCTACAATTTGTGCTGATCTTGCAAGCAGCATACCAATACATTATTTATCCTCTTCTGTCACAGGGCAGAGAACAAACCAGACACATGTATTACAGTACATCCAGCGTCACCATCATCCACCTGTTGGGGGACACATCACCATGGAACTATCCCTGGGAAATGGTGCTATAGGATGTTTGACCTCTGCAAGTGGGACACATGCCTAGGATGGACAGTATTATTGTTGGAGTGCTACTTTGGCCATGGCAGACCTGTCCAACATACTGTTGCTGCCATGCTCTGGCTGGGAGTCATGCTCATCGCAGGAGACAAACATGACCTTTCAAGTACTGTGGCATATTGGAATGTGACACTTGACTATGCATGCCCAAATTGCCCAGGGTTTCAAGGACAGTCTTAACCTGACCTGTTGGATTTCAGATACACTTTGCAATTTGGACACTGTGTACTGGTCCCCACGTGTGCAGCAGGGACTGACATTGTCACTCTATGTTGTACATTCCTCCAACGTTGTGTCGTTGTTTTGTTTTGGCCATGTGTGTGACATGGAACACAGGATATGCTCATCTGTTTGATTCAACACAAGCATACAGTCATGCGTGTGGCATAGGGGGAGCAATGGAGAGGTCCTGTTGTCTATGTCCACCTACTCTCCACGTGGACATGATACAGTTTTTGCCACAACACCGCTTTAATGCACACCAACATCTTGGATTGATGTTTTCACTCAACAAGGGTGTTTCCGTGCATGTGTGGCATCACTGTATCATGTTGAAATGTACACGGTGCATGTGCAAATGACTATGTTGGGAAACACAGCATGTGGCAATATGGCTTCTGTGTGATTTACTGTAACATGTTTGCCCTTAGATTCCATCTCTATATACTGGTTATTGTGTTTGTTTACTGTACAGACGTGACGCTCAACATTGATTGACAAACCTTGCATTGCATGTCTGCACAGCCTTATTTATCCCCTGAGGTAACGACACTCACATTGCTCCGTTATATTTGGAGTGTCACAGTGTGAGTGTCCATTGTCTTCCTTCAACTGTGCATTCCGTGTACCGTGATATATGTGTACAGACACTGTATACACACCAACCAGTGCAGGGGGACCTCCTGCATAGTGTTATCTCTGCATGTTTCTGCAGGTAGTTTCTTTTGAATTCTCTCTGTGTTCATGTGCCTCTGCTACCTGTTAGCATATCCTCATTGTGCATTTGACAATTGCTTAGGGTTACATTGTTGCAGCTTTGATTCCTATATCAGGAGTTATGTGACAGCTGAAACATAACTTTCGATATGTGTTTTAAACTTACAACGTTTTAACGACATATGCTGTTTTCATTTCTGTGCCTCCTCTGTTGCCAGATAGATATGTCTTGAGGAACAGATCATGATTGATGTGTGTTGGGCCCTCATCATGCACCGCCTACTGTCTACATGCACTCATATGTAAGTAACACATTTGAGGCATGCAGCAGCATGTGGGGGGTGGGGGCCTAATGCATACTGTCACCATGCACCTGATGCACATTATGTCTCCTGCCCATCATTTGTAGACGGGCCAGTGACCTTTCTGTAGGATGTGGGTTGCTGCCCTGCTAAATGTGTTTTCCAACTTTCACCTGGGATCCACTCACCTTGATATTATGATGGCGGCATCTACACTATCTGTGATGATTAACCAAAATAAAAATATGTGTTTGACATACATTTGTCTCTGCTGCTGCTTGATCATGCAATGCAATATGTGTCTTTGAGCCAGTCCTGACTCCTTGTGACCCAGAAACTCAAGAGTTTTCTTGGCAGTGTCACTGGAGGTAGATTGCCAGGCCTTTCTTCCAAGGAAATGAAGGGTTAAGTGACTTGCCCAAGGCCACAAGGAGTGCTAGTGGGAATTGAACTCTGGTTGCTTGGTGACCAAGCCAGTGTTGCAACCACTAGGCTACTCCTTCACTCCTTCATCACACTGACACTTGTATTTACTGATTTCCTGGTCATGTACATGGCCCACCTGTGCTCACATCCTTGTACGGTGGCAGCTGTCTATCTGCCAGCCATTTGCCACATCACTGGGTGTTACAGGTTCCCATACACACCCTCCCTTTGGGGTACTATTTTTGCATTGTGCTCAGTGTGCTCATTGTGGTTGTTTGGGGTAGTGGTTACAGATGTGTTATAACACCATAGGTTGCAGGTTTGATCCCCATATGGGGTTTATTTTTTTTTTCTGTTGTGCTAACATGACCATTAGGTACCTGCAGGTTCATCACCTCTGCACACACCCTCCCATCTCTTCACTGTACACCAAGGTGTGCCCTCTGTGCTGCCTATCCATCCCATATTAGCTGTTACATATGTCTCTTTCTTTATGGTGTTTATTTATTTATTTACATTCTCTTATATACCACGCTATTCTGCATCAGTGCGGTTTACATTGAACAAACTGAAATTACATTGAACAGGGCATTATAACTTGGAGATAACTATTTTACAGGGAACATGGGCTATGGAGTGTTAAGTGGCTTGCCCAAGACCACAAGGAGCACCTGTGGGACTAGAAACCCCAGTCCTTCCGGCCCAAGGTTGCTGTCCTCTAGTGGGATTTGAACCCCCTACCTTCTGGCCTGAAGTACCTTGCCCCAACCACTAGGCCACTCCTCCACTCCACTGCTGTAGTTTACATGGCAGTCTGCAAGGGGGTTTGGCATTGCTGTGATTCAGCTGGTGTGTGGCACACCTGTTTGCAGGTTCAATTCTCTCCTGTCCTGTTCCAGATTTTGCACCTGCTTCACAGAGCATCCTCTGCTGCCCTTGGGGATTAGGTTCTTTCATCTTTTGCATGCTGTATCCACTGTGTAACATTTCATTGTGCATGTGCATGTAGTTCTATGTGGCTCTGGTTCCAATTACAGACTGTGATCTGATCTGTACACACCAGATCTGCATGTGCATTTCATCATGGTTACTGTTGGGGGTTTGCCTATCCTGACAGCCAGCAGGCTTCTTGTGTGATGCCCTGCAGTATTTTTGTATGCAGCCTTTGCTAATGAGCTCACATTGGTGGTGTGGCCTACCGGTTTGTGCATTGCCATTTGTGCTAATGGTCATAGGTTTGATTCTTCTATGTTCTCTTTCATTTGTATGCATGTCCTGCACAACTACTTTTCATTCCTATGACAGTCATATCTGTGCAGATCTGTGCTGTTGGCACATTGTACCCTCATCACAGTTGTCACCATCATTCTGTCCATCTACGTGTGTCTGCCAGCTGTGTGCCATCCTACTCTGATGTGCATGCTGCTACCCCACGTCCTACACTCCTACACATTTCTGCATTGCAGCTCTCCCTGGTTGCCTCTCCTGTGTGTGCTCTGCATGGCACTGCTACTCCACTGTCATCCTGACATTCCACCTATCCTTCCACTTCTACCTCCTCTGCTGGACACGTCTTTCCATCCTCTGCCACACACTGTCATTATTGCATGGTACATTACCATCACCCTGTGTTTCACTACAGCTGCCCCCGATATGTTTCTCCATTTTTCCAGCTGCCACATGGGCAGGACGCAGATTTGTCTGGTCCATCAGCTCAGATCTACTTCCTTCCATTACTTATGCATTGTCTTTTCTTGTTGCTCTGTGCAGTGTTAGGGTTACATCTGTGTTTGGCCCATACCTCTCTTGCTTTTCAAATTATGGGACCTTACTGCTCTTGGCCAACATTTTTGGGTTCACCTATACATCCTTGGGGCATCTTACGCCACACCTTAGATTCAGGCAACTTATGGGGTTCCTACTATGGTACCTTGGGAGTTGGCAACCTTTCAACATGACCTCTGGGGCACATTATATCCCGCCTTCGCTGACGTGGTTGTTTAGGATGTGCCTTCTGGTGCACCCTAAAAGATGCATTAATTTATGGCACTGGGATGCGGGTATTTTTAGCTGCCAGCACAGATTGTTGTACAGTTGCAAGCAGAAAAAGGAATTGCCTTGTCCAACCTTATTCATTAGGCCTACTGGGGAATTGAACTCATGACTGCTGTATTATCAGCGAGTGTATTAACCATTGTGCTACTCCTCTGTCACTATGTTTACAGCTGAACGTGCCTACTTAAGACTAATGCACGTTAACGTGTGCCACTCCCTCTATCGCCCGATACTGTGTGCGGCGCACTTTATTGCGCGATAACGCGCTTGCTACGTTTAGACCGGAACGCCCACTCCTTTTATGGCATCATGCACATTATCGCCGGGCGCACGTTAAGACCATTTAGTAAACATACCCCACAGTCTTCAGCATCTTTAGGGAGGAAGGGTTGGATCCCCAGAGACAGGTGTCAGGTATTCACAGAAAAGTGGATTTACAGAAGGCTGTGTTTTGTAGACTCGTTCAACCTTCTTTTAGGGTAAGTGGTTCCTTTCAAAGCTGAAACCAGTTGAAAAATGCACACTTTACAGTGTGACACAATTGTGTTTCCTTTAGTCACAGAATTAGACATTCAGGAGTTTCTACTGTGTGTGTCCAGGAAGTGTCAGGGGGTCTGTGCGTCTGTGTGTATCAGTCCATGGGTTTGTTTGTGTGTTTCTGTGTGTCATGGTAACTGCTGGAAGCTACATGTGCCTGTGTGTGTATATGTATGTGTGCACCATGGGGACTGTCGGGTGATACATACACGTTTGTGTGATTGTGCATGTTTGTATCATGGTGCCTGTTGGAGGCTATAAAGCAGATTCCAGAAAATCCACATCCATCTCGCGGACACATTTAAAATAGGTGTGGGTATGATTCCATGCAAATTCCACAATCGCAGGTATAGATGCACCCGCGTTTCTGGATTCGGCCTATAGATGTGTCCGGTGTGGCAAGTGCAAGGCCTGTACATGAGTGAAGGCACAGGCTATGCAGTGTTGCAGAGAAACCCCCCCCCCCCCACTAATATTAGGGGACACAGATAAATGCTGTAATCATTTTGGACATCCCCGCACCCATCGTATTCTGGACAGTTGCACGCTTCTGATTCTGCCTTTCTCCATGATATTGGGGCACTGGGACATAGAGCCTGCAGAAGTTGTGGCATATGCTCAGCACAATTGATAGGGTCTGAGTTTTGCCATCTCCTAAGCTGCTCTTCTCACTGACAGTGCTGTGCTGATGAAAACTAGACATAAATACCAATGATACATAAGTGCTGATACAAACTAGACTATATATACTAGTCTGTTTCATGCCCAGAACACTGCAAAGTAATCTCAGTGTTTGTCATGACATGCCTTGCATCAAAACATACAGTACATGGTAGTATAACAACTTCTCAGTTATTCCTGCATTGGTCATCTCTAAAAACACTCTCTAAAATGCTAAGTATGGACCCTTATCAACCTCACAAAAACCTAAACTAACTTTGCAATTCACCAAAGGATGCATTGTATTGCTGAATCAAACTCAAGAAAATCATATGCACACATATAAATCTCAAGGAATCATATAAATGTACAACATTCAATAATAAATATTTTAATTCCAATTTTTATCAATACTTAAAAATCACACATAGCATAACCATATATTACAAACTGAACAAACATATTTAAATTCAATCCATAGCATCTGATTACAAATTAAACAAACACATTTGGATTCAATTCATAGCATCTTCATAACAAATTCCATTAAATCCAAAAGAGTCGTTAATCTTCTCAAACCTGCAGGACAAAATCTCAATCATCAATAACTCCTGGTCTTCTTCTCAAGTCTATAACTCCTGATCTTCTTCACCTTCTGCCAACTATTAATCCATTTCCAAATCTGCTTGCAGGCTTTCCTGCAAGCTCCAATGCATACACAGGCACCATGCAGGGTTTCACCCAAGCACAGGTTTCATCAGGGAATAGCTGGCCCTGCACAGGCCCTTGGCAAAATCCTGAATGGCAAAATCAGCATAAAGTTGGGTTTGATGCTTCCTCAGCAGACTCATCAAATTCAGATGGACAGAATTCTTTGGAGCCTCCTTTTTTAGGCCAACTTCAATGCAAGAAAGGCCACCGGAACCGCTGGTATCAATCAGCAGGTCAACATCCTAGGACTCAATCACAAAAAGATCCAGAATAGGTATATTTAACTTGTCAGGTGTATCTCTAGTACAGATATCAGTGTTGTGAAAGGGTTTATCTTTTGTTCCAAAGATGGTCTTTGATTCTTTCAATTATGAGTACATCTCAAGAGGTTTTTGCGGAAATTGAGTCTACGCATCTTTTTTGATGGCGCAAAGAAGGAAGATGATACTGATATTGTAGCAGAGGATGACCAGACTGTGGTAGTTTTACTGCCTGCCATTAAGAGGTGTTAGGCAATTGGTATTAAAAGATTTCTCTCCATTTCTCCATTTATTTTATTTATTTATTTAACATTTTTTATATACCGCCTTTCAAATTCTCAAAGCAGTTTACAGGGAACATAACTTTGTATACATAGAACGTTTCAAACTATTTACAATAACAGTTAACAGAGTTTGCATTCACATTATAACTATTTAGATAAGTGTATGGACTCATACATGTTCCTGAGGAGTTGGCAATTTCTTAACATTTGTTATAAGCCTTGCAATTAGTTAACTTGTAATGTCTTGAAATGCTCAGTGAAAAGGTGGGTCTTCAAGGATTTTCTGAAGTTAGTAATATCCATGGTGGCTCTCAGGTGATGAGGGAGGGCGTTCCATAATGTTGGGATCTAGAGCTCGAACACTTTGAGTAGAGTGTTCTGGAGGGTGCTTGTGGGTGTCTTGGGGGTTGCCAGGGAGTTTTGGTGTAGTGTCCTTCTTGATCTATTGTCAGGAAGTCTTTTAATTAGGGTTTTTAGGCAGTCAGAAGATTGCTCATGGAGTATTTTACATTAACTAAGGATGAACAGCTGCCACTGAATTAGTTAATGTTCTGTTTGGATATTGTGATATGGCGTGCGGACAAAGGGGGTGCAATAGTAGTGATGGATTATAGTTGGTATACAGAGGAAGTGCTGCGACAAATTGGGGATGAATGTGTTTATGTATGCTTAGCAATGGATCAAATACAGGCTTTGCAATTACAAATTAAGGATTTAACAAGGACGGCTCTGAGCTCTAAGGTGATTACTAAAAGGGAATTGCAGTTTTTAAATAATTCAGAACCTAGGGTTCCTTATTTTTACGTCTTACAAAAATCCATAAGAACCTTCAGCATTCTCCAGGGCATTTTATTGTTTCTTCAAATGGTTCTCTTTTGGAACATTTGTTGATTTTTGTGGACTCATTTTACATCCATTTTTGACAATTATTCCATCTTATGTTAAAGCACAATGGACTTTTTGACTATTCTTGGTGAAATTGATGTCATTTTGGATGACCCAGAGGTTCTGCTTGTTACTCTAGATGTTACATCACTGTATATGAACATCTCCCAAGATGGGGCTTTAAGAGTAGTAAGACAGATTTTGGTGGCCCATGGAGATTTTTAGGAGACCTTGATTGATTCCCTGATGGATTTATTATGTTTAGTTTTGTGTGAAAATGTTTTCTTGTTTGAGGATGTTCTATTTAACAGATTTCTGGTATAGCAATGGGAGCAATGGTTACTCCATCTGTTGTGAATCTGTTTATGGCGGGCTGGTAAATGCTCGATTTTACAGTCAGTTTATAGTGGTATGGCACTGGTATATTGATGATGCCTTTTTGTTATGGTGAGGTGATAGTATTGAGTTGAACAATTTTTTTTAGTGGGTAAACGCACAGGATCCTTTTATTCAATTTTCAATGACCTTTGATAGAAAGTGTGTTCCTTTTTTGGATGTGATGGTTAAAAAGATTTAGGGAAATTGATCACCACAGTCTATCGTAAGCCCACTGATTATAATTCTTATCTTCATGCTAGTAATCATCTAGTTGCTTTGAAAGATGGTCTCCCTTTTTTGCAATTTATTAGATTTCGGAGGAAATGTACGAAAATTGAGGATTTTGAACAGCAGTCTAAAGCATTGGTTGCAGAATTTGGTGTGTGAGGATATCCAGCTTTGGTTGTCCAGAGGGCATGTAGAAGGGCAAAATATAATGACCTTGATTGGTTGTTATGCCCTTGTGATAGATCTGGGGACAACATGAAAGAGACTCAGTATATTCATTTTATTACTACTTTTTCCCCGATGAGCTACAGAAAATTGTTCAGCGACATATGAATGTTCTGACAGTAGTCCTAGGCCTTCAGAATAGTAAGGCATGGTTTATTTTTTTAAGAGGGTGTAATTTGAAAGATCTTGTGAGTCCCACTCGCCCACGCCTTGTTGCTATTTCTGATGTTGGGGCACTGGGACATAGGGCCTGCAGAAGTTGTGGCATATGCTCAGTACAATTGATAGGGTCTGAGTTTTGCCATAAAGAATGATGCTATGTGTTTTGATCTTCTACAGACTGCAGCACTTCATCTTCTGTGCCCCTGTGGGCTACTCTATGTGGGCCAAACGACTCGTGTATTTTGAGTTCATTTAGATGGAATACAGGAACAGACTGAATTGTGGTATTCTAGACATTGTAAATTTTTGGGACATATTTTTTCAGAACTGCGATGCTTTTGCATTTCACATATTCCAGTGCAAACAGGTGAATTGACTGTGGAGCGTCGTTTGGTATTTTGTGAACAACGTTAGATTTTTAGATTAGCTACTGTGATCCCTAATGGTCTTAATCAGTGTATTGATTGGGCTGCCATATAGATCTGCAGGCTTGAGGTGGGTGGTTGGATCTTTAAGTTGGTAGTGTGGGTTTTGATATCAAGTAGTATGAACTGTTTTGGGGGGGTATTGTCATTGATTTGCTGTAGGTATACTGTGGCTTTTCCTGCTGCTTTGAACAGTTAGTGGGCTGGTATGTTGAGGGTTAATCTGCCCAAGTGCGCTGATGAAGTGTTTGTTTACAGCTGTTTGAGAATGACTTTGCTGGGGGTAGTTTCAGGATTAGAAAGGTGTGGCTTGGTAGCCATTCCTGTGGTAAAAAAAAAAGGCAGAGATGCTTGGTATAAATACCAGAAGACAGGAAGGGTTGGCATAAAGAAGTTTGTGTTATTTAGTAACGGTCTTGTGATGAATGATATGCTGTGAAATATATGTTACTGTGATAGCACTTGTTGCTTACATTCTTCTGCAATAAAAGACTTTGGCAGTTTCAGGTAAAGGGGTTAGGTTTTAAAGCACCTGTTTAAAATGTTTTTTTGTATGATTTATTATATATTCCTGGAAGGAATTTAGTGTATTGATTTTTGATGTATATCTGCTTTTTTATAGTAGTGTTTGGAAAACATGACATAAAGTAAGAAAAGCTTCAGTTTTTATTATGTAGGTATGTTTTTTTGTTAATATGTGGGGTGTTGTTGTTGGTGTAGGTGGATAAGTATTTTATTTGGGTCTGCGCGGTGCCAGCTATTCCCTGATGAAACCTGTGGTTGGGTAAAACTCTGTGTGGTGCCTATGTATGTGTCAGAGCTTGCAGGAAAGCCTGCGAGCAGATTTGGAAATGGATTAATAGCTGGCAGAAGGTGAAGAAGATCAGGAGCTATAGACTTGAGAAGAAGACCAGGAATTATTGACTTGATTGTGATTTCTCCTGTAGGCTTGAGAAGATTAACCACTCTAATGTTTCTTTTGGATTTAATGACATTTGTTATGAAGATGCTATGAATTGAATCTTGTTCTTCGCTCCTACATTGTGGAACAGCCTCCCAATCGAGCTAACAGAAATTAAAGACCTTCAGTCATTTAGAAAGGAACTAAAAACCTACCTATTTACCCAGCACTATCACAACCTTCAACATGATGATGTTCAGAATTCACAGACCAGCATTAACCAACAACCATACTCTGATCCTACCTAGACAAAGCACATACCCACATTTCTTACACAGCTATAATGCCACCAAGATCACCCAACTTTGAATATGTTTGTTTACCACTTATGCAAATAGTTACCTGATGTAATTTTTGAATGTAATTAGTTATAGGGTGCGGCATTAATTTGCCACCAGTTCCACCTGTTCTTCATGTTAATGAGTTAAATTTTAAAATGTCCTACAATTGTTCTCTGTAAAAATAATAATAGCTTGCTATTATTAACGTTTTCTTACCTGTAAACCGTCTCTGATCTCTGGAAGAGGCGGTATAGAAAAATGTATAAATAAATAAATAAATGTGTTTAATTTGTAATCAGATGCTATGGATTGAATTTAAATATGTTTGTTCAATGTGTTATTTTCTAATATGATTATGATATGTGTGGTTTTGAAATATTGATAAAAATTGGAATTAAAATATTTATTATTAAATGCTGTATATTTATATGATTCCTTGGGATTTATAGGTGTGTGTATGCTTTTCTTGAGTTTGATTTTGCTGGCTACACCTTGTAAAATTAGGGATTTTTTTGATTATTGTTTGTATTGCTGAATGATATAACTATCCTCTTCCAATGACTATGGCTGTCTGGCTATGGCATCTGTTTCCCTCATATCTGAGTACTGGCATTTCTCACAGCAGCTCTCTACATGTGGCTACACCTGTCCCATACAACGTCCACACTTTGTCCTGGCTTATGTTGCTCTGTGTACATCTGCTATCTGTGGGGCAACCCTGCTCTTCTGATCAGGCTTGTGTAGCATGGGAGGAGGGATATCTGTGCCAGCCTACCAAGTAGCCAGCCTCCAGATATATCACCACTCTCACAGCTTGCATAGATCCTGACTGGGTAAGGATGTAGGCCACATGGCATGATCTGGAGAATGTTGCCAAACAGCTGTCAGGTCTCCCAATGCCTGACAAAGCTGCTGTATGGCTGCCCTATCACAGTGGCACCTGGTGTCATTGTGGTCATCCATAAGGTCCAGGTACTGTCCAGGCATTCATATCCCCTCTGATTTGTAGATCAGCACACAATATGCTCCCATGTAACCCTCAAACCACACACACACACACACACACACGCACATGCACACACACACTCTCACTTGTAGGGACGAATTGTAGAACACCGCAGAATATTTTCTAAGTACTGGCCTTATTCCACATCTCTGGCAGGAATAATAGGCATGTATGCAGAGAAGTCCAAAAACACACTGGCCTTTCCGGAATATGTTATACAAGTCTCTGCAACTAACCATGCCCCTATTCTGCCCCTCTTGGGCAAGTTCTGACATTTCTGTGTAACCCAGATAAATGTGCCCAAGTGCCATATACCAGAATTCGTAGACATTTTTGGTACATAAACATCCCAGTGCACATACAAACCCTGATTTGGCTTCTGGAATGACCCTATATTTGTATATCTGAGTCATGGAGAGTGTCAGGAGCTGCATTCAAGTGTGTGAGCTGTGTATGTTAATATCTGTCTGGGACTGTGTGTGCATGTGAAAAGAGCACACTTACAATGTGACAAAGCAATGCATTTCTCCTTTCTTGATTTGAAAAATCATACATGTGTGTGTGTGTGTGTGTGTGTGTGTGTGTGTGTGTCTAAGAAGCGTTTGAAGAGCTGATAAAATGTGTCTGTTTATGGTAGCAGGAACTGTATGAGGAATCTTTATAAGTGGTGTTATCTATCTCTCTTCAGATAGTGGGCATATGGTGTACAGATGCGGTGTCTGTGTGTGTAGTGTGGTGCAGAGTGTGATGTCTGTGTTGCGGGGGCGGGGGGGATGTGCCTTTTCCATATATTATGACCTTTTCTTCCCTCTCTTCAACCTCCAGCCCCTTGCACTCTTACGCTCCTTGTTCTAGACCCTGTTCTGCTGCCTCCTCACACTCTGTACCCTTTCCGGCCTCTGTCCTTTTCTCCCTCCCTTCGCATTCTCACCCCTTGCCTCCATACTCTCTACCCTTATATTTTGTTCCCAAACCCACTGTCCCTTTACATTTGTTCTACCTCCTGTGCTCCTCTGGTCCCAGCTCCTCTTCCAGCAGCACTGCTGCCCATGATTGTAGCCTTCTTCCCCTCTTTGGCACAATCCTTCTTCAGAGCATGGAACACACCACTGATGCACTCCTTTTGTTTTACAGGGTCAGCCAGAGGGTTATGACAGCACCCTTTGTACAGCATTGGGTTGTTGCTGGACATGCCATTACTGATCTTAAATGTTGCATAGTGGACCAGATCAGGTTAGTGGGTGGTGGGGAACTGGCCCTACATCTGTTAGTGTGAGCAGTCATTGATTTTTTAGTGGCACACTATGGAACCTGATGGCTTAAATGTCCAGTGGAATGACACTGTTTTGTTTTGTTTTGTTTTTTAGCTAAGTTTCGCTTTTAATAGTGTTTCTTTGATATGTTTTTTTGATCAAGGTGATTGAGCCAGTTGGCTCTCTAATATTATTGCACCTGTCTGCATGTTATCAAGGGTCAGGGTTGATGGTGAGGTATAGGGCTCATTTTTTCCTGGAGCTCATAGAGCGTAAATCTATGGGTTTAACAGGAATGTAGCTATGTGAGGATGTTGGTTTGGCTTTGGTAGATTGGTTGCATTTGCATGCTGTGTTGTGATTGGCTAGTAGTGTATGAGAGAAGGGTGAGGAATTGAGAGGTGTGTGATGTACAGATAGGGATTTGAAAGGAGGAGTTGATTGGATGTCTGGTGCTGTTGGTGGATTTTCATTGGTGAATGTGTGAGAGAGTTTGTGTTTTAAAAGAGGAAAAAGGAAGCACAGCTTTAATTGGGCTTTTCTACCGGAAGGATGTATATAAATAAGGTAGGTTTGTTATGTGTTAGGGGGTATTATTTAGATTTTATTGGTATGAGTTAGTGGTTATCCCTTTTGTTTTTCACCAGTTATATTCACTGGTTGTGAAAAAGCCGCTTTGCCGCAAAACCATCGGCAGTGGTCACCTAGCTGTGTAAATTGTCATTTGTAGCGATTTAATGCCTGGAGAAGTCAGTACCAACAAATTAAGTTGAGCATGCTATGAGTACTATAGCTTATGTTTAAAAAGAAAGGAACACTTTACTTTTGGGCAAGTTTGATGTTTTGTCAGTTGGGAGCGATGACGACAGTCTGTGAGTGGTATGTAGTAGTTTGCTACTGTCAGTCCGTGGATTGAGCCCTAGTTGTTGAATGGAATTACACATTTTATGAAGACATACTGAGTGGGTTGCATTCTATCTTTGTAGTTCAAAGCCGGGATTAAACTCACCTCTGAGACTGCTTTCGGATCCTGATCCCCTCAGCCTTCTATTCACCTCCTTTGGGTTTCCTACCATTCCCCTCAACATATCCTAGTCCCCAATTGTTGTGTTGTCCATCATGAATAGACTGTAAAGCTCTGATGAGCAGGGACTTCTCTTACATGTGTCTGTAAAGTGTTGTGTACGCCATGTACACAAATGATAAGTAGTAGTAGTAGGTGTATTCAGAGGCAGATTTTGGGCAGAGCATGAACAGAAGGATGTGTTCACTAAAGCACAGTAGCCAGAAGCACAGGGTTTAGCACAGGGCTAAAATACATTTTAGCCATGCAGTAATCAGGAGGATTGGGGCAGAAGCCTCCCATGCTAAAAATGCTGCACTACCAGAGCATCACACAATAGGGGGTTAGGGTAGAATTGGGGTGGAGAGTGGCACTTCTAATGTGGAATGCAACTATCTCCAGCCTCCAACCAGGCAGTATTTGCACTCACCTTGCCAGGGGTGGCCCAAGGGGGGTGCGGGGCCTTGTGCAGAGACTCGGTGTGTGGCCTCATTTGCATAAGTGGCCTTATTTGCATACATATTTGCATAATGCTACCATACACTAACTTTTAGTAAACATGTCTCTTAATGAGTGTATGGATAAAGAAAGACTAAAAGATGTCTACATTACTATAATCCAGTGCCAACCGCCAGGCACATTAGGAACTACTACAAACGCTGCCCATTTAGAACCCATAGCAAACCCGTCATATCCTGTCAGCATTACCAGGACTCACAAAGCACCATACCCTACCTATCAAAAGGCAACACTGCAAATATTAAACCAATACATTTCAGAGAATACTGGGGAAAGAGAACAAGTGGCAATGTCAAATAGGAATTACATAAACAGAATACCTCAGCTCAGTTACACATGCAGAACAAAGACCATCACCAAACAAGGAATCACAATTTAGAAACAGGAAAACAATAATTAAACTGGGAACCCCAAAAGCCAAACTTGGAATGTACAACAACACTGTAGAAATAAAATTATAAATTAAGTTCCTCTTGTACCAAACAAAGCGCAGACGTTAATGATGCACATTTCCCAGAGCTGACATATTCCAGTTAATAAATTCAAATTAAAGAGATATCTTTCTACCTTTTGTGCATTTTTTTTTTCAGTTGCAATTGCTCCAGCCACTTTCTTCTGGTTTCTTCATGTTTTCTGCTAACTCTCCATCGTCTGCTGTCCATTTGTCCTTTCTTCTCTCTTCTAGTTTTTTTTCCATTCTCTCTCTCTACATCTGCTTTAACATACTAATCTTTCTCCTTTTGCTCTTTCCTCATTCCTATTTCATCCACACAAATTTTCCCCCTCCATCCTCAATCCCCACTTACTCTCGCAATACCCGGTCAATTGTAGATTTTTCATCCCTCCCACACAAAATATTTTTCCCCTCTCCATTTTACTCTCCCAGCCCAATCCCATTCTAATCCTCCCCCAACATATGCTCCCTTCTCACCCAGCATCCATTCCCTTCCAGTCCCTGCATCAGCCCATTTCCAGTCCTAGCCCCCCATCAGCCCATTTCCAGTCCTAGCTCCCCAATCCATTTCCAGTCCGAGTCCCTTCATCAGCTCATTTCCAATCCTAGCCCCCATCAGCCCATTTCTAGTCATTTCCTAGCCCCACTATCAGCCCATGTCAAATCCTAGCTCCCCTCCACTCAGCCCAATTCCAGTCCAAGCCCCCCCATGAACCTACTTCCAGTTCTAGCCCCTCCATGAGTCCATTTCAATTCAAGCCCCCACCACAGCCCATTTCCAATCTTAGCTCCCCCAACAGCCCATTTCCAGTCCTATCCTAGCTGCTCAATCAGCCCATTTTCAGTCCTAGCTCCCTTCCCTCACAGCCCATTTCCATTCCAAGCCCCCTCCCCATCAGCTATTTGCAGTTCAAGCCTCCCCTTCTACTCAGCCCATTTCCAGTCCTAGCAACCCCCCAACCCATTACCAGTCCTAGCCCGCCATCAACCCACTTCCAGTCCTAACCCCCCATCACCCCATTTTCAGTTTAAGCCTCCTTATAACCCATTACCAGTCCTAACCCCCCATCAGCCCACTTCCAGTCCTAACCCCATCAGCCCATTTCCAGTCAGCCCCCCATAGCCCATAGCAAGTCCTAACCCCCCCATCAGCCCACAGCCCATTACCAGTCCTAACCACATCAGCCCACCTCAAGTCCTAACCCCTCCCCATCAGCCCATTTCCTGTCCTAGCCCCCCCCTATAGCCCATTATCAGTCCTAACCCCCCCTAGCCCATTACCAGTTCTAACCCCCCATCACCCCATTTCCAGACAGCCCCCATCAGCCCACAGCCCATTACCAGTCTTAACCTCCCCATAGCCCATTACCGGTCCTAACCCCCCCAACAGCCCACAGCCCACCTCAAGTCAAGTCCTAACCCCCTCCATAGCCCATTACCAGTCCTAACCACCCCCCCCCCCCCATCGGCTCATGGCAAATTTTAAAAAAAAACAGCTGCTGCCACTGCCGCCACAGCAGCGGCAGAATGGAGTGTCCCGCGGGGCCCCCTCTGCCCGGCTGAGCTCTCCCGGCCCGGCTGAGCTCTCCTGGCCCGGCTGAGCCCCTCTGCGCCGGCTTTCAGATACGCGAAGGGAGAGTGTCTCCCTCGCATCTCTGTTAAGCCCGCAGGGGCAGATGGGAAATTTCCCATCAGCTCCTGCTTCCCATCAGCCCCTGCAGGCTTAACAGAAACGCGAGGGAGACACTCTCCCTTCGCGTATCTGAAAGCCGGCGCAGAGGGGTTCAGCCGGGCAGGGAGAGCTCAGCCGGGCAGAGGGGGCCCCGCTGGCCACTTCCATTCTGCTGCTGCCACGGCGGCGGCGGCAGCGGCAGCAGCCAGCTTTTTTTTTTTTTAATTTAATTTTTAAAAAAGCAGAATGTTCTTTGTGCGGGCCCCCTGAAACGCGGGGCCCTGTGCAAAAAACATTCTTGCTCAATGGACGGGCAGGCCCTGCACCTTGCTAGCATGTTGGCAACACGTAGCTCGCATGTAAAGGTCATGTGGTTTAAAGCCCTGAACCCTCCCACACATATACCAGCATTGACAGATGGGCAGCATGGTGTGCCTGCCACAGCAGCAGAGCACTTCAGCCTGACAGCCACAAAAACAGGGCCTGCAGCACATGAGTATATCTGCTGGGAGAGTGAGCACACAAATATATATAGAAAGCTACATCACTCTTAAATGTATGTCATTCACATATGCATTTGCACTGAATAGATGTGGGAGGGCTGCTGAAGAGGATTTATTTATTTTATTTTATTTTTATTTAGATAGTTTTGTATACCACCTTATCCTTCAATCAAAGCGGTCACAACACAATTGGGGGATAAATTTAACACATGGGGATATGAAACACATACACTAATACTTACAGGAAACATGGGCAATGGAGGGTTAAGTGGCTTGTCCAAGACCACAAGGAGCATCTGTAGGACTAGAAACCCCAGTCCTTCCGGCCCAAGGTTGCTGTCCTTTAGTGGGATTTGAGCCCCTGACCCTCTGGCCTGAAGTACCTTGCCCCAACCACCAGGCTACTGTTAGAGATGTTAGGATATTAGAGATGTGGCCTGTGATCAGTGAAACAGCCGGTACTGGTCATGTAGTCGGGGTTGCAGATAGCAGAGTAAGCTGGGAGAGGGGCATGCAAATGAGGTGTTGAAACAACTGGCAAAATAAAAGTTTGGTACTAATATGTGCTGTCAGACCACCACCTCCACTGCACGAGGAGCCAAGTGACAGTGCATACATGCAGTTGGAGGACTATGCTAGTGCCATGGGCCCTGTTCCTGTGGGCAGATGGCGCCTCACCCTGACATTAAGAGGTATTGCGGTTCATGAGCAGTTACTACATCTACGTATAGGAGAATAGTCAAAGGCATTTACATGGGTAATGTTATTCACATAATGGTATCTGGATAATGATGCTGATTATATGATAGGGTGCTATAAAGGACCCTTAAATAAATAAATGATTGACACGTTTATCCAGACTAGGTCTAGAGGAATATCAGGATAAATTGCTCATCAAATTTTGAATAAGAACCTCTATTCTATTATATGGCTAAAATTATCAGTTAAAAAAGTACTTGTGGGACTGGGGATAGTGGTGTGTGTATTTCTTTTTGCTGATTAGGGGGTAGAGGTATTGGGTTATAGGGTTGGCTCTGTGCATTATACATGATCAGTATGCTTGTGTGCTTTTCATATCCCTCTTATAATCTGCACATCAGTCAATTATTATAACTGTAGTAAAACAGATGATTTTCCTAAACCAAAATTTATGTGCCAGTTTTTGCTACATGGTTTCATCATTGGCATTATAAGAATTAACACTTTTTGATATTTTAAGCACTTCAATTAGTGTGGGTGCTAAGACTTGCTATATCAATCTTTTAATTTGCATATATTTGCATGTCATAACTTGAAGGGAGAGTTTCTTTGCAGATATCACTGTTCCCCTTTCATGCGAGCACAATTTTGATGGCACGATAACAAATACAAATATTGATTACCATCAAGATGAATTGACCTTTCTCAGTCAACCAGATTACCTATGCCTACTGTATCATCCTAGATGTCATTTGTCCCTTTTTCTCTTACCATTGCTTTTTCTCTCTATCCCAAACAAGTTTGAATTCTGTCATGTTTTTTTCTTACTACTAACTTGGTCAATGTATTTATTTATTTATACTAACTAAAGTACTGCTTCCCAGTACAAACTAACAAAAGTTTAAAAAGATAAACAAAAAACATAATGGCAACAAAATAAATATCTATGAAATCACAGAACAAACACATTCACAAGACAAACCAATAATAGAGACTACAGGATAGGTTGTTTCAGGTAGTAACAGTGTATTCCTTCAAAAATGCTTTTATTTATAATGGGGCTGATATTCATCACAGCTTCTATGGCTATCAGCACTTGCTAATCACATGAGTCCCACTGACTGATATATATTCAGCAGCACTATGCATATAGTAGTGCAGAATATCTGCTCAGACTGCCATAGCACTATCCACGTGGAGCCTTATTCAGGAAGGGGAATGTCCAGGCCATGCGGACATCCTCGAGGAAGACAGACCAGTTAGGTCCTGAGTCTAGACCATGGGAACAAAACATCCCCATGGTGCACAAAATTGGTCCCGTGGATGGCCCAGCATGACCTTGCTGACTGTGGGGACATCCTTCCCACAGGTGCCCGCAACTCTCATGGCATTGGCCCCCTTCTTCCCCATCTTCTGACCCACAGCTGGCATGCTAGAGCCTGGATGAGGCAGTGGAGACCTCCCCCATACCCAGCCCCAGCACCAGGGAGGGGGGGATCCCTGGGCCCTATCGCCAGGTCAGTGCTACTTATTCCACCTTCTAGGTGGAATAAGCAGCACATCTCCTTTGACCCAGCAGGACATACAGGGCCATGACCTGAATCAGTCCTGGACATCCTACCTGGCTGGCCCGCCCCCGCTATGCCCAGATCCTGCCCCCTCCCACCCCCGCCACCTCTCCCCGTTCTGCTGCTCAGGACGTATGAGGAGAGCTGGAGGGGGAATTGGGCCCAGATGACTTGTGGGGCTGCACGTCCTGCTGGGACATGCAGTCCCATAACCCGCGTCCCATAATTGGGCATATAGCCTAACAATACAAAAATCCAAAGAAATCCCCTCAAACACTTAAAGGCTCCAACAAATATTAAGAAGAAAAACCATAAAGAGGAGAAAAAGACCCCATTATTACCTGTCCCTCTACAAGGCATGGACTAGTACTCTACCCACAGGGGTATATGATGTTCACACTTACATCATCAGTCTGAAAAAAAACTCCTCTTAAACAAAATCTATTTGTTATATTTTATAACATTACTTATTTTTTAACTTCTTTTTACTCATTCTTCTTTTACAAATCTAATCTTCAATGGAATAAAGAGGACAATCACTCCTCAGAAAACCATACAGCATTTTACAACAAGCTGGAACAATGTTGCAACTTCAACTCTACAATGTAGCAAATAATAGCATCACTTATCTGTTCTCCTTAGATCGTGCAGAGATCCAAAACTTTCACATAAAGCCCAACAAAGCAGATCGTGCAGAGATCCAAAACTCTCACATTAAGCCCTACAATTAAAGCCCCTGATGCTGCTGATGGCAAAACAAAGATCTTTGGGGTATGTTTACTAAACCGTCTTAACATCACAGTGGTAGTATTATCGCACGATAAGTGACGTTATAGCGTGATAATGTAACATTATCGAGCAATAATGTAACATTATCACATGATAACGCGGCGGCGGCGGCATTAAGGAACACTAATGTTGTGAAATCCGGGTCTGAAGGGTGGAGTAAGGCTTCCCAGAGGGCGGAGAGAAGGGGTCAATGGGCGGAGAGTGGGCAGGGAGAGGCTCCAGGCACACTAACGCTGTGAAATCCGGGTCTGAACACTAACACCAGTGAAACCCTCGCGTTAAGCACATTTTCAGGAAAGAGAAACAATTTAAGGGGTATGTTTACTAAACTGCCTTAGTGCGATTCGCGTTAGGAGCCGCGGTAGAGACAGAAATCCCAAATAAGGACATGGGCGGTACATCGTTACCGAGAACACGCCATACAAGGCGCCATAAATGAACGAGCGCTATAGGGCATGTTACCGCGTATTAATCTTAAGAAGTCGTGCAGGCATACCAGCACAGCAACAGAGCTGTAGCACAATGGTTACAACACTGACTGATGGTACAGGGGTCATGGGTTCAATTCCCCAATGGGCCTAATGTATAAGGCTGGCTGAGGCAGCAACCTTTACATTTAAGTAGTGATTGTTGAGGCATTTGACGTGTATTTTAATTAGTGCTGCCAGCAAACACACCCTCACGGTGGCATAACCTAAGGTGCTGCATAAGGCACCCCATAACGCACTCCATAGGGCACATTATGAAGTGTACTGTCCACCAAGGCACCCTATAATGTCCCCTATAGGACACCTTATAAGGCTGTGTACAAAGCCCTGGCTGGCTGCAGAAGGACTGCACATGACCACACAAACTGTCTGCTGTGGTTACCAGGATAGAGTTAGCCCACCCGTACCCATGATGCACTGCACATGCAAATCAGCAGTCGAGAGATGGGCACAAGATTGGGTATGCACCCCCACAGCACCTCAGCCTGGTAGGGGGAACAGACCGTGTGTGGCACTGCCACAGAGTAGCCACAGACAGTCACATTGTGCGGGTACTGTGCCCACCCTGAGGTTGCGGTGGGGCGCCCAGCACCAGGTCCACAGCACCTTTCATGGCTGGAATACACCATGCTGCAGGTCCCCAGTGGTGTGTGATAGGTAGTTTCATTAGAAACACCTAGGATACATCTGTGTCCTGCTGTATATCTCGGTCATGTCTAGTCCATATGGGCGATGATGCACCCAGAATAGTGCATATCCTGTGTTGGTGCCATGGTTACCTGCTGTAGGTGGAGGAGGGGAGGGGGAGGAGGGGAGGGGGAGGAGGGGGGGAGGGGGGGAGGGGGAGGAGGGGGGGAGGGGGGGAGGGGGGGAGGGGGGGGAGGGGGAGGGGGGGAGGGGGGGAGGGGGAGGAGGGGGGGAGGGGGGGGGAGGGGGAGGGGGGAGGGGGGGGGGAGGGGGAGGGGGGGGGGAGGGGGGGAGGGGAGGGGAGGGGGAGGGGAGGAGGAAGGGGGAGGGAGGGGGAGGGGGATGTGGGGAGGGGGGAGGGGGGGGAGGGGGGGGAGGGGGGGGAGGGGGGGAGGGGGGGGGGGGGGAGGGGGGGGGAGGCGCGGGGGAGGGGGGGGGAGGGGGAGGGGGGAGAGGGGGGAGGGGAGGGGAGGGGAGGGGGGGAGGGGGGGGGGGGAGGGGGGGGGAGGGGGGGAGGGGGGGAGGGGGGAGGGGGAGGGGAGGGGGGAGGGGAGGAGAGGGGGGAGGAGGGAGGGGAGGAGGGGGAGGGAGGGGAGGAGGGGGAGGGGGGAGGGGGGGGGGGGGGGAGGAGGAGGGAGGGGAGGAGGGGGGGAGGGGAGGAGGGAGGGGAGGAGGGGGGAGGGGGGGAGGGGGAGGGGGAGGAGGGGGGAGGGGGGAGGGGAGGTGTATGGACCCATAGGCAGATCATGTACTACCACACAACTCACCCTCTGGGACTCAGGGTGGGAAACAGGATCACCCACCAATAGATCCACAGTCTACCTCCCTGCAATGATAGCAGTAGAAGGGACCATTAACCCCAGCCCTGCTGGGGAACAGACAGAGCGGTACTGTGGTGAACAGCGCCCTCCTGAGGCTATGGAGACGGATGAAAATTCAGCAGGATTTATGCCAATTTGATAAAGCTAGAAAGAAAGAGAGACTCTATTCCACGGAGCTGAGCATGGAGACCAGCCCAGGGGAGGAGTCCTGCAGTCCTGATTTGGCACACCCTGTCCTTGGAAGGGGCGTGTCCAGGAGAGAACGTGGTTTTAAACCAGAGTATGGCTTTGCTAGTCAGAGAGAGAAGGAGAGGAGGCTGGAGAATCAGAAGCAGAATAAGCTGCAGAGGAAGAAGCAGCTGGAGCATGAGAAGGAGAGACGAATAGAGAAGAAGAATGAGAATGATTGGAAGTCCATAAGACAGTATGGTGATACTTGGGAACCTGGCACTAGAAGGAGATCTGCAAAGATCTATTCAGAGGCAGTGAGTAGAAGTCCCAAGGAAAGTGGACCTAGCCCTGGAATAGACAACCGCTGGAAGGCACAGCCCTGGGAAAGGAAGCCTTCAAGGCAGGCACGAGAGAGAAAACAATCATTCTGGGAATTACCGTTCGGGCCAGAGAGCCACGGACATTCTCACAGCTGGAGAACATTGGAGCCATCTGAAGGAAGAGGGGCTTGGCAACAAATAAGTGATTTGCCAGAGAGTTTCCAGACTGAAGGTAAAGCTAACTCTCCTGTATTTGAAACATTAGTAAAAGAGCCTAGGAGTTACTCTGACACAATTAACCTAAGAGAGGAGAAGAGAAACAGCCTTAAGCCAGAGGGAAGTTTTATAGCTGATAGCAATTCCCTATCTCACAAACAACAGGCTGAATTGCTCCTACAGGGTTTTAAAGAGTTTTTAGAGCTACAAGCTAAAAGACAGCCAGTGTTACAAGAAGCCAATAATTCCATACAGCTTGAAGAATTAGCACAAGATAGTTCAGACTTACCTGATTGTGAGAGCATGGACTGTACGGTCTGTTGTGTGGAGATGCCAAGCTGAAGGAAACTGGTTTTACCGTATATGAATTGAATACTACGGAGCTATTGTGCTGCCTTGCTAGGAGAGCTCTAATTACATGCACCTGAAATCCCCAGCACTGTGAAGGTAACAGTGGCTGAGAGAAGCTGCAGTTTAAGTGAGTGACCTCTTGGGGCAAAGTTGAGTAACTTGCTTAGAAGTGAAAAGCAGCAGTTCTACTTTAAGTTGACTTTATCCTGAGTTCTTTCTGTTTGCATTTGAAGCACCTATTTTGTTCACATTTATTTGTCATGTGATGGAAAAATATCCTTTACTATAATAAATATACTTGCTATTAAGAAACCCCACAACTACAACTCTTTATTTCGGAGCGAAAGGAGCAGGAAACTACAATACCCAGCATTCCAGGGATACAGGTTACTCTCCTTCCTCACGAAGCATTAGAACCCGCTCCTGTCTTTAGCCCCAAGGCCGGGCAGGAGCGCCGCAGTACACATCCATAATGCAATAGCAGACAGACAGCAGGCCTGGAAATGCTCAGCTGCCACCCACCATTATCTGACATTCTCCAGCAGCAAGCCTCCAGTTGCTGCACCCTGCAAGGTGTTCCAGCAAGACACATATTAGCTGCAGACAGTCCGCCAGCTAGTCCATAGTGCATGGTCCTGGAGAAGATGCATGTACCCAGAACGGGGATGTCAGCATACACACCAAGCAGATAAATCAGTGATTGGGCCCCAAAAGAAAACCCATAAATAACACTTAAGAAAAATACTATATAGCACTATGGGGGAACCTAGCCATGCCATGGTCACTGCTCAGTCAGGGTGAGAGTGACCTCCCAGCAGGACATGCTATGGCCACCCTGTCCATGCAGGTGGTACTGGGCACTACAATGTCCGAGTCATTGCCCTATGCCCTGTGCAGATGCAGCCGGGCCAGGCCACCCTATCCAGGCTATTCCTATGGTACCTTGCTCCTCATTATGCACATTGGCAGGCCAATACTGGCAACAGTGCTAGCAGTGTGGGCTGTGGAGGGTGTTGGCAGCCACCACACACTGGATAGACAGACACACACTCCCCATACCTATGCCAGCATTGTGCAACTATAGAGGTGTTGGGCAGCCCAGGCCACCACACCAGTTCTGGGCACTGTGCAGGCATGGCTATGGTACGCAATACTGTAGGAGTCACTCCCCAGGTTGGTAAACACTGTCAGACACAAGACCTGTAGCACACTCCACAGACATCAGAAAGGTTGCTATGATGCAGCTCAATCAGAAAATTGTACTTAACCTAGGAATTGCTATCTGCCAGTAATCATAGCAACCTTTTGATAGATGTGTACCATATTCCCAGGTTTAGGGTGGCATTACTAAGGTATGCAAGTGCTAGTATTGGGAGATGCACGCAGAGCCCAAAGTCCTGCCTCTCCAGGAGGCTTTGGATAATGGGGCCTGTGGGTGCGGGTGTGTCTGCCCCTGTTGGCTGCTGCTTTACGGCAGAGGTTCCCAACTCCAGTCCTGCGGTGCCAAACACTGTTCGGGTTTTCATGCTGTCCCTCATGAATATGCATGAAATATATCTGCATACCATGGGGTGGCGCATAGAAATTCAGCACAGGCATCTTTATCAGAGGCAGCATGGAACCGGAATGGTGTTTGGCCTTCCAGGACTGCATTTGGGAGACTCTGCTCTAGGTAATGTGCATGTTTATGGTGTCCGTGCTCTGTAGGGTAAAATGTAGGTGTCATGGGCATGTTTACATCATCTGCAATAAAGGTGCTGTCTGTATTAGCACATTGTAGTAGTGGGTAAAATATGGGGACTGGGTTGACGGGAACCACAGCTGAGACTTGAACCTGTGACCCTCTGCTTCTGAATACACTGGTTTTGTGCACTGCACCACCTTGTTGTCACAGAGTCAATGCATTCCTTGGTGATACCATGACTGTTCATCAGACAGGGCCCGTCTGTTGCAGTACATGGCACCCACCTACACAGGGCTAGGCCACGGTCTGCTCTGGGCAGCTGCCACTGCCCCCTCCACCACCAGTATCCCTCAGCCACCATGCTGACATGCCCTTCTGCTGGTGGTGCTGGTGGTGCGCAGTCTCAGGCCATCCAGTGTGCAGGTAGGCAGCTGCCTATGGTGCGGGTTCTGGGGTAGGGGTGCCTGCATAGACGTCCACGCTCCCCCCAGCCCCGCCTGCCAATGTTCCGTGCCCTTTGGGGGTAGCTGTTGGGTACTATCCCCTGTGACACTGTGGGAAACATACTCATGCCCATGTTGGGCCTTCAGCAGTTGCTGTCTGGCTGTTCTGCTATTTCAGCATTCGTATGGGCCACCTAGGCATCACCCTAGTCCGCACTGTGGCCCAGCTCCACCTCAGCATGTGCCGCCTGCGGCCCTCTGTATCCCCTTCTCTGGCATCTGTCCAGTTGCCATTCCGACATTCCCGCCCTGATGTTGCGGGACATGTGCACACTATAGGAACCCTGTCCAATGGTGGGGAAAACCCTGAGTAGCGCTATTTCACTGTGGGCTCATTCACCTTGTATGGGGACGGAGTATAGACCCTTCCACGATTTATATCTTTTCTATGGAGCTTACTCGTGGGGGTGGGGTTGATGTTTCTCATTGCTACCACTATTGGCCAGCTTGGTTATGGATTTTTTCCAGTTTGTTGGGGTCATTTTCAGTGTTTATGTGCCGTTATGTTCTGTGCACATGTATCACACTTATCATTTTATTTAGGTTTCCCTGCCTATGCTGTACATTGCTGACACTGAAATGGTTTCTCTCCCCTGTAATGTGCATTTAACGGCAGGTTTTCATTCACGTTTGGATTCAGCTCTTCAGATCAGCGCGTCAGTGTGAAGGTAGCCTCTGCCTGCCCTCTCTCCGCCCACTGACCCCTTCTCTCCGCCCTCTCTCCACCTTCTGCGGTGTTTTACCGCACCACGGAGCTTTACGATTGTTAATATTGGTTAACGCGCGTTATATAACATTAACGATCGTAAGCGCATCATAATGCGCATTATGATGCGCTTACGATTGTTAACGTTACCTAACGTGCATTATGTACCGTTACCGCAGTTTAGTAAACATACCCCTAAGTCAGCGATGTGCAGCAAAGACAGGGAAACCCAGAAAGTGATAGTTGTGATACATGTGCAGGAACCAAAAAGGCAAATAAGCATATAAAATGACCAGAACCATATTTAAGATTCCAATAACCAAGCTGGCCAATAGTGATATTAATGATAAACATAAAGCAACACTACTCACAAAGCATAAAAATTAAGATATCATGTTTGGAAGTGTCTATGCACCGTCCCCCTACAAAGTGAATGATCCCACATTGAAATAGCGCTGATCAGGGTTTCTGTCATTTAGACTGGGCAGGTTTGTTATGGCATGCAGATGTGCAGCACCAGCATAGTGGGCAGGTAGGAAAGGGAAACTGTACTGATGCTGTAAATGGGGTACAGGGGGCTGCAGGAGGCACATGCTGTGGTCAAGCTGGGGCACAGTGCAGACTAGGCAGATGCCTAGGTGGCACATAAGCATGCCAAAACTGTAAAGCAGCAAGACAGCAACAGACAAGGGTCCAACATGGGCATGAGTGTGTCCCACAGTGTAATAGGGGATATTACCCAGCAGGTACTCCCAAGGGTACTTAACATTGGCAGACGGTGCCGGCGGGAAGCGCGCATGTCCATGTAGGCACCTCTACCCGAGAACCCACACCATAGGCAGCTGCCTACCATCACGCTGGATGTCCTGGGACTGCACACCACCAGCACCACTGGCATAATGGCATGTCAGCATGATGGCAGAGGGGTGCTGGTGGTGGAGGGGGCAGTGGCATCTGCCTAAAGCAGACCATGGCCAAGCCCCGTTTAGGTGGGTGCCGTGTACTGCAACAGACAGGGTCTGTCTGACAAAAAGTCATGGTATCCCCAGGGAATGATCTGTCCCTGTGGCAACAGTGTGATGCAGTACACTCATCCAGTGTGTTCAGGAGCAGAAAGTCACAAGTTCAAGTCCCAGCTGTGGCTCCTGACAACCCTGTCCCCATATTTTACCCAGTACTAAACCATGGTAATAAAGAAGGAACCTTTATTGCAGATAAAATAAACATGCCTGAAACGCCCATATTTTACCCTACATAGCATAGACACCATAAACATGTGCAATCCCTAGAGCGGAGTTTCCCAACTGCAGTTTCAGTTATTGATTCTGACATTGTTTACCACCCCGGGGAGTGACCCTAACAGCATTGAGTACCATAGTAATGCCCACACTGTGCCCCTGACTGGTGTGGCAGCCAAGGCTGCCACAAACCTCTGTATTTGCACAATGCTGGCATAGGTGTGGAAGTGTGTGTCTGTCTATCCAGTATGCTGTGGCTGCCTACACATTACTGAGCCCAAATTGCTTGCACTGTTTCAAGTGTTAGCCTGCCAATGTGCATAATGAGGAGCAAGGTACTGTGGGTATGGCCCGGACAGGGTGGCATGGTCAGGATGCATCTGCCCAGGGTATATGGCAATGTCTGGGACATTGTAGTGCCTGACTACCACCTGCATGGACAGGGTGGCCACAGCATGTCATGTTGGGAGGTCGCTCTCACCCTGACTGAGCAGTGACCACGGCATGGCTAGGTTCCCCCATATTGCTATACAGTATTACTTTCAAGTGATGTTTATGGGGGGTTAATTTTGGGGCCCATTCACTGACATACTTGTGTGCTGCATGTGCTGACATCTCAGTTTTGCGTGCACACAGTTTCTCCAGGAACATGTGCTGTGTACTAGCTATCAGACTATCCACAGTTAGCATCTGTATGGCTGCACCACTTTGTAGGGTGCAGCAGGTGACATTAACTGCCCTCTGCTGGTGAATGTCAGATCATAGTGGGGGGCAGCAGAGCTGACTGGGCCTGCTGCCTATCTGCCAGTGGCCCTGTCCCTAGTGTGGATCTTCAGAAGCTGTCTGTTTGCCACTAGGACTGGGGTTGCTGGTCCCACAGCCTGTTCTCATGTACCTCCACTGCCCCCCTTGCAATGGGTGAGAGTATGGGTCTGTTGGAGGGCAGATCATGTCCCACACCCCTGATCCAGAGAGGGTGATTTGCAAAGTACATTGCTGCCATGTGAGCTCTGACACACCCCTGCTCCCTAAACAGGGGGCCATAGCAAGCACAGTGGATATGCACTATGGTGTATGCATCAATATCCACAAGGGCCAGACATGACTGGCAATTACAAATGGACACAGTGACCTTCTAAAGGTGTCTACAAAAAATACCTGTCACACACTGGCACTGATAGAGACCTGCAGTACAACCCACCTCAACCACCCCGGGTACTGCGGACCTGGTGATGGCCACTCCACCTCACCCTCAGGGTGAGCACAGAACACGCATATTGGAATGGCCTGTGAGTACTCTGTGCCAGTAACACACATGATCATTCCCCCCTACCAAGCTGGCGTGCTGTAGAGGTGCATACCCCATCTGGTGAGCAGATGTAGACTGCGGTTCTGCATGTGAATTGCATTATGGGTACTGTTGGTTCTATCCTATCCTGGTAGCCACAGCAGATAGTTTTATGGTGGCATGCACTCTTTCTGTAGCCATCCATTGGTTTGATAACTCCCATAGTGATGTAGCACAATGGTTCATTAAATGACTTCAACATCAGAGATCATGGGTTCAATTCCTCTCTGTTCCCCTTTTTTTTGGTATGGCTGTCCTACACAACTACGTTTCATTCGTGTTTCAGTCATATCTGTGCAGATCTGTGCTGCCCCCACATTATACCCTCATCACTGTTGCCATCCATCCTTCTGTCCGTCAATGTGTGTGTGCCAGCTGTGTGGCATCCTGCCCTAATATGCAGGCTGCTACCTCATGTCTTGCACTGGCACACTTTCCTGCATTGTGGCTCTTCATGCTTGCCTCTCCTGTGTCTGCTCTGCATGGCACTGCTTTCCTCTGTCCTCCTGTCATTGCACTTATCCTGCCACCTCTACCTCCTCTGGTGGACACGTATCCCCATCCTCTGCTGCACACTGTCATTGTTGCACTGTACATTACTGTCACCCTGTACATCGGTACAGCTGCCCCCGATATGTTTGTCCACTTTACCTGCTGCCACATGGGCTGCACACAGATTTGGCTGGTCCATGAGCTCTGTCATCTACTTCCTTCCATTACTTGTTCATTGCCTTTCCTTGGTACTCTGTGCAGTGTTATGGTTACATCTGTGTTTGAGCCATACATTTCATGCTTGTGACTTTGGGGCACCTTTGTGCCCCTGGGCACCATCTCCTGTGTCACCTTGGCATCCCTGGGGCATCTTCCGCAGCACCTTAGGTTTGGCCAGCTTAGAGGGTGCTTTATATGCTGCCTTGGAGGGTGCCAACCTTTCCTGACACCCTCTGGGGCACATTATGACCTGCCTTTGATGACGTTGTGCTTTATGATGTGCCTTATAGTGTACCCTAAAAGGTGCATTAGGTTGCGGCACTGGGGTGAGGCTTTTTTGACCTGCAGTGCAAATTGTTGGGTTGTGTCTTACTGTTACAAGCAGGAAAAGGGATTGCCTCAGACAGTCTTTTAACTGAGCCCACTGGGGTTTCAAACTTATGACCACTGTACCAGCAGTCAATGTATGAACCCGTGTGCTGCACCTCTGTTGTTGGGGTTGTAGGTCAGCATGCCTAATTAAGGCTAGCGTATGTTAACGTGCCACGGCTCCCTCTATTGCTCGATAACGGACTTTATTGCGTGATAACCCAAAATGCTACCTTTAGACCGGAACGCCAACTACCTTATATGGCATTCGTCACAGTAAGACTGCAACTAACGCCGGTAACATTAAGACGGTTTAGTAAACATACCCCTTTGTTTTGCCATCTGCAGCATCAGGGGATTTAATTGTAGCCAACTTCCAGCATTGGCATCCAATATCACTCACACCTTTTAAACTGAAAATCCACCAATCACAATTAGGCAGGTGAAGCCTCAGTCTTACATACTAAATTAATAAGGAAATATCATTTTGCTTCACTCACTGAACCATTAAGTGGGCAATGTATTCAGTTAAAGGTGGGTTACATTATAGAAAAAAACCCACTCAATTGCATTATTCAGTCCATGCGGTTCAAGAATATTGAACCTGTATATCCAAAGCTGCTCACGCTGTAGCAGAAGTTTACCACCATCTCCACCATCGATATATGCTGGAATGCAGTCCACTACCATGCAGCATAGATTAGTAAATACATGTTGAAACTGTACGCAATGCTTAACCAAAGGTGTTTCTTCCTTCTGTGTGTGCAGGACTACTAAAGGGGATTGCTACTTCTGGAGAGAGATCTGCAATTGTAAGTATTTACGTCTGCAAATTTTTCTAAATCTTGGGGAAAAAGGAATTCTTTACTTTAAAGCTAATTAATCTGTGAACCCAGTGTATTTGTTAAATCAGTCAGGGCCTAGTAGCAGCAAAAAGCTTTCAGTTTAAATTTAAATCACAGACGAGAGCTTTCTGGTTAAATTTAGACCCCAAGACTCCCTCTATCCAAGCAAGGGCTGTGGGACTCTCCTTGGAAATTGGTCACAGATTACCTTAGATGCACAGGACAGGGTACTGTGTAGTAGTCAGCTTTTAATAAGTATTCTTGATTAGACATCTGCCCTCTTTGGATACTTGATAATTACGGCCGTTCTTTTGAATAAATGTGTTTTTAAAATATTATAATGTGTTTTACACAGGTGTTTGTGAAGTCCGTTTTGCTGAACTGCGCTCTCGGATAAGATGGACTTTTCTTTTTCTTTCCCCTTTCAAACTTTCTTCTTTTGCAACATGGATGCACGTGTCTGTCAAATTATATGTTAATCATAATTATGGTTAGTTCAGGTCATGGTTACAAATGTGTTCCCCTTTCTATTAGGGAAGTGCATGATATGCTTTCAGCCCCTGGTGTTAAAACATTGCTTTCTCTCTCTTAGGTTAGCGAAGTGAATGATGAGTATGCCCTATTTAAACATTGCATGTTGCATTTATTTCTATTTTGGAATTACATATTCACACGCTCTTTTGGTGAGTCCTTTTTCAATTGCATACGTATTATGTTACAAAAAGCTTGTGCCTCAGGGCTTGATAGGTTAATAGATGATTTTTTATGAATTGTTACTGTTTGGTATGTATTTCCATGGTTCTTAAATTTTGATGCATGTATTTATCTTTTTATTGTTTTTTAGACATATTTCTTATTGTATCTTCATGTTTCTACTGGAGATCTTTTCCAACTTGTCTCCTGCAGGTAGAGCTGCCTTTGTTATCATTCTGTATTGTTTGATTTTATTACAATTTACTTGTGTTTATATGCATTGTCTTATGACATATGTACATGTTTCAGACCCCCGATGCAGGCTGACAGCTAAAACTTGGCCAAGTTGAGTCCTGAACCTTGAAGGTTTTGAAATAAAGGTTTCTTTTATCATAAATATCAATGGTGTGGCCATTTCTCTCCTCCACTTTCTGTGGACTTGCTTATTTTTCCTTTCTCTTGCTATGTTCTTCCTGCGAATAAACAGGCAGACAAATGTGAGCTGATTAATATAGAGCATCTAGATTTTCAGAAAACCTTTGACAAGGTCCTCATGAGAGAGTCTTGGCGAAATTAAAAAGTCATGGGATAGGAGGCAGTGTACTATTGTGGATCAGGAACTGTTTAAAAGATAGAAAGCAGAAGGTAGGGCTAAATGGCCAATTTTCTCAATGGAGAAAGGTGGATAGTGGAATACCCCAGGGATCTGTGCTGGGTCCGCTGCATTTTAACATATTCATAAATGACCCGGAAATGGGAATAATGACTGAGTTGATCACATTTGCAAATGACACAAAATTATTCAAAGTTGTTTGTTAAAACCCAAGAGAATTGTGAAAAATTGCAAGAGGACCTCGATAAACTGGAAGATTGAAAGTTCAAATGGCAGATGAAATTTAATATGACCAAGTGTGACATTTTGCATCTAGGAAAGAACAACATAGACTATGGTTACATGATAAAAGGTTTCACGCTAGGAAACACCACTCAGGAAAGAGATTTAGGCGTATTAGTGGATAACAGGTTGAAAGCCTCTGCCCAGTGTGCAGTGGCAGCCAAGAAAGCAAATAGAATGCTAGAAATCATAAGGAAAGAAATGGAGAATAAAACAAAGGGGTATGTTTACTAAACCTTCATAATGTGCGCCCAGCGTTAGTGTGCAGGATGACATATAAGGAGTGGGCGTTTCAGTTTAAAGTAGCAAAACGGGATTAGCGCGCGATAACGCGCGCTGCTGCGCACATTATCGGGCAAAGCGCTGCTAAGCGCATTACCGCGCGGTAATCTTAAGTAGGCGCACAGACATCCAAACATAGAAGCAGAAGTGTAGCACAATGGTTAATACACTGACTGATGATACAGGGGTCATGAGTACAATCCCCCAGTGTGCCTAATGCATAAGGCTGGCTGAGGCATCAGCTTTGACATGTAAGTATTGTTTCCTGAGGCATTTTATTTGTATTTTAATTAGTGCTGCCAGGAAACACACCCTCACGTGCCATAACCTAAGGTGCCGCATAAGGCACCCTATAAGGCACCCCATAGGGCACATTATAAAGTGCACTGTCCGCCACAGCACCCTATAATGTCCCCTATAGGGCACCCTATAAGGTGCTCCATAGGACACCTTATAAGGCACCTTATATGGACTGTAACCATAAGGTGACTCAGATGGCACTTTATAAGGTGCCCTATAAGGCACCTTATAGGGCGCCTTCTGAGGGACCTTATGGTTACAGTACCCTGAGGGTGTTTTGCTGGCAGCACTAATGTACATTAAAAAAAGACAATGCTTTGGACAGCCCTATCAAATAACCCCTACTGTGGGTTTGAACCCATGACCTCTGGCTCCATAAGTAGTGAAGTAACCATTGGGCTACAGCTCCATAGCTGCTAGCAAACCCCTGGCTGGCTGCAGAAGGACTGCACGTCACCACACAAACAGTCTGCTGTGGTCACCAGGATAGGGTTAACCCACCCATACCCATGATGCACTGCACTTGCAAATCAGCAGTCTACAGATGATCACAAGATGGGGTATGCACCCCCACAGCACCTCGGCCTGGTAGGGGGAACTGACCGTGTGTGGTACTGGCACAGAGTAGCTATACACCGTCACATTGTGCAGGTACTGCACTCACCCTGAGGGTGATGTGGGGAGCCCAGCACCAGGTCCACAGCAGAGATAGGCTATGCTGAAGGTCCCCAGCAGTGCTAATATGTGAGATAGGTAGTTTCTGCAGACACACCTTGGATATATCTGTATGTCTCAGTCAGGTTTAGCCCCTAAGGACCCCTATGAGGATTATGTACCACCACCCTCCTCCTCCTCCTCCTCCTCCTCCTCCTTCTCCTCAAGGGCTGAGGGTGGTAAACAGGGTCTCCCACCAACAGATCCGCATTCTACCTCCCTGCAATGGTGGCAGTAGAGGGGACCATCGAACCCAGTCCTGCTGTGGAACAGACACCCTACAGGGCAGTCAATGCAGCTCTGTACACATCCATAACACAAGAGCAGACAGACATTAGGTCTGGATATGCTAAGCTGCACCCCACCACTATCTGACATTCTTCTGCAGCAAGCCTTCAGCTGCTGTACCCTGCAAGTCGTTCCATCAAGACACATATGAACTGCAGACAGTCTGCTAAATAGTTCATAGTGCATGATTCTGTTGGAAAAGCATGCACCCAGAACTGGGATATCAGCATACACACCAAGCAAATAAGTCAGTGACTAGGCCCCACTGCTCAGTCAGGGTGAGAGTGATCTCCCAGTAGAACATGCTGTGGCCACCCTGTCTGTGCAGGTGGTGGCCGGGCACCACAATATACAAGCCAGTACCCTATGCCCTGTGCAGATGCATCCTGGCCAGGCCACCCTGTCCGGCCTATACCCATGGTACCTTGCTCCTCATTATGCACATTGGCAGGCCAATACTGGCAACAGTGCTGGCAGTGTGGGCTGTGGAGGGTGTTTGCAGCCACCACACACTGGATAGACAGACACACACTCCCACACCTATGCCAGCATTGTGCTACTATAGAGGTGTTTAGCAGCCCTGGCCACCACACCAGTCCTGGGCACAGTGCAGGCATGGATATGGTACGCAATACTGTTGGGGGTCACTCCCCAGGGTGGTAAACACTGTCAGAGACCAGACATGAAGCACACTCCACAGACATCAGAAAGGTTGCTATGATGGAGCTCAATCAGCAAACTGTGCTTAACGTAGGAATTGCTATTTGCCAGTAATCATAGCAAACTATTGATAGCTGTGTACCGTATTCCCAGGTGTAGGGTGGCATTGCTAAGGTATGCAAGTGCTAGTATTGGGAGATGCATGCAGGGCCCAATGTCCTGCCTCTCCAGGAGGCATTGGCTAATGGAGCCTCTGGGTGTGGGTGTGTCTGCCCCTGTTGGCTGCTGCTTTACGGCAGAGGTTCCCAACTCCAGTCCTGGTGTGCCAAACACTGTTCGGGTTTTCATGCTGTCCCTCATGAATATGCATGAGATACATCTGCATACCATGGGGGTGGTGCATAGATATGCAGCACAGGCATCGTTATTAGAGGCAGCATGGAACCTGGACTGCATTTGGGAGACTCTGCTCTAGGTAATGTGCCTGTTTATGGTGTCTTTGCTCTGTAGGGTAAAATGTAGGTGTTTTAGGCATGTTTACATCATCTGCAATATAGGTTCTGTCTGTATTAGCATGTTGTAGTAGTGGGTAAAATATGGGGACTGGGTTGGCAGGCACCATAGCTGGGACTTGAACCTGCGACCTTCTGCCTCCAAACACACTGGTTGTGTGCACTGCACCACCATGTTGCCACAGTGACAGTGCTTTCCCTGGTGATACCATGACTGTTTGTCCGGCAGGGCCTGTCTGCTGCAGTGCATGGCACCCACCTACACAGGGCTAGGCCATGGCCTGCTCTGGGCAGCTGCCACTGCCCCCCTCCACCACCAGTACCGCTCTGCCACCATGCTGACATGCCCTTCTGCTGGTGGTGCTGGTGGTGTGCAGTCTCAAGCCATCCAGTGTTCAGGTAGGCGGCTGCCTATGGTGCATGTTCTTGGGTAGGGGTGCCTGCATAGACGTCCACGCTTCCCCCCAACACCGCCTGCCAATGTTCTGTGCCCTTGGAGGTACCTGCTGGGTACTAACCCCTGTGACACTGTGATAAACACTCTCATGCCCATTTTGGGCCCTCATCAGTTGCTGTCTGGCTGCTGTACAGTTTCAGAATTCCTAAGTGCCACCTAGGCATCTGCCTAGTCCGCACTGTGCCCCAGCTGCACCACAGCATGTGCCGCCTGCAGCCCTCTGTATCCCCTTTCCCAGCATCTGTCCAGTTGCCCATTCCGACATGCCCGCCCTGCTGTTGTGGAACATGTGCATGCCATAGGAAACCTGTCCAATGGAGAGGGAAACCCTGATCAGTGCTATTTCACTGTGGGATCATTCACCTTGTATGGGGACGGAGCGTAGACCCTTCCAAAATTCATCTTTTTGGGGGGGCTTTCTTGGAAGTGTTTTTTGATGTTTCCCATTACTATCACTATTGCCCAGCTTGGTTATGTTTTTTGTATATTTTTTTGAGGTCCTTTTCAATGTTTATTTGTACTTTTGTTCCGTGCACAAACTGCACATGTATCACACTTATCACTTTTTTGTAGGTTTCCCTGATTTTGCTGTACATTGCTGACAGAAATGGTTTCTTTTCCCTTTAAATCAGCTCTAACGCGAGGTTTTCACTTGCGTTAGTTTTGGCCTTGGATTTCGCATTGTTAGTGTGTGGGGAGCCTCTCCCCTCCCACTCTCCACCCATTGACCCCTTCTCTCCGCACCTGGGGAGCCTTCCTCCGCCCTCCGGGAGCCTTTCCCCGCCTTCAGCGCTCGTTTGCGCCGCTGTGTGCGTTAGCGTGCGCTAAGGCACATTTGTGCCCCTTAAAATGCCATTATCACGCGCTAAGGTACCTTAGCACGCGATAATTGCACAGCGCGCACGTTAATAAGGTTTAGTAAACATACCCCAAAGGGTATTAAAATGCCTCCATATCATTTCATGGTATGACCGCACTTTGAATATTATGTGCAATTCTGGTCACTGTTTCTTAAAAAAGATGTAGCGGAATTAGAAAAAGTAGAGAGAAGAGTCTCCAAAATGGTAAAGGGGATGGAAGGATACCCCTATGAGGAAAGGCTTAAAAGGTTAGAGCTCTTCAGCCTGGCAAAGAGATGGCTGAGGGGAGATATGATAAGGTCTATAAATAAATGAATTAGATGAAATGGATAAACGTAGATTGATTGTTTACACCATCAAAATATAGAAAGACTGGGGGACATGCAATTAAGCATCATTGTAACCTGTTTAAGACTAATGAGAGAAAATATTTTTTTCCCTCAATGCATAATCAAACTCTTGGGGGTATGTTAACTAAACTGCGGTAACGTAGCAACGGCTACGTTAAGGTGCGTTATGTAACGTTAAGGCACCTTTACGTTACATGACGTGCTTTAACATTCCCGGCCGCGGTAAGTCCAGAAAAGGGTGGAGAGAGGGCGGAGTGAAAGGGTCAATGGGTGGGGAGTGGGCATGGAGAGGTCCCTTTCACACTAACGTGGAGAAATTAAGGGCTGAATCCTAATGCAACTGAAAACCTGGCATTAGCACACATTTGCAAGAGAGAGAAACTATTTAAGTGTCAGCAATGTAAAGCATAGGCAGGGAGCCCAAGAAAGGTGATAGTAGTGCTCCATTTTCAGCAACAGCATAGTACCCAGGTAGGCAAGACACTATGGTGATGGTGCAAATGGGGCATGGGGGTTGCAGGCGGGACAAGCAGTGGGAGCTACTGGGGCACAGGGTGGACTAGGCAGTTGCCGAGGTGGCACATAGGAATGCAGAAAATGGAAACCAGCAAGACAGCAACTGACCAGGGTCAAACATGCCCATGAGTCTGTGTCCCACAGTGTCCCATCCAGGAGACATTACCCAACAGGTATCCCAAGGGGCACATAACATTGGCAGGTGGTGCCAGGGGAAGCGTGGACATCTATGTAGGCACCCCTACCCCAGAACCCACATCTTAGGCAGCCGCCTACCTGCCCCTGGATGGCCTGGGATGGCACACCACCGGTACCGACAGCATATGTTCATGGTGGCGTGGCAGAGGGGGTGGGTGATTGTTCTGGAGGGAGCAGTAGCACCCACCTGCAGTGGACCTAGGCCATGCCCTGTACCAGTACGTGGTGTGTAGTGCAACAGAAGAGGTCTGGCCGAGGAACGTAAGGGTAGCCCCATGGAAAGCTATGCTGCTGTGGCAACAGTGTGGTGCAGTACACCCAGCTAACATGTCCAAGAGCAGAAGGTCAGAGGTTCAGGTCCCATCTGTGGATCCTGCAGAGCATCTCCCCATAGTTTTAGCCCACAATGCAGCCACAACAGCAACATGGGCAAACCCCAACGCAGTGGTGCACAGGGGTACAGACAACCACTCACAAGGGCTCTACTATCCACAGCTTCATAGAGTATCAGGCTGTTAGCCCCAGCACAGAGCTGCAGTTATCACCAGAGCACTACTACTATCCCCTGCACAGATTAGCAATGTCAGCACTGTGATCAGGACCAGTGCGGCGGGTAGAGTTATCAACCACCTCCATCTCTGCACAATGCTGAGATAGGTGTGGGAGTGTGTGTATGTCTCTCCATTGTTTTGTGTCTGCCAACACCTCACTGAGCCCACATTGCTCACACTGCTTCCAGCGTTAGCCTGCAAATGTGCTTAATGAGGAGCAAGGTATTTTGGGTATGGCCCAGACAGGGCGGATTGGCCAGGATGCATCTGCACATGGTGGAGGGCAATGGCTGAGACATTGTAGTGCTCGACCACCACCTGCATGGACAGGGTGGCCACAGCATGTCACGCTGGGGGGGTGGGGGTCACTCTCACTCTTACTGAGCAGTGACCATGGCATGTCTATGTTCTCACATAGTGTCACATATTATTTGTTTCCAGTGCTATCTGTGTGTTCCCAGTTCTGGGGCCCAATCACAGGGATACCGGCTTGGTGTCTGTGCTGTGCATCCTACCTCTGGGTGCACAGAGTTCCCCTGTGAGAATGCACTATGGACTGGTTAGTGGGCTGTCTGCAGTTCACCTGTGCATGATGGGAACATCTTGTAGGGTGCTGCACGTGCAGTCTGGCTGTGTTGTCTGTTGATGAATGGCAGATGGGGGTGTGGGGCAGTTGAGCCTTTCCCTGCCTACCCCAAGATCATTGCTGGTCTGCAATGGTCACAGGTATGGTACTGCCCAGCAGCCCTGGAGGGCTGTCATCCGCCAGCAGGACTGTGGTTGCTGGTACTGCAACCATGCTGCAGGGTGCAGGCACCTGTCCCACCACACCCTTCTCCACAAAAGGGGTGATTGAGGCCCCTTGGGGTATATAGTGCATACCACTTAGACCCATTGTGGCAGTGCTACATAGCCCTCATGCAAGTCTAGATACCCCACTGCCCTGATAACAGGTACCCATGGCAGTCAGACCTTAACACTGGGTACGCACTAATCTGGGTGGTATCTGTTCCCCCAGGGCCATATGTGACTGCAGAACACAGCTGGAACAGATGTACCTTTGTTTGCACTGCTGGGGACACCTGTCACACACTGGCAGTGCTGGGGATGTGCAGCAGGACCTAGCTCTAGCACCACATGTACTGTGGACTTAGTGCTGGGTGCCCATCCTATCCCTCAGGGTGCACACAGAACCTGCACAATGGCATGGTCTGTAGCTACTCTGTGCTAGTATCACGCACTGTCAGTCCGTCTTACCACGCTGCAGTACCGGAGAGGTGCAGACCCCATTTGGTGGTCAGCTGTAGTCCGCTGTTCTGCATGTGCAATGCATCATGGGTGCTGGTGGGGGAGCAGACGGTTTGTGCGGTGACCTGCAGTCCTTCTGTACCAAGCCATTGCTATGCAACAGGCCATAAAGGTATAGCCTACTGGTTAGTACACTGATGTTCTAGGTGGAGGTCATGGGTTCAATTCCTCATTGTTCTCTCCTGTCCAAGGTAGATATTTTGCTTGTATGTGACAGTCATATCTTTGCAGATCCATGCTGCCAGCCCATAGTACCCTCACCACAGTTGCCAGCAATCCTTATAAGGCTCCTAATTAGGCACAGTACAAGGCACATTACAAGGCACCTTATTAGGCACAGTACAAGGCACATTACAAGGCACCTTATTAGGCACAGTACAAGGCACATTATAAGGCACCTTATTAGGCACAGTATAAGGCACGTTACAAGGCACCTTATTAGGCACAGTACAAGGCACGTTATAAGGCACCTAATTAGGCACAGTACTAAGCACATTAAGGCACGTGCCTTGTACTGTGCCTTATAACGCACCTTATAACGCGTGTTACCTGACATGGCTTGCCATAATGATTACCCGCCCACGCCTTTATATGGGCATCTGTATCTTTACCGCAGAACCTAACACGAATGACATTACCACAGTTTAGTAAACATGCCCTTTGAGTTCATTACAGGAAGATGTGGTAAAAGCTGTTAGTGCAGCTGGGTTTAAAAAAGATTTGGACAACTTCCTGGAGGAAAGGTCCATAAACCATTATTAAAGAGGGCCTGGGAAATCCACTGCTTGTCCTAATACAAGCATTTTGGAACCTGTGTCTTCTGGGGAAACTGCTAGGTACTTGTGACCTTGATTGGCCACTGTTGGAAACTGGATACTGGGCTTGGTCTGACCCAGTATGGCATATCTTATCTTCCTATGTTATGTTAATCACTTCCTCATATATATGGCAACCCTACCACTGTATTTCATTGGCTGAACAAAAGAGCTAAGAGCTAGCTAGTAAATTTAAAAAGAAGTAATTCTATTATCCAGAAAATATTGCAGTTGAGAGGGGTCATAAATCCATACCATCTTGAAATGTAACCACACAACCACAGAAAATTGAGCAAAAAAGATGTTCTCTGCCTCTTCTATTGAAGGGCCTTACATCATTCCTTAGAGGCCCTGTGAATATCATGAAGCAAACAAATATTTTACCTAAAAAAACAAATATTCCTGAACTTAAAAAATAACTGGTGTCCAGGTTTTAAGAGTATAGATTACTAACTTCCTAGAACCTCCAATTTAGAATCCTTCAACAGTCCAGTGGCATCCAAGTTGTCTTCAGAGGATCTATAAGGGAAAAATTAGCAAAAAATTGCAGTTGGTTAAGGAGAAGTATTACAATGACACATTCTAGGAAATAGAATCAGAAGCTATTAGAGGAAGAACAAAATCAGCTTTTCTAAAGCTATGAGAGTTAAAGAAAAAATTCCAGCCTCAAATTGGAATGCTACAAGATGCTCAAGGCTCCATGTTGAATGATGCTGAGAAGATCAAGAAAAGGAAAGAATATACAGAGTCATTATACCAATAAGGTCAAGTGGACCAACAGCCGTTTCAACTTGTACCTTATGATCAGGAACCATTGATGATGAAAGAAGTCGAAGCAGCATTGAAAACTTTATCAAATAACAAAGCACCGGGCATTAATGGCATTCCCATAGAAATGTTACAAGCAATTGAAAGAAGCTGTTACCATACTTACAAGACTCTGCCAGGAAATTTGGAAGACAAATTCATGGTCAACTGACTGGAAAAGATCTGTGTTTATACCAATACTGAAGGAAGGTGACCCAACTGACTGTGGAAATTATCGCACAATCACTCTGATCCCACATGCCAGCAAAATTCTACTCAAGATCATTCAGTGGAGACTACAGCCATACATGGAACAAGAACTGCCTGTAGTGCAAGCAGGGTTCAGGAAATGACGAGAAATGCGAGACATCAACACGGATGTGAGATGGATCCTTGAAAAGAGAAAAGATTACCAAAAGGATATCAATATGTGTTTTATTAACTGCAGCAAAGCTTTTGACTGTGTAAACCATGAGAAACTCTCAGACATATTAAGAAGCATGGGTGTACCAGAACACCTAATCATTCTCTTGCTCAACCTTTACATTGATCAAGAAGCAACAGTTCGAACAGAACTAGGAGAAACAGAATGGTTTAAAATCAACAAAGGTTTATGGCAAGGCTGCATACTTTCCCTCTACCTCTTTTATTTATATACAGAACAAATTATCAGAGAAGCAGGATAGTATGAAGCATTTGCTTCTCAAGATCAAGGAATATATTCTTAAAATGGGTCTGCACCTTAACGTTATGAAGACAAAGATCCTGATAACTGGCAAAATCAATAAGTTCATCATTGATGGAAACAAAATTGAAGTAGTTGACAGCTTTAACTTACTTGGATCAACAATCAATAAAGAAAGGACTAGCAATCAAGAAATCCGATGATATATTGCTCTTGGTAGAATGACTATGAAGGACCTAGACAATATTCTTAAGAGCAGAGATGTCTCTCTCCATACAAAATTTGACTTGTCCAGGCCATGGTAATTTCAATAACATCATATGGATGAGAAAGTTGGACAGTGAAAAAGATAGACAGGAAGAAAATTGTTGCCTTTGAATTATGGTGCTGATGACAAATACTGTGACTATCATGGACTGCCCAAAGAACAAAGCAGTCAGTACTAGAGGATATCAAATCTAAACTTTCCTTAGAAGCTCAGATGACAAGACTTTGACTTTCATACTTTGGATACATCATGCAAAGATAGATCATTGGAGAAAGACATAATGCTTGGCAAGGTAGAAGGGTCACCATAAAAAAGGAAGGCCAGAAATGAGATGGATCAATACAATAACAGCAGCTATGGACACCACTGTATCAACAATGAGCCATTGGGCTGAAGATCAAACAAAGTTCAGGTCAACTATCCAGAGGGTCGCCATGAGTCGACACCAACTCAATGATATTTAACAACAAACAATAGCACATAGACTTGTTCTCTGTTTCAAAATCTTCTGTAAAATGCTTCCTTAAACACAACTCTCCCTGTGATCACCTTCCTAAGATGACTGGTATTTTTATTCCTATTGTGGATGTTGTTACCTCACTTGGGGGTCATTTTTGACATGGAACTTACGTTTCAATCATATATCTCTTCTTTAGTAAGAATCTTTTTATGCAATGAGATTGATTAGGTCCTTAAAGCCTTTACTTAACAAAGATCTCTAACTTTTAATTGACTCCAAGGTTCTGGGACTACTGCAATTCTTTACTGATTGTCTTTTTCAATACTCAATTAAGCAATTACAACTTGCACAAAATGGCAGTTAAATTGCTGTATGACACTCGCCATTTAGATAATGTAACTCCACTTCTGATTAGGGAACATTGGTTGCCACTCCTGCCTCCCAGAGCATTTAAGATTCTAATTATGATTCATCATGCATATTATACAGGTTTTCCTCTTTATCTATCTGCTCTGACACATTATCATCCTTTGCATCAACTCTGATCTTAACAAGCTCAGCTTCTAGTAGACCCCTCAAATAAGCTAGTTTGACTAGGATGGGATTGTTTGCTACTTTATCCTACAATGCCCCCAATTTGTGGAATTCCTGCCGTTATGACATTCACTGAGAATTCCTATACTAGATTTAAAATAAGTTGAAAATGTGGGTTTCAAAACATACATTCAGTGAACATCTTTGAAGTGGGTCATCTTCAAACTGTATTCCAGCTGTTTTATTGTTGCTCTACCCATCCACTGCCCTTTTGTTTGTTTGCTTCTTGACATTTTTTTGTTTGTTCTTTGTTTTCCATTCATGAATTTTTATTGTAAATGACTTTACAAATCTGCCGTGCCTATATTTTGTTTTTGAATTAGTATTTAGCTTATACCTTTCCAGTAACAGTTCAAGGCAAGTTAAATTCAGGTACATAGGTATTTCCTTGCATCAATAGATATCCTTGCATAATGCCTTCTCTGCTTTGTTTAATGAGGATGCCCAATCCATGGAAACTGAAGGTCACTTAAATGAGACAGTCAATGCCCAATCTACTGATAAAGCACCAAATATGAAGAAAAACTAACCAAACAGAAAACTACTGCTACTTGGAGATTCCATCATCAGAGGCACCAACTTTGGAACATACTTCAAAGGAGAGAAAATAGTCAAATGCCTGCCAGGCTCTTCAGCCAGCAGGAATACAAACCAAATTGTTGATGTACTTAGCATGAAAAGTGAGCACTCCAAAATTGATGTTGTCATCCATTTGGGTACAAATGACCTGGCTAGAAACAGTGCCTCTGCAGTTCAAAGGGACATCCAAACTCTGGTAGAGAAACTCAAGCCCATTGTTAACACTGTATTTATTTTTTATTATTTTTATTATTTATTACAGTTGCTTATATACTGCACTATTCGGCATCAGCGCGGTTTACAGAATAACAAAATGACCAAAACACACAGTCTGTTTGGTTTTACATCGAACAGGGGTACAAACTTGGATAACAGGGGTGAACTATATACATGAAGTAATAATTCCTATAACATGGTTGGACTATACAATAAATAATGAGTCCGTTGAGCTATATGTAGTATCATGAATACCTAAGATATTGTGAGCATGAGCTGAAGGAATGCAGTGTTTCTTAGGTGTAGCATTCTCAGAAGTTCTACCTGTTCTTGGTAAGGGGGCAGAAAGGCTGCATTGCATAAACAGCTTTAATACATGGCTCCAGACCTGGTGCAAGCAAGAAGGATTCAGATTTATAGGCGACTGGGGAAACAGATGGACCAACAAGAGACTATACTGTGGTGATGGACTACATCTCTCTGTCACAGGGAAAATAATTCTAAGTGAAAAATTCAGGCAGTATGTGGATATGCATTTAAACTAGAAAAAAGGGGTGATGGATGGGGAAGGACAAGTTCAGGATGTCAGTCCTGGCAAAAGCAGAATAACATCAAAAACAGCCACACTTGTAAACCACACATCAACAACAAGTGGGAAGAAATGGGCAGAACAAAATCAATGCAAAATACATGCAAGCCAGTTAAATGCTGGAAAGCAATGAGCACAAATGCTCAAAGCTTAGCCAACAAAGTTCCTGACCTGGAAGCTCTAATGGTGGAAATTGACTTGGACATTGTGGCCATTACAGAAACCAGGGAAAGCTCAATGCAAGATTTAGTGCTCACCAATGGTGATAGCATGTCGAATGTCCACGTGGATGCCCCTGTGAACAGCAGTAATCATCACTCGGTGTGGTTTGAGATAAAAGCTAAGGTGCAGTCCAATCATAGCAAGCTCAAAGTCCTAGATTTCAAAAACACTGACTTCAGTAAAATGGCCAAGTATCTGAAGGAGAAGTTGGCAGGGTGGGAGGGGATAAGGGAAGTGGAATTGCAATAGGCTAAACTAAATGTGACACTAAAAGGAGGGAGGAGTGGCCTAGTGGTTGGGGCAAGTTACCTCAGTCCAGAAGGTCAGGGGTTCAAATCTCATTAGAGGTCAGCAATCTTTGGCTGGAAGGACTGGGGTTTCTAATCCCACAGGTACTCCTTGTGGTCTTGGGCAAGCCACTTAATCCTCCATTGCCCATGTTCCCTGTAAAATAGTTATCTCCAAGTTATAATGCCCTGTTCAATGTAATTTCAGTTTGTTCAATGTAAACCACCTTGATATCACGAAAGGTGGTATATAAGAAATGTTAAATAAATAAATGTAAGGAAAGTAAATAAAAACAAGAGGAGAAGGAAGCTTATTTGGCTCTCCAAAGAAGTGGCTACTCAAATAAAGGCAAAATAAACAGCTTTCAGAAAATTTAAAAGCTTGCAAACTAACGAATACAGAATCAAACTAAAAGAGATAAAAAAGCATAATCAAAGGCAGAGTAAAAGATGGCTAAAGATGTGAAGTGTGGCAACAAAACTTTCTTCAGGCATATTCTGGAGAGGAGGAAAATCAGAGGTGGAATTGCAGGACTCAAAAGTGCTGGGAACAGACTTGTGGAAAGTGACATTGAAAAAGCAAAATTGCTAAACAAATACTTCAGCTCAGTTCTTACTAAAGAAAATCCTGGAGAAGGACCACCTGTGACTCCCAAATATAAAAATGGGAATGATGTAGATACCACACCATTCACAGAAGATGATGTGATAGAACAACTTGCAAAACTGAAAGTGGACAAGGCCATGGGACTGGATGGGATACATCCCAGGATACTGAAAGAGCTCAGAGAGGTTCTTGCAGGGCCGTTAAAGGATGTTTTCAACAGATCCTTGGAAACAGGAGAAGTTCCTCAGGACTGCAGAAGGGCTGATGTGGTACCTCTTCACAAAAGTGGTGACAGGGAAGAAGTGACAAACTACAGACCGGTGAGCCTTACCTCGGTGGCGGGAAAAGTAATGGAGGCACTCCTGAAAGAATGAATAGTGGACTTTCTCAAAACCAACAGGTTGCATGATCTGAGACAACATGGAACAAGCAGGAATGAGTCTTCACATATGGGTACGTCGGTACCGACGGAGTCTGCGCGGGAACGCTTCCCAGCGTCCAATCAAAGAGCTTTTGGAAGCATCCCACCACGCCTGCGTGCTGCCTTCCCACCTTTCCCAACTGCCTCTCCTCAGTTTTCATTTTCCGCGGAGCCGGCAGGACATCCTCCTGTCACCGCAGAAAATTCTTCTTTTATTTCTTTAGTTTTCTTGTGGTCGCGGCTGTCTTCCCGACGCAACTGGTACCGCCGGTGTTTTCTTTTCTTTCTTTTCTTGTAAAATCTTCCTTTTTCAAGGAATATTTTTTCTTCATAGTGTCTTAGACCTTTTAGGCCTCTTCTTTTCCTTCATGGAACCGCCAGCCACTTTCTCCAAGAAATGTTCAAACTGTGGCGGTACAACTTTATTTATTTATTTATTTATTTAGCTGTATTTATATACCGCTTTTCACCGGGTCAAAGCGGTGTTACATAGGGGGTGGGGGAATTAAGTACAAGGGTAGGGCCATCACCGGGGAGGCAACATTGATGATTTTGACATAGGACAGACTTTGGACATAGGACAGACGTTGGACATAGACAGGTTAGGGTAGCTTTGAGTCAGAGGTTCATTGTGGGTGAGATCAGGGGTTTGTGGGTTTTTCGGTGGGATTCGAGTTGAAGTATTCCTGGAAAAGGATGTTTTTTAGCTGTTTTCTGAAAGATAGTAGGTCGGCATTGTTTCTGAGATAGCTCGGTAGAGAGTTCCATAAGGATGGAGCATAAAGTTCAAAGGCTCGATTGCAGGTCCATTGCGAGCATTTGGTTCTTTTGTGAGGGACGGTGAGGGAAATGCTGGAGGCTTGTCTAGTAGATCTGCCATGGGCTGGACGAGCCAGTAGGGTGCGAAGCTGGGTGTCCTGTGTTTGATGGATAGCTTTGTGGGTGAATAGGATGGCTTTGTATTTTGTCCGTGCTTCGAGGGGGAGAATGTGTAGTTCTTTCAGAATTGGGGTGATATGGTCGGTTTTCTTTGCGCTCTGAATGATTCTCGCAGTGGTGTTTAATGCAGTTCGGAGGGGGTTGGTGTGTGTGGCTGGAAGGCCATGGTAGATTATGTTGCAGTAGTCCAGATGTGGGAGTGTCATGGCTTGCATCACTGTTCGGAAATCTTGATGTTCCAGGAGGGGTCTAAGACGTTGCACTGTTCTTGCCTTATGAAATATAGTTCCGGAGGTTTTAGTGATCTGTTGCTTTAAGGTGAGGGCTTGGTCAATAACAATGTCCAGGTATCTTATCTGTGGTTGTATTTGGATGCTTGTAGTTCCTATGTTGAGGTGTATTTTTAGACCCTCGAAGTCGGTGTCTAACCTGCTTGGGTCCTGACACCAGTTTGGTGAGAAAAGGTCTTCAATATCGAGGTTCCCTCGATACACGGTTTCCCTACAACTTCAGGGCACTGTCCCCTTCTTCTTCTCCACAGGATCAGGTAACCCACAAACAGTCTGTTAAGACTAGCCAGCCCTCGAGTGGTAAGTCTCATGCACAGCATGTAGACGGCTCCGGCCTTGCCCTCGAGGGCCTACTGGCTTCAAAACTCCGGCGGGAGTCTTCAGTCTCAAAAGCCTTTCAGGGGTTTCAAGTTGTTCCTGGGGTTCACCCCTCACAGAACATACCTGAGCCGTGTCCGGTGGTGGCATCCGCTTCGAGCGGTACCGATACCCCGACATCGGCTCTGGTGTTGGATGAAACACTCCTCACCAGGGATGGTCATCTGGCGTCCTCGGTGCCTTCGGGACCGGTGGATACACTCCAGACTGACCTTCCATTATCGGTACCAGCACCGATACTACCACCGACGTCGGTTCCCTCCAGACGTGCATTGATAGCCTCGCTTCCTTCGATGCTGAGTCTGGAATCGATCTCCAGTCTGGAGGACTGGGTACCGACTCGCCTTGGTACCGGCTCTCGGCGGTACCGAAGGCTCGGTTCCGATGATTCGGATCCACAACTCTCGGTTCCCTCGAGGCCCATTGAGTTGCCACTGGTTAACCTTCATTCACCGGTATCAGACACGGTACCGAAGCCGGTGCCGATGTCCTCATTACCCTTACAGTCGGTGCCTTCCATGCTTTGCTTATCGATGCCGAGTTTAGAATCGCTCTCTAGTCTGGAAGACTCGGTACCAATACGCTTTGGTACCAACACCGATCGATACCGGTGGCTCGATACCGAGGATAGCGGCCAGAGGTTGTCGGTTACCTCGGTATCGATTGAACTGCCACCGATGACTGCTCCGATGTCTCTGTCGGGCTCGACTCCGACATCGGTACCGGTATTGGCATCGATACCGGTATCCACAGTAGCATCGTGGCCAACTCCTGCCATGCTTTTTTCAACAGGATCGCTCCCTTCTATGCCAAGCTTGGAGTCGATACCTGGCATGGACAATGTGGTAATGACGGTCGCTGCTCCTGACAGTCAGTACCGGCGACCATCCCTTAAGCATTCCACACTGCACTGTGCAGGATCTTCTATTCCTATATATTTGGATAGCTCTGTCGGTGCTCAGGCTGGTTCTTCAGATCTAACCTGTCCAAGAGAGATTCCTGCTGGGGAACCCTCTTTTCAGAGTTTCCTTCTGGATATAGCAAGATCTCTTGCCATTCCTATTCCAGGACATGATCCTGCACAGGACTCTCTTTCTACCAAAGCAAAGGAGAACATAATGCTTCCTTTGCATCATTCCTTGCAGGATCTCCTTCTAGGAATGTGGGAAACACCTTTTAGGGTACCCCCACCTTCCAAAGCAACTGATTTCTTATATCAGGTGCCCCCTTCTCCAGTGTTTCAAAAGACTCAACTTCCTCATCATTCCATAGTTGTGGAATCAGCAATGAGGCGGGTAAAGAGTAAGAAAAAACACTCTTCTTATCCGCCAGATCGTGAGTCTAAGACACTAGATGCCTTTGGACGTCAAACCTTCCAGACATCTATGCTTTCTGCAAGAATTCTCTCATATATTTTTTATATGAGTCTATTTCTTGAGGAGGTTGCAAAGCACTTACATCTTTTGACTCCTTTCCTTCCAGATTCCAAGAGTGCACACTATGCCTCACTGCTTATGCATATCCAGAATATCTCTTGATTTCTTTCTCGTGCTTCCCTGGACTCTTTTGAGTCTGTTAGCAGGACTTCTGCTATAGCTATAGGGGCATGACGTAGAGCCTGGCTCCAAGCTTCAGACTTGGACAAATGGGCACAACAAAGACTGGGACATACACCTTGCACTGGAGAAAATCTCTTCAACAAGGAGTCTTTACGTCAGGTTACTCAGTTGTCCACTGATTTACCTGTTCCTAGGGGTTGTTCTACACCTTCTTCTGTCCCAGTAGGTAGGAAATGTCCTACCAAACTTTCTTCCCACAGGAGAAGAAGGTTTTCTTCATCACTTGCCCATCATACAGATGTTCCCAAACAGGGGAGGCATCGTCCTGGTCTGAAGAATCCAACCTCTCACCAGGCTCAACAAACCCAGCAACCGCAGGGTTTCTGATCATCAGATGCTTGTGACTCTTGGGGTCTAGAATCTGCAGTTTGCTTCTTCGCAATAGAGGCAATCCACCGCTTCATTCTAACCCCTAGACATGGATCTCTTTCCAAAGACCTCCATTTTTTCTATATTTCTATGAGCTGTCAGAATGTTCATGCCTATAGGTCAGAGGTTTCTCCTCTTCTTCCTGCTAGGGAAAGAGGTCTAACCACTATCAAATGATAGTTTCCTGTGCCAGCATGTCTTTTTCCTTCTATAGACTTACTACTTGGTAAGTCTTCTTCAGCTCCATTCCCTTCACCCTCTTACCAAGCTTTTCCCCTGTAAGAGTGGAATTACTTCACTGGAGGGCTTTCTCTTCAGCCTCTCTAATTTTGTCACTTTCCAGTGCGGAGTTTTCCTCTCTGAGTTAACTCCTCTGTTTCAATCTTGCTTTGGGGCAGCTTATCAGACATGTCTGGAGTTTTTCTACTCCTGTTCTGTCTGTTCTTTCTGTTTTTAAACAGTAAGATTATTTCTGCTGTCTTGCTAGCAGCTGCCTATGCAGGAGCCTTAATGTTTGGACCACTGGTTCTTGTCCACAAACAACCAGATTTGTCCTCCACTAACATTCTGTCTAATCTTAGTAGTGGCTCCAAGTCAGTGCTTTCTTCTGTCTTGGAGATTATCTCACTACAAGCTTTCTGGATTGTCTTCTATTTCTGCCATCTCCTTTCTCCTGGGTTTGGCAGCATAGTTGGCAGAGATACTGGCTTTCCAGCAGCCAGTTCTATCTCCTCATTCTCCTGCATCATGCTCTCTGCAATTCTACAGAGAAGCTTTCTACTATGGGCCCTTGCTAGAGAGCATGGGGGGTTTTCCTCCAACAGCTATCCTAGATGGTTGGAAAGGGCTTTCAGTCATGTCTCCCATGACTAGAAGGGTTCTCCCTTCTCTTCCTATCTCCTTTTTGATATAAGGGACATAGGCCTTCTCTTACGGGAAAACTTAAGGAGTTGCCAATTCCCTGCTTTGGTCCATAGTATTCCCAATCGGGGATATGCTCTTTCTCCTTGCAGCTCGTCCTCATGGTAAGAACGCATGATACTTTTGCCCTTAAGCAGGTCAACATGGTATCTCATCTCTATGCGTCTTCTGTCCTCTTACCATGCTAGAGTTCTGGGAGACTCTGGACTTGCTGACTGCAGACTCAGATTATCCTCTGTTTTTCACGTACCTGTCCTGGTTATTTCACTAGCTAGCATCCCTGCAGATCATAACCAGGAGGAATAGATTCTCTATATATCTTCTCAAGCAGGTTCCACCTCCTTGTTATTAGATGAATCTTTCCTCTCCACATATTCATATCTATTATTTGTGTGTATTTTATGCCCTTCCATATCTCACTATAGATATATTCTTATATGTCTATCTATATCTATATCTATATCTATCTATCTATCTATATCTATCTATATCTATCTATATCTATATATATATGTATCTGTCGAGATATTTTATTACAGATAGATATGTATCCACATACCTATCTATCTGACTGTCTATGTTCATATAGCTATATGATTCCGACAGATGGGCTTACCCATTCCTATGCTATCCAGCAGGTTTGGGGTTCTACACACACAACCACTCCTGTGGTAGTCAACAACTTTTATACCATAACCTTAGGGTTTAGGTACCTCTGAAGCTCTCCATGCTCCAATATCTCTCCTAGCTTACCTCAGTTCGGAGAGATATTGCGGATCTTCCTTTACTCACAGGCTTAACGCCTCAGGCATTTGTCCTCTCTTTTTGGGATACAAGGGGAGATCACCTGTTACAGGTAAGTAACTGTGCTTTACCAAAGGACGATCTTGCCAAACAAATCTGATTGAGTTCTTTGACTGGGTGACCAGAGAACTAGATCAGGGGCATGTGTATTTAGTTTCCCCTATTTCGCCAAGTTATACTTCCTGTTAAATGTAACTGACCAGACATATGTAAACTGTCGGATGTTTTCTGTTCAATGTAAACCGCGCTGATGTCTAATAGTGCGGTATATAAGAATTGTTAATAAATAAATAAAATAAAATAAATGTGATGGATGTCTTCTACCTGGATTTCACCAAAGCCTTTGATTCTGTTCGTCATAGACTGCTTATCAATAAACTCAGTAGTTTGGGGATGGGTCCTAAGGTGGTGAACTGGATCAGAAATTGGTTGACTGACATATGACAGAAGGTAATGGTAAATGGAACTCACTTGGATGAAAGGAGGATGATTAGCGGGGTGCCCCAGGGTTCGGTCCTGGGCCCGGCACTGTTCAATGCGAGTGATATTGCTGAAGGACTGAATGGAAAAGTCTGTCTTTTTGCAGATGACACGAACATTTGCAACAGCGTGGACTCCTCTGAGGGAATGGATAACATGAGGAAAGATCTACAAAAGTTGGAAGATTGGTCTAATGCTTGGCAGTTAAGATTTAATGTGAAGAAGTGCAGTGTCATGCACTTGGGAAGCAGAAATCCAAGGGAAATGTACACGTTACACAGAACAAGAGAAGGACCTTTGTGTGATTATTTCTGAGGATCACAAGGTGGCAAGGTAATTGTATGCAAAGGGGGTGAGAGGTTGGTATCCAAAGAACAGGAGAAGGACCTCTGAGTGATTGTTTCTGAGGATCTCAAGGTGGAGAAACAGTGTGACAAGGCAGTGGCAAAGGCAGGAGGATGTTGGGTTGCATACAAAGAGGAATTACCAGCAGAAAGGAAGAGGTACTAATGCCACTGTATAAGTCACTGGTGAGGCCTCACTTGGAATACTGTGTTCAGTTTTGGAGACCATATCTTGCAAAGGATATATAAAGACTGGAAACTGTTTAGAGGAAGGCAACCAAAATGATTTGGAGTCTGCGTCAGAAGCCTTATGAGGAGAGACTTGAAGACCTAAATATGTACACTCTGGAGAAGAGGAGGGACAGGGGAGATATGATTCAGACCTTTAAATACTTAAAGAGAATTAATGAACAAACAAACCTCTTCCAAAGACGGGGAAGCTGTAAAACAAGAGGGCATAACATGAAGCTGCAAGAGGGTAAATTGAAAGGCAATGTCATGAAATACTTTTTCACTGAAAGGGTAGTGGATGCTTGGAATGCCCTCCCGATGGAAGTGGTGGGGGCAAATAGTGACAGAATTCAAAATGGCATGGGACAGTCACAGTGGATCCCTTTACAGCAACAGGATAAAATCAAAATAAACCTAACTATCTAATTTCTCAACAAACAGGGGTGTCCTACATGGAGCGGTGGGTTCACCCCTAAACCAAGACATGGGGAGGGGTGACCTGCACGGAGCGGCAGGTGCACCTACTCTTGCCATCTTACTGGGAGGACTAGATGGACCATACTAGTCTTTATCTGCTGTCATTTACTATGTTACTATGTAATGCCTCAAGCTTATGGCAGGCTATAGCCTGATATTTAATTAGTGTAAGATTAGGCTACAGCCCACTTTAAGCTGGAGGTATTCTAACATTAAAGCAAAAGGCTTAATTTGAGATTAATTTCTGCCTCCTCTTCACTTCCATCAACACCTTCCCGTCCTCCTGGTCCCAGATCCACTGCTCTGCATATTGCATCTTCACAACTTGATTCTCCAAACTTTATTTAATTTCAACAATATATGATTGTAACTTCAACAGTTTGTCCCCTAGCACAACTCTTTAATTAGAGTAAGATCAGATTTCTTAAGTTCTGATACTTGCAGAGACAGAGGTCTCATATTGTACTGACCATCCTTAACAATGTTTTTTTTTTTCCAAATTTTCCATTCAGCCTTGTAGTTGACTAAATGATCCGTAATGCTGTTCATCTTTTTCAACAATGAGACCTCCAACTCCACTAAGGGCTCAATTCTGATACACCGGTTGCAGGGCTGCACGTCTCAGCAGGATGTTCTGCCCTGCAAGTCGTCCAGACCCTATTCCCCCTCCTGCTGTCCCCGCACATCTTGAGCAGTAGGATGGGGAGAGCTGGCGGGGTAGAGCGTGGATAGGCCAGCCTCGCAGGATGTACAGGGCAGATGCAGATTTAGGTCACGAACCTGTACGTCCTGCGGGGTCCATGGGGACATGCTGCTTATTCCACCTTGGAGGTGGAATAAACAGCACCGGCCCGGCGATTGAGGCCGGGGATTCTCCCCCTCCTTGTGCCAGAGCAGGATGCAGAGGTGTCCCAGGATGGATCCAGGGCAGCAGAGAAGTGGGGGGCCTAAGCTGCGGGAGCCAGGGGGTGTTTGTGGGGAGGATGTCCCTACAGGTGGAGGGGGCACGCCAGGCTGTCCATGGGCCCAATTCTGTATACCGCAGGAATGTTTAATTCCTGTGGTCCAGAATCGTAACTTGGAGATGTCCGGATGGCCCTGATGTACTCCTCTCAGAATCAGGTTCCACAGCTTTGCAAAGAGTCCACAGTAAATCAATGATTTTACCAACAACGCATTCCCATAAGCCAGAAGAAAAATAAATTCATAGGTCAAACCTTCCCCATTCAGATGCTGTAGTACTGAGGGTCTGAAATCTATAGTTGCTCCCAGGATACTTTACTAATTCAGAACAGGAAGTCCTTATGCAGGTGTGAGCACAGATGAAAGCAATTCAGTCAGTCTTTCCCTACATGCAGCTTCCTTTTGTTTACATAGCATTGATCATGCTGCAGAGAAACCTGCTGGCTCTACACCAAACCCTATCTTGGAAGGGTAAACTTAATGGGACTTTATACATATGGAAAACTGTGCCTTCTTCATGCTCTACAACCCTGGAACTACTGCCTGAATCTACTACCATGACCAAGCAACCCAAATTCCAGGTGATACTTTTCTGCAGCAGTCAAAACCCTTGTGATATAGGGACAGGAACATTCCTGGTCCATAGTTTCTACTTCCCCATTGTGCAGATACGGTAATAGAGCCCAGCACACCAGCCATCTTGGATCTGCTCCCCTGATTCCCTCAAATGTTTTTTGATACTTTCTCTTCCCGACATCATATCATCCAAATTATCCATATGGGGTTATTCTGTGCCATGAATAGTGGGGATGGACGGCCCAATGGGATATCCATCCCTGCTATCCGTGCCTTCACCCAGCCTCGACTAACTGATTGTGCGGGGAAGATAGACGGGGGTGGGGAAGGGGCAGGGAAGGGGCGAAGTCTGGGAGGTCACCAGCCCTGGACGTACAGAGCCGATTCTAATGTTGGCCCTGAATATCCAGGGCCGGCAGCATGTGCAGGGAAGTTATTCCACCTCTGAGATAGAATAACCTCCCTGGACTTGTCATTTTTTAAATTCCAGTGCACAGATGGGATGGGGGGGGGCTGAAGGACATTCCCCGCAGCCCGACCCTAGCCATAGGAGGCCAGATTGGGGGTCGGGCTGCGGGGAATTAGATTTAATTTCTGGCAGCCAGCATCGCTGCTGTTCAATGGAGCCACAGTGTCATGGCAACATGATGCCATGGCGCCGCGGCTCCATTGAAGAGCGTTGACTGAGTTAGCCGTGGACAGTCCTGCACATGCAGGCCAGACTGAATCGCAGTCCTGGCCTGCACATGCAGGACTGTTCACAATTCTGATCTTATGGGGATAGAAATGCCCCATGAGATCAGAGTCACGATCCCCTCTGTACGTCCAGTTCAGACCAGACATACAGAGGGGATCAATGTCCGGAACAGAATCAGGCCCATAGTATTTTAAAAAATGCTCTCACTGGTGATCCCTAAAGGACAACTCAAAATTTGGTTGGTGTATAATTTGAGGTGTGTGCCCTTTAATTTATTTGACGTCATCTACAGTATGACCTAGATTAATTCAATGTAAACTGAACCAAACATATTAGTGGAATTAGCATAAGGCTGAAACTTGTGAGCATATCACCAGCCTTTAAAGCTTCAAACTTAGCTTCTGATCACTTGTATATATTTTATAAACATTTATAATTCAACAACCTTTATTTCAACCATTCGTTTATTTCATGGGGTAAAGGGTAATGGGCTGCAGAAGTGCTGGATTTTCAGTTGGTGAAAGTGCCCTGGGAAAGTTAGATTTTTAGGAAATAATATTATAAAGGATTTTTCACATATCTATGCCTGTATACAGTAGGCATGTGAAAGGCCTCTTATAAAATCATCCAAGTATTAAAGGATTTGCAATGACATGATGGTGCCTACTTTTGCTTAATCCTGACTATAGGCATATTCATAAGAACATAAGAACATAAGATATGCCATACTGGGTCAGACCATGGTCCATCAAGCCCAGTATCCTGTTTCCAACAGTGGCCAGTCTAGGTCATACGTACCTAGCAGGAGTCTAGTTTGGGTGGAGTGAAGTCAACAAGTACTTGGGTTATACAGTATGGGGTCTAGTCTGTCAAGCGAATAGCGGGGATGGACGTCCCACTGGGACGTCCATCGCCACTATTTTCCCCCTTGCCATCCCTGACTAAGGAGTTTGTATGGAGAGGCTTAGAAGGGGGCAGGAGGGGGCAGTGCAGAGACGGAGTTAGGGTGGGTAGTGGGTGGTCTTCAGCCCCAGACATACAGGACCGATTCTGAAGTCTGCCCTGTACATCCGGGACCGGCAGACTGGATGGGGGACTTATTCCACCCCGGAAGTGGAATAAGTCCCCCTAGACATCAGGGGATGGGAGGCCCAGCCAGCAATGAAAAGATGAGGGGGTGCAGGAGATTCCCAGCAGCCCAACCCTGGCCATTGGAAGCCAGATCAGGGGTTGGACTATGGGGAAAGGAGAAAGTGGTCAGCGGCCGGGGATCGTGGCTCCTGAATGGAGTCGTGGTGCCATGGCAACTGGATACTATGGCACCACAGCTCCATTCAGGAGCCTGACTGAGTTAGCATGTGCAGGCCCAGACGCAATTCTGATCCTGCGGGGGCTATATGTGCCCTGTGGTATCAGAATCGCATCTACCTCTGTGCGTCCGGTTCCATGTACGTGCATGTACGTGCCTACTACACCCATACTTCACCCAAACTATGCACCTAAACATGACCATATGTGGATAGGATAAAAGTGTGTGTGCTTTCTGTCATCACATGTACTTTTACTCATGCGTTAATGTTATAAGAGGCCTTTTACACATATACAACAGGATTTGTACACAGAACATCCCTTATAAAATGACCCTTACAGTATGACTTCTAAAATTCCGACATGTTGCAATTTTTTTGCATGGAACACATTTAAACAAAGGGCCTTGTAGAAGTGCCCTTCACAGTAGGAACCTTTCATGCAAAGTCTACTTTATGCAAGGGTTTCTATGAATCCTAGATTAATTTCTGTAATGTAATTTTTTGCAAAATCTCATTAATGTCAAATTTTGGGGGGAAAAAGGGCATACTGCTGTTGACATGAAAAGGAACCACAATTTAAATAACCCTGCAAAGCAGATTTCACTATAGAAAACAAGGCACTTTAAAAAGAATTCTCATGCACTGCCATTGTTGGGAAAGTGCGAGAAATTTTCAGCAAAATTTTAATCATGGGATTGAAATGCACCAGGAGCTCATTAACATAATGCATCAAAATTTGCCAACATCACCCTTAAAACTAGATATCAAAGAATTGAGCCCTTAAGAGATATACGTTTTTTTGATGGACTCTATTTTTTACTCCAGCCAACTATTACTAAATTGCTGTTTCCAAAAGTTTGTTTTAAAAACTTTACTTTTTACCGCAGCAAAACTATTTTAAGTTATTAGTCCCCCATCGGTCCTAACTAGACTGTAAGCTCTGATGAGCAGAGACCATCTGTGTGCACCTTGTAGTGCTATACAAATGATCAGTAATAGTAATTATCAACAGTTAACAAAATTTGTTATTTTCCAAACTTTTCTGGTTAAAAACAAAATGTGGTTAATATTTGCTGTGTCCTTTAAAACAAATCTCTAACAAGCATCATTGCCGCAATGCCTTGTTTTGTGCCAGCTGTTTAATTCCAGGTCGAGCCAAAAACTCTCGGGATCCAAAATTCTGACTAAATCTTCCTATCAAATGGTATATAATACATGACCATAGCAGAAAGAAAATCACTATTAGAACATATTGAATAAGACGGGTACAATTTTCATGAAATATGCAAAAATTAACCCGGCTGCAGAATGTGGATTAAAAATTTAAAGTAGGCCTTCAAAGGGTTAAGAGGGTAAAAAAAAGCACAGTCCATCCTATGCGACTTGATGCTTGGTTTGGTGGTGTTCACTGATCTTTTGGTGCTTTGTATATCTTAAAGATGTACATTCAGTTTGTGCGCTTAGTTAAGAGAACTGTCTGAGTATAAAGAACACCAAATCAACTTTTCATACATAAAGGAGGTCATTTCCAAATGCAGGATCTCCAGGAACAAGCAGGAATGAGTCTTCACATATGGGTACGTCGGTACCGATGGAGCCTGTGCGGGAACGCTCCCCAGCGTCCAATCAGAAAGCTTTTGGGAGCATCCCTCAGCGCCTGCGTGCTGTCTTCCCGCCTTTCCAACTGTCTCTCCTCAGTTTTTGTTTTTCCGCGGAGCCGGCAGGACGTCCTCCTGTCACCGCAGAAAATTTTTTCTTTAATTCTTTAATTCTTGTTTTCTTGTGGTCGCGGCTGTTTTTCCGGGCCTCTACCGGTACCGCCGGTGGGTTTTTTCTTTTCTTTTTCTCAAACTCAGGGGGTTCTTTTTTCCCTCAGTTTCTGTCTTAAAATTTTGGGCCTGTAAGGCCTCTCCATTATGGAGCCTTCTTCTCCTAAGAAGTGCCTTAACTGTGGAAATACAGTTTTCTTTTTAGACTCCAATAACTGGTGTCTAACCTGTTTGGGTCCTGACCCTTTTCCTCCGGAGCCATTAGGCTACAATTTTATGAGAAGAGATTTTCCATTTCGAGTTTCCCTCGATACAGAGTTCCCTTCCAGTGTCAGGGCACCGACTATTTCTTCTCTACAGGATCAGGTAACCCACAAACAGTCTGTTAAGACTAGCCAATCCTTGAGTGGTAGGTCTCATGCCAAACATGATGACGGCTCTGGCCTTGCCCTCAAGATCCTATTGGCTTCAAAACCCCGGCGGGAGTCTTCGGTCTCCAAAGCCTTTCAGGGGTTTCAGGTTGTTCCTGGGGCTCACCCCTCACAGAACATACCTGAGCCATGCTCGGTGGTGGCATCCGCTTCGAGCGGTACCGATACCCCGGCATCGGCACTGGTGTTGAGCGATTCACTCCTCACCAGGGATCGTCATCTGGCGTTCTCGGTACCTTCGGGACCGATCGATACGTCCCAGATTGACTTTCCAGTATCGGCAGCATCGCCGATACGACCACCGACGTCGGTACCCTCTAGACATGCATCGATAGACTCGCTTCCTTCGATGCCGAGTCTGGAATCGATATCTAAACTGGAAGACTGGTTACTGACGCGTCTCGGAACTGATGCTTACCGATTCCGGATGCGCGGTACCGAGGATACTCACCAAGGGTTTTTGGTTACCTCGGTACCGCTTGAGCAGCCTCCGATGACTGCTTCGATGTCGGTATTGCCTTCGATGCCGGCACAGCTACCGGTATCGGTATCGATGCCGGTACCTGCAGTAACATTGGGACCATCTACTTCCATGCCTCTTTCACCAGGATCGCTCCTTTCTATACCTAGTTTGGAGTCTATACCTGGCATGGACGATGTAGTACTGACTGTCTCAGGTTTTAACCGCCAGTACCAGTATCCAGCCATTAGGGATCCTTTTCTGCACCGGACATGTACATCCTCCGGAGCCCAGGCTAGTTCTTCAACTTTAGCCTGTCCAGCGATGGTTCCCATTGGAGATCCTTCTTTTCAGAAATTTCTCCTTGACATGGCAACATTCCTTGCTATTCCTATCCCTGGCTATGATCCTACACAAGGCTCTTCTGTGGAAAAGGAAAATATAATGCTTCCTTTACATCATTCTTTGCAGGATCTTCTTCTGAGAATATGGTAAACACCTTTAAGGGTTTCCTCAACTTCTACAGCAACTGATCTTCTGTATCAGGTGCCCCCCTCTCCAGGGTTTCAAAAGACTCAACTTCCCCATCATTCCATTGTAGTGGAATCAGCAATGAGGAAGGTAAAAAGCAAGAAGAAGCATTCTTCTTACCCGCCAGGTCGTGAATCTAGAACACTGGATGCCTTTGGACGTCAAACCTTCCAAATATCTATGCTGGCAACAAGGATTCTCTCTTATATTTTTTATATGAGTCTATCCCTTCAGGAGGTCACAAAGAAATTATCTCTTTTGACTCCTTTTCTATCAGAGCCCAAGGCTACAGACTATTCCTTACTTCTTAGTCATAGCCAAAATATCTCTTGGTTTCTTTCTCGTGCTTCCCTAGACTCTTTTGAGTCTGTTAGCAGAACCTCTGCTATAGCCATAGGAGTACGACGTAGAGCCTGGCTCCAAGCTTCAGACTTGAACAGATGAGCACAACAAAGACTGGGTAATACTCCTTGTACTGGAGAAAATCTCTTCAATAAGGAGTCTTTACATCAGGTTGCTCATTGCTCCACTGACTTCCCTGTTTCTGAGGGCTATCCTAAACCTTCTCCTTCCCCTGTAGGTAGGAAATGCCCTACCAAACCTTCTTTCCCTAAAAGAAGAAGGTTTTATTCTTCTCCTGCCCATCATACAGATGTTCCCAAACAAGGGAAACCTGGCTCTGATCTGAAGAATCCAAACTCAAGCCAGGAAAATTAACCTTCAATAGGGTTCTAATTAATCTTTTTATAACCTACAGTTCACTTCTTCTCAACAGAAGTTTTTTCACTGTTTTTTCATTTAAAACTCTACACAGAGATTCCTGTTTTTCCAGGACATCCACTTGCTCTTAGGTAGGCTGAGCTGTCAGGAGATTCATGTGTATGGGTCACAGGGTTTTCCTCCTCTTTCTACCATGAAGAGAGGTTTGCCAACTATCTCATGATAGTTTTTTCCTGTACCACCATGAATTTTGTCCTTCTGCAGACTTACCATATGGCAAGTCTCCCTTCAGCTCCTATTTTTCTTTACCCTCTTTTCCAGGGTTTCCCCTGTAAGAGTGGTACCATACCACTGGAAGGCTTTCTTAGCCTTTCTAGTCTTTCTTACCTTTCCAGTGTAGAGTTTTTTCTCTGGAGTAACCTCCCTTCTTTCATTTGGGCAGCTCATCAGACATGATCAGGATTTTCTCCTATTCTTCTGTCTGTTCTCTCTGTTAAAAACAGAAAGATTCTCTCTGCAGTTCCTTTCAGCAGCTGCCCATGCAGTAGTTCCAGTAATTGGACTACTGGTACTTTTCTACAAGTTCCAGTCTTGTCTTCCAAGATAGTACTTCATCTACCTTTTGTCTAGCCTTAGTAGTGCTTCCAAGATAGTACTTCATCTATCTTGGATAATCCTTATCGCTTCTTTTCTGCCATCTCCAAATCCCTGGAGTTGGCAGCATAACTGAGGTGGCAGCTGGTTTTCTCCAACAGCCAGTTTTATTTCCCAATTCTCCTGCATAATGCTCTCTGCAATCCTACTGAGAAGCTCTCCACTATGGGCCCTTGCTAGAGAGCATGGGGATTTTTTCTCTAATTACTATCCTATATGGTTGAAAAAGGCTTCCTCAGTCATTCCTCATGACTGTAGGGGTTCTTTACACCCTTCTATTTCTTTTTAATAAAAGGACATAAGCCTTCTCTATGTGACAGTCTAAAGAGTTACCCAATTCCTCTTTTTCCTTGCAGCTTGTCCTCATGGTATCCTAATCCTTCATGGACAGCACATATTTAATTAAACAACGCATGATACCCCCCCCCCCCACCATTGTCCCTCAAGTGGGTCAACCTGGTATCTCATCCTCTGTGTTTTTCTGTCCATTCACCATGTTAGAGTTCTACCAGACTCAGGACTTGCTGTTTACAGACTGCTATTATCCTCTGTTTTTTCCACGCAACCATCCTGGTTATTTCACTGGATAGTACTCCTGCCCCATCTTAACCAGAGGGAACAGATTCTCTATATCTTCTCAAGTAGGTTCCACCTTCTTGTTATTAGATGAATCGTTCCTCCTCACATCTCCCATGTGAAGGTTCCTATAGACATATCTTTGTCTGCTTAATTGCAGACATTTATCTTTAGACCTATATATTCATATATGTACATATGTCTATATACATTCTTTAGATACATTTTTATTTAGCTGCATTTATATCCCACTTTTCACCGGGTCAAAGCAGTTGGGGGATACATTTAACATGAGGGGATATGAGACACATACACTAATACTTACAGGGAACATGGGCAAAGGAGGGTTAAGTGGCTTGCCCAAGACCACAAGGAGCACCTGCGGGACTAGAAACCCCAGTCCTTCCGGCCCAAGGTTGCTGTCCTCTAGTGGGATTTGAACCACCGACCTTCCGGCCTGTAGTACCTTGCCCCAACCACTAGGCCACTCCTCCCTATGTCTGTCACATATGTCTGATACATATGTCTGTCAGCCATGTGTGCATAAGTTATGCCTCCTGGATCTCGCCATAAACATATGTATATATATATATATACCCTTATATATATATATATACATCTACACACACACATATATATATATATATATATATATATATATATATATATACATATATATATATATACATAAATATGTGTGTGTATCTGTCGAGATACTTCCTTATAGGTACTTATGTATCCACATACTTACCTTTCTAACTGTCTGTGCTCATTAAGGTTTTTTCCTTCCTGTATGTTCCAGACAGTGGGCTTGCACATGTTCATTCTATTCCTCAGTATGTTACACTATTATGCACACGACCACTGCTGTGGTGCTGACAGCTCTTACCATAACCCTAGGTTGAGGTATCCCTGAAGCTCCATACCCCAATATCTTCCTACCTCTCATCAGTTAGGAATGACATGGTGGAACTTCAGTAGATCTGAGATTTTCAACTCCTCAGACATCTGTCCTTTCTTGGGCATAAGGGTTTCTCCCATACCCCTTCTTCCCTCAAGAACTAGGCCAGTTGTCCAAATCGGTCAGTCTTCCTCTTTTGCTCCTAACTATGATTAACTCTGTAGCCAAAAGAGTTTTCAGCTTTTTCCATAAAGCTTCCCACTAAAGACCTACCGTTTTTGTACTACCCCAGTTCAATCCTGGGGTCACCTGTCACTTCCAGTTTTTGACCTTTACCTTCGCTTCAGTGAGGTCACCTTGAAGATTCCTCTACTGGATCCCCAGTAGATTCCATCAGACTCTCTACTTCCTGCAATTCAGTAGGTGAGATCTATATTGTGATTGTTTATTTTGATATATTTCCTAATGATTATCATACATACCAGGACTCCTTGCCTGTAGTCCTATCTTGGGTCAGCTGTTTTCTACAGCTCCTCTCTTTTCAACTCCTACCCTCCATCCTCGGGATGCCTGGCCATATGAAGTGTAACATGTTCAATCTCCAACATGTAGGGTTCCAGGCATCTTAGTTTGGGAGTCCCCAAATGTGAAGACTCATTCCTGCTTGTTCCTGGAGATAGCACAGTTACTTACCTGTAACAGGTGACCTCTGGGAACAGCAGGAATAAGTCTTCACAACCCACCCACCTCCCCTAGGAGTTGTATCTCTCTATCTATCTTTCCTCTTTCTCTCTCTCTTTGTCTCAGCTATAAAACTCAACTGAGGAGAGACAGTTGGAAAGGCGGGAAGACAGCACGCAGGCGCTGAGGGATGCTCCCAAAAGCTTTCTGATTGGACGCTGGGGAGCATTCCCGCGCAGGCTCCGTCGGTACCAACGTACCCATATGTGAAGACTATTTCCTGCTGTTCCCAGAGATCACCTGTTACAGGTAAGTAACTGTGCTTTACAGGGCTGCGTGTCCTGCAAGGCATCCGTGGCCAATTCTCCCTCCAGTTTTTCCTCTATGTCCTGTGCATCAGGATGGAGAGAGCCAGGAGGGACTGAGAATGGGGCAGAGTGGGAGTGGGCTCTGTACATCCTGTCAGGCCTGTGGGGATATGCTGCTTATACCACCTTTGAAGTGGTATAAGCAGCACTTTGTGGAAGATCGGGCCCGGAAGCCCCCTTCTGGGTCCGGGGCTGGGTGCACGGGGGTCCTTGCCACCTGATCGAGGCCATGGCAGGCCAGCCATGGATCGGGTGATGGGGATATTGGGGGCTGGGACCGCGGATGTCGGGGGTGCCTGTGGGGAGGATGTCCCTGCAGGTGGAAGGGGCACTCCGGGCCATCCTCAAGCCCAATTCTGGCAACCACAGGACCAGAATCGGGTCCTGAGATCCCCGTCTTCATCAGGGACATCCAGACATCTCCCTCCCAGAATCATGCTCCATACCTCCAAAGCAGTGCACATAAATTTTATTTACATATGTTAAAATTGATTTAAATATAAACAAACAAAGTCAAAAATTAGCCAAAAAAATAAGCATGATCCAAAAATGAACAAAAATTGTCACCATGAATTCCTAATGTGTTACCATGATAGTGCCAATAGCCGAAGCAAGCCATATATTCACAGAAAATATAACTTGCCTCTCCATAGATTTTTGCTTCCAAAATTAGAGTATTGGGCTAAAAATCCATCTAAAAGGCCAGAAACTATCCATTTAATGAAGGGACCATCTCTTGAGCATACAGAAATATCAACCACATGTCCTTTCTTTGCCAATAACCGCCCCTCCATAAGTCCTGCCCCACAACGTGTTGTGTAGTTAACGTGTGATTTTTAGCACACCGCTGTTTTTAATATGCCACAGACAATAATGCAGCCCACGCTGTCTGCTTTTGCACATTAAAATGCATCTTATCTGCTTAATGCACTGTAGTATTCTTCCCTTGGTACATATGGTGGTGCTGAATATATATGTGAATTAAATCCCGGTGATGGCATTAGAATTAACACGGTTGCCAGCGCAGCTCAAATTGGATCCCCGTGAGTTCTTTTAAGGTGTGGGTGTTGAGCCATGTGAAAGAGAAGGCAGAGGAAGTAGTCACCGAGAAAAAAGGGAGACTTTCCAGAAAGGGTGTACACATCCAGAATCTGAAGCTTTTTGAAAAGCAGGTGTGGATTAGATAAAGATCTGATGAACAAGCTATTTTATACATCTGCAGAAAAAGGAACATTGAGATCCCAATACAAAAAATCCATGTGTTGTCTTGTGATTAAAAGTAACCATTGCTTTAGAACTGCTAGCTACAGTAGTATAGCTCTCTCTTTCAATATAGATAGGCATTTATAACAATACATAAAGTGCACAATTACTGTACGTGCATAGATTAAGATATTTCTTAATCAACATGTGTACTAGCAAACTCTCCCCCACATTTCTCTTGGACCATGTTCCCAGCTACATCTAGGGAAAGGAAATTGGATTTAGGTCAGGCCTATCTCAGACGTTCAAGTCAAGCTATACTCAGATATTTTCTAGTCCCACAGGTGCTCCTTGGGGTCTTGGGCAAGCCACTTAACCCTCCATAGCCCATGTTCCCTGTAAAATAGTTATCTCCAAGTTATAATGCCCTGTTCAATGTAATTTCAGTTTCTTCAATGCAAACCGCCTTGATATCATGAAAGGCGGTATATAAGAAATGTTAAATAAATAAATGTTCCTGCCACCAGAGGGCTTACAATTCTACCTGAGGCAATAGAGTATTAAGTGACTTGCCCAATATCACAAGGAGTGGTAGTAGGATTTGAATCTGGGTTCCCTGGTTCTTAGCTCAATACATTACTTGTGTTCATACCAATTGAGCATAATTTTACACCAGTTAGCATTTTATAAGAAGACCTTTATATGCATAAAAATGATCAGTAATTCAATAAGGTTCCATGTAGATTTATGTGTCATTTGCACATGCATGGAGCCCATCATGTGCATGTGTGTGGTGCTTTGGCAGAGTACATATTTGCATGTGTAAATTATAGAATAGAGCCGTAGACGCTTAAGAGATAAGCTGTCATTTCCCCAGCTCTGGAGCTGTTTTATTTGACCATGGCTTAAATTTATGCATGTCAGCGGCTGCTTACACAAGTATTCTATGAAGTCAAATCCACATAGTAATTGCTTCTATTCTATAAAGTCAAATCTGTGTGTAAAGATGTACATTGAATATGCAGTTTGTATAAAAGTACCCTCCTAGTCTGGGTTTTAGGAGTCTTAAACATAGAAACCCCGATATATATACATATAGGGGGTGATTTTAGAAGCCATTTTCTAATGGATGTAGAGGCAGGAAAATGTGGAAGTTATGTCCACATCTAAAATGTGATTTCAGAAAGGATGTGAGATCCACATTTCCACAATGGGCACATCTATCTCTGCATGTTTCCCTCGGAGACATTCTGAAGGCCTTTCGGGATGTGGCTGGGCTGTGCAGGGAAGGTTTTTTTGTTTATATTCCAATTTGTATTTGCTATAAATCATGAATAAGGGTTGACTTTTTTTGTGCTTTGGGACTGCATGTGGTGTTGATAACTGGAGGTGCTGAGCTTGTGATTCCTTTGCCTGACTGTGTCAATGTAGGAGTCTTTTGATATACCTTTTTGTTTTTTTGCAGTCTATCCTGTTCCATTCTCAAATCTATCTTACTTTCCAAGCCCCCAGTACTGTGCCATTTCCATACACCCTGTGCCCTACTGCCTGGCCCTTGTTGTGTCAGCCATCCGGTGTTTGATGTTAACGATGCACATTTCCCAGAGATGACATATTCCAGTTAATAAATTCAAAATAAAAATTATGGTGAAGTGGAGATCATGTTAAAATCAAGTTCCATACTGTCTGTAGCAAATCCTCTATATTTATTTGAATAATTTGATCAACCGCTACCCCATATTTGACTCCCAAATATTTGACGTTGCCTGCCTCCCAGCAGAATGAAACCTTGCCATTGTTTCAGCTGTGGTTAACTTATTCATGAGGAAGACCACTGACTTAGACCAATTTATATGATACCCTGACAACCCAGAATAGTAATCAATCAATTTTAGGACCTCGGGAACTGTGGAAGGTTGGGTAAAAATCAAAAGATTGTCTGCATAAGCCGACAGTTTTACTTGCCAATCTTCGATTACAAATCCACTGATGTCCTTATTCTGTCTAATGGCGATGGCCAATGGCTCAAGGGTCAGATTGAAAAGCAATGGGGAAAGAGGACACCCCTAACGCGTGCTTCTATGCAATGAGAAAGGTTGAGACAGGATGCCATTTGCCAAAATGCGGGACCTTGGTCTCGCATATAGCACTCTGATCAAATTTATAAAACCTGGGCCCATCCCAAACCACTCTAAGGTTTTAAAAAGGAAAGGTCATTTGAGTCTGTCGAACGCCTTTTCTGCATCTAGGGAAAGGCCGACATAAGGCACATCTGCGAGACTTGCTCTAACAGCAAATTACAAAACAACCTTGCATTGTCGGAGGTTGCCCTGCCAGGAATGACGTCACATTGGTCAGGGTAGACCAATTCTTGTATAACTTTAGAAAGTCTTTTCGCTAATACACTTGCATATATTTTGTAGTCGGAGTTTAATAAAGAGATGGGTCTATAGTTTGTGACCTTCATAGGGTCTTTCCCAGGTTTTTCTAACACTACAATCGTAGCTTCCACGAAGCTTCCCGTGCTCTCCTGCGAATTTCCCAATTCTTCAAAATAAACCAGTAAATACAGAACCAGATCCTCCCCAAACACTTTATAAAATTCTGTGGGTATGCCATCAGGGCCTACTGCCTTTCCGGTGGCCATATAATTAATTGCCCTTCATATTTCTTCTCCTGATAGCGGTCTATCCAGCTCTTTAGATTGCCGTTCCCCCAGTTTGGGTTGAGCTAAGTTCCTCAAAAAAATCATTCGAGGAGTCAGGGTCAGGGGACACATCCGATGTATAGAGCTTCTCATAGTATTTTGAGAATGATTCCAGGATTTGCTCATTGCTAGTCAATCTATCCTGATCATGATCCGCTATACAAGCAATTCGGGCTCTCTCCTGCTTCCTTTTCAACGTGTTAGCCAACAGTCTACCCGATTTGTTGTGCTCAATGTGATATCGGGACTGTTTAAGCACTACTTGCTCCACTTCCGAGCTTAAAATTTCATTGTATTGGTATCTTAATCTCTGAAGTATTCCTGCGTCTGCTTGTTTTTGCCATAATCGCTCACCGGCCCTAATTTGTTCGTCCAGGACTTTTAATTGGGCCTTACTTTTCCTATTCTTAATAGTAAAACTCGTGACAATTGCTTGAAGGTAAGCCTTAAAGGCCTCCCACCAAGCCCAACTTGCTATGTCATCTAGTTTATTTGTGCTAAAATACTCCCTTATTGTGGCTTTTATTTCTTCTTCAAATGAGATATCTGTTAACCAGGCCCTATTAAAGGACCATGCCTGACTACCATCACTCTCACTCGACCATCCCATCTTCAGAGCAATAGCCGCATGATCTGAGATGTGGGTATTCAAGGTCTCCGCCACTCGCGCATCCGGAACTAGCGATTTAGAGACTAGAAAAAAGTCAATCCGGGAGAAGGACTTGTGTGGTGGGGAAAAAAAGATATAGTCTTTATCAATAAGATGAAGAAGTCTCCATATGTCAACCAATCCTATAGACTCCATGAGGGCCCTAAGAGCCACTCTCGCTCTAGAGGTTCTCTCCACTCTGCCCGGATTCCTATCTATTAAGGGATCCAATACTATATTATAGTCCCCTCCCATAATGACCGGGACTACCTCACCGTCCTGTAGTGTACCCGTTAATTCCATAAAAAATTTGGGGTCATCACTATTAGGGCCATAAACATTAAGAATTGTCAATTTGGTATTACCTAATACAATGATGGATTTTGCCCATCTCCCACTTAAATCATTATGCATGGTTTCCACCTTGATCCCCAACGCTTTTCGACCTAGTATAGCCACCCCGTTTTTTTTTTTTGAACTGCTGGAGACTGCCCAATTAAACAAAAGTGTCTTTCCTCTAGCTTTTGAGTCTCTGTCAAATTTAAGAGGGTTTCCAGTAATAACACCAGGTCAGCTTGTTGTTGCTTACAAAATGCAATGACAATGATCTTTTTTCTTTTTATTGGGTTTTTAATCCCTTTGACATTCAGAGATAATATCTTTATCCCCTTATCCATATCTTCTGGCAACTGATAAGCCTAACACTGCTTGAAGAAAACCGTGAATTATGATCTACATTCTTCTTCTTCTCAGAGAGCCACCCTATGCCCCCCATGCCCGGGGACCATCTCCTTAGGTGAGACAGCAAGTACATCACACATGACACAGCCCAGACCCCTATTGTGAGATATTTCCTACCCCTAACTTCCTGTATTACACATAACTTCCCCTTTTATACTAACCACATAAAGCAAATTAAATTAGAGTCACTACCCACCTGTTAATCATGATCACAACCAATCACCCCCTCCCCCTCCGAACCTTATACCTCCGATTATTTCAGTCCTTCTACCCAGGCCACAATACAAGCATTGTCCAGGTACAACATTCCCTGACACCACTAGCAATCATCCTTCTACTAGAAAATTATGCTGACCAAACTTAGGGCTAAGGTGCTGCACGCAGCACCACTGCCACTTCAGGGCATCCCATAACTAGAAAGACACCCCCAGGTCGCAAGTTGATCTTCATCATCTCCTACAGGAGCCCAGTCAATTACAAAAAGACAGCAGCTACTGTCCTTGTTGCATTTGCAGCACTTCTTGTTCTTCCATGAACAACTCAAGTGATGCAGGATCTTCAAAGGATCTTGTAGAATTATTTAAAGTGACTTTGAAATGTGCGGGATAAAATAATCCGTATCACGCCTGAAGACGCTGAAGTCTTGCCCTGAATGCCAGGAATTGCTTTCTCTTCTCTATCGTCACTTTTCTGAAATCAGGGTAGAGGGAGATTTTATGTCCTTCGTATTGGAGGGAGGGTTTAGCTTTAGCAGCCAACATTATTTGGACTACTTGTTGACACAGAATATCAAAGGTCGTGGACTCCTAGCTTGCAGGCTCCTCGACGCCGGCACGCGATGCGCCCTTTAGATTTCAAAAGGACAAGCAGAATCCATTTTCACTAACTTTGGAATTAAGTCCTCCAGGAATGCAATTGGGGCCTTCCCTTCTGCACCTTCCGGGATCCCAATTAGCTGTATATTATTCCTCCTTGCTCTGTTGTTCATGTCTTCAATATTGCGTTCCAGTCCTCCGTTTTCCGCACAGACTTTATCAATTGCAGAATTTGTTCCTTCTGCGTCGCGGCAGTCACTTCAATTTTTTCAACCCTGGCGGAGAGCGATATCATCTGCTCTTTCATTTCTTTTATGTCCGCCTGCAATTCATTCAGCGATTCGCCATTTGCATCTACCCTGTTTTGGACAGCTCGTATCTCCTTCAATATCTTCTGCAGCCCCTCTGTTGATTCTTGTTGCGGCGCCATCTTGTGTGGTGACAACGGATCAGACTTTGATCTTTTTGTTCCCAAACTCTGCAGATTCGCGAAGTCCAACCGTGTTTGCTTGCAATTTGCCATTTCCCTCAGACAGGGGAAAGGTGTCTTCCAAGTTTCCTTCCTAGCTACCGAAGTTAGAGCAGGATTAGTAGTTCAGATCCACGGGAGCAAGCTCCTAAGCGGCCATGCTGGTCCTTGGCTGGCTCTGCCTCCTGTATTTTAATATTTTATTTTAGAAAAAAACTCCTCAATGCATTCAAATGTGCTTTTCTTAAAAGATATCATCAGAACTCCAGTGTTCCATTCCAAGACGTAACCAACATGATATCATGTTTCATTCTCACTCTCTATCAGGTATCATTTCTTCATTTCCGCTAGTATTTACATCAAAACCATTTGAAAGAAACAGAAAAATGATGGCAGATATCTTTATTCGTAAGGCTTGATAGTAGCATATGCCAAAAGGATTCCTTTAGATACTCGCTATATTCGTTTCTGCTTTTAACTTTCATTAATTGCTCTCAGTCTCATGGTAATGTGTTGCTGAGAATATAGCGAGTATCTAAAGGAATCCTTTTGGCATATGCTACTACACAATAAGATGAGTATTTTTCTTCATTTGAATTAATGATGCTTTATATTTGATATGCCATTCGGTCCTTTTCATTAGAGCCACTGATGTAACACCAGCACATAATAAGGACACTTCGATGGTCCCTGAATTTTAAGTGCTATTGGTTGATTCTGAGGCTCAGTTTCTGACAATAGAGAAACACTGAATAACCAGTTTGGTTAATCCATTGAATGAGGTTTTGTTTTGTTACACTCAAGTAGTCATTCATAGAAAACGACCAATTTATAGTTTAGTGTTCCTCCCATATGCCTTATGACAAATCCCACTGACCATTTTGGTAGCTACCCTCTGTACTGACTCCATCCTGTTTATATCTTTTTGAAGGTGTGGTCTGCAGAATTGCACACAATACTCCAAATAAGGTTTCACCAAAGACTTATACAGAAGCAAAATCACCTCTTCGTCCTGTTGGCCATTCTTATCCCTATGCACCCAAGCATCTTTCTGTTTTTGCCTTCACCTTTTCTACCAATTTAGCCACCTTAAAATCATCAGTCACCCCCAGGTTCCACTCTTCTTTCCTGGACAAAAGCACTTTGCCCCCATATTGTACCGTTCCTTGAATTTTTGCAATCCAAATGCATGACCCTGCATTTTTTACCTTTAAATCTCAGCTGCCAAATTCTCAACCAGTCTTTCAGGCTTCGCTAGATTTCTCCTCATGTTATCTACTCCTTCCTGGATGTCTACTCTATTGCAGATTTTGGTATAATCCATTTCTCAAAATCACTAAAAAACATTAAAAATAATGGGACCAAGGACAGTCCCTGTGGCACAGCACTGCTAACCACCATCTCCTTAGAATGAGCTCCATTTACCTGTACCCTTTGTTGCCTCCCACTTAATCAATTTCCAACCCAATCAATCACTTTAGGATCCATCCTTAGTGTTCTCAATTTATGTATAAGTCACCTGTGCCGAACAGTGTCAAAGGCTTTACTGAATTCAAACCAAATTTATATGGGCATCTCTATCCAATTCCATTCTAGTGACATCCTCTGATTTAATATAAACAAACATTGTTGTAACTGTTGAACATTTTTTCATTATTAAATTAAAAATATATGTTATATCAAAGACTCTTGCATTTAAAACTCAAGAAGGGAGGAATCCCAAAGGTTTTTTTCTTTGTAATTCAGTTGTTGCTCATAATCTCCCCAGTAATTAATTTCTACTCTACCAATAACTCTCCATGTAAAATCGTCAAGTTGATCACCTCGGTATTCAGTTAAATTTGATGTTCATTTAATCTGCCTGATCCATATTTTACTGTATCTCACGTAGATTTGTTGACATATAATATGATTATAAATCACAAAGATTAAATCACACAATGCATGCCTGAGCTCTACATACATGCGCATCCGACAGATGTCTCTAACATTCTCCTTCCAAAATTTGTGCACATAATCTGCAATGGCCACATACAAAGCATCCCACTACTACAGGTATTTTGTGATTAACACTCAATGCTGATTGGGAGTATAGTTGTGTGCACTCATCTCCCTTATATGATGGTTCAATTATAAAAGTAAAGTTGGTAGAAATGCTTAGACGTTCTTAGAAAAATGTTTTTAAGAACTGATTTTTACTAAGGGTAGGGTGGACATTTTTGTTTTAAGATTGGTCATTCTCATGGATCAGTGGTGAATATATAGATAGAGAGAGAGAAGGTTTTAGACCTCTTTTTTAGTTCTATCTTTCAGCATAAGGAGACTTCTCTCTTTGCTAGCCTCATTGGCTACCAATTCCATGAAGAAACCCACTCTCTGCTCCTAACCTACCCACTTACCACCGCAATGCACTCAGTACTGTAAAGGGGTCCCATAGTTCATTTTGTCTGGATGCCATCTTTGAAATTAGATGTTCATTAACATGTAAGTTTTGTAGCCCAGTGGAATAATTTCCTTCACAGCAGTTCAAAAAGATTTAATTTGACAGAAAAATTTTTGAAATATGATACTATTCATTTTCTGCTAGAAAATGACTATGGTATATAAAAAGAGAGGAGGAGAGAATTGTAAGGACTGTAATGAGAAAGATAAAGAAAACAATTGCTAAAGGACAAAAAAAATCACGATAGCAGCGATGTCCTTTTGTGAACTGAGCCCTAGGTCTTTTAATTTTAAGATTTTTTTAACTAACCAGTTTAGTGGAGTCTCTGGGCTGGAAATGCTTCATGGGTTGCAGGTAACTGAGAGAATGGCCATTATGTCTTTCTACAGATAAAAATAATTGAATTATTTGAAATTATCATTTTGTGAAGTAGTCACTGTAAGCTCTGTCAAAGTATAGTAAGTGTCAAACCTGTAACTACAGGGTAGATCAAGAGAACCTTCCAGAAACTATTATCCTCCTTTTTACGACGAATGCATTCCATGAAAGACTTACACCATTGCAAGCCTCTGCTTTTATTTCTGCTTGACACCTGACTCCTGGCATGTTACTGGAAAACTAAAGCTCCACCATTAGCTGCTGCCAAGTGATGCCTTTAAATTTCTATTCTGTGAAGAGATGTACAATAAATGTGTCGCACAGAACTCTGGCCTTGTCTTACCGTAACTCTGAATCTTTTAACACATCTGAGCTTTTAACTTATTTTAGGAGTTTTATGACATTGAATAAATATCAGGAGATTACATTTCAAGACAACAAAAATTAGGAAGCATCTGGAATTTTCTCAACTTCTCTTGGCCCTATCCCTTAGGTTTACCCTCTAGACTCGCAGAAATCTTTCTGTTCTGGGGTAATTTTGGGACCTTGCCCCAGGTCTTGGCCCTTTTTTAGTTCAAACATTTGTTTTAATTAAAAAAAAATGTTAACACTCTTTAAAGCATTTTATATTTAAAATGCGACTTGACTAAACACACATCAATTATTTATTTATTTTTATTTTATTTAGACAGATTTGTATACCACCTTATCCTACAATCAAAGTAGTTACATGGCATCACAATTGAGGTTACATTTAACAAGTGGGTGTTTTACAACATATAACATGAGGGTATTTAACAACATTTAGACAGTACAATTGGAGGGTTACATTTACCATGAGGGTATCTTCATGAGTCTAGTTGGGCTGATTGGGTACTGAGTTGGCGGGGGTAGTTGCAATACTGCTCGGGTGGGGACTGTTATCTATCTGCTCATAGGTTTCTGAAAAGAGCAGGGTTTTAAGGTCCTAGTGGAAGTCTGTGATGTCTTCTAATGCCCTTAGGCTCGTTGGGAGGGAGTTCCATAGTGTGGATGCCAGTAGTGATGGTACTCTTCTTGAAGTATTTTGTTTAGTCTTGTGGTATCCTTCAGGTGTGCCAATCATGTCATGATTGTTCCTTCTTGGTCTATTAATGATATCCCTTGTTATGATTTCTTGTAGTACATCTGCTGAGAGATGGTGCATGATTTTGAAGATGATCAGGATTGTTTTAAATTTTGCTCTGGCCACCATTGGGAGCCAGTGTAGTTGTTGTAAGACGGGGGTGATGTGCTCAGAGTATCAGTAATGATGCGTGCTGTGGTGTTTTGCACCATTTGGAGTGGGTGTAAGGTCTGCTGTGGGAGACCTTGATATAACGAGTTTCCATAATCAAGCAGAGGTGTGATGAGTGCTTGGCACACTGTGTGGAAGTGGTATTGGCGGAGTAATTAGCATATACTCCATTTTTAACAAACATAGGGGGCCATTTACTTAAACGTGGTAAGCAGTTACTGAATGAATTTGTGCATGGTGACAGTTACCACATGGCCATGATAAGTCACAACACTGGCATGGAACATCCCATACGTAAATCACATGGTAAGGGCTAATGCAGAGGTTCCCAACTCCAGTCCTGGAGGGCCAAACACCATTCAGGTTTTCAGGCTGTCCCTAATGAATATGCATGAGATACATTTGAATGCAATGGGGGCAGTGCATGCAAATACATCTCATGCATATTTATTAGGGACAACCTGAAAACCTGACTGGTGTTTGGCCCTCCAGTACTGGAGTTGGGAACCTCTGGGCTAATGGTTAGCCCATTCTATCTGCAACTAGGTCCCATGTTATTCAATGGGACCTAGTTGCAGGTAGAACAGGTTAACTGTTAGTTCATCTTAGTAAACATATTCCTTAGGGCCATTGAAGTCAATGGGACCATGGCACCGATATCGCACAGAAGCTGCTACTGCCGATTAGTAAACATACCCCTTAGAGTTAGCACACAATAAGCTACCATGGTCACAGATACTGCAGGTGCACATAATGCCTCCTCAACAGCACAGGTGCATTTAATGCCTTCTCAAGAGGAGTCATTTAGCATGTTGCAGAGGACTCTGGGAAATGGGGATACAGCTTCGGGAATTTTCTTTCCACAAAACATAATAAAGAAAAGTTGTTCTTTGGTTCCAGACATTTCTTATAAGCCAAATTGTGACTTAATTATAAACCAGTTACTACAGATCATGAATTACTATGACGGAAAAGTGATAGAGAGAGACAGCAGATATGCAAGGATAGCTATTAGTGGTGCCTAGTGCAATGCAGATGTGAAGAGTGGTTTGGTGTGCTAGGGCATTTAGGGTGATAGCCTCTGTGTACTGGGATATATTCTACTCAACAAACTTTGGGCTTTGTCTGGATTTAGGAGGGCTTTGGGAATGTGTTTGTTTTGGGGGGGGGGGTTGGCTTAGGGAGGGCTGGGAGTGGGTAAAAATTTTATAAAGACTGTTTTTATGTAACTGTTTTTGTACACCATTTTGAATGAGCTTTTACTCAGTAAAGTGATATAAAGCTGTATAAATAAATAAATGCATATATTATGGATTTCTGATTAAAATAGCTATAACACCACTATCGTACTCAGATAAACTCAATTGCTTACTAACACAAATATGGCATAGATTTATATAACCTAAAGTAGTGTGTCAGTCAAAGAACACTTGGAGGGGCCACAGTCCTAGCACAAGAATACTCAATTTTTACCAATTTGTCATAGTTGGTGGCAGTCATAAATACCTCAGACTCCAAGGGGCGAGGCTTCCAGAAAAATCACTAACCTCATCCCAGAGGAAGTAGCCACAGGTGGAAGAATAAGATTCTAATTTTGGATAGCTCACAGTGAGCGGTGTTAAGATCCAGAACCAATGTGGTGTTATAGGTAAAAGTATGTCTTATAATTCCTGAACACTTAAATACTTTAATTCTTTTTATCAGGAAGGAAACACCTTAAGAGAATTTGGATTTGAAATGGTATATTAGTGTTTTATTTATTTTACAAGAAAACTTCATGTTTGAACTCACTGTGCATTAATATATAAGTGTTATACTTGTGTAAAGAATGTCATTGAACAACAGTTTGTGAACAAAACATTTTCTTCCATTCCAATTTACAGCAAACAAATATAAGTAAACATATTTTTGAATAGTAAATAGTATTGTAAATCCCAGAAGAGCACTAAAGACAATATTTTGCTTTCAGATAACCAGAATTCAGCAGGTACAATGCACTTCAAAAGCTTCTGAGCGTGTTAATAAAACACTGATATTTGAGCTCAGATGTCTGAGAGTTCAGGTACACTTCAAATAACCAAAAACTGTTGTAAATACTACTTCTCTCTTGCTGACTGCAGTCTGTCTTAATGTTGGGGCTCTGACAGCAGTTTCTCCCTCTGGTATGACTCCCTTCAATAATCCAACTGGTCACCAATCCAGTGCAGATCCAGTCTCAGAATCTACTGCCTAACTTCATGAAATCAATAAGAAAACCCCTAAATTCTGGGCCGCGGAGCCAGTGTGCACGCAGCCCCATGGTAACCGGGGGGGGCGGCAAGGACGCGATCCCCCTGGGCCGCGGCGTCGGCGGGATAATGGGGGGCGAGCCGGAGCTGTGCTAGGCGTCCCATTGGCTCCTGCGGACCGCCGGGAGGTGGAGGGAGCCAATGAGGTGGAAGGGAGGCGGGACCAGCCTCCGAGCAAGTGCGGGACGCGCCGTGGCTCCGGCCTTTTCCAGGTCGGAGCCAGATGCGTCGGGTGCCCGCCCGCCCACCCTAGCACGGGGGTGGGGCTGGGGTTGATGTCGTGGGTTGTTGCAGCTGGGGAGGGTGGCGGGATCCCGGAGGTTTCCGGGTTCCGGAGACGGAGGCAAGCTTGTGGGCGGGGGTGGGGGACCCCCGCCCGGACAACCCCTCAGGTTTTTGCTAGTAATATGGCGAAGCCGGATGAGGGAGGGCTAGGCTGTTTAGCCGGGACCTGGACTCAGTAGAAGCGGAAGCGGCATCACCTTGCTACTCACATGGCTGGTGAGGACTCGCGCGCTGATAAAAAGGGGGAGGGGTAATTTATTTATTTTTATTTATTTATTTAACAGGTTTTTTATACCGCCTTTTCCTTAAATCAAAGCGGTTACAAAGACATACAAAAGCTAAACATAGGCATGGGAAGTGAAAGGTAGGATACATAACATGGTGAACTATTACAAAAAACACAATTTATTTATTTAACAGTATTTCTAAACCGCCTTATCTTAATAATCAAGGTGGTATCACAGCAAGCAATCAGGTAAAGTGTGTGTGTTGTACATGCAGTGAGGATAAAACTTAGTTGTGTGAGGGATGTGTTGGGTGCTTGATTTGTTTGAGCTATATACAGGGTGGGCTATTTACAGTGGTGCTAGAATCATATTTTATATATATTCAGTTGTTTGGGAGGATTGGAGTGCTGTTATCCATTCTCTTAGGTTATGTGATGTGACCATAGTGCTCTATGAACAGCATGGTTTTCAGTTGTTTTCTGAAGTCTTTGAGGTCTGGAGTTGCCCTTAGATCGTCCAGTAGATTGTTCCATATTGTTGGAGCAGCCATGGAGAGAGCTCTGTCTGTTGTGTCCTTGCGTGTGTGCTTGTACTCATTTGGGGTGCTGACTCGGTTGCGTGTTTGACTTCTTCTGGGACGTGCGCTGGTTTCCGGTTGTATGAGCAGGTGGAGGCTGTTGGCTGATGTGTGTTCTTTTATCTTAAATAGGTTTATGATAGTCTTGTACCTGATGCGAGCAATGATTGGGAGCCAGTGTAAGTCCTTTAGTGTAGGTGTGATGTGCTCCTGCCTTGCGGCTCCGGATATGATTCGAGCTGCAGTGTTTTGTGCCAGCTGTAGTGGTTTGAGAGCTTGTTTTGGTAGTCCGAGGTATATCGGATTGCAGAAGTCCAGTATTGGGGTTATCAGTGCTTGACAGACTGTACGGAAGTGTTCTGGAGCGAGGAGTGGTTTCAGTCTCCTGATGATTCGCATCCTGTAATATGCTTTTTGGATTGTTTTGTCTATGTGTGGTTTGAGGTTGAGTTTACTGTCCAGAGTAACCCCAAGGTATCTCACCTCCGATCTTATCGGTATCGTGGTGCTTTGTATCTTTATGTTTGGTGGGTGTGTGAAGCTTTGGTTTCGAGTGATGATTAAAGCTTCAGTCTTGTTGTAGTTTATAGCTAGATTGTTGTTTTGGCACCACTTCGCCATTTGGGTAAGGCAGTCTGCTATCTTAGAGAAGTCCAGGTTTTCGATTGATATCGGGGAGTATACCATTATATCGTCTGCGTATATTGTGTATTGGATGTTGTTCTCTTTCATAATGTTGCATATTGGTTGGATGTAGATGTTAAAAAGGAGTGCTGAGAGTGCGGATCCTTGTGGTACTCCTTGTTGGACGTTTATGGGCCGGGAGGTGTCCTGTCCCACCTTGACCTGTAGCTGTCTTTCTGTTAGGTACGAGTGGAACCATTTTAGAGTGGTACCGTGTATACCAGTGTTCTTCAGTCTCTCCAGGAGTATATTGTGATCAACTGTGTCGAACGCTGAGGAGATGTCGATGAAGATCATTATAATTCCATTCCTGATGTCGTCAATTATTCTTATGATGCTGTCGAAGAGGTAGATCAGGAGAGTTTCGACTCCATGGTTGGGACGAAATCCGTGTTGGTTGTCGTCGAGAGTTCCGTGTTCGTCAATGTGTTCCTGAAGTTGTAGTTGAACCGTCTTTTCGATTATTTTTGCGAGGAAGGGAATGCTGGAGATTGGTCGGTATGCTGCTGGGTCCTTTTTGTCGAGAGAAGTTTTCTTTGTGATTGGTCTTACTGAGGCAAGCTTTAATTGCTGTGGCATGAGTCCTTGAGTGAGTGAGTTGTGTACCATTTTATGAATGTTTGGTATGAGGCTTGCTTTGGTGGCTTTGACCCATGACACTGGGCAAGGGTCTGTAGGAGCAGTGCTTGTGTTGATTGTGGAGATGATGTCTGATATCTGCTCTTTTGAGGGTGAGTGGAATGTGCCCCAGGTTTTGGGGTGGACGTTCATTCTGTTGGTTCTACTGGGTGTTGAGCGCTCTGTGGAGTGAAATTTGTCTTTGATGTGGTCGGCGAATATCTGTGGATCCACTTGTATTTCTCTTTCTGCTGCTTGCTCTTTTGTCAGGGTTTTTACTATTTCGAAAAGTTCTCTGGGTTTGTTGATGGAAGAATTTATCAGGTTTGTGTGGAATTCTCTCTTTGATTGGTTGATGTGTTCATTGTATTGTTTTTGCTTTGTTAGGTAAAGATGTTGGTCGGAAGTAGTTTTGTTTTTTCTCCATCTCCGTTCAATTTTCCTGAGCTCCCTCTTTTCCTGTCGTATTTTTGCTGAGTACCATGGTTTGTTTTGCCTCTTGTTGTGGTGTTGTTTCTTGGTCCTGTCAACGGATGGTTTGGCGGCGTTAGCTAGGACATTGTTCCAGTTGGAAACTTGTTCCTCCAGGTCCTCTGAGTCAATGTTCAAGTGTTGTATTGTGTCCTGGATGAATTCGTCCTTGTCAAAGGACTTGAATCGTCTTTGTGTGTGTGGGAAGTTCGCTCTTTCGCTTGTCCAGTCTTCTTGTGATTGCAGATTTGTCTCGATTAAGTAATGGTCAGACCATGGTACTGGGGTGATGGTGGGTGTAGAGATTAGGTCTCTTGAAGTTAGGTAGTTTGATGCGAAGATGAGGTCTGGGGATGATCCTAGTCTGTGTGTTGGTGCATTGACTATCTGTGTGAATTGAAGTGATGACATTGCCTGAAGGAAGGCCTCTGCATCTTTTGTATTGGCGGACTTGAGGTTGAAGTCTCCGATTAGTAGTGCTGGTTTGTTGTTTGACGTTATGGCACAGGCTTCTTCGAGTATGAAGGCTAGTTCGTCGGGTGGAGCACGGGGTGCTCTGTAGGTTAGGCAGATTGCAATATTCTTGTTCTTGATGCTAATTGTGTTACACTGCTTTGTATCTGTGAGATTCAGTGTCTTGAACTTGAGTTCTGTTTTTGCTATTATTAGGACTCCTCCTCCACGCTTGTGGATGCATGGGCAGTTGTATGCTGAGTAGTTGTTCGGTACTAGTTGGTTGAGTAGTACACTGTCGGTAGGGTTGAGCCATGTCTCTGTGATGCATATTATGTCTGGCTGTCGCTCTTCAATGTGGTCTACCAGAGTGTGTATCTTGTTGCAGATGGATCTGGCGTTTATGAGCTCAATTGATGTTTTCTTTGTGGAAGAGGTTGTTGCGACGTGTGCTTCCTTAGGGCCGGTGTTGGGGTTTGATTTGTGTCTGTTTTGTCTCTTTGTTTGGGAGGTTGCGAGTGTCTCTTTGTGTGTGTGTTGTGGACCGAGATATGGCAGTGCAGTTGGTGGGTACCATGGTGTGTTTGTTTGGGGGTAGTGGGGGTGTGTAGTTGGTGGGAGGAGTTGTGTGACTAGTAGGTATAGTGGGAGGAAGTATGTGGTGTGCATGTTGATAGCTTGTGATGTTCTGATAGGGCGACGCCTGTGTCCTTAGGTTTTCGTCTGTTGTTTGCTTTTTTGAGGAGAGCTGTACTTGTTGCAGGGGCTTGTCCTGGGGATGTGAAGTTGTATCTGTTGCGGTGCGGGAGCCTGTCCCGTGGAGGGAGCCTGTCCCTTGGATGTGAAGCTGTATCTGTTGCGGTGCGGGAGCCTGTCCCGTGGAGGGAGCCTGTCCCGTGGATGTGGAGCTGGATCTGTGGCGGACGCCTTGGTGCGGGAGCCTGTCCCGTGGAGGGAGCCTGTCCCGTGTGTGTGGAGCTGGATCTGTGTTGGTCGCCTTGGTGCGGGGGCCTGTCCCGTGGATGTGGAGCTGGGTCTGTCGCGGTGCGGGAGCCTGTCCCGTGGATAATGTTATTGTGTTGAATTGTTATTTGTTTATTGTTAAAGGTTAATAAAGCTGCGACCAGTTTTAGCCCAAAAAGAATTGTGTAATGGTTTTATTGAAGGGAGTGTGGTGGTGCACGGGATAAGTGGGGAGTTGTGGGGATAGGCGACGCGTCCGCCTTACCCGGTTACTAGCTATGTTCAGGAGCCACACATTAGGTTGTTTTTACTTTTGAAACTGACTCCAACTGAGCCAGGAAATCCAGCTCTGAAAATCATAGGTGGAATAATTCCCTAAGGTCTATCTATATAAAACATAAAGATTATTAGTATATCCCTAGCTAAACCCTCCCCCACAGGTATACACACAGTCACACACTCAAACACTGGTCTTCCAAGATCACTACTAGTTCAACGACAGTCACCAAAAATTCAATTTTCTCTGAGCTTGGTCAGGACTGGATTCTTTTCACAAGAAAGACAAAGGTTTAAGGAGAAATTCTTTGAAATGGACCATTCCTTTATGAAACGGGAAATACTTCCAAAATACATCCATAAGCTAATGCTGAATACACAGTTATCTTTACCAGTAGAAATTTGCTTTTGGGAAACACTGGACAATTCAACAGATACACATTCACCAACAGTGGCCTGAAACTAGTAGGCTTCTTGGCTTTTTCTAAAATTCAGCAGGAGTTTTAACTTCTAGTAAGTTCAGCCAATGCACCTCTCCCCCCCCCCACCCCAAAAAAAAAAAAAAAGAGACAAAAGAGCTTTATAGCCAAGCTTTTCTGAACAAACAGCAAAGCTCAGATTTCCAGCCTTTAAAACAATCCAGGAATTGCCAGTCTTAATGGCAGCTCTGATCATTACATATCACCACCTTTGGACAATTCTTTTTTTGTGAAGCACAGCTTTCAATCTGCCAAACACTTTACAGATATCCAATAAAACAACCCAAAAGACACATTCACAACAGTTTCACTCTGATCAACTACAAACACTCAAATACTTTTGTAAATTGGGGCCTCCATTGGGTGTTACCTTACTTTACCTTGATGTTATAAGAATTTCACAGTAGGTTGAGTTCCTTCAGGTAAGCCACTAATGGAAATTCACAGCTTACTGGGGAAAAATATATATATTATTTATTTATTTTCTACAATGCTCTCTATAGTTTTATCAAACTCAGATTTCAAATATGGATTTACCGAGAGATGGGAACTCTCCCACAAGAAATCATGTAAGTATGTTTTCATATTGTCCTGCTAGATCAGTCCAGATAAATGGGTTGTGTTCCCCTACCAGCAGCTTGGTGGAGACAAAGAATCAATGGAAAGCCCATGTTTCAATGACATCACCCCCATGCCTCTATCAGCCTCAGCCACCAGAGGTCTCATCAGTATTTCTTTGTCTCCAGCAGATGGTAAATGGATTTTCTACATTCTGCATGCCTTCCAGGCCACTGTGATCTTGGCGTGTGCTGTTGTGATACTTATCTTAGCTCTCCATGTCTTTTTCCAGGAAATGTTGTTTGGACTGTGACAAGCAAAATACCTCATCTCGGCTTCTGGAATCTGCTCTTCTTGCATGGCAGCTTCTGAGTTATTCCTGGAGAGCTTGCCCCCTCTCTTTATGGTGGGGGATGCGGTTAGTCCTGTGGTTAGGATAGGAGGTGGCAGATAGCCTGTGAGCAAGGATAACCAGCCAGCCAGAGGTTCCAGCTATGTCCCCTGCTGTAGAGGGGTCATTTCCTCAAGAATAGTGTCTGTAGTCTGGATTTTCCTCCCCAGAATTATTTTCTTTTTTACAACAGGCCTGGTCATTCTAGCTTGGAAATTCAGACCCTGCAGCCTCTTGGTTTGCACAAGCACAGTCTCGTGAGGGGCAGGCAGAAGCACTTTGCAATTGTCTATGCGGTGGTCTGAATTGCCTATGTCTAAGCATCCCTGGCAAATGGTGTCCCCTTGGAGATGAGGATCAGCTGGGCTCTGTCCAAGATTTGGATGTGGCTTGGACTCAGATGTCTGATGTGAATGAAGAGGTACTCTCACTTTCAGAGGATTGTGAGAAGGCTGATGTTATCCATTTGTTCTAGGAGGAGGAACTGGAGGAGTTGATTCCCAGGGTCTTATCCACTTTGAGCTTGGTGGATGCTCCAGACACGGAGCAGGAACTGAAGTTGCATCCACTCCTGTAAGGGGTGCGGAAATTCACTACTTCTTTCCTTTCCTGGAGGTGCTCAAGGGCCTGTTCCAGTCAGAGTGGGATTCCACTGAGTCACTGCCTAAAGGGCCAAGGGGTTGATTCTGACCCATGTTTAGCGGGGATGTACATCCATGGTGGACATATATGCCCCACTAAAAATCCGGGTCCAATTCCCACTAAAGAGCTCCCCCCATGTACAGCAGAGATATGCGGGGAGCTCTGTATGGGGAAGGTGGGGGCAGGCCGGAGGAGGAGTGAGGGCAGGCCGAAGGCATCACCCTTACCCCAAACTTGTCTGGGCATGCCCAGAGCTGTGTCCTACCTGGATCCAGCAAAAAGAAAAATTAACTTCAGGTTACACCAGAAATGTTCCAAAATGTGGTTTCCAAGCAGTCATCTTGCAGATTCCTCACCTTCTTCCTCCTTGTGATTGACATTTCTTTCTTTCTCGTCTTTATTGCAGCTTCTCCTACACTTTGATGTTATCCTTCTTATCTGATTATGTCCCCTTCTGTTGATGGTATCTTTTCTGTTACTTTCATGATACATGTCTATATTTGCTGAGAGCACAGGCCTAATAGATTTCAGGCTCTGTCCAAAGTGATATATTTGTGGGAGGGGATTCTCATTCAATGTGCTTATTCAACATTATGTCATTCTTTAGCTTCTCTGTGTTTCTTGGCAATTTTCAGAGTATCTTCAGTCATCCATTTTGGCCATTTTTGCTTTTCACCTTTTGTAGAGACTTTTCACTTTCTTCCAACAAAACCTTCTTGATGTCTTCCCCTAACTCTTCTGGAGCTCTGTCATTTTTATCTAAAGCAGCAAATCAATTTTGGAGGCAGTCTAAATTCTAGTGGTATATTCTCAAGGTCATAAATTTGCTACATTCCTGAGTGGCTTACTCTTTTTCAACTTTAGCTTTTTTGCATACTAGTAGTTGGTGATCTGTACCTCAGTCAACTCCAGGTTTTGTATTTGTTGATGTTACAGAGCTTTTCCATTGTTGACTTCCACAGATGTAGTCAATTTGATTTTTGTACAATCCATTGGCAGAAGTCCATGTATACAGTTGCATTGCTGGAAGAATGTGTTTGAGATGAAAAGATCATTGGTCTTGCAGAATTCTATCAGTCTTTCTCCAACTTCATTTCTGTTGCCAAGTCCATATTTTCCAACCACTTGCCTTCTTTGTTGCCAACTTTTGCATTCCAGTCATCCATAACTATCAGGATATCCTGTTTGCGTGTTCTGTCAATTTCAGCTTGTACTTGTTCATAGAACTCATCAACTTCATCCTCTTCTTCAGCTGTTGTTGGGGCATATACATAAATTATAGTTGTGTTGATAGGCATTTCTTGTAGACAAATATAAATTAAGCATTCACTGATTGCATTGTATTTGCAAAGCCTATGTGGCAACTAGTGGGGGTGTTGCTCAGTGTTTGCTGTGTAGTTACTGCCCAGGCCAGACACTTACCACACATAAGGGGTAGGTTTATAAGGAGCTACCTAAAGATATGCACTACTTATATACCTAAATCACAGTATTTTAGTGATTTACACATGTAAAAGGCATTTGCATGTATAAATGAGGTGGTCACTATTCCTGAAAGTATTTATGTCAGGCTGATACTTTCCCTGTGAGCATGCGCAATGGCAGAGCTTGAGTCAAGCATAGGCAGATCACATAAGTATATGTATAAATTATACAATACTATAATTTACACATATTCTGCATGAATCCAGGCAAGGGCTTTTACACTAGCCCAGTCTAATTGATCCTTCTGTTGATTAACACAATGCTAATATTCTATAAAGAAAGGTGTGCACCTAATTTTCCTTATAAAATAGACCTGGCATAGGTGCTTGAAAATGTGTATTAACTAGGCAGGACTTTATAAAATGATCCTTCATATAGATCAGCAGATAGTGAGATAACAGATGTATTTACTGTGCCACGACCCTATGTCCTAAATTACCCTGACCCCCCATTCAGCACCACAACCCCTCCCCCCACTACTCTTCACTCAACACCCTGATCAAGATATCCACCTCATCAATCTACATTTCCAGTTTGTCAATAAACATTCCCAGCTCTCTGTCTCCCTGATTTCCCAAAGATGATTTCCTGCCGACTCCATCAACATATACTCCCCTCATGAGGATCACGTCCATCAGTATCCAGATCTACCGATAGCCCCCATCAGCATTTCTTCCTACTCACATTACCATCAAGCCCCCTCATCACTTGTTGGGGATTTTCCTGATAGTATAGTGGCAGAGCAGGGGGTATTCCCCTGACACTCAAGCCCTGCTGCTGACTGCAGAGTGAAGGAGTGGAGGAGTGGCCTAGTGGTTGGGGCAAGGTACTTCAGGCCAGAAGGTCAGGAGTTCAAATCCCACTAGAGTACAGCAACCTTGGGCTAGAAGGACTGGGGTTTCTAGTCCCACAGGTGCTCCTTGTGGTCTTGGGCAAGCCACTTAACCTTCCATAGCCCATGTTCCCAGTAAAATAGTTTTCTCCAAGTTATAATACCCTGTTCAATGTAGTTTCAGTTTGTTCAATGTAAACCGCACTGATGCAGAATAGCGTTGTATATAAGAGAATGTAAATAAATAAATAGTTTCACAGTAATACCACTAACCAGGGCAAAAGCAGGTTCCTCACTCTTTTTATATGTGATACAGAACCTTCACCTTTCAACTTTGCTTTGGAGTGTGGGCTGATTCTCCTGATTTTGGGGGCCTCTGCGGATAGGTTAAATGAGGATTACTGTGAATTTTCCTCAACAAATCTCAGAAGAAGCCATCAAACTCAAATCAAGCAATATGTTGCCATGAGTTTTTATTTATCCACTGGAATTTCCACAGGGTGATAATAAGGGCCATTGGTGATGGGTACACAACTGAACCATAGTGCTGTCATAGCTACAGACTAGCATTGCAAGACTGACATTTCTCAGTTCTGACATTTTATTCTGAGGCCCCTGTTATCAGTGAAAAGAGCAATGTGATGTGTTTGAGAAAGAAAACTTCTAGTATTATGCATGGTGTTATAAGATATTATAGTTCAGCTACATATATTGCGTATTTAATTTCCTTATCCATTCACAGTTCAATCACTGTTCAAATTAATAGCATGCACAAACAACTAGGCTTATTCATCTTTAATTGTTTTAAATTAACCTGTGTGTTGGTACATACTGACACTTTTTAAAAATATGATTAAGAAAAATTCAGTGTATTCTAGACGTCCGTAAGTATGAATTCATTCCAGAGCTAATTGATGCTCTTTTCTTTAACCCTATTTTGCCTCTTTGCATTATATTTTTGTCCAAAGGGATCTAGAGGATTAGGCATCTTGTTAGAAGATACATTATCCATGAACAGATTATTACAGTAACTAAGAAAACATTTTGCCAGCTGAGATTACTTCCTCAATTCCCTCATATTTTACAACCAAAGGATAGTCAATGGAGAAACTAGATAATTAAAAGATTTGAGACACAGGCCGACTCAGCTGGAGGGAAGCATTTGTAGCCTGCTGTGTATGATCACAACCTCATAAGCACAACTGGACAAAATGAGAAACAAAGGGGTATGTTTACTAAACCATCTTAACGTTGCAGTGGTGGTATTATCACGTGATAAGTGACGTTATCGCACGATAACGTGGCGGCGTTAAGGCACACTAACGCTGTGAAATCCGGGTCTGAAGGGTGGAGTAAGGCTTCCCAGAGGGTGGAGAAAAGGGGTCAATGGGCGGAGAGTGGGCAGGGAGAGGCTCCAGGCACACTAATGCTGTGAAATCCGGGTCTCAACACTAACGCCAGTGAAACCCTCGCGTTAGGCACATTTGCAGGAATGAGAAACCATTTCAGTCAGCAATGTGCAGGAAAGGCAGGGAAACCCAGAAAAGTGAAAGTTGTGATACATGTGCAGGAACCAAAAAGGCAAATAAACATATAAAATGACCAGAAGCACATTTAAATCCCAATAACCAAGCTGGCCAATAGTGATATTAATGATAAACATAAAGCAACACTACTGACAAAGCGTAAAAATTAAGATTTCATGTTTGGAAGGGTCTATGCTCCGTCCCCCTACAAAGTGAATGATCCCACATTGAAATAGCGCTGATCAGAATTTCTGTCATTTAGATTGGGCAGATTTGTTATGCGTGCACATGTGCAGCAACAGCAGAGTGGGCACGTAGGAAAGGGCAACTGTACTGATGCTGTAAATGGGATCAGGGGGCTGCAGGTGGCACATGCTGTGGTCCAGCTGGGGCACAGTGCAGACTAGGCAGATGCCTAGGTGGCACATAGGAATGCCGAAAGTGTAAAGCAGCAAGACAGCAACTGACGAGGGTCCAACATGGGCACGAGTGTTTGTCCCACAGTGTCACAGGGGATATTACGCAGCAGGTACCACCAAGGGCACATAACATTGGCAGGCGGTGCCGGGGGAAAGCGCTCATGTCCATGTAGGCACCCCTACCCGAGAACCCACATCATAGGCAGCTGCCTACCGGCACACTGGATGGCCTGGGACTGTGCACCACCAGCACCACCGGCATAATGGCATGGCAGCATGGTGGCCGAGGGGTGCTGGTGGCAGAGGGAGCAGTGGCATCTGCCCACAGCAGACCATGGCCTAGCCTGTTTAGGTGGGTGCCGTGCACTGCAACAGACAGGGTCTGTCTGACAAACAGTCATGGTATCCCCAGGGAATGATCTGCCCGTTGCGGCACTGGGGTGAGGCTTTTTTGGCTGGCAGTGCAAATTGTTGGGATGTGTCTGACTGTTACAAGGGATTGCCTCAGACTGTCTGTTAACTGAGCCCACTGGGGGACCAGACTCATGACCACTGTATCAGCAGTCAATGTATTAACCATTGTGCTACACCTCTGTTGCTGTGTTTGCAGGTCAGCGCGCCTAATTAAGGCTAACACACGTTAACGTGCCACGGCTACCTCTATCGTGCGATAACTGACTTTATCGCGTGATAACCCGAAATGCTACCTTAAGACCGGAACGCCCACTACCTTATATGGCATTCGTCACAGTAAGACTCAACTAACGCCGGTAACATTAAGACGGTTTAGTAAACATACCCCAAAGTCATCTTGGTAGCAGCCCCAGAATTGTGGAATACTACCTCATGGGATCTTAAGCCAGAAACTCAGACCTTTAGAAAAAACTATAAAATTGTGCCTTTTAGGCAGGCTTTTGAGATTCTAAGATGATGTCTTATTGATGAAGTAGAATGATGCTATTGATATATAATTTATTTTAATGTTTTAGTATTATCGTGTATAGTATTTTGTTGTACATTACTTTACTGTTTAAAGTTAGCATATAACTTTAATAACATTTAAAAAAACAAACTATAGTACTTTGGCCCCAGATTTTTTTCTTTTTTACATTTTTATAAAGCTTTTTATTAAGCTAGCCATTTACCTAAAGGGATGCTCACAACTCATTACTTGGTGCTCTGTTCTCACTCAGAACTGATCATTCAGAATATATGATATAAAATTCCATGGAACACTTTTGCTGCCTGTTCCTAATGCTGTGGGGGATTATGAAAAGGAAAAGAAGAAAGGAAATGTAGAAAAGTGAAGAGCTGGCATTATACAGCACTTCATATGTGTCTTACAGAGAGCATGCATAAGAGCCATTCTAGATAATTCTTTACTATGGTATTGTTTTTTTTGGAGTGGCAGAAGCTCTTACTTGATCCTTGATATTGTTATTAATGCATGCTTAGCACATGCTACAGTGTTAATCCAACTCTTTGAGCCAGATAACACTGAAGTGTCTTTTTCCAGCAATGTCTGTTTTTTTAAAAGAACACTATCTATCTTTTCACCACCTTTTGAGTGACTTTGTTTTCAAGATAGCCTGGTCTGCATTACTGACTTCAGGAAAACTGTAAGGGGATGTGAGGGAAGGAAGTTTTGAGCATGTATTCAAGAGAGAAAGTGTGATTATTGTAGAAATCGGGGTGTGTACGAGCAGATATGTGAAATCAGTAGGTAGAAAATAATATGCAAGAGGGTAGGGACAGCGGAACATTGTTTTAGTTGGAGGGGCCAAATAAACCAATGTTTAGCTCTGCCCCCAAGTTCTCTAGTTACTGATGCTGTGTTTGGTATAATATTGGTGGGACTATGGCCTTTGTGGCTCACCCCATTCCAGTGCATATGCAATGGCGTGAACAGGAATGAATGCGAAGGCAAGGAGTTTTCATATTTCTTTTCTTCCCATTCCATTTTTGGCTGCCTTCTCCCCATCCCCTGACTTCCATATCCTCAGTTCCAAACTCCTTTTCCTTTATTCCCTCTTCAGCAATCCATTCTACTTTTCCTATTGTCATAGCTTTGGTCCTTCATCTTTTAAATTAGACGACTCAGTCTTGCAGGCACACAGTTCTCTCTATATACATACAATCCACCAGAATGTCCACGTTGGCCTGTCCTGATACTGTATTTCTAAGGTGTTCAACAGGATAGAATGGTTAAATGTGACAAAAATAGGTAAATTGAGAATTGTAGAAAAGTAATGAAGACATAATTAGTAGATGGTTGAATAAGTGGATAAGAATGGTTTCTAGGTCATAGGAGGGTAAACTACAGGCTGAAAATCACATAGAGAAGAAGTAGAAATAAGTTAGTTCAAAAAATGATTGTGAATAGCACAGCCTAAGAAAAAGATTGACTGAAAGTTTCTCAAGATAGTAGCAGATTTAAAATATTGAGGAAAGGAACTAGAGATGAACAAACAGTTAAAGATTGTATGGATATCAGGAAAAGAACGTCCATAGCTAACAAAGAAGATAGGAATAGGACACAATCAGATGGTTGTCTCATGGATTAGAGGTATGATATGAATCAGACAGTCTGTAACAGAGATTAACAGAGAAGTCGGAAAGGGAGAGGCTGGGGGGACAGATAATACAGGGAATTTAAAGGTGAAGAGATGAAATGATAGAGCAAGTCAAAGAGATTTCATTCTAGAAACAAATCACACCAAAAGGTTAGGAGAGAAGGTAGGCATCTTGGTGCTGAAGCGAGACAATAAATATAATTGAAGATTGAGAAAAAAATTGGAATTTCTGGCAAACGTAGATATGAGGGCAGCATCGTATTGTGATTTAGCTGCAGTCTGTGCAAAGGAGTAGAAATGAGAAAGAAAGAGAGAGATAATAAAATGAAGAACGAGCAGCTTGACTGTGAATTGTATATCAATGCCATTCAGTTCAATTAATTCATGATATTGTACACATAAGAAGCGTGGTGAACTGAGGATGCGGAGGGGACAACGTTGGTTTAGGATGGATGATCCCTGTTCCGTGTATAATGTTAGAGTTAGATGTAAACTGCTCTGATAACCATGAAAAGCGGCATAAAAGAAATGTTAAATAAATAAATAAAAAAAATGATGGGGCCAAGAAAATCATAGGAACACAGAAACAGAGAAAATGAAGATAAAGACCATCTAGTCTGCCCATCCATACTAACTTAAACTCTGCAATCCCCTCTTTCCCTCATAGATCCTCTGTCCTTGTCTCATGCCTTCTGAATTCAGATCCAGTTCACACCAGGGATGTGCATTCATTTTGGATGACACAGGAAATGCACTTCATGTCCTTTTATTAGCTCAATCTTTTTATTGAGATATGAAATCAAATATCACACAATAAGTAAACATATGTCAAATCCATCTACAGAAAACAAACAAACAATAATAATATATATCTAAGAAGACTACAATAAGGGAAAACAAACTAAAATTAAACTCAGCTAAAATGCCAACTGTTATTATACTTCTTCCATGACATCACTGCAAGACTCAGCCTTTTTCTGACCTATAAGCAGTTTCAAATGATCAGGCTAAAAAAGTATGTCTTAATTTGAGGCATGTCTTATTTTACATTTACAAGGTTAATTTAAGGTGAAGGTAGTACCCATTGCAAACACCTGAAATTTCAAAGCCAAAAAATTATGTCTATGGTACTGCATTTCATATGTTACATCCAGAGCCATTCTCATAAGATGACCTAAGAATTTTTTATCCCCTGAAGGAAAAAGTATTAAAAAAAAAGTCAATTGCATTCAGCTTCCAAAATCATCATTACAAGAAGTATAGCTATATCAGTCACCTCTGATAAATCAGCCAAAGATATATAGGAGCTAGAAACTGCATGTTGAGTATCGCAATGCATGTTAGAACTAGCAATGTATTTATTTATTTATTTAAAGCTTTTCTATGCCGTGCTCTTTAAAATCAGTGCGGTTTACAAGTAACATTTATTTGTAACAAAGCAGGAAGTAACCTGCTTTGTATTTGCATTGAACGGGTATTGCAACTTGGATTTAGAACAGGGGTAACTATATACAAGCTGAGCAATGTGTCACTGCGCTATTGTAGTGACATGACGTGCTCTAAAACTATGTACAGGGTTGTCAGTTATTTACAATTTAGATAGTTGGACTGATGAGTGTGGTTGCCTCAACATGATTAGTGTGTGCTGGTGGTGTTGTCAAGGTGTGTGGGGTATGGTGGGTGGAGTTGTATCATTGGGGTGTGAGTAATGTAGAAGAGAAAGATGGTGTTTTAATGCCTTCCTGAATTCGGTAAGGTCGGTGATCACTCGGATAGTGGTTGGGAGGCCATTCCAGCAAGTTGGTGTGTAGAATGCAAAGGCTCTGTTCTTTGTTGCCTGAGAGCATTTTGTTATTTCATTGGGGATTACTAGTGTGTTGGTAGAGAAAGTCCTCTTAGATCTGTTTGGAGGAGTGGGGTGGAGAAGGTCCGTTAGGGAGGTGGAGGATATTTTGTTGATGGCTTTGAAGGTCAGCAGTACTACTTTGTAGGTGAGCAGGCAGTTGATCTGCAGCCAGTGTAGCTCTTTTAAGATTGGGGTTATGTGGTCTCTTCTGGAGGCCCCGTATAGGAAGCGGGCAGCAGCGTTCATTGCTAGCTGTAGTGGGTTCAGTGTGTTCTTGGGGAGTCCGTGCAGGATAGCATTGGCGTAGTCGAAGTGGGGGGTTACAAGTGCTTGGAAAATTGTTCAGATGTCATCTGGCTGCAGTAAGGGTCAGAGATGCTGAATTGTTTGCATCTTATGGTAGATTGTCTTGATGGTGTTGCTCATGTGCACTTTCATGTCGAGGTACAGGTCTAGCATGATGCCCAGGTAGCGGATGGTGGGTCTGCTTGGGAGCTCGGCGTCTCTCACCTTTATTGATGCTGGAGGGGAAAAGGATTTGTTTCTTGTGATGAACAGTACATCTGTCTTGTTGAAATTGATCCTGAGACTCTGTGAGTGGAGCCAGTCTGTGACAAAGCAACTCACTAATGTCGGGAAGTCAGGTTGGTCGATGGCGAATGGGGTGAAGAGCAGTACATCTTCTGCATATATCAGGCAGGAGATATTGAAGGAGTGGATGATTGCACATATGGGCTGCATATATATATTGAACAGGAGGGCAGAGAGTGAGGAGCCTTGGGGAACACCTTGTCTTTGTTGAAAAGACTCGGAGGTCTTGGAGCCCATTCGTACCTGCTGCCATCTGTCTGTTAGGTGTGACTTGCACCAGCTCCAGGCTGAGCCGTGGATTCCCTTCTCATGGAAACGTGTCAGGAGCAGATCATGGTTAACGGAGTCGAACGCAGAGGCGATGCCCAAGAAGATAAGTGCGTAACCACGTCTGATGTTGTCGATCCCTGTGATTAAGGTATTGATTAGCGTAGTGAGTAGCATCTTGATGCCATGAGATTCTCTGAAGCTATGCTGGCATGGGTCAAGAGGGGCAGTGGTCTCGATGTGATGCTGGATTTGACATTGGATGACCTTCTCGATTATCTTGGCTAGCCGGGGGATGCTTGAGATTGGTCGATAGGATTCCACCTTCTGGGGGTTCAATTTGTTGTTTTTTAGAAGGAGCCAGATAGACGTCTGCTTGAGGCTTGTTATGAAGGTTCTGGTTGAGAAGGACAGGTCCATGATCTTGGCTAGGATTGGGATAAATTCCACGCACAGTGATCTCATCCAGAATGCTAGGCAGGGATCGTTTGGAGCTGTGGTGGTGTTGATGGCCGCGATGATATCCTATATGCATCTCTCAGATGGTGGTGTGAGTGAGGTGAGCGCCATTAGTCGGTGTGGGTTGTGACTAGGTATGGGCTTCATGGCGGCATTGGCATTGCTGGTTTTGGATTGTAAGTAGTCTGCAAATTCCTGAGGGTGTAGTAGACTTGGTTCGGGGGGGGGGGGGGCAAAGGTCCTTTCATCAGGGTCTTCACTATGTTGAAGAGGTCCTGAGGTTTGTTTAGAGAGCGTCGCAGGAGTTCATCGTGGTGTTCTTTCATTTTCTCTGAGATTGTTTCTCAGTGTATTTTTAAATGGGAGGTGTAGGCTGCCTGGTCAAGTGGTGTAGGCTGCCTGGTCTTCTTTCTAGCTTCCTGAGGAACATAAGAACATAAGATATGCCATACTGGGTCAGACCAAGGCCCATCAAGCCCAGTATCCTGTTTCCAACAGTGGCCAATCTAGGTCATACGTACCTAGCAGTTTCCCCAAAAGACACAGGTTCCACAATGCTTGTACTGGGTCAAGCATTGATATCCTGGGTCCTGTCTTAATAATGGTATATGGATCTTTCCTCCAGGAACTTATCCAAACCTTTTTTAAACCCAGCTACACTAACAGCCTTTACTACATCCTCCGGTAACAAATTCCAGAGTTTGATTACACGAAAAATATTTTCTTTTATTAGTCTTAAGTAGTTTACCCTGTGGCCTAGTGGTTGGGGCAAGGTACTTCAGGCCGGAAGGTCGGGGGTTCAAATCCCACTAGAGGACAGCAACCATGGGCCAGAAGGACTGGGGTTTCTAGTCCCACAGGTGCTCCTTGTGGTCTTGGGCAAGCCACTTAACCCTCCATAGCCCATGTTCCCTGTAAAATAGTTATCTCCAAGTTATAATGCCCTGTTCAATGTAATTTCAGTTTGTTCAATGTAAACCGCACTGATGCAGAATAGCGCGGTATATAAGAGAATGTAAATAAAATAAAATAAAATAAATAAATAAAATAACGTAAACAATCGATCTACGTTTACCCGTTCCACTCCGTTCATTAATTTATAGACTTCTATCATATCTCCCCTCAGCCGTCTCTTTTCCAGGTAAAAGAGCCCTAACCTTTTTAGCCTTTCTTCATAGGAGTATCCTTCCATCCCCTTTACAATTTTGGTGGCTCTTCTCTGAACCTTTTCTAATAACACTATATCCTTTTTAAGATATGGCAAACAGAATTGCACACAATCTTCAAGGTGCGGTCTCACCATGAAACGATATAGAGGCATTACAATATCTTTTATTTTGTTTTCCATTCCTTTCCTTATGATACCTAGCATTCTATTTGCTCTCTTGGCCGCCGCTGCACACTGGGCCGAGGGTTTTAACATGTTATACACAATGACGCCTAAATCTCTTTCCTGGGTGGTGGTTCCTAATGTGCAACCTTGCATCGTGTAACCATAGTTTGGGTTGTTCTTCCCTAGGTGCATAACTTTGCACTTGTCCACATTAAATTCCATCTGCCATTTTGTTTATGTTTATGTTTATTTGAATTTGATATACTGCTCAGACCAAAAGGTATTAGAGCGGTTTACAATACTACATCATTTAGGGAAATAAGAAAAGAACGCCATTTATAAGATAGGACAGAGTAGAGGACATGGACAGTCAGATAAGAGGAAGAGAAGGACACAGAACAGCAAGTTACCATGATATATAAGCAGGACATCAATATAGACTCCAGAAACAGACGCCACGGACCAACGCCTAATGATTGAAAAGTAGAAATAGTAGAATCAACCAGGCCTGGAGGCATTCATTTGGAAGTTGTATATACCACAGATGCATCAGTTGAAACAGGTGTTTGATCAAAAAACTTCCTAAATCTGTAACTTTCTAAAATACGTTTGAAGAGATAATCGCATCTTAAACGGATCATAAGGTGCCATAGGCACAAAAGATAATCCTAAATTCAAAATCCGTTCTTTTGGTGGTGTAAGAACCTGACTCGTCAAATTTCATCTGCCATTTTGATGCCCAGTCTTCCAATTTATCAAGATCCTCTTGCAATTTTCCACAATCCTCTTGGGTTTTAACAACTTTAAATAGTTTTGAGTCATCTGCAAATTTGATAACCTCACTCGTTATTCCACTTTCCAAGTCATTTATGAATATGTCAAAAAGCAGCGGACCCAGCACAGATCCCTGGGGTACTCCACTATTCACCTTTCTCCATTGGGAAAATTGGCCATTTAGCCCTACCCTCTGCTTTCTATCTTTTAACCAGTTCCTGATCCACAGTAGTACACTGCCTCCTATCCCATGACTCTTTAGTTTTGCCAAAAGTCTCTGATGAAGGATCTTGTCAAAGGTTTTCTGAAAGTCCAGATACACTATATCAACTAACTCATCTTTGTCCACCTGTTTATTCACACCTTCAAAAAAACATAACAGATTAGTAAGACAAGATCTTCCTTGTCTAAAGCCATGTTGGCTGTCTCCCATTAGGCCATGACTATCTACATGCTAAGTAATTTTATTCTTTATGATGGTTTCTACCATTTTTCCCGGTACTGACATCAGACTCACCGGTCTGTAGTTTCCCGGATCACCCCTGAAACCCTTTTTAAAAATTGCTGTTACATTGGCGATCCTCCAATCTTCAGGTATTAGAGATGATTTTAATGAAAATTCACAGATTACTAATAGCAGGTCTGCAATCTCATATTTCAGTTCTTTCAACACCCTTGGATGTATACCATCCGGCCCAGGTGATTTGCTACTCTTCAGTTTATCTAATAGTTGTAACACATCTTCCCGATGTATCGATATTTCCTTTAATTCTTACGCACCTTTAAATACCACTTCAGTCATGGGTAACATCCCTACATCTTCCTCAGTAAAGACTGAAGCAAAGAATTCATTCAGTCTCTCCGCTATCGCCTTGTTGTCTCTTAGTGCCCCTTTAACTCCTCTATCATCTAATGGACCAACTGACTCTCTCACAGGTTTTTTGCTACGAATGTACTTGAAAAAGTCTTTATTTCACATTTTTGCTTCTGCAGCAAGCTTCTTCTCTAATTCTCCCTTTGCCTGCCTCATCAATGCCTTGCATTTGACTTGCTAGTGCTTGTGCTGTTTCCAGGTTTCATCGTTTGGCTCTTTTTTCCATTTCCTGAAAGATGCTTTTTTGGCAACAACAGCCTCTCTGACTTCACATTTAAACCATTCTGGCAGTTTTTTGGACTTACTTCCACTTTTCTTAAAGCGTGGAATACTGCTGGTCTGGGCTTCCAAGATAGTATTTTTCAACAACACCCAAGCTTGATGTAAGTCTTTAACCTTTGCAACTGCTCCTTTTAGTTTTTTCTTAACTATTTTCCTCATTTTATCATAGTCTCCCTTTCAAAAGTTAAAAGGTAGTACTGTGGATTTCCTTACTATCCCTTCTCCACTAATTAAATTAAATGCGATCATGCTATGATCACTGTTGCCAAGTGGCCCCAACACCCTTATCTCTTGCACTGTTGTATCATATCCCTGTCTATACTGTACATTGCTGACACTGAAATGGTTTCCCTCTCCTGCAAATGTGCATCTAACGGCAGGTTTTAATTCGCGGTAGGATTCAGCCCTTCAGTTCAGCGTGTTAGTGTGCAGGGAGCCTCTCCCTACCCACTCCCCGCCCATTGAACCCTTCCCTCCTCCCTCTCTCCATCCTCTGTGGTGTTTACCATGGCTGGGAACGTTAACAATCGTTAGGTAATGTTAATGCGCGTTAACGTTACATACCGTGCGTTAACGTTACCTAACGATCGTCAACGTTACCTAACGCGTGATCTGTAATGTTACCGCAGTTTAGTAAACATGCTCCTTAATTACTAAACAAGCTGTGATGGTCATAGCATAAGATATTAACAGTTTTCCACTCTTTGGTTGCATGTATGTAATCTGTTTTCAAACTTTACAACAACATCATGAAGTAGCTCTAACTTTGTGATTACTAACTTCTTCAAACGAGCAATTGTTTCTAAAATCGGAGCAGTGGGGGTTTCAGCCAATTCTTCATCACACTCAACCTCATTGGAAAAGACCAGTTTGTTTAGAGTCAACTTTGAGCAATTTATCCCCAGTATCCTGAAAATTTTCTCCAGAATTAAAAGTCTGCTTTAAGTTAGGTTTTTGCTTTTTCTTTTTCTTTTCCCCCTCGGGGGATGGTATGGTTTCTTCTCCCTTGATGTGAATATTATGCTGTGGTTGTTTCTGTTCTTGAGTATTATTATTTGTGAGTTTTGTAAATTTTCGTTTCATGCATTATTGTATTCAGGAAAAGCTTAAATAAAAATAATAATAAAAAAAAGTCTGCTTTAAGAGAGCTAATTCCAGAGCTGTCTCTTCTGAATTAGTGGAGGATCCCAAAGTTGAGATCAACAAAGCCTCAGTCCTCAATGATAGAGTACATAGGCAGGCATGTTCAGCGGTGGTGGCCAGCGCTGTTAAAGAGGCTGGTGGTCGCTGCTTTAACGTAGTAAAATGAAAACAAGATCCCTCCTTCCCCATCAGTGTTCATTGTCAACATGTAAAATATAAGGGATACGAGTGCACCTCCTTCTCCACACAAGATGTTTGGCTTGCAAAACAAGCACTGTTCCAATGCCTATTCGTGTATGAAGCAGGTATAACCTTTGACGTGGCTTGGGACGTGCATAATGTTTTTGAAATCGGGCAAGGACGCCCACGTTCTTGGGAATGTCCTGAACATTCCTCCACCTGTCCCCTTCATGGCTTAGACATCGATGTCTCCAGAGCCAGCTTCTAAAATATCTCCATACATGTCTCTGTGGTTTGGACATCTGAATGCCCATTTTCAGACATCCAAATCACAAGTGTGCTTTTAAAATATAGCATGGTCAGACACTGAGGAAAGACAAGAGAGGGGGGAGGCAAATAGAAAGAAATATAGCAACCGGAAAAGAAAAAAGGTCAGAACTGTGGTTAGGAGAGGGTGTAAAGAAAAGAAACTGGAAATATATAGAAGCTGATAAGGATAAAGCGGAATTGCTTAACAAATATTTTTGTTCTGTGTTTACAGATGAAGAACCAGGAGCAGGACCTCAGAAAACACCCACAAATAGGAACAGAAGCGAGGGACATCTTGAACAATTTTCAGAAGACTGTGTTCGTGAGAATCTAGCTCAACTTAAAGTAGACAAAGTGATGGGACCGGATGGGATACACCCTAGAATACTGAGGGAACTTGGGGACATTCTAGCAGCTCCACTGACTGACCTTTTCAATGCCTCGTTGGAGTCGGGAGTGGTGCCAAAGGACTGGAGAGAGGCTCATGTGGTGCCTTTACACAAAAGCGGTAGTAAGGATGTGGTTGAAAACTACAGGCCAGTTAGTTTAACTTCGGTGGTGAGTAAATTATTGGAAACGCTGCTGAAAGAGAAAATAGTGAGGTTTCTGGAGTCCAGCGGATTACAGGATCCGAGGCAGCATGGATTCACCAGAGGCAGGTCTTGTCAGACAAATCTGATTGATTTCTTTGACTGGGTGATCAGGGAGTTGGACCGAGGGAGAGCTCTAGATGTGGTGTATTTAGATTTCAGTAAAGCCTTTGACACTGTTCCTCACAGGCGACTTATAAACAAACTGAGCACCCTAGGGATGGACCCTAAAGTTACTGCTTGGGTTAGAAATTGGTTGGGTGGGAGGCGACAAAGAGTACAAGTAAATGGAGCTCACTCTGAGGAGAAGGATGTTACCAGTGGTGTGCCCTAGGGATCTGTCCTTGGTCCGATTCTTTTTAACATCTTTGTTAGTGATATAGCGGAAGGGCTGTCGGGTAAGGTTTGCCTCTTTGCGGATGATACCAAAATCTGCAATAGAGTAGACACCCAGGAAGGTGTAGATAACATGAGGAGGGATCTAGCTAAGCTTGAAGAATGGTCTAGAATTTGGCAGCTGGGATTTAATGTTAAAAAATGTAAGGTCATGCATTTGGGCTGCAGTAATCCAAGGGAGCAATACAGTATAGGAGGTAAAGTACTTTTATCCACTAAAGAAGAGCGGGACCTAGGCGTGGTTGTGTCTGATGATCTTAAAGTAGCTAAACAGGTAGAAAAGGCGATGGCAAAAGCTAGAAGGATGCTTGGGTGCATACGGAGAGGAATGGCTAGCAGAAAAAAGGAGGTGATAATGCCTCTGTATAAGTCTTTGGTGCGACCTCATTTGGAGTATAGTGTGCAATTCTGGAGACCGCACATTCAAAAGGATGTGAACAGGATGGAGTCAGTGCAGAGGGTGGCTACTAAAATGATTAGTGGGCTTCATTATAAAGCATATGAGGACAGACTTAAAGATCTTAATATGTACACCTTAGATGAAAGGCGGGATAGAGGTGATATGATTGAGATGTTTAAATACCTCCGTGGCATAAATGTTCAGGGAGAGAGCTTCTTTCAATTGAAAGCAAGTTCTGCTATGAGGGGACATGGGATGAGGGTGAAGGGAGATAGAGTCAGGAGTGATATGCGGAAATATTTCTTTATGGAAAGAGTAGTGGATCCATGGAATAGTCTCCCAGTGGAAGTGGTAGAGATGAGGACAGTAACTGAATTCAAAAAAGCATGGGACCAACACAGAGGATCTCTAAAGGTAAAAAGTGGACTGTTGTAGTTGTTGATATGGAAGGACAGACTAGATAGGCCATGTGGTCTTTTTCTGTCATCATGTTTCTATGTTTCTAATGGAAAAGAAGATTAATGCAACAAAGGCATTCTATATGTGAGTATTAAAGTCACCAAGAAGGAGGATGGTACTTGAAAGGATGGAAGTAGGGATTCAGGATAATCAAGTAAATGAGCAAACAATAACATTCTTGAAGGTTTCTGCACGGTTTGCAGCTTTTGGCCATCACATTATTCTAAATGAAGTGACTACTTTAGAGTCCTATTTGCTAATCTGAGTTAAAGCAGCATGCTAGCACACTAAACTTAAAGGGTAATATTTTCTTTGGGGAGGGGAAATTTGATAAAACGGGGTGCAAACTCAGGAATACCTGCTCCTTTAAGAATCTCGGGGAGGTGGGATCAAGGGCATGCTCTTAAGAGTGTTTAGCTTTCCAAGAATTAACACAGATCTCAAGAAAGATCAGCGGTTTTCATTATGCCATTTTAATACTAATGAGCTACTTTGCCTGCATTTGCATAGCATATAGTTCCATAATATTTTGCTTGTATTTAGTGAGATATGTTTTTGGCATTGGTAATAATGCATGGCAACATGGTTTAATGAAAAAATAAAAACATGTTCTTATACGAGGAGGGGCAGATATGTCTCTGGCCTTGTAACGAAACAGAAAGCTATGGGCACACTTCAGTTCTAGTGGTCTGAATGATCTCTCTGCAGTTTTGTTTTGGTATTAAACGAAACAAACCTGCAGAGAGATCACTTGGACCACTGGACTGTGCCCGTAGTTTTCTGTTTCATTACAAAGCCAGAGAATTATCAGCCCTCCCTCGTATGCATACTAGATGTGTGGAGCTTAAGTTTAACTGCACAATTCATATTAAATAGCATTTGGCATAATTAGCACTATTTAACATGTTCAAAGAGAATTCAGTCCTGATTTATTTATCTCTTTGGACTACGTTTTGACCTCAGCTTTTTCTCTTTCACAATCCATGTAGTCCTTCAATGGTTCCCCTTTATTTCTTATGTACTATATATGTTATATAACCCAGCCTGATTTCCAGCTGACTACTAATTAAGAGATAAGCCTATTAGTGAGGTTTCCATTAGTCCCCTGCTGACATTTCAAATCATGATTTTTAATTATTTAAAAGGACAAAAAAGGCAAATTGCACTCTGCAAATAAGCAATTGACATGTAACAAGGAATAGACATTCCTCTCTCAATCAATCAATAGTACAATGAATTCAGAGGTGTGTGTGGCTTTTTGGACAGTGAGGTGGGCTCTGAATTTCAGAAGTGTCATCTTATTGTGTTCTGTTTTTTTGATAATGCTTTTGATTAATTCAAATTAGGTCTTTGCTATATCCTCCTACCTTAGTATCTTCTACCTTTTATTTTATTTTTGCAACCTCAATAGCCCTTTCCCTATCCTATCATTTCTCAGTTACATGTATTATCTAAAGGTAAACAGGGTTGTCATATTCATTTCCTCATTATGCCGCATTCATATTGGACTTAGTTATCGTATTGACATTGACTTTGTTTTGTAATTGATAAGAACCACTATGCTGTTAACCTCGAATGGAGGTATAACACATCTTTTAATTAATAAATTAATCTTTTGTCTGTGTGAATGGATTCAGCACATTTCATAGGACCCACAGTCACCTACAGTACTTGGGAAAGACATCGACATAAGGGAAGCCTACTCATGCTTATCCTTTATGGTAAATTTTCAGAGGCATAGCCATGTTAGTCTGGAGTAGCAAAAAATGAGAGTGTCTACCCTTTCTGCTTGCGTTAACCATTTCTGATGGTCTTTCTATAGATGTGTCTCCTGCAGAAACAGAATAACCACACACAGCTGTACTGCTTCTTTAAACAAGGAGGAACATTTCTTGGAGGAACTCAAACCCTTGACATTAAGAGCCCCTTTTACTAAAGCCTACTATGGATCTTCATTAACGTGCTGATCTCAAGTGCATTAATGGCAAAGGCCACAGGATAGCTGTCAGAGGCATGTTCAGTATGTCCCTGACAGCTAATGTGTGAAGGCTTTCCCTAACATGCACTCCATTAGGTCGGGTTCACTTAACCACTTCTTTAGAAGAGTCGTTAGGTGAATCCATGTTAGGAACCCCATTGCTACTGAGTATGTGGCAATTGCCCTGGTGCTAATAGAAATGGACTCACCATGCACACTCTCTGCCCATTCACTACCCCATACTGCACTGGCTGATTAATGTGCATTTTAACGCATGAAGGAAGACACTACCAGGCATTAATGTTCCTGACAGCTGTAACTATGCATTGAAACACCCATTAACCTGACAAAGGGCTTTAGTAAAAAGGCCTTAAGTGTCACTATACCTACTGTACCATTGCAACAGTCACTCATACCCCCTACTCATGGCCGGCACAAGGAGATGATGCACGCTAGACAAACGTCATCCTGTGTACCCCCCATGCCCCCTGTGGTTCCCATTGGCACCACTGCCACCACTGCCCCCCTCTCTGCAGCAGTGGCAAGGGCTGAAAAAAGCCCTACAGCACTTACCTTACAACTTTGGCACCGTGGGACTGATTGCTTCCACTCCTTCGGACCATCCGATGCAGACTTCCTGTCTGCAAACAATTTGCTCCAATATACATTAACCACTGAATTTTGCCTTTAATGTGTATTAATGCATTAATGAACATTCACAAATAAGCTTCTAAAGGAGAAAGCTACTAAGCTGCAGTAAAATTTCACATTCTACTGCATCTTAATGTAGCATGGGAGTCACTAGCCTTTGTTTACTTGTTGCCGCAGTTTAGTGAATCCCACAGTATGAATAACGTAACTTGTAATCAATCTTACAAGCTGCATTTGTCTGCTCCTTAGGAGCATCAGGATGCTAACATCTCCCGGGGAGCCACATTAAAAGGGCTAATTGTGCTAAAAAATCTTGTGGTCTCCTTCCCCCAGTCAGTATCCCCAGTCCCCTGAAAAGAACCCATAACCCCTCTTCTCCGCCCCCAAAGAAAACCGTACCCGAAGATCCTCCCTAAGACTGCCCACCTCTGAAGAAGACCCCCCAAAGGCCTTCTAGTCCCCCCCCAAAGAAGAGCCTCCTGAAGATCCTCCACCCTCCGATGACCCCCCAACTCCTGTAGCAATCGTTAGTGGTGCATTGTAAGAGAAAAGGAACTGTCCTCGTTTACTCCTGCCCCTTCCACAAATGGATTCATATTGGTACCAGTAGACCCCTATCAGTTGTCTCATATTACCACTAGGGGTAAAGCTGCTACATAAGGACACATAGGATTTTGCCATTTAACCTACCTTAAAAGGCAAAAAATCAGTACCCCCACCCCTCAAAGTAGTTAACTAAACACAGCTCTCCTATAGAAATTTTACATTTGAAGGTATTACCTGGAAAATACAATAAAGTTCCTAAGATCCACATCAGTCTTTTAACTAATGGCTACATTTTTTATTTTGAATAGTCCAGAACATGCCATTGTAAGTTTGGAATAAGCTCTTAATTAGCACCTATTGATAACTAACCAAAGTAAGCATTTCTACCCTTCATGTAATCCATCAGACTTTAAAGGCCAATGTTAAACCTCCCTGCTGAGGAATATTTGCAGCCCGTTAGGCACAATGAAAAATCATGAACTTGGGTTTGGAAAAAATTGATTTCATTTTGATTCCAACCAAAAATAGTAGCTAGAATCCCTGAACCTAGTCCAGAAATACATATTCAAAATGTAAAATAATGTGATTTATGATAGAAAGCACAAATGATCTTGCAACAGGCATCAGGGCTTCCTTAACAGAGATTATTCAACACTACATGGTTACGAGCCAGAGTCTTTAATGATTAGAAGAAATTAATGAATATCAGAGAACTCATTTGCCAAGTCCTCTCAGCAGAGCTTCTAATGAAACCTCGTTAGCATCCTCTTCATCCTGGGAGCATAGCAACACCAGAAACCGATTCCTTCAGTAAGAGGAAATAGAGTGAATGTAATAGAGTAGGAGAAATGATTTGATGTTTTTGCACCTGATCGTTTTTTGGCAAGGAAAACCAAAATGCTGTACTGCAAAGTCAATCTACAAAGGATTATTGTGCATACTGTATGAGGTCAATTTTCATAGTACAATTATTCTGATCCAAAAAGCGCACACAGTTGCCTCTGAGACCTTTCCAGTGCTAGCTCTTTTTTATGGTCCAGATTTGTAATTATTAAAGAGACAGTTTTAATGTGAATTCAAAATAATGAATTCTTCATATCTAATCTATATTGATATTGAAAGAAACATAAATTGCATATATTGTTACCTATCATTTCTACAGCTCTATTAGATATATGCAGCACTGTATAGATACAAATTAGGGGTGTGCGGACCGATATTTTTCATTTCATTTCTTTTCCCATGTTGGTTAAAAGCGTTTTCATTTTGTTTTGTTTTATTTTAATTTAGTCACTTCCCATCTGCCATTAATAGTGAATACTATGGAGCAATAGTGCATGTTATGGGAAAATAGTGCACATTACTGAGCCATAGCGTGCACTATTAAGCCATAGTATTCTACTAAAATAATCAGTAGTCTTCATCCTAAAGCATAGGGGGACAAACTTAAAGACTGCAATATGTATTTTCTGGAAGATATGATAGAGACTTTTAAATGCCTTCATGGCATAAATGCACGGGAGGAATGCCTTTTTCATTTAATTTATTAAATATTTTACCCACCCATAAAAAGGCCAAGACAGGTTACAATAAAAGTATACATAATAAAAACATGCAATAAAACAACCACACAAACAACTATAGAGATAGAATCTTCAGAACTTCCCAGAGATTTATACTCAGCAACTTGCGAGAACAAGAAAGTCTTCAACACCTTCCTAAATCCCAGAAGATCAACAATAAAACATGTGGTAGGAGGTACAGTAAACCATTCCACACAAATAACAATGTACACATTTAAGTTACAATGAATTTACACTTATTTTAATGTACTCAGTTTAACTTATTATGTAAACCACCTTGATTGAAGGATAAGGTGGTATAAAAGTTGGGTCAATTAAATAAATAAATAACAAAGAATAAGACAGTGCCCTGGCCGAAATCTAACTAAATGGAGCAAACTTGCCCTGGGAAACATAAACAACCAAGTACCCTAGGACCGAGTAACCTATGGAAGACTATATTATTGCATGTAAGCTGACAAATATATTGGTCTCATATGTATCAGGGCATCCAATCTTAAAAGCCACCACAAGCAGCTTGAATTTAATGTGCTGAATAATCAATAGGCAATGTAAGGCCTCCAAAAATAGACATAACATGATCCTAGCACCAGCCCCAACCAAACATTTAGCGGCAACATTTTGAACCCTTTGAAAGTGGCTCAGAGTCATAGTTGAAAATCCAGAGTACAAAGCATTAATATAATCTAATTTGGTAAAAATTAAAGACTATATAAGTGTAGAAAGATCCTTTCAATCAAAGAATATGAACTTTCCTCAGATGACAAAACTAGAAAAAGACATTCCTATGCCACTTTGGAAATCTGTGCTTCCAATGTCAATCTAGATCAAAACACACACTACGCACCAGATCTTTCATTTTTTAAATACAACCCTCAGCCCCTTCCAAAACAAACAAGGATGGCTGCTGGAAAATAATGAGCAGCACACAATTTAAAACCAACTTATTGTCTCTCATCCACTGATCTATATCAACCAAACAAACTGCCAACTTTTGTAATTTAATTGCCCTAGACTTACCCGACAGAAGGTATAACTGGATGTCATCCATGAACATCTGAAGAAAGACTAGAGGCTGAACGTAAAGATTAAATAATAATGGAGGAATAACCACACTTTGCTTCCCTTCCACTGAATCTGACAATTCTCCAAAGAGTTTAAAAGCCTCTCTGGTATGCTGAAAATGATTTTCACATTAAGCAATCTTCACTGTCAAAATTTCAACTTTATTGTCCTCTGATTTAATAACCAATAGCTTCTTAATATCAATATCCCATGTTTTATGCTAACTCCTTTCAATTCTCCATAGAGCATGCTTAAATTTCCGACTAGTATGGAAGAAAACTCTGCTACAAAGGGGGATAGGTTGATGAAAGGAGACAGACTTGGCAGTAATTAGAGGAAATACTTCTTTATGTAAAGAGTGGTAGATGCATGGAATAGTCTCTCAATGGAGATGGTAGAGACAAGACTGTATCTGAATTCAAGAAAGCATGGGGAAAACACATAGGATTTCTAAGGGAAAAACATTTCTTTTTTCAAAAATATAGTCCCAAAAGTTGTAACAGCCAACTGCCATTCTCTTTTGGCATCCTCTCAAGCATTACTCTCAACCATGGTCTCACCAGTCTTATGATCTCTTTCCAAAATGCCTTCTTCCAGGCTCCTCCAATCATATAATATCCAATGCTCTCAATAGCAGTAACTACTGGGATAAATGAAGGCTGCGTGTCCCCGTATAAGCCAGCCGCCCGTAACCGGGTGGCTCAGTGAGATGCGGGTCCTAGAGGAGGGCTGCAAGGCAGGGGGGGAGGAGGCGCCGTGGCATCATTTGAAATCAGCTCCCCCATCAGGCAGCGCATGGGAGCCAATGAGCGGGTGTGAGGAGGCGGGCCCAGTGGGATGGCGCGGAAGGCCAGGGTTAGTCTGGCGTGGAGGTCCTGTTGGCGGTGGTTGTGAGAGCCAGTGTGGAGGAGCATCGAGGCAAGCAAGTCTGCCTAAAGAGAGAGCGGTGATTGAGAAGCAGTGGCAGAGAGGAGGCGAAAGCAGCGGCGGTGAGGAGGAGACTGGCAGCAGTCGAAGGTGCGTTGCTGGGAGCTGTGCGGTGGGATTGAGGCGCTGGAGCATGTGGCCTCGGCAGGCACCGCGTGCTGCTTGGTGACTGGCACACGTATTTGGATGGCAAAGGGGGCTGCGGAATGCAGGCAAGTGCGGTGGGGCCTGGGTTTTAAAAAAAAAGAAAAGAAAATGCAATCGGTAAAGAGGTGTCCGGGGACAGGGTGCATAGATTAAATTGAGCCTCATGCCAGTACGGGGGCATCAGCAGGGCCGGGGGATAGGGAAGGGGAAGGCTGTGGGGGCCTCTGGGTGGTGAGCGGGCCAGCTCAGAGGTCGGAGCTCAGTGGGAGAGGGTGGAGACACTGAGCAGGCAAGGGGGGCAGCTGGCCATTGGGGAAAATGAGCTGCTGTGGCTGGGGGAAGGGGGAGGGACTTAGAGGTATCGGCAGGGATAAGGGGGGGGTAGAGGAAGCCCTCGTGGGTCCGGTGCGAGGGCACGGTAATGGGGGGGTGCGAGTTGGGGCTTGGTGCCTCAGACAGCAGCAATACAGGGTGGTGAGGTGGGGGAGGGTGGGGTGTAGAGTTGGGACACTCTCCTGGTGCACATTGTGCGGGGGAGTCCGAGGGGGGTAGTGGCCGGCAAGGGCTGAGGCTCTTGGGAGAGGAGAGTAGGGTTGGGGGGGGCATGAGCGCTTTGGGGTCAGCAGCTCTTCCTTGGGGGGGACAGGCTATTTACCCGTCGGTAGCAGGACTAGTGGGACAAGGGGGTGACCAGCCAGGGGGAGTGTGGTGTCCTGGCAGTATTGGCTAGGGGGCGGGAAAGGTCCGTCCGGGGCGGGGTGGCTTGGGGCTTGGCAATCCACCTGGAAGGTGGCGGTCCCTCCCCCTGTGTTTTCTTTTATGTTCCACCAGGTGCCTGCAGTGGTTCAGTACCCTACAATGCATGGTGGAGGGAGTCACGGCAGAGCTGAGCAGCCTACAGGAGGAGTGCAGAGCCAGATGATGGTTGGTGAGGAGCTAGTGAGCTGGAGACCGGGAAAGCGGCAACAGGATGGTGGGGTGCACAGCCCAGCACTGACATGGTCCTCTCCAGGGCGAGCAGTGGAGCCACCGGCAGCAGGTGAGTTGCGTGAAGATCCGGGGATGGTTGCGGAGCCGGGGGCGGGAGCGGGGGGCAAAGCGTGTATTTATTTATTTTTTATTTATTTAAAGGGTATGTCTATCCCGCCTTATCCTTCAATCAAGGTGGTGTACACAGCAAACAATCAATAGGGTTTGTGGTTGTGTTTTCCTGTATTCTTATACTTTACAGTGAGGGTGTATGAGTGTGGGTGGTATGATTAAGGTGAGCTATTTACAATATGCGCTTTTTACAGTTATATACATGTACTTTCATATCTATACAGTGGGCTGCGGGTAAGGTATTAGCCAGGTCTGGTGATTTTGTCATATGCTCGGTCCGTAGTGCTCTATGAATAGCAATGTCTTTAGTTGTTTTCAAAAGTCGTTTGGATCTTCTGTTGATCGTAGATCGTCTGGGAGTGTGTTCCATATTATTGGTGCTGCCATTGATAGAGCTCTTCATGTGGTAGATTTGCATGCTTTTGTGTAGTTTTTTGGTGTGTTGAATATGTCTGATGTGGTCCTTCTCCTGGGTCTTGTGCTGGCATCTGGTTGTATGAGGGGTTGGAGGTTGAGAGCAGAGTTTCTGTGTTTGATCCTGAATATGTTTAGTATTGTTTTGTATTTGATATGGGAGCTGATTGGGAGCCAGTGGAGGTCTTTTAGTATGGGGGTGATGTGGTCTTGCTTTGATGATCTGGCTATTATTCGAGCCGCCATGTTTTGAACCATCTGAAGTGGTTGGAGTGACTATTTTGGCATGCCATTGTAGATCGGGTTGCAGAAGTCAAGGATGGGGGTTATTAGAGCTTGACATACTGTGCGGAAATGATTTTGTGTGATTAGGGGCTTGAGGCGTCTGATTATTCTCATTTTGTAGTATGCATTATTGGTGGTCCGTTTGATGTGTGATTGTAGGTTTAGTTCCTTGTCGAGTGTTACTCCGAGGTATTTCACCTCGTTTTTTTATTTATTTATTTTATTTATTTAGTGTACACTTGTATCCCGCTGCTTCCAGCGATCAGCAGCGGTATTCTATACATAATGGGGCGGCTGTACAGGCCGGAATTTGAACATACATTGATTTCAGGGGGGGTGAAAGGCACAACAAGCAATTACAATTTTTACATTGATTGTATAAGAGGAGATTTTACGTATCTACATTGGATTGTACTAGTGGAGGCTTTTCATGTATCCATATACACGTATATTACATACTCTGACTAGGTCAGGTTGAAGTGAGTTCTAAAGAGGTGAGTCTTCAGCTTCTTCCTGAAGTCCTTCAAGTCTTTGTTTGCTCTTAGTTCATAGGGCAGTTGGTTCCAGAGTGTTGGTGCAGTAAATGAGAACGCTCTGTTGGAGGTGTTTGCGTTGCAATTTCTCATGCTATTCGGGACATGGAGGGTGTTGCTATTTACTGTTCTTCTGTTTCTGATGATTGGTTGCTCGGATATTAAGGTGTTTAGGTATGAGGGTGCTATGTTGTAAACAAGTTTGAACGCGGTTACTAAGAGCTTGTATTGGATGCGGGCTTTGATGGGGAGCCAATGAAGTTCGATTAGTACTGGAGTGATGTGTTCGGTTAGGCCTTTTTTCATGATAACTCTAGCCGCCACGTTTTGTGCTAGTTGCAGAATGTTAAGCGTTTTTTTGGGCAGACCCTGTAAAATGGCGTTGCAGTAGTCCAGGTGCGGGATGATGAGGGCTTGTGCTACTGTCCTGAAGTCGGCGTGGTCGATAATGCTCCGAAGTGGTTGCAGTATTCTTAATTTGCGGAAGATGGCCCGATTTGTGATGCGGAGGTGCTTTTCCATATTTAAGTTGCTGTCCAGCATTACACCCATGTATTTTATTTCAGGTTTTGTGGTATATACATTATTATTCATGGTAACCGTTGGAGGTGGGTTGAAGTCAGGTTTTCTTGATATGCACATCACTTCAGTTTTTTTGTGGTTGATATACATATTATTTTGTTGCAGCCAGTTTTGTAGTTCACTTAGGCATTTTTCAAGCTGATTGAGGTTGGGGTTGTTGATGTCGAGATGAGTGTAGAGCATCAGGTCGTCTGCGTAGATATGGTAACTGATCTTGTGTTTTTGCAGGATTTTGCAAATGGGCCGTAGATATAGGTTGAACAGGAGTGAAGATAAGGCAGAGCCTTGTGGTATGCCTTGAGTTTGAGGGAATGCAGAAGCTTTAGCATTGTTGAACTGGACTTGCTGCATTCTGTTATTTATGTATGATGCAATCCATTTCAGGGGGGTTCCTGATATGCCTATGGAGGCAAGTCTGTCCAGGAGTGTGGCATGATGCACTGAATCAAAAGCGGCAGATATGTCTATAAAAATGAGCATATACATTTTGCTTTTGTTCTCAAGACCCTTGTGTAGTTTGTCCATTAGAGCTAGTAGAAGGGTTTCCACTCCATGATGTTGGCGGAAGCCGTATTGATGATCATCTAGGGCATATGTAGCATCAATGTGGTCCTGCAGCTGTTGTTGCACAGCCTTTTCAATAATCTTGGCTAAGAAGGGTATGCTGGATATCGGACGGTAGGAGGCAGGGTCGCTCTCGTTGAGAGTTTTGTTTTTTAGGATGGGTCGTATGAGAGATTGCTTAAGTTGTGCTGGCATGATCCCTTGTAGTAGAGATTGGTTTACTATATGGGTGATATACTTGGTGGCATCTTGTTTCACTGCTTTGATCCAGGCTGCTGGACAGGGATCGAGGGGGGATGTGGTGGAGTTCAAGTTGGTAATTATGTTGATGATTTGTCTGTCGTCTATGCTTCGGAAGGTGACCCACTCTAGGTTTTGGTTTGCACTTTTTGATGTGAGGGTTTTTTGCTGGGTGGTGATTGTAGCCATTTCTTGGGTGCGGTGTGCGGGTGTTTGTAGGTTTGGCTTGCTGTTTGGTGGGCTAAGCTTTCTGGCATAATGGTCGGCTAGTGTTTGGGCCATCATTGTGCCATTTTGGTTTGTAGGTTGAGCCGTCTTGGTGAGAGATTTGACAAGTTCAAATAGTTCTCGAGGTCTGTTGAGGGCTTTATTAAGTATGGTGGTGTGGTGGATTTTTTTCGCCAGGTTGATTTCGTGCTTGTATTTTGTAAGGAGTTTAAGGTATTCATTTCTATGTTCCTCGGTTTTGGTTTTCCTCCACCTTCGTTCTTGTTTACGCAAGCCTCTTTTCATCCTTCTTAGGGTATGGGTATACCACGGTTCGGTTTTGTTATTGGATGGTTTGGTTGGTGGTTTTAGGGATGGCTGCGATGTTGCTTCAATTCCTGCATTCCATTGTATCACCAAATTCTCGAGGTCCGTGTGTTCCAGGGTTACGTGAGACATTATGGCTGTTGCTAATGCTTCTTTATCGAATTTTTGGAACCTCCTCCGTAGGTTTGCAGCAGAGTCGGATTGTGGACGGTTTGGAGCATTGGGGAGGTGTATGGTGAACTCAATTTGGTGATGATCGGACCAAGGTACCTGTGTTATTTGCAGTTTGGTTAGGTTTAGGTCCTGCCGTTTGGAGGGCAGAAACACCATGTCCAGAGTGTTGCCTTTGATATGTGTAGCGTCGTGGATTACTTGTTCATATCCAAGTTGTTCCATAGCCTCTAGGAAGATTTTTGCTTGTACTGTTGAGGTTGATGCAAGGTTTAGGTCTCCTAGGATGATCTGTTGCTTTTTGATTGAGGTGGTGCTGATTAGTTCAAGGGCGGTGGCTAGGCATTCGTGTGTTGATGATGGGGGTCTGTATATTAGACAGATGGATGTGGTTTTATTTTCGACTCTGAGGAAGTCCATGTCGGTGTTTACACTTTGGGATGTGTTTGTTAGGTGGTATGAGGCTTTGGTGATGATGAGGGCCCCTCCTCCTCTCTTGTTTGTTCGGGGGCAATTAAAGATTTCGTAGCCAGGCATGGTGATTTGGTTGAGGATAGCGGTATCCGTATCTGTGATCCAGGTTTCGGTAATGCATAGGATGTCGGGTTTTGCATCTGAGATGATATCGTGTACGATATGGGTCTTGTTTCTGATTGACCTTGCGTTGAGAAGTATAAATGAGACTGGGACTTGCGGAGGGTTGACTGAATGGTGGTTCTGGTCTTGCATGCTAGCATTTGGTTGGCTTCTCCGTTGTGGCTTTTTTAGCTTTGCCTTGTGCTGTGGTCGTGAGCCCTTGTTGGGATGGATGGTTGGGCCTAGGTTTGATTGTGGGATCATGTTTGTGGGTATAGGGGGGAGGTTGGGTGGTAGTATGGGTGTTGCTGCTTGAGGGTTATATACGGAGTAGTAGGTATATGTCTGGCTATAGAAGAGAAGTGGGTGGTAATGCAAGGTTGGATTGGCAATACATGTGGACATCAGGATGCAAAGGCATAGGAGTAAGGCGTAAATAGGGGGAGCCATAATTGACATATTCTATACCACAATATATACACAGTTTTGTTTTTAGTTTGTTGTAAAAGATTATGCAACAAATTATGACACAATTACCACAGAGTGCTGGGTTAGCTATGTCGTGAGACGTGGCTAAATATTAACACAAATATATTATGGGTTAGATGCACAGAGCCGTAATTTGTTGCATTAGTAGGTTTTACAAATTTTTCAAAATAATAGCTTTGTTACAAGTTGCCTTAGGAAGCTTGCTACTCAATATTATACTGAGGCTTCATGAAATACATTTGTGCTCTAACAATGTGTATTTGCATTTGATGCTGTGTTACAGGAAAATGCATTGCATGACATTGGTATGTAATAATAATGGTATAGTCAGGGCAACCTTATCAAAGTTGCTTCGGTGGGTCAAGACACCAGTGTTTAGCGTGGCTTGTTTACCTGGTTTAGTCGCTGAAGGGACGGTTCAGTTTCCCGCGAGCTCAACCTGAAAGGGAGCTCAAGCCTGGTCTGTGTCTCTGTGGTGGTATCAGTTGGTGGTTGTTTTCCTTCCGCCCGTTTGAAAATTCTTAGGACGCGCTGTTTTTGCTGCTGTGGAGCGGTCAGGTTGCTGGGTTCTTGCGCTCTGCACTGGGAGATGTTTTTGATGCTTACAGTTCAGGTCTCTTGGCTACTGGCCGCTGCCTAAGGGCCGCGCCAAAGGGCCCTCTGGCGAGGCCCTCAGGCGCGGGCCCGCCAGGCGCGGGCGCGCCCGAGAGGGGCGCCGCTTTTGAAGATCTCGGCGGCAAGCTCCCACTGCCCGGATTGGGCAGGAGCTACCGGGGGAGGAGACGATGGCCCGGTTTAGCGGCTCCCTGCGAGAGGGGCGCCGCTTTTGAAGATCTCGGCGGCAAGCTCCCACTGCCCGGATTGGGCAGGAGCTACCGGGGGAGGAGACGATGGCCCGGTTTAGCGGCTCCCTGCGAGAGGGGCGCCGCTTTTGAAGATCTCGGCGGCAAGCTCCCACTGCCCGGATTGGGCAGGAGCTACCGGGGGAGGAGACGATGGCCCGGTTTAGCGGCTCCCTGCGAGAGGGGCGCCGCTTTTGAAGATCTCGGCGGCAAGCTCCCACTGCCCGGATTGGGCAGGAGCTACCGGGGGAGGAGACGATGGCCCGGTTTAGAAGTATTGTTGTGTTGTTGATGTTGATGGGGGGCTGAAGTTGTTGTTTCGTGTGATGAGGAGTGCTTCTGTCTTGTTATAGTTTATTGTCAGGTTGTTGTCCTGGAGCCAGTTGGACATGCTGTTTAGGCAGTCTGTTATTTTGGTGTAGTCGGGGTTATCTAGGTTGACTGGGGTGTATATCATGATGTCATCTGCATAGATTGTGTAGTTTATTTTGTGTTCCTTCATGATGTTGCATATTGGTTGGATGTATATGTTGAATAGAAGTGCGGATAGGGCGGAGCCTTGTGGCACCTCTTGATTGATCTTTGCGGGTCATGAGATGTTGGAGCCAATCTTGACCTGGAACTGTCTGTCTGTTAGGTAGGAGTTAAACCATCTTAAGGTGGTGCCGGTTATTCCAATGTTCTGTAGTCTGGTTAGGAGGATTCTGTGGTCCACTGTGTCGAATGCAGCTGAGATGTCTAGGAAGATCATTAGTGTTCCTTGTTTGTGGTTGTCTATGATTTGGATCATGTCGTTGAATAGATATATCAGTAGTGTTTTAACTCCATGGTTTGGGCGGAAACCGTGTTGATGTATGTCCAGTGGGGCATGTGTGTCGATATGGTCCTGGAGCTGTTGTTGTACAGCCTTTTCTATAATCTTTGCCAGTAGGGGTATGCTGGAGATTGGTCTGTAGTCTGCTGGGTTGTTCTTGTCCAGTGTGGATTTCTTTGGGATCAGTCTTATCGCGGCTAGCTTCAGCTGGTCTAGCATGGATCCTTGTGCTAGTGAGTTGTTTACGATGTTGCGTATGGTGCCGATGAAGCTTTCCTTTGTTGCCTTGATCCAGGTAACTGGGTATGGGTCTGTTGGTGCAGGGCTTGTGTTGAGTGCAGAGATGATATCGGAGATTTGCTTTGTGGAGGGTATGCTGAATTTATCCCATGTCTCGGTGGGCTTGGTTGGGTTGGCGGATCCTCTTGTTTTTTGTTGCGGTGTTGAGTCCAGCTTCTCTTTTAGGTGATCTGTGAAGGCTTGTGGGTCAATCTGCATGTCTTTTTTGGGATTTGGTTCATTAGTTCAATTTTTTACTATCTCAAATAGTTCTCTTGGTTTGTTGTAGGCCTTCAGAATGACGTTTGTGTAGTGTTCTCTTTTTGTTTGGTTAATGAGCTCATTGTAGTGCCTTTGTTTTGTTAAGTATAAGGCTTGGGTGGTGATTTGGATCATCTCCAGAGGCGTTCTATCCTTCTCAGGCATCTTTTTGTGTTACGTATGTCTTTGGAGTACCATGGGGCGTGCTGTCTTTTGGTGTTGGTTGCTGTCGCGGCTTCGTGTCTGTTGGTTTTGGCTGTTGCATTGATGACGTTCCACGTGCTTACTTGCTTGCTCAGATCGTCTGTTTCTGGGTCAAGGTAGGGTAGTGTCTCTTGTAGGAATTGTTCCTTGTCAAAGCGGTTGAATCTTCTTGGCCCAGGTGGAGTGTCTTGTGTTTTGTTGTGTCTACCCCTTTGAGCTATGATTTCTATTTTGATTCTGTAGTGGTCTGACCATGGTACTGGAGTGATCGTGGGTGCTGAGATGCCACCTTTTTCGAGTAGGTAGTTGGGGGCGAATATGAGGTCTGGAGATGATCCATGTCTGTGGGTTGGGGTGTTGATCAGTTGTGTGTATTGTAGTGAGTCCATGGCTTGCAGAAGGTCTCTTTGTCCTTGCTGGTAGCTGAGCTGAGATTGAAGTCTCCCATTAGTAGTAGTGGTTTATGGGCTGAGTTGACTGCACAGACAACCTCTAGTGTGGAGGCTAGTTCTTCTTTTGGAGCATGGGGGGCTCTGTAGATGAGGCACAGGGCTGTCTGCTTATTTTCTACAATAATTGTATTGCATTGTTCTGTGTTTATTGATGTGTGGGTTTTGAGCTTTAGGGTGTTCTTTGCAATGATCAGAATCCCGCCTCCTCTTTTCTGTGCATGTGGGTTGTTGAAAGCTGTGTATGCGGGGGGGGACTAATTGATTGAGGAGTACATTGTCTGTGGGTGTGAGCCATGTTTTGGTAATGCAGAGGATGTCAGGTTGTTGGTCAACTATGTGGTCTCTGAGTATGTTTATTTTGTTTCTCACTGATCTGGTGTTTATGAGCTCTATGGAGGTGGTGGTTGGTGTGTTTGGGCCTTGGGGTCTGTTTTTGTGTTTGTGTGTGGGTTAGGTTTGTGGTTTGGGTGTCTCTTGTATGTGTTTTTCTTGGGTGTGCTTCGGGTTGTATGTTGAGGTGGGGAGTATGTCAGCATTGTTGTTGATATCCATAGGGGTTTTGAGGGTGAGTAGAGGTTTTCCGTGTGTTGGGGGATGAGTTGGGTTAGGAGGAGGCATATTGGTAGGTAGATGGTTGTGGTCATGTTTGATTTGGGCGGACTTACTAGGCTGTTGTGGATGTTGATGCTCTGGGTGTTCTTTATTGGTCTGGTCTTCCGTGTGGTGTCCCTTTGCTTGGAGTTGTGTTGTGCCACTCCTGTGGCCGCGCCTAAGGGGCCACACCCAAGGGCCCTCTGGCGAGGCCCTCAGGTGCGGGTGCGCCTTGCTGGGGCGCCACTTTTATGTCCTGCTTTGTTGCTCCCACTGCCCCGATTGGGCAGGAGCTTCTGAGCGGGAGGGCTTCCCGTTCAGGCGCTCTACCCCGATCAGGGGAGCTGTGGAAGTGAGCAGAGGGTGTCAGCAGTAAAAGCGGCTCCATGGTTGCTGGGGCGCTACGTAAAAGCGGTAAAAGCGGTGCCCCTGTTTGCTGGGGCACCGCATAAGAAGTGAAAGCATGCGTGTCGAAGGCAGCATGGTTCTGATTCCTCCTCTTCATCGTCATCGATATCGTCATCGTCGGAGGACAGAGGGGAGGAACTAGGGGGCAGAGGTAAGGAGTGGGGCGCCAACAAGTCAGTAGGAGGAGCTCCTTCATTAGCTGTGTATGCAGATTTATGGGAAGGTGTGCCGAAGAATTTGCGGCGTAAGATTAAGAAAAGGAGATATATCGATATCTTCCTGTTGTTGGAAGGCAGGAGGCAATATGGTGATAGCAAAAAGAAGAGAAAAGAGGAAGAGAAGGCAGGAAGAGTCAAGAAGGTGTCTAGGAATGTGGTGAACTGGACTAGGACCTTTTTGCGTTTGGCAAGCGTGTGGGGGCAGCATTATCCGCAGCAGTACGGGATGTTGTTGGCATATGCAGATTCCATATTGGAAGCTGCGCAAACGCATGAGGGGTGGTCGTGGTTGAACTACGATGAGAAGTTCTGAGATAAAATGGAGGAGAACCGGTCGTTGTCTTGGGGCTCTCAAGATATTAATCTATTGCTGAAACAAATGTCTGCCAAACCAGGGGCAGGGAGTGCCGGGGGAGGCAAACTAGGGAATGGGACAGCGGGGGGGTCAGGCCATTCCTTTTGGCAGGCAGGAGCCAATTTGAAGCAGAAAGCAGGTGATACGGGGGGGGGGGGGGGGGGGGGGGGGGGGACGTGTGCTGGAGATTCAATAAGGCCTCGTGCTGCCTGCTCAAGTTGTGGAGGGGGGCATTCAGCAGCAAAATGCCTTAAAAAGGGACCGCGCCAGCTAGTGCGTCAGCCCTTAAATGAATTCGACGTCAGCTGGCCCGTACCCCGATACGTGTGGGGGCATTAGGGGCAAGACTGCGGCGATACTCGAGATGGGGAGATGGAGAGGTGTTGGAGACGGGGTTTCGGGAAGGCTTTGTCATCCCGGTGTCAGGTGCAGTAGTCCCATATAAGTCACACAATTCATCCTCTGTATGGCATTGTTCTCCAGTAGTGAGAGATAAATTGTTAAAGGAATTAGAGTTAGGGAGGATTGCTGGCCCGTTTGTGGAAAAGCCGTTCCAGGATTTGGTGGTGTCCCCTTTGGGTCTTATACCCAAAAAGGAAACAGGGAAGTTTAGATTAATTCACAATTTGTCCTTTCCGCAGGGAGCTTCGGTCAACAATTGTATACCTAAGGATTGTTGTGCGGTTCGATATGCGTCCTTTGACCAGGCAGTGGAATTGGTGCGGCTCGCAGGGCCTAGGGCGTTGATGGTGAAGGTTGATATTGAGTCCGTGTTTCGTTTATTGCCAGTGCATCCTTCTAGTTTTCCTTTGTTGGGTTTTCGGTTTGAGGATCTCTTTTATTTTGACAAGTGTATGCTGATGAGCTGTTCGGTGTCCTGCGCATATTTTGAAAAATTCAGTACCTTCCTGCACTGGGCGGTGGTTCAGGAGGTGGGTTTTATGAACGTAGTGCATTATTTGGATGATTTTTTATTTGTGGGTGCCGTGCAGTCCACAGAGTTCCAGAGACTGTTGAGCAGTTTTATGGATCTGTCCAGGGACCTCAATGTGCCATTGGCGGAAGAAAAGTCGGAGGGTCCGACTATGCAACTGACGTTCCTGGGGATCAAATTGGATTCACGGGCGATGGTAGCTAGGCTTCTGAAGGAGAAGGTGGCGAAGTTGCGGGTGTTGGTGGCCAAAGCGCTGGCAACCAGCAAGTTGAATTTGAGGGAGTTGCAGGCATTGATAGGTGCATTGAATTTTGCATGCCGCGTCATCCCGATGGGTAGGGTGTTTCTGCGGCGGCTGGTGGGGGTGACAGTGGGAGTGCGTAAACCGCATCACCGTATTAGGATGACGAGGGTGATGAAGGCTGATCTGAGGATCTGGGATGTCTTTTTGAAAGAATTCAATGGGACATCTGTGATAATGGAGAGAGAGATTTCCTCAAGGGACTTGCAGTTATACACGGACACGGCTGGGGGGTCGGGTTTAGGCATATATTTTGCGGGAGAGTGGTGTGCAGACAGATGGACGCAGTTGTGGCAGAATGCGCTTTTACTGCATAATATAGCCTTCTTGGAGCTGTTTCTCTTGCTGGTAGCGTTGCATTTGTGGCCTGATTGACTGCGCAACAGACGGGTATTATGGTGGTGTGACAATGCAGCGGTGTTGAGCATGATCAATAATTATACCCCACACTGTGTTCCAGTAGCAGATGTCATGCGGGAGGTGGTTCTAGCTTGCTTAAGATTGAATGTGGCAATCAAAGCGAGACATATCCCAGGGTGTACTAATGAGATCGCGGATGCTCTTTCTCATTTTCAGTGGGACCGATTTCGGAAACTGGCCCTGGGAGTGGAGGCGAGCGGATTGCTGGTCCCAGAACAGTTATGGAAAGTGGGCCTGAAGAGATGCTGAGTTTACTCCGAGGATCGGTAGCATTATCGACTTGGTCGGCGTATCAGCGGGGCTGTGACAAGGTGGTGGAGTTCTTGCTGGGGCGGGGATGGCGGCTGGAAGCGGTGTCCGATTGGATGTTAGCCAAATATGTAGTGGATGCAAAGGAGAAGCGGATGTAAAAATCAGCTGTCCATGCACATTTGGCAGGGTTTGTGTTTTTTGCGAAAGCTGTTGGATGGGTCCCGGCGGGGGGCGGGTTTTTATCCTGGCGGCTGTTGCAAGGCTGGGGAAGAGTATTGCCAATGCCTAAGGATGGCAGATGGCTGATCACGCACGACTTGCTAGCGCATCTATGTGCAGCTCTCCCGTGGGTGGCATCGTCCACCTATGAAGCGGTATTATTCAAGGCTGTTTTTTGTTTGGCATTTTTTGGGGCCTTCCGTATTGGGGAACTGGTAGCCAGCTCGGGGAGGTCCGGTGGTGGCGGTGGCCTGCTGCTACAGCATGTGCGGGTGGAGAGGGGGCGCGTGCTGATTCTGTTAGCCCAATCAAAGACTGACCAGCAAGGCCGGGGTTGTTGGGTGGTGTTAAGAGAGATGGGGGGTATGGATACTTGCACAGTGGCTGCTTTGTTGATGCATTTCCAAGTGACAGCGGTATTAAGAATGGCCCTACAGCAGATAGGGGAGGTGACGCATCAGTTTGCAGCACACTCCTTCTGCATTGGGGCGGCCACGAGTGCAGTGGCGCCGAGTTTGTCGGACCATGAGGTCCAATGCATCGGGCGTTGGCGCTCGTGGGCTTTCTCGGGATATGTCCGACTGTAAAGGTGGTCGGGACGGATAACAATTCTGTTTTCTTTTACAGATAGAGGGCAAGGTCCACATGGCTGTTGGCTGATTGGCCATTCATTTGTTCATTGGGCAAGTCAGCGAGCGGCTGTGCAGCCTTTGGGGACCAATCTTGGCTTGGATCCAGAGGTGGTATCCGTAATATGGCTGGGTGAGCGAGGTCTCAGATGGACGCAGCTGCTCCCCTTGCTGTGGCACCACTGGCGTCTGCGGAATTCACCGGACTTGATGCTAATACATTTGGGGGGAAATGATCTGATAGCATGGACCTGCAAGCAATTGATCCGAGCAGTGCAGAGAGACCTGGAGGAGGTGCTGCATTTGTTCCCGGGGGTGACACTTATGTGGTCAGATATTATACCGCGACCAGTATACATGGATCAGTGGCGCTGGTCGAGAGGTTTGACTAAAATCAATCGCCAGATTAGCCTCTGGGTATGTGCCCATGGGGGGGTATCAAATAATGCATGCATGGGTAGAGGTAGGCTGTGCGGGACTGTATGGTCGCGATGGAGTTCATTTATCCCTGGTGGGGTGGGATTTGCTATTGAACAACTTGCAGGAGGCGGTGGAGTGGGTAGTGCTGAGGGAAGCTCGCTGGTCGCAGCTTTTGGGGGGGGGTGGCGCAGGGACAGTGAAGTCACCTGTGCCGGTGGTGGGATCCCGGAGGTTTCTGTGGTCCGGAGCCTTAGGATAAGCTTGGGATGGGGGTAGGGTACCCCCGACCGGGTCAACCCCTGGCTGGCTTTTGCTAGTTATATGGCGAAGTCGGGGCCAAGTGGGGGAGAGCTGTGGGAAAAAGCAGAGGCAGGCACACCTTGCTAGTGACATGGCTGGTGAGGCATTATTCCGCTGGTGATATGCTAAAAGGATTGTTATGGGTGTTGATTGTTAACCTGTTAATGGATAACAAAGCTGCGACCAGGAGTTTACCCAAAAGATTTGTGTCAGAGTGTTTGTGGAAGGGGGGGAGGGCGAAAAAGGGGGGGTAGTGGAAGAGCATCGAGTCCGACCTACTTCAGTTAATGAAGGCTGTGTGTCCCCGTACAAGCCGGCCGCCTATAACTGGGTGGCTCGGCGAGATGCGGGGCCTAGAGGTGGGGGCCGCAAGGCGGGGGGTGGAGGAGGAGATGTGACGCCGCGGCGTCATTTGAAATCATTGGCTCCCCCATCGGGCAGCGCATGGGGAGCCAATGAGTGGGTGTGAGGAGGCGGGCCCAGCGGGACGGCATGGAAGGCCAGGGTTAATCTGGCATGGAAGTCCTGTTGGCGGTCCCACCCACCCACCCTTTAAGGGGGGTGAGTTGTTAGGGGTGTCGCAGTTTGGGGGGGTAGGCGGGATCCCGGAGGTTTCTGGGTTCCGGAGCCTTAGGATAAGCTTGGGACGGGGGTAGGGTACCCGGTCAACCCCTGGCTGGCTTTTGCTAGTTATATGGTGAAGTCGGGGCCAAGTGGGGGAGAGCTGTGGGGAAAAGCAGAGGCGGGCACACCTTGCTAGTGACATGGCTGGTGAGGCATTATTTCGCTGATGATATGCTAAAAGGATTGTTATTGGTGTTGATTGTTAACCTGTTAATGGATAATAAAGCTGCAACCAGGAGTTTACCCAAAAGATTTGTGTCAGAGTGTTTGTGGAAGGGGGGGAGGGCGAAAAAGCAGGGGGGGGGGTAGTGGAACAGCATCGAGTCCGACCTTAAATCTTATTAAATCTTTTAATATAACAAAACCCAATCCTGTTCCAAATTCATTCCACTAGGGCTAATAGATTGAATGAAATAATCCATCTCTGCTAACTCACATTCAATTGTTCTTGGTGACTACCTCCCCTGGTCAGCGGCAGAATCCAATCAATGGCTCTCCATCTCAAACTATTAAATCTATGTCTGGCTTCTATACAATGGGTTATCATAGGTACTGATTCTGACTGAGGCTTCAGTTGGGATTTATGTTATGTCGAATGTGTTTTAAAAGATCTGCTAGTTCTCCCAATGTATAATGTCAGACATGAACAAATTTATTTATTTAACAGGTTTTTTATATCACTCTACATTTTATTCAAAGTGGTTCACAATGTAATTTAAACTTGTTATCATACATTAAACAGGGACATTGATAACTTGAATTCTTCTGAGGCAATGGAGGGTTACATGTATACTAAAAATGTAGTTCTACATGCAGTATGAAATCTAGCTTTATATAGTTCGTTAGATAGTGAATAGGTCCAGAACTCCCCCTCAATGGTCTGATCACAGTATATACACTGTTGACATTTAAAATGACAGTTTTTATTAGCCAGTCTGCCAAATTCCTTCTGCAGATAAAAGTCATCAAAGGAGGTTCTACAACGATCAAATGGACAGTCAAAATGTCCATTGCTGTAAAATTAAATCTTTTACTTCCATTGTTCTCTGGAATAAGAAAGAACACATAAGGGGAATGTTTACTAAAGGTTGACACACTTTAAGTGCTTCCACTGCCCATTGGGCCATTGCAATACTTAACGTGTGCTAACTTTACTTAACACACATTAACCTTTACTAAACATACCCTTAGAGTTCTATTATTTTGAGTATTACTATTATAAGATAATAATAAAGGATTTTGGGTATATAAAACATGCCGATAGACTTTATTAATCATTCATGCAAGGTAATCTTGTTCAGCACACAATTTTAAAGTCCTTTTCCATACTGAAAATTCTGCGGATCTATGTATCACAACAGATTATTCCCTTCCATTGTTTTACGGTATAAAGTAGTTCTCAACCGTCTATGTTTCTTAGTAATTCTTATATCCAAAAAATCAATATTTTCTTTTTTTTTCTTTTTTTTTTATTATTACTTTCAAATCTTTATTACTTTTATTTTTATTATTACTTTCAAATCTTTATTACTTTTCAAATCTTTCAAATTATTTTTATTATTACTTTCAAATCTTATTCTTTAAAAAAAAGAAAGTGAAAAAGCAAATTAGCAAATATAACCAGGAAATAAGAGAACCAAGCCTGTTCACAACGGAATACAATTAGCACCCAAAACAAAAAATGGATCCAAGTTAGGAAAAATCTATAATAATTTACTCACTTCGGTGGTGAGTAAATTATTGGAAACGCTTCTGAAAGAGAAAATAGTGAGGTTTCTGGAGTCCAGCAGATTACAGGATCCGAGGCAGCATGGAATCACCAGAGGCAGGTCTTGTCAGACAAATCTGATTGATTTCTTTGACTGGGTGACCAGGGAGGTGGACAGAGGGAGAGCCCTAGATGTGGTGTATTTAGATTTCAGTAAAGCCTTTGACACTGTTCCTCACAGGCGACTTATAAACAAACTGAGCACCTTAGGGATGGACCCTAAAGTTACTGCTTGGGTTAGAAATTGGTTGGGTGGGAGGCAACAAAGAGTACAGGTCAATGGAGCTCACTCTGAGGAGAAGGATGTTACCAGTGGTGTGCCCCAGGGATCGGTCCTTGGTCCGATTCTTTTTAACATCTTTGTTAGTGATGTAGCGGAAGGGCTGTCGGGTAAGGTTTGCCTCTTTGCGGATGATACCAAAATCTGCAATAGACACCCAGGAAGGTGTAGATAACACGAGGAGGGATCAAGCTAAGCTTGAAGAATGGTCTAGAATTTGGCAGCTGGGATTTAATGCTAAAAAATGTAAAGTCATGCACTTGGGCTGCAGCAATCCAAGGGAGCAATATAGTATAGGGGGTGAAATACTTTTGTCCACTAAAGAAGAGTGGGACCTAGGTGTGATTGTGTCTGATGATCTTAATGTAGCTAAACAGGTAGAAAAGGCGACGGCAAAAGCTAGAAGGATGCTTGGGTGCATACGGAGATGAATGGCTAGCAGAAAAAAGGAGGTGATAGTGCCTCTGTATAAGTCTTTGGTGTGACCTCATTTGGAGTATAGTGTGCAATTCTGGAGACTGCACTTTCAAAATGATGTGAACCGAATGGAGTCGGTGCAGAGGGTGGCTACTAAAATGGTTAGAGGAAAGGCGGGATAGAGGTGATATGATTGAGATGTTTAAATACCTCCGTGGCATAAATGTTCAGGGGGAGAGCCTCTTTCAATTGAAAGCAAGTTCTGCTACGAGGGGACATGGGATGAGGGTGATGGGGGTGATATGCGGAAATATTTCTTTACGGAAAGAGTGGTGGATCCATGGAATAGTCTCCCAGTGGAGGTGGTAGAGATGAGGACAGTAACTGAATTCAAAGAAGCATGGGACCAACACAGAGGATCTCTAAAGGAAAAAAGGGGACTGTTGTAGTTGTTGATATGGAAGGACAGACTAGATAGGCCATGTGTTCTTTTTCTGTCATCATATTTCTATGTTTCTATGTTTATACACAAAATACCAATACACTTCCCTGAGAGTGCACCCCTCCCTCCCCCCCCCCCCGAAAATACTTTTCCCAATAGGCCTACAGTGGTGCCTAAGGGGGGGGGAGGGCAAGATTGACCTTAACCTCCTCTCTAACCATTATGAACTCAATCAACTTCCTAGGTTCAAAAAAATTGAATGTTTTTCCCCTCCCTAACAACCATACAAATAGAAGGAAAATGTAACACAAAACTTAATCTCAGGGGCAAGACCCTGGGATGCAGGATCAAGAACTCCTGATGCTGCTTTTGTGTGAATCTAATCACTCAAGATGTGGCCGGATTTTTAGAGGGTACTAACATGTAGAACAATTTTATGTGAATAATCCCTCAATAACTACGATGGCTATGATCTACTTCAAATTAGTAACTTATTTTGAATTATATGTTAAGGAGAACAGGTCTCAGACTTTTTTTTGTGTTAGCGTTATCCTGCAGACTTTGTCAATGGATATACGCCGGAAATTGCATCAATGACCCAATGTTCTCACTTAACTTGAGTGCGGTATAGCTAGCAAACCGATTGACATTTCAGATAAGAAATTGATGAAATAATATCTCGCTTATCTTATGTTTCCCCGACGCCTTCTCTGGTTGTCATTCCGCGTTTCACTTGAATCAATCAACATTAACATATATTTCAACATTAACATATAATTCAAAATAAGTTACTAATTTGAAGTAGATCATAGCCATCGTAGTTATTGAGGGATTATTCACATAAAATTGTTCTACATTTGTGTGAATCTAGACAAATCTGAAAATATATGAATTTTAGAGCCTAAAAAATGTGTATTCATTGAATGGAAATACATTTTAAAGACAATATTGTGGTCAAACTCTAAGGCAAATGTAACAATTAAGGTTGGGTGACCACATCCAGAGAGGACTCCAGAAACTCTGTACAGAGTGGCCTTGACAACCGAGTGAGAAAAAGCTGCTCGGGAACAAGTACTGGGCCCTAACTAGAGGAGGGAGAGAATCAGCATCCATACCTAAAATCTCAGTCAGATATTTTTTGACCATATCTATAGGTGTTATAAGGGGGGAACTGAGAAAGTTCAACAAGCAGAGGTTATTCTGATGCATTTGATTTAATCAAGACATCCCCCAAAAGCTGGACAGTATTTACTTTAGACTGAACTACATCACATCTAATAGAATGTTGATCTAAAGCCTGAGAATGTTCGACCACTGACTGTGACATAATGGACAAATCCCCCATAAGTCTAGAAGATAAAGTCATCATGGAGGAGTTAAGCCCCGTATTGTAGCAGCTGATAAGCATGCAATAAATAAAACCGGGAGTCTGTTCAAAGATCCAAGCCCATTTATTGTGCACATGGCCCAGTTAGTCAAAGCTTTAAAAGGAACTGAGCAAAGTTTTTACAGAGACATACTCATTTATACCTCTTTTTCAGTTTGATACATGAGAACTTTCTATTGGTTCCAGCTTGATACATGCAAACTTCCTATTGGCTCCAACGCCCCCTGCACCTGTCCATTCAGAGATCCCTCCGGGGCCTAGCAACCAGCCCCCTCCCTTAGGACTGTCCTAACAATGGTTCAGTTTCTAAGTTTGATACTTCTCTACTGCAAGGTTATCCTAGCTCCAAGAATGCATGTCATGAAACATTTCTGTCTTATGCACACAAGAGAATAATGAAAGACTTATGAATTCATGTAAAACTTCTTATTAAGCAGTTTAAAACAATTTTCTCATTTTTCACAGATTTTTGGTTCTTTTCTAGCTATAATGGGGGTTGGGATCCAGGCCTAACTTACAGGCCTTTCGTATTTGCAGACTACTCTAGGCCATAGCCTGCCACATTCCCCCCTTTGATTATTCTCACCCGCAAGTGAGAAAGGGTGAGAATTAAATCACTCATTAATTAGATCATATATTACACTGGTGTAACAGCATCACCTTGGGGTATAGGGTAATATTGCCACATAGCTAATATCTTTGTAGCTGCCTTCCTTTCTACATTGCTATCAATGGCTGCTGACTTTATTCGACTGTGATGAATCCAGGGTTCGAGTTCTGCAACTTTAGCTGCTGTTGGGGTTAACAAGATGACAACATAAGGTCCCTTCCAATGCGGTGTCAACGGTGTCTTTCTCCACTCTTTGATCCACACCAGGCTTGAGAGGATGCAGGGGTTCTGTTAGTTGGATGGGCAGCTGGTCTTGTACCCACGTATGAAGACTCTGCAAAACAGAACTTAAAACCAATAGTTCTTGTCTAGTAATTTCAGATCTAATCTGTTCCATATCTCCCTTTATTTCCTATACAATAGGCGGTGGTCGCCCATACAGAATCTCAAAAGGGGAAACTCCTAAAGACTTAGCAGGGGCTAAGTATATCCTAAGAAGGGCTATAGGAAGAACCTGGGGCCACTTCAGGTGAACTTCTTGGCAAAGTTTGGACAACTGAGATTTCAGGGTTCTACTCATACATTCTACTTTTCCTAAATTCTGAAATCTGTAGGCAGTATGCATCTGATAATGTCAATATCTCGGGGCCATACTTAATGGACTTGCTTCCTGAGGTTATCCACCCTCATTCTTTGTACAGGGCCCCATGTGCATGCAAGGTTGTAAGGGCATACTTGGAATCTGGGTACACATTTAAACAGAGCCCCTTTTCCTATTGTTAGTGCTCTAGCAAGAGCTATCAGTTCAGCTTTCTGTGCTGAAGTTCCTGGGGCCAGGGCTGAGGACTCAACTACCAGATCAAGGGTCACCACTGCATATCTGGCACAACAATGTCCATTAATGATGACAAGACTGCTTCCATCTACAAATAAAGTTCATTCAGGGTTCTCCAAAGGAACATCAGTCAAATCCGGGCGGCTTGAGAATATAGTGTCCATAGCTTCTAAACAGTCATGATCAGGGGGGGTCAAGACCAACTGGTAACAACGTAGCAGGATTCAAAGCTTGACTGACCTTCAATTGTATCTGGGGGTTTTCACACAACATACTCTGATACTTCAACATTCATGAATTTGTTAGCCAGAAGTTTCCTTTGTGTTTCATAATGGTCAAAACAGAGTGTGGTACAGTAACTTGAAGATTCTGTCTCAAAATGAGCTTGTCTGCATTGCTCACTAGGAGGGCTGTAGCTGCAGCAGCTCTCAAACAAGGGGGCCAGCCTTTTGCAACTACATCCGATTGTTTTGACAAATAGGCTACTGGCCGTTGCCAAGATCCAAGAGATTGAGTCAACACTCCTAGAACATTTCCTTGTGACTCATGAACATAGAGACTGAAAGGTTTTCTGGACATCTGGTAGACCCAGAGCTGGTGATGACATCAGAGCGGTTTTCAAAGATCGAAAGGCTGCATCCTGTTCAAGTCCCCATTCCAATGGAGACTTTTCCATTCCTTTGGTAGCTTGATACAATGGTTTTGCGATCAATGCAAAATTGGGGATCCATATACGGCAGTACTCTGCGGCACCCAAGAAGGCTCTCACTTGCCTCCTGGTGGTTGGAGTAGGAATACTGCATACAGCTTCTTTGCGTTCTGGTCCCAGGCGTCAAATTCCGCTGGACAACTGGAATCCTAGGTATTTAACTTGTTTAACATAATTGCGCCTTGGCTCTTGAGACTTTGTATCCAGCCTCATTAAAAAAGTGCAAGAGTTCACTGGTGGCTTGTAGACATTCACTTTCTGAGTTGGTGGCTATGAGCAAGTTTTCCACATACTGGAGAAGAACCCTTTCTCCTGGGTTCACATAGTAGCTTGAAAGATCCTGATTTAAAACAGCACTGGAGAGATTAGGTAAATTCTTAAATCCTTGAAGTAATCTAGTCCAGGTGAGTTGGCCCCGCCTTCCTGTTGTGGGGTCTTGCCATTCAAAAGCGAACAAAAGTTGACTGATGGGGGCTAGGCGTATGCAGAAAAAAAAGGCATCTTTCAGGTCCAGGACAGTGAAATGAGTAGCCTCAGCGGGGATCAGTCCCAAGAGAATATAAGGATTTGGTACCACTGGGTGTATAGTTTCAGCTGCATCATTCACTCGCCTCAGATCTTGTACTGGGCGGTAATCCCCTGTCCCAGGTTTCTTAACTGGGAGAAGGAAGGGTGTTCCAAGGTGACTGGCACTCCTTGAGAAGTTCATACTTCAATAGTTTCATTAGCTGGTCGGGGAAAAGGATACTGCTTCACATGCACTGGTTCCGCTCCTGGCTTGAGGGTGACAATGACAGGGGCTATGTTCTTCGCTAGGCCAGGTGGATTATCTTCTGCCCATACTCCAGGTGGGGCTATAAGGTTGGTGGGTATACAGGAACTAGCTGGCTTGATTGGAGATGCACTATAGAACCGCTACTCTTCTTCTCGGGGAACAGTCAGCACCATCAATCCAGCAGGCTTTGGGTTCACAGTCATTTTCATTTCTCTCCCTTCAGCAAAGGATATTTGTGCCTGGAGTTTTGCAAGCAGATCTCGGCCCAAAAGTGGAATAGGGTACTCAGGCATATACAGGAACTGGTGTGTTATTTTCTGTCCCCCTAGTTCACACATGCGGTTCTGCAGGAAAGGCCTTGTGGCCTTAGCCCCAGTAGCTCTGACAATGGTGACGCATTGAGAAAACAAAGGGGCTACTGGCTTTTGTATTCTTCTCCTGTATCCCCCATAAAGTCCATATATTGGTCCCCTATTTTCAGACTGACCATAGGCTCCTGGGAACCCAGGGAAACTTGGAGCCCGGTCTGGCCTAGTCTTCTCCATGCTGTAGCCCTCTTCGGCTGCCACTCACTCTATAGCTGCTTCCCTCTCTTGCTGGAACACTGTGCTTGGTTTATTCTTTCATGACTCTAAAATCAACCTCCTGTTTTCCAAATGCTCCCTCCTCCCTTCCTGGGGGTGGAGTCAAGATGCGGGTATTCACTTCTCTAATGTCCTTCTTCTCTGCAATGGGAGCACTGATTCGCACCCAGTGGGGGCCAACCATTTTCACGACCCCTTTCATTTCCTCTGCTCCTTTGATTAGGAAAACCTCCTCCACGTCATTCAACTAAAGTATCAGCAAGAAGATCTGCTTTCTTCTTTATCTTACATTCACTTTCTCTGTCACATTCATTTCCACAATTCACAAAAACTTTCTGAGCAACTTCCATTAACTGTGCTGTATTCATACCCGCAAATCCATCCAGTTTCTGCAATTTCCGTTTTATATCTCTCTGGGACTAACTGACAAAAACTGCATCTACCATACACAAATTCTCCTGGGCTGCTGGATCGCATGGGGTATATAGTGAGGGCTGCCTGCACTATTTGGATCCCACTTGGGGTTATCAAGGCTGATGGGTCTGCATAATACTGTTCATTAGTTTAATCAAATCCTAAGGTTTCTCAGTGTAGGAAGCATAATGCAGCTTTCAGTTCAGTAAATCAGTCGCAGCTGTTGGTCTCTGTACCTGGAGGCAATCTCACCTATCCCCTATGCAATGGAATTCATAGACCACTGCAGGCTATCCATAAAAACCCCGGCAGTCTCTTTCACAAGGGGAGAGGACACCACTACTGGAACGCCTCCTGACAGGCAGACCCCAACAACTTCTCCAGTCTGGGCTCTCTCCAATGATCCCACAGCCCCAACACTTCTGGGTCTTGGAGGCAGTGTCCACACTATAGGGCTCAATGAATCTCCTCCTTCACTGCTGCCCATAGCTCACCTTTCAAGCTGACCCTGGGGAAAAAGCATCTGGGAGAATGAGGAAACCCCAAAAGCATCCAGTATGGTCTGGTGCAAAGTGTGGTAACTGGAGACTTCCAGGAGTAGGGCCTTCCCTTTCTCTTTCCTCTTGCCCATAGTTGCAGGCAGCAGGAGCACCCAAATGCCGACACACCACCAGAGTCACAGAGAGTCCTCAGATGCATCAGCTCACAATGCCATATTGGATCATTCCAATTATTCTTTATGTTTGGACATTTTAAACTGTATATGTGGTTTCTGTGCATTTAATCAGCCAATAAAGATGTCTAATTGTTCAATAGTACCCTTCCATATAAAGAATAAACAACTCCATATGGTTACACACTGAAACCAAATGTTCTTCTTCAAATGTTGACATATAAATTGTTGCCACTGAGGGAGCCACTGTAGCTCCTATCACAATCCAATAGACCTGGAGATAATGTTTCTTATACCAAAAATAATTCTTCAGCAAACCTAGTCACAATAGATCCATGATAAACTCATGAGGAATCCATGCTGGTTTAAATTCATCCAAGACCAAGCTCTGTATAATCTGAATGCCTTCCTGTTGGCCAGTATTTGTATAAAGAGTCACCACATCAAGGAGCAGAATCCGAAAAAAATTTGCTTCAGTGATACAGTCATAAGTGGTAATTCTGTGCCTATAGGGGATCTTTTTGTGTGACCATTGGTTGTTACATACAGTAGATGTTTTGGAAGAAGAGACCTTATATTTTACCATAGGAAAAGTCTTTAACATTTCCAATTCCATTTCAAACTAATGCACATCCCTAAAATCCTATTGCCATCAATCGTGTGCACACTCACATGAGCAATAACGTGCACTGTTCGCAATGCGTGAAAAGTTGTGCTAGTCATACATGAGCAAATAGGGCACACTGTTCACACATGTACAAACAGTGAGCCCTACAGCTCAACAGGGCACAATCTCACGCCAGAGTATGCACTATTGCAAATTAAGAACATAAGAAATGCCTTACTGAGTCAGACCAAGATCCATCAAGCCCAGTATCCTGTTTCCAACAGTGACCAATCCAGCCCACGAGTACCTGGCAGATTCCCAAAAAGGCAAACAAGTTCCACAATACTCATCCCGGAGTAAGCAGTGAATTTCCTGGGTCCTCTTTATAATTATAATTATATATTGCTGAATTTTTGAAAGTATGCACATAAAGGCAAATAACTCTCCAACTCCATCCCAGGAATGCCACAACATAGTCTATGCAATTTTATAAAAGCCTGTTTCCATGGGGAAAACACTGCTTTACTTGCAGATTTTTTTGGGGAAAATTATCCTTCCTGCCTTTAAGAAAATGTGCAGACATTGAAAATGGAGAATCGCCCCCCCCCCCTCCCCAGCACACTGAGAGCATGCTTCATATAGTTTATGATTATTCTGAAAGAGTGGGGCTCAATATTTCTGTCTGTAAAGAAGCAAAATGTTCATGTAATAGCTTTCATATTTTTAAGGTAATATTTTAGAATTTTAATAACATGCAAATCCTAATGCTTTCCATTTAGCTCAGAAGTTGGGCTTTTAATGACAAAATTATCTCAGTTAAGTAGCAAATTAGAGTGGAAACCTGAGACAAAATTAATGTTTGAAGGATCAGTTAATTCTAAATATTGCTTTATTTTAGAAACCTTTTAATAATGAAAAATCTATACTAAGATATCCAGTTCTTCAGTGTGCTTGGTGGAAGTAACTGTCAAAAGAAAATTAATTTTAAATGAAGTATTTTAGACTAATTGACCAGAGTGGCATAAAGGAAGACACCATTAATGTCTTAGATAATATAGCCAGAGCCCAGACAGAAAGCCACAGATTTTAGGAGGTCCTTTGCTACCTAAATGTAGGCCTGCTATTTATTTGCCTAGATTTAGGAATAGTTTTGAAAGTTATTTGAATGCATAAAAAAGGGCTTTATGCACAGAAACAGCTTGGTTTAAAATATATGTAGGTAAAAGAAGGATATACTTTCCCTTTTAAAATTACCCACAGAAAATGCTGAAATGTGTTTCCATATTCCCTCAGTTACATAGAAATGCGTTGGTTTATTTTACGTACTTATTTTCATATTATATAATATATGCATATAAGTGTAAACCCTGCACCAGGAACACCTCTGACCATGTTGGACAAATGTATGTGTACACATGACGTTTTACACCAGACAATGTTACAAAAGGCAATTTCTGAAGGTCATCTCTTTCTGTCAACTCCATTGTAGCCTTTACATCTTCTCTCTTCCTTGACAGCTGCCAGGTTTCTCTTCTTCCCTCTCTCTTCTTTGATCCATGATAGTAATGTTTCCATCCTTCCCCCTACCCACTTGATTCCTGGTGGATGGTTCTTTTCTGCCTGCCTACCTGTACCACCATTCTCTCTCTTCCCTTTGATAGATAATAGCCCTCTTTCCTGATCCATAGTGGGCTTTTCCCCCCTCCATACCTCTCTCTTGCACCTGTCTATGGTTGTAATCTAGTCCCCCCTCTAACATGATTCCTAGGGATCTTATTCTTCCCTTCTTCGATATCTGATACAGGGTCGGTATTAAGGGTAGCAAACAAGGCAATTGTCCTAGGTTCCCATGCCACAGGTGCCCCACGTCTGCCTTAGGCTGAAGAAGGCATAGATTGCAGGTACCCTCAACAATTTCTAACTGGGGCCCCTGCAAATCTAACACCAGCCCTGATCTTGTGGTCCTCTTTTCCCTAATACCATTATAGCTACTCTCACTTCCTTTTATTAGATAGGTCATGGTTTCCTATCTCGATGCTTATGCTCCTTTTAGTCACAGTTGGCTGAACATTTTCCATCCTCATCTTGGCATGCAGCTGCAGGGGTTCATGTTTCTGGGAGTGTGTTCTACCTCTCAGTTTGCTGCAGTGAATAAAGAATTGCAGGCAGAGGCAGCATTAGAGTAGAGCTCCTCAGGGGTGCAGCCAGCCTTTTCTTTTTCTCTGCAGTTGCACTTGCTGATATCCCTTTTGGAAGAACCCTTTTGGTTCAGTATAAGGACTAGTATAAGTCCATTCAAAAGTGAGGGTCTTAGATTTTAGGAAAACCAACTTTGCCAAGATGGGATAATACCTAAAGGAGTCATTAGCAGGATGGGAACAGCTGGGGGATGTAGAAAAACAATGGGCAAAACTGAAAGGGGATATTTTAAGGGCAACAAACATTTTTGTTAGAAAGGTCAATAAATGTAAAACAAAAAAGAGGCCACTATGGTTCTCAAAAGCAGTAGCTGAAAAGATGAAGAAAAATAGGATGGCCTTCATAAAATACGAGATATTACAGAGAGAGGAAGACAAGCATCAATATTTGGAAAAACTTAGAGAAGCTAGGAAAATAGCCAGGAAAGCAAGGTTACAAAAAGAAGACAAGATAGCCAACTGCAATAAAACGAGGGGACATTTTTCAGATATGTTAGTGAGAGGAGGAAAAGCAAAAGTGGTAATGTCAGACTCAAGGGGGAAGGGGAGGAACATGTAGAAGCTGAAGAGGATAAAGCGGAATTGCTTAACAAATATTTTGTTCTGTGTTCACAAATGAAGGGTCAGGAGCAGGACCTTAGAAAACACCCACAAATAGGAACGGATGTGAAGGAGATCTTGAACTATTTTCAGAAGACTGTGTTCATGAGGAACTAGCTAAATTAAAAGTAGACAAAGCGATGGGGCTGGATGGCATACATCTGAGAATATTGAAGGAACTTAGGGACATTCTAGCAGTTCCACTGACAAACCATTTTCAATGCTTCTTTAAGGTCAAAAGTGGTCCCAAAGAAATGGAGAAAGGCACATGTTGTCCCTCTACACAAAAGCAGGAGTATGGATGAAATTGAGAACTATAGGCCTGTTAGTCTGACCTCAATGACTAAATTTATGGAAATGCTGCTAAAACAGAGTATAGTGAGGTTTTGGAGTACAATGCATTGCAGGATCCAAGGCAGCATGAGTTTACCAGAGATAGGTCTTAGACAAATCTGATTGATTTTGGTGACCAGAGACTTGGACTGAGGGAGAGCCCTAGATGTGGTGTACTTGGATTTCAGTAAAGCCTTTGACACCATTCCGTACAGGTGACATATATAAATTGAGCATCCTAGGGATGGACCCTTGAGTGACTGACTGGGTTAAAAATTGGTTGGGTGGAAGGTGACAAAGGGGTATGTTTACTAAACCGTCTTAATGTGCGCTCTGACACGTTAGCACATGATAAGGCACATTATCGCATGATAATGGCGCTTTACTGTGTGATAAGGTACCTTATCGCACGCTAACAAGCTCAGCGGCGCTCAACGGCGTAAACGAGCGCTGAAGTAGGAGTAAAGGCTCCCTGTGGGCGGAGGAAGGCTCCCCAGGGGCGGAAAGAAAGGGTCAATGGGTGGAGAGTGGGAGGGAAGAGGTTCCCTGCACACTAATGCTGTGGATTTCGGGGCTGAAAACTAATGCCAGTGAAACCCTGGTGTTAGAGTAGACTTAAAGGGAAGAGAAACCATTTACATCAGCAATGTACAGCAAAGCCAGGGAAACCTAGAAAAGGTGATAAGTGTGATACATGTGCACAGAACAAAAGGGCAGATAAACATTGAAAATGACCTGAACAAACTGGAAAAAAAACATAACCTAGGTGGGCAATAGTGATATCAATGGAAAACATAAAAAAAACCACTACCGAGAAAGCTCCAAAAAAAAATATATCAATTTTGGAAGGGGCTATGCTCTTTCCCCATACAAGGTGAATGATCCCACAGTGAAATAATGCTGATCAGGGCTTTCCCTTGTTACTGGACAGGTTTCCTATGGCAAGCACATGTCCCACAACAGCAGGGTGGGCATGTCGGAACGGGCAACTGGACAGATGCTGGAAAAGGGGACACAGAGGGCTGCAGGTGCAGCTGGGCCACAGTGCGGATTAGGGTGATGCCTAGGTGGCCCATACGAATGCTGAAACAGCAGAGCAGCCAGACAGCAACTGATGAGGGCCCGACACGGGCATGAGTGTGTTTCCCACAGTGTCACAGGGGATAGTACCCAGCAGGTACCCCCAAGGGTACAGAACATTTGCAGGCGGTGCTGGGGGGAAGCGTGGACATCTATGCAGGCACCCCTACCCCAGAACCCACACTATAGGCAGCCGCCTACCTGCACACTGGATGGCCCGAGACTGCGCACCACCAGCACCACCAGCAGAAGGGCATGTCAACATGGTGACAGAGGGGTACTGGTGGTGGAGGGGGCAGTGGCTGCTGCCCACAGCAGACCATGGCCCAGCCCTGTTTAGGTGGGTGCCGTGCACTGCAACAGACAGGCTCTGTCTGACAAACAGTCATGGTTTCTCCAGGGAATGATCTGCCTGTTGCGGCACTGGGGTGAGGCTTTTTTGGCTGGGACATTGTAGTGCCCGGCCACCACCTGCACAGACAGGGTGGCTACAGCATGTCCTGCTGGGAGGTCACTCTCACCCTGACTGAGCAGTGACCATGGCATGGCTAGGTTCCCCCATAGCGCTATGTAGTATTTCTCTCAAGTGATATATATGGGTTCTCCTTTTGGGGGCCCAATCACTGACTTATCTGCTTGGTGGGTGTGCTCACATCCCAGTTTTGGGTGCACACATCTTTTCCAGGAACATGCACTGTGGACTAGCTAGCAGACTGTCTGCAGTTAGTATGTGTATGGCTGGAACACCTTGCAGGATGCAGCAGCTGGAGCCTCACTATGCTTGCTGCTGGAGAATGTCAGACAGTGGTGGGGGGCAGCTGAGCATTTCCAGGCCTACTGTCTGTCTGCTATTGCCTTATGGAATGCTGCAGATCTGCACTGACTGCCCTGTAGCGCATCTGTTTCCCAGCAGGACTGGGGTTGTTGGTCCTCTGTACTGCCATCATGGCAGGGCTGTAGAATGTGAATCTGTTGGGGGGAGATCCTGTCCCCCACCCTGCTCCCCAGAGAGCAAGTTTGGTGGTACTACATAATTGGCCTTTGGGTCCAAACACCCCCCCCCCCCCCCTTTGAATCATGTGGCCATGGCACACACAGAGGATATGCACTATTCTGGTGCATCATAGTCCACAAGGGTTAGACGTGACTGGGATATATATATGGGCACAGGTGTATCGTAGGTGTGTTTGAAAGAACTCCCTATCACACACTGGCACTAATGGGGACCTGCAGCATAGCCTATCTCAGGGAGGGCAGGTGCTGTGGACCTGGTGCTGGGCGCCCCACCTCACCCTCAGGGTGAGCACAGTACCCACACAATGTGACGGTCTGTAGCTACTCTGTGCCCCAGTAATGTGCACGGTCAGTACCCCCTACCAGGCCTAGGTGCTATGGGGGTGCATACCCCATCTTGTGATCATCTGTAGACTGCTGCTTTGCATGTGCAGTGCATCATGGGTACGAGTGGCATAACTCTATCCTGGTAACAACAGCAGACAGTTTGTGTGGTGACCTGCAGTCCTTCTGTGTATACTGGTCCACTTCCAGATTTCAGTGTAAATGTGACAGGTGGGATAAGCTCAAGATCATTCATATTAATCATGGGCAAGACTGAAATCTGTGAGGGTGTTTTTGCTGGCAGTACTAATTTAAATTAAAGAAAGAAACTGCCCCAGACAGCTCCAATAAATAACCCCACTGTGGGATCAAACCCACAACCTTTGGCTTTATAGGCAATGAAGTAACCAGTGGGCTACAGCTCTGAACAAACCCCTGGCTGGCTACAGAAGGACTGCAGGTCACCACACGAACTGTCTGCTGTGGTTACCAGGATAGGGTTAATCCACTCGTACCCATGATGCACTGCACATGAAGATTACAGCACTGTGAGGGTGTTTTTGCTGGCAGCACTGCTTTAAAGTAAAAAGGAAAATGCCTCTAGCAGCACTGCTTTATAGTAAAGGGCAATGCCTCAGACAGCCTTACTCATTAACCCCACTAGTGGATTGAACTCATGACCCCTGGTTCAACAGTCAATGTATTAACCATTGTGCTACCCCTCTCTTGCTGTTTGTTGGTCAGCATGCCTACTTCAGGCTAACGTGCATTGACATGCCATGGCTCCCTTTATCGCACGGTAACCAGAAATGCTCAATTAAGACCGACACGCCCACTCCTTATATGGCATCCTGCACACTAACGCCGGCTGCACATTAAGACTGCTTAGTAAACATACCTTAAAGTGTACAGGTAAATGTAACTCACTCTGAGGAGAAAGAGGTTACCAGTGGGGTGCCACAGGGATCTGTCCTTGGTCCGATTTTCTTTTTAACATTTTTGTTAGTGATATTACGGAAGGGCTGTTGGGTAAGGTTTACCTCTTTGCAGACGATGCCAAAATCTGCAATAGAGTAGACACTCAGGAAGGAATAGATAACATGAGGAAGAATCTAGCTAAGCTTGAAGAATTGTCTAGAATTTGGCAGCTGAGATTTACTGCTAAAACATGCAGGGCCATGCATTTTGGTTGCAAAAATTGAAGGGAGAGGCACAGTGTAGGGAGTAAAGTACTTCTGTCCATGAAAGAAGAGCAGGACCTGGTTGTAATTGTTTCTGATGACATTAAAGTGGCCGAACAGGTAGAAAAGATGATGGAGAAAGCCAGAAGGATGCTTGAGTGCAAAGGAAGAGGATGTCAAGGGAGTCAGTGTGCCGTTAACTCCCATTATTGGCACCCTCGCACCCTTAATGCAGCAAAAAAGCTGTTTAATGGGCGTTAAAGGTTCCAGCAGCATAAAGGGCACTATAGGCGGACAGTGGGCATTAATGGGGTGGAGGGAAGGCATTAACAACAGGTGTTCCCTTAACACCTGTTGTGCTAAAGTGTGTTAAAGCCCTTTAACACTGGGAACCCTAACACAAAGTAAAACCTCATGGAAAGGATTTATTTTGAGGAGAGAGAGAGCCTATTTTAACGTCTGCAATGTGATGCACAGATAGGGGAGCCCAAGTTAGTGATAGTAGTGCTCCATAAACAGCACAGCATAATGCCCAAGTATGAAAGGGCACTATGTTGCTGGTGCAAATGGGGCAAAGGAGGTGGTACGTGGGTCATGTAGTGGGTGTTACTGGTGCACAGGGCAGACCAGGCAGCTGCTCAGGTGGCACATAAGATCATAAAATATGCCATACTGTGTCAGACCAAGGTCCATCATGCCCAGTATCCTGTGTCCAACAGTGGCCAATCTAGGTCACAATTACCTAGCAGTTTCCCCAAAAGACATACAGGATCCACAATGCTTGTAATGGGGCAAGCAGTGGATATCTGACGTCCTTTTTATTAATGGCTTATGCAGGGGCGGCTCAAGGCAATCTGCTGCCTGAGGCGAGGGATGAGATGGCACCCTCCCCCCCACCCCGTAGTGGTGGGGGGAGGCTTTCTCAAAACTCCAGTCAGGTACTGAACCAAACCAAAAAGCCGATTAGATTATATGAAGGAAATGCAAGAGTTTGCACACCAAGGAACTAAAAGAAAGAGTGAGAACCACAGCACAGTCTATAAAATTAAATAATAACTCATTTTTATTTTGTTGTTATAAACTGTGTTTCGGTTCTTGCTTTTTCTTTTTGAGCATATATTTTGCATCCAGAGAACCCCTTCCTCAACAGTAGGTGCAGAGCAGAACCAGGAGATTCACCCACAGAATTCAATATCTTAAAAAAACAAACATTATCCAGTACCAGAAATATTGTGAACTAATACAAAACCCTAAAACAAAGTCACCGAGTATATATAAAGCAAATCTGCCATACCATAACATACCAGCACCAACTTCCAAAACTCACATAGGGAGATCAACTAAAAAAAGCATCACTGTAAATACTGCTGCGGGCACCTATTTGGACAACTGAACAATTCAGATTACTACAGTACAGATCCCTACATACAAATTCCATGTTATCAGAACACCTGGTCTTGGTCACACACTCAGAACACAAACCCTCACCAAGTACAGAATAAGTGACCGTAACCTAAAAATAAACATATGTAGATAAAAATTAAACTTCAACCTTAAGAAGCCACATTCTGCATACAATGCAATCACCAGAGAAATAGAAAGAGATGCATTTCCATGTCCTGTATAAAATATAAAGTTAGCACCATGTCTGGTCATTAAATGGAAAATAAATTCCTCTTCTAACTTTGTTGGCTGAACATTTTATTCTCTGATCATGTAGGTCCCAATCTGAGGTTTCTGCTTTTCTATGTCTCCCAGTGCACCCTCCTGTCTACATTCCCCCAGAGACGGCACGAGGGTGATGCAGGGCCATGTGCAGAGACTCACTGCAGCATCATTAGCATAAATTTAGCATGTTGTTGTTGTTGTTGTTAAGTGCCATCGAGTCGGAGATGACTCATGGCGACCCTCTGGATAGCTATCTTAAATTGTGTTTGGTCTTCAGTCAGGCGGTTCATTGTTGACAGACTGGTACCCGCAGCTGCTGTTATTGTACTGATCCATCTCATTGCTGGCCTTCCTCTTTTGAGTTGACCTTCTATCTTGAAAAGCATGATAGCTTTCTCTAATGATCTCTCTCTTCGCATGATGTATCCAAAGTATGAAAGTCGAAGTCTTGTCATCTGAGCTTCTAAAGAAAGCTTAGGTTTGATCTCCTCTAGTACCGACTGGTTTGTTCTTGGGGCAGTCCATGGTATACATAAGATAACATAAGATATACCATACTGGGTCAGACCAAGGTCCATCAAGCCCAGTATTCTGTTTCCAACAGTGGCCAATCTAGGTCATATGTACCTAGCAGTTTCCCCAAGAGACACAAGTTCCACAATGCTTGTACTGGGTCAAGCATTGATATCTTCGGTCACTTCTTAATAAAGGTTTATGGACCTTTCCTCCAGAAACTTGTCCAAACCTTTTTTAAACCCAGCTACACTAACAGCCTTTACTACATCCTCCGGTAACAAATTCCAGAGTTTGATTACACGTTGAGTGAAAAAATATTTTCTTTTATTAGTCTTAAATAGTTTACCTTGTAGCTTCATTGCATGTCCCCTAGTCTTTCTATATTCTGATAAGGTAAACAATCGATCTACGTTTACCCGTTCCACTCCGTTCATTAATTTATAGACTTCTATCATATCTCCCCTCAGCTGTCTCTTTTCCAGGTTAAAGAGCCCTAACCTTTTTAGCCTTTCTTCATAGGAGTATCCTTCCATCCCCTTTACCATTTTGGTGGCTCTTCTCTGTACCTTTTCTAAAATCGCTATATCCTTTTTAAGATACGGCGACCAGAATTGCACACAGTATTCAAGGTGCGGTTTCACCATGGAACGATATAGAGGCATTATAATATCTTTTGTTTTATTTTCCATTCCTTTCCTTATCATACCTAGCATTCTATTTGCTCTCTTGGCCGCCGCTGCACACTGGGCCGAGGGTTTTAACATGGTATCCACAATGATGCCTAAATCTTTTTCCTGGGTGTTGGTTCCTAATGTGGAACCTTGCATCGTGTAACCATAGTTTGGGTTGTTCTTCCCTAGGTGCATAACCTTGCACTTGTCCACATTAAATTTCATCTGCCATTTTGATGCCCAGTCTTCCAATTTATCAAGATCCTCTTGCAATTTTTCACAATCCTCTTGGGTTTTAACAACTTTAAATAGTTTTCTGTCATCTGCAAATTTGATAACCTCACTCGTTATTCCACTTTCCAGGTCATTTATGAATATGTCAAAAAGCAGCGGACCCAGCACAGATCCCTGGGGTACACCACTATTCACATTTCTCCATTGGGAAAATTGGCCATTAAGCCCTACCCTCTGCTTTCTATCTTTTAACCAGTTCCTGATCCACAATAGTACACTGCCTCCTATCCCATGACTCTTTAGTTTTGCCAAAAGTCTCTGATGTGGGACCTTGTCAAAGGCTTTCTGAAAGTCCAGATACACAATATCAACCGACTCACGTTTGTCCACCTGTTTATTCACTCCTTCAAAAAAACATAAGAGATTAGTAAGACAAGATCTTCCTTGTCTAAAGCCATGTTGGCTGTCTCCCATTAGGTTGTGACTATCTACATGCTGAGTAATTTTATTCTTTATGATGGTTTCTACCATTTTTCCCGGTACTGACGTCAGGCTCACCGGTCTGTAATTTCCCTGATCACCCCTGGAACCCTTTTTAAAAATTGGTGTTACATTGGCGATCCTCCAATCTTCAGGTATTAGAGATGATTTTAATGATAGTTCACAGATTACTAATAGCAGTTCTGCAATCTCATATTTCAGTTCTTTCAACACCCTTGGATGTATACCAATGTTCCCTCTAATTTTCTGTAGGTTGTGTGCGCATAAAATATCAGTTGTGCAGCTTTTGAAGGAAGGTTAAATTTTTGTGCGCCACATAACGACACTCGGAGTTATATACTTTAAAATTTGACTACACGTCAGAATACAGTATGTACACCACATTGATTGAACTAGAAAACATTGTAAAACTTGTGAAAACCGTAAATACATAACAACTTTTAAATTTTAAGACGTCTGTGTTTTCTATCAGAATCAGAACCGTAATTTTTGTGCGCTCTGTTGTAAAGTATGTGCGCTCACTCGGCGAGGTGTGTGCGCGCGCACACGCGCACAGCTTAGAGGGAACAGTGATGTATACCATCCGGCCCAGGTGATTTGCTACTCTTCAGTTTATCTAATAGTTGTAAGACATCTTCCCGATGTATCGATATTTCCTTCAATTCTTCCGCACCTTTAAATGCCACTTCAGTCATGGGTAACAGTATTCGCCGCCAGCACCATAATTCAAAGGCATCAATTTTCTTCCTGTCTATCTTTTTCACTGTCCAGCTTTCACATCCATATGATTTTATTGAAAATATCATGGCTTGAAGAAGTTGAATCTTTGTATGGAGAGAGAAATCTCTGCTCTTGAGAATCTTATCTAGGTCTTTCATAGCCATTCTGTCAAGAGCAATGCGTCGTCTGATTTCTTGACTGCTTGTTGCTTCTTTATTGATAGTTGATCCAAGTAGGTTAAAGTTGTTCAGAATATCAATTTCTTCTCCTTCAACGATGAACCTGTTGATTATGCCAGTTGTCATGATCTTTGTCTTCTTTACATTAAGGTGCAGGCCCATTTTGAGACTATGTTCTTTGATTGTGAGAAGCAAATGTTTCAGATCATCATCACTTTCAGCCAGTAATGTGGTATCATCAGCATAGCGAAGGTTGTGGATGAGTCTTCCACCAATCTTCACACCTCTGTTGTCTTCATACAATCCTGCTTTTATTTGTTCTGCATATAAATTAAACAGGTAGGGGGAAAGTATGCAGCCTTGTCTTACACCTTTGCTTATTTTAAACCATTCTGTTTCTCTTTGTTCCGTTCAAACTGTTGCTTCTTGATCAATGTACAGATTGTGCAAGAGTACGATCAGGTGTTCTGATATACCCATGCTTCTTAATGTGGCCCAGAGTTTCTCATGGTTTACACAGTCAAAAGCCTTGCTATAGTTGATAAAGCACAAATAGATATCCTTTTGGTATTCTTTAGTCTTTTCAAGGATCCATCTTACATCCGCAATGATGTCTCTCGTTCCTCGTTCTTTCCTGAACCCAGGTATGGTTGTAGTCTCTTTTGAATAATCTTCAGTAGAATCTTGCTGGGAAGTGGTCAAGAATGAAATGGAATGTGTACAACTTGATCTGTTTGGTGTCAGCGAACTGAAATGGACTGGCATCGGGCACTTTGTATCAGATGATCACATGGTCTACTATGCTGGAAATGAAAGACAAAGAAGAAATGGTGTTGCATTTATAATAAAGTAGAAACTTGCAAGAACTGTAATGAAATACATTGCAGTCAGCGAATGCTTAATCTCTATTCGTCTGCGAGGAATGCCTATCAACACAACTATAAATCAAGTATATGCCCCAACAGCAGCTGCGGAAGAGAATGAAATTGAAGAGTTCTATGAACAAGTACAAGCTGAAATTGACAGAACATGCAAACAGGATATCCTGATAGTCATGGGTGACTGCAACACAAAAGTTGGCAACAAAGAATAAGGCAAAGTTGTTGGAAAATATGGACTTGGCAATAGAAATGAAGCTGGAGAAAGAATGATAGAATTCTGCAAGACCAACGATCTATTCATCTCAAACACCTTCTTCCACCAACACAAGCGGTGACTGTACACATGGACTTCACCCAATGGATTGTATAAAAATCAAATTGACTTCTTCTGTGGACGTCAACAATGGAAAAGCTCTATAACATCAACAAAGATAAAACCTGGAACTGACTGTGGTACAGATCATCAACTACTAGTATGCAAACGCAAAGTAAAGTTGAAAAAGAGCAAACCACTCATGAATGCAGCAAAATATGACCTTGAGAATATACCACTGGAATTTAAAGAATGCCTGGAAAATTGATTTGCTGCTTTAGATACAAATGACAGAACTCCAGAAGAGTTATGGAATGACATCAAGAAGGTTATGTTGGAAGAAAGCGGGAAGTCTCTACAAAAGGTGGAAAAGAAAAACGGCCAAAATGGATGACGGAAGAAACTCCGAAAATTGCCCAGAAATGCAGAGAAGCTAAAGCCAGAGGAGAAAGAAAGACAATCACAGAACTCAACAGAGATTTCCAACGTGCAGACAGGACAAGGAAAAGTACTACAACAACGCATGCAAGGAAATAGAAGCAGAAACTATTAGAGGAAGAACAAGGTCGGCGTTCCTAAAGCTACGAGAGTTAAAGAAAATGTTCCAGCCTCGAATTGGAATGTTACAAGATGCTCAAGGTTCTATGTTGAATGATGCTGAGAAGATCAAGAAAAGGTGGAAAATAGTATACTTTATTTTAAAATGTATATGGCACCCATCTAAAATCCTAGGCAGCTTCTAAACTTACACATTCAATTTAGTAAAACAACGTTACAATAAAACAAACATAATAATAAAACTTGAAATTTGATGAATTAAAAGTCACTTACACAGCCCCCCCCCCCCCATCAAACCATTATAAGTATCTGCACATCAGATTTATTTTGCTATGACCAGATTATTGATGAGGAGGGAAGATATAAAATGAGAAACTAATCCTGGTAGCCATGGCTTCAAATGCTCGATTGGATTGTGTTAGAGCTGGAAAAGTCCGGAATACAGCAGCAGTGAAGCTATCAGGCTACTAAACAAAATTAAACTGAGACATTCTCTGAAAATTTGAAATTTTCTTGAGTCTGAACTAACAAAATATTTTAAATTTCAGTCTGGCAGCATGAAGAATGCAAAACTGCAAATCTCAAAAACACTACATATTCCAGTACCTACCCCCAACCAACACCCTGCAGTTGACCTCAACACAAACCCAGAGTACAGGATCCATAGAGCAAATCTACTATTCCATAACAACACTAACTTCCAAAACTGCACAACATGGAGTGTACCCACAAAAAGGGAAACACCATAAATATTGCAGTGGGCCCTAGAACATCCTTACACATGTTTGAAAAGCTGAACAAGCCAAATTACTACAGTACAGTATAGATCCCCATTTCAACAGAATACCTGGCCTCAATCGCACACTCAGAACACAGACCCTTCCCAAGTACAGAATAAGTGACTACAACCTAAAATAAAAATATGTAGACAAAAATTACACTGAAACTCCAAGAAGTCAGACTCCACATGCAGTGCAACATCAGACAGAGATGCAGTTCCCCATACTGTGTGCAAAATCCAATCACTTCCAGTGCTAGCTTGAAGTTTGAAGAATGGTCTAGAATTTGGCAGCTGGGATTTAGTGTTAAAAAATGCAAGGTCATGCATTTGGGCTGCAGCAATCCAAGGGATCAATATAGTATAGGGGGTGAAGTACTTTTGTCCACTAAAGAAGAGCGGGATCTAGGCGCGGTTGTGTCTGATGATCTTAAAGTGCCTAAACAGATAGAAAGGGCAACAGCAAAAACTAGAAGGATGCTTGGGTGCATAGAGAGAGGAATGGCTAGCAGAAAAAAGGAGGTGATAGTGCCTCTGTATAAGTCTTTGGTGTGGCCTCATTTGGAGTGTTGTGTGCAATTTTAGAGACCGCACCTTCAAAAGGATGTGAACAGGATGGAATCAGTACAGAGGGTTGCTTCTAAAATTGTTAGTGGTCTTCATGATAAAGCATATGTGGACAGACTTAAGGATCTTAATATTTACACATTAGAGGAAAGGTGGGATAGAGGTGATATGATTTATTTATTTATTTATTTATTTATTACAATCTCTTATATACCGCGCTATTTGGCATCAGCGCGGTTTACATTATAACACAACGACCATAACAACATGCTGTTTGGTTTTACATCGAACAGGTGATCAAACTTGGATAACAGGGGTAACTATATACATGAGATATTTACATGGTGAGGAGTAACTTGTATAACAGGGGTCAATTATGATATACATGAGATATTTACATGGTAATGAGTAAAATTATCATAGTGAACGTAGGTAATCTCTTCAGAGGGGATGTCTAGGTGCCATTGGTGGTTGGGTAGTATTGGAGGAAAAGGTGGTATTTGAGTGCCTTCCTGAGATGTTTAAATACCTCCATGGCATAAATGCTCAGGGGAGAGCCTCTTTCGATTGAAAGCAAGTACTGCTACAAGGGGACATGGGATGAGGGTGAAAGGGAATAGATTCAGGAGTGATATGCGGAAATATTTCTTTATGGAAATGAAGCAGCCAATCAGCTTAAAGCTCTAATTCTCTCACTCACCCACAGAAGGAAAACTCACAGACAGGCTGGTATGCAAACAGGATCTTTAATGTGCACACAGGTTCAGACAGAGAGCCGGTACCCTCCACAAAAATCTGAGCCCCGAGAGACGTCCTACAATGCCTTATATACAGTACAATTTTAAACTCATTCTACAATCTCATTCGCCTCAGATATTTTCTGTCCACCAATCAGTAGCCCCTGGGGAAGGTACCTGGGTGACCTGTCCAAACCGGTATGCTCAGGTCTGCTGATTTCTGGGCAAGGGGATATTGTGCTCAGACCTGGAGTGGGGGAAGGGTGCCTACTGAAATCTTAATGTCTTCTCTTAGCAGGCTGATAGCCTCATGGCTTGGGGGAAGGGTCAGGCTGATCACTTGTGTAAGAGCCTCATGGCTGCCTCAGAAAGAGTGGTGGATCCATGGAAAAGTCTCCCAGTGGAGGTGGTAGAGATGAGGACAGTTTCTGAATTCAAAAAAGCATGGGACAAACACAGAGGCTCTCTAAAGGAAAAAAGGGGACTGTTGTAGTTGTTGATATGGAAGGACAGACTAGATAGGCCATGTGGTCTTTTTCTGTCATCATATTTCTAAGTTTCTATGTTTCTAGCCCACCCCCCATCAGCCCAGTTCTAGTGCTAGTCCTCCCCAATCTGCCCATTTTCAGTACTAGCCCCCCCCCCCAATCTGCTAATTTCCAGTTCTAGTCCCCCTAATCTGCCCATTTCCAGTGATAGTCCTCCTAATCTGCCTATTTAAAGTCCTAGCCACCCCCCCCCCTCGCCCCAGGGGAGGCCCTGCACTTGCCTGATGGTCTGCGCCCTGGCTCTGCTGGGCCGCGAGAAAGAACTGTCTTTGCTTTCTTTCCCATGGCTCTGTTAAAGTTGAGCACGGCGGCGCACGCTGAGGGTGAACAACAGCATTTCCTGTCCCGCGTGCATGTCTCTGTGTCTAAACTTGAGCCTGCAGTGCAGGTATAACACCAGCATGTGCAACTCCCAATGAATTGGCCAGCAAGGGTACAAACACCTATCAGCCACATAGACAGACTCCACTATCCACAGCTGGATAGAGAATCAGACTGATAGCACGGTCACACTGAGTGGGCTTTAACATCAGAGCTCGCTACTGTCCCCATATGCTTTATGACCAAGTCCACTAACCACTTTAGTAGCTGCCTTCTGGACTTACTCCATCCTGTTTATATCTTTTTGAAGCTGCAGTCTCTAGAATTATATACAGTACTTTAAATGTGGTCTCACCAGAGACTTATACAGAGACACTATCACCTCTTTTTTCTTACGGGCCATTCCTCTCCCTATGCACTCAAGCATCCTTATGGCTTTGGTCATTGCCTTTTCTATCTCTTTGGCTACTTTAAGATAATCAAATATGATCCTGCCCAAGTCCTGCTCTTTCATGCACAGAAGTGCTTCACATCCCATACTATAACTGACCCTTGAGTTTTTGCAGTCCAACTGTATGATCCTGGATTTATTAGCATTCTTAGCTGTCAATTTCTAGATTATTCTTCAAGCTTTGAAAGAACCTTCATCTTGCTTTCTACACTTTCCTGGGTGTCTAAACTTCTGCAGATTTTGGTATTATTCACAAAGGGGCAAAACTTACTTAGTAATGCTTCCACAATATTGTTTACAAAAATGTTAAAAAGAACCAGACTAAGAATCGATCCATGTGACACCCACTGTTGGCACTCCTATCCCCTGAGTGAATTCCATTGACCACTATTCTCTATCTCCTCTCATTCAAACTATTGGCCTAGTCAGTCACTTTAGGGCCAATCTAAAAGACACTGAAAATTAAGAACATCACATCTTGCCCTTTACCTGGGTACAAACAATGATAGAATAGATCAAAGGGTTGAGTCATACAGGATTAAAGTTCTGCAGGAAACAAAATACACCACAGAATCTTTATGGATAGAAAGTCCATGTAAAAAAGGGAAGACAATGGCAGTGGGGGTGTACTACTAACCACTTAGCCAGAATGAACAAATGGATGAAGAAATTCTAAAAGAAATCAGGGAAGCTAACAAAAGTTACAACATAATAATAATGGGTGATTTCAATAAGCCTAGTATTGACTGGGTCAGTATCACAGGAGGGCATGCTATGGAGATAAAGTTTCTAGATAAAATCAATGACTGCTTCTTAGAGCAGCTGGTTCATTAACTGACAAGAAGAGAAGCTATTTTGGACCTAATCTTTAGTGGGATACAGGATCTGGTGCAAGAGATAAGGGTATTGGGGCCACTTGGCAATAGAGATTATAGCATGATCAATGCAATGCAATGTGTGCCTTCAAGTCAATCCTGACTCCTGGTGACCCAGAAGCTCCTGGGTTTTCTTGGCAGTGTCACCTTTCTTCTGAGGCAATGGAGTGTTAAGTGACTTGCTCAAGTCACAAGGAGTGCTAGTGGGAATTGAACACTGGTTGCTTGGTTACTAAGCCAGTGTTCTAACCACTAGGCTACTCCTCCACTCCATAGCATGAGCACATTTGATTTAATAAATGGAGGAAGGATAGCAAGGGAATCCATGGCACTACCTTTTAACTTTCAAAAGGGAGACTATGATAACATGAGGAAAATAGTTAAGAAAAAACTAAAAGGAGCAGCAACAAAGGTCAAAGATGTACATCAAGCATGGGCATTGTTTAAAAATGCTATCTTGGAAATCCAGACCAGATGTATTCCATGCTTTAAGAAAAGTGGAAGAGAGGCCAAAAAGCTGCCAGCATGTTTTAAAGGTGAGGTCAGAGTGGCTGTAGTAGACAAAACAGCATCTTTCAGGAGGTGGAAAAAAGAGCCAGATGATGAAAACTGGAAACAACATAAGCACTGGCAAGTTAGACGTAAGGCATTGATAAGGCAGGCAAAGAGAGAATTTGAAAAAAAAGCTTGCCGTGGAAGAAAAAACACATAATACAAACTTTTTCAAGTACATTTTTAGCAAAAAAACCTGTGAGAGAGTCAGATGATCCGTTAGATGATAAAGAGGTAAAAGGGGCACTAAGAGGAGACAAGACTATAGCAAAGAGACTGAATGAATTATTTGTTTCTGTCTTTACAAGGAATTGACCCATGCCTGAAATGGTATTTAAAGGTGATGCATCAAAAGAATTGAAAGAAATATCAATAAACCGGGAAGATATATTAAAACTATTTGATAAACTGAAGAGTAGCAAATTACCTGGACTGGATGGTATACATCCGAGGGTGTATAAAGAACTGAAATATGAAATTGCAGACCTAGTATTGGTTGTCTGTGAACTACACTGGTCAACATTGGAATCGTTACTGACTTTAAAAGGCCCTAATCTGTAATATCTTGGTGAGCTGAACACAAATATAACATTAAAAAAATTTATTGGCTATTGTTTTGAAGATATTGCATGTAGTTCATTTTTGACATTTCACCGTGTAAATTTATCCAGTAGGACATCAACAACATCCCAAATAAGCCTTGAATGATGTAATATTGTATCACATTGCATAATACCAGCATGCACACATCATCCAGAGTTGATTACATCATTTTCTGATGTAATGCAATACTACTGCCAGACGGCTGCTGAAGCCATCTGACGTCAGCAGTGTACTATACGCAGTCAGAAAGGTTGAGCATTTAAAATATTTCAGACTTTGTGCGAAACAGTTTAAGCTACTGTTATATGTAACTTTTATTAATCATATAATTTTAGCCATTTAGGTACAATACAGAACAGTAATGCTGCGAAAGTGTGTTAATACCTTTGACAATTTCTGCTACATTTGTGGGGAAGTGACATTTGCCAACCAGAAGAAAAATATCACTTCTCAACTGAAGAAGGCATATCATCTTTACTTCAGATGCAAGATTGGTGACCAAGACAAGCCTTGGGCCCCGCATATATGCTGCACTTCATGTACAACACAGCTTTCACAGTGGTTGAATCACAAAAGACCATCAATACTGTTTGCTGTCCCCATGGTGTGGAGAGAGCCAAGCAACCACATAAATGACTGTTACTTCTGCTTGGTTCCTCCTCTTTCCAGCAGAATAACAAAGCAAAAGAAGTAGAATATAGTCTACCCAAATATTCCGTCTGCATTGAGACCAGTTCCACATGGTGAGGGACTTCCTATTCTAGAACCTCCATCAGAATATTCTCTTGATTCATCTGATGAGGACAAGGGTGAGCCGACCTGTTCTTCTCCTGGTCCATCAGCATGCAGTGACCCAGATTTTCACTGGGATGCATTATCAACTCCACACAGAATAACACAGGAAGAACTAAATGACCTGGTTCATGATTTGGACTTATCCAAGAACAAGGCAGAATTGCTAGGATCAAGACTCCAACAATGGAATCTTCTAGAAGAAGATGTCAACATTACTTCATATCGAAAGCGTCAACAGCAGATGGAGCCTTTCTTCAGAAAGGAAAGTAATCTGGTATTCTGTTCCGATATTGAAAGCCTCATGAATGCCTTAAAAATCACTCATGACCCACAAGACTGGAGACTATTTATATACTCTTCAAAACTGAGTCTGAAGGCTGCGCTTTTGAACAATGGAAACTGTCTTCCATCTATTCCAGTAGCGCATGCCATCCACATGAAAGAGATATAGGATAACGTAAAGCATCTACTGACTTCCATTAACTATAACAAGTACAGCTGGCACCTCTGTGGCGACTTGAAGGTAGTTGCCCTTTTAATATATAAAATACATGTGTTTCTTATGTGAGTGGGATAGTCGAGCAAGGGATTGGAACTACTTGCAGAAGGAATGGAATCGCAGACAAAATGTAACAGTTGGAGAGAAGAATATCCATCACCCAGCTCTGGTTGAGGCTCACAAAATCCTGCTACCACCCCTTCACATCAAACTAGGTTTGATGAAAAACTTCGTGAAAGCCATGGACCTTATTTTGCCAGCTTTCTGATACCTGCATGAAAAATTCCCTCGACTCAGCGAAGCAAAGATTAGAGAGGGAGTTTTTGAGGGTCCTCAGATTTGAGAGCTCTTCAAAGATGACCAGTTTAACAACTTGCTGCAGGGTGATGCAAAACAAGCATGGAATGCTTTTCACATAGTGTCAACAAACTTTCTCGGGAATGTTAGGGCAGAAAACTACAAGGAACTAGTAGAAGACATGCTGACGCAGTATCAGAAACGTGGTTGCAATATGTCTCTAAAGATGCATTTCCTTGATTTCCATCTTGATTTCTTTCCTGACAACTGTGGTATGGTTAGTGATGAACAGGGCAAACGTTTTCACCAGGATATCGCAATGATGGAGCAAAGATACCAGGGAAAAAGGTCCACTACAATGCTGGCTGACTACTGCTGGACACTCCCCAGAGAAGCTCCCGTACAGCTGTACAAGAGACAGGCAAAAAATTCTAAGAAGTAGTCTATGACTTGTTTTTTTTACAGGTATTAATTGAAGGCCTATTATATTTACTATTGACATGCATTTCGTGATGTAAACATTAATTCTTGTAGATTACAAAAAAACTAGAGCCAACTTTGCAATTTCACTGTCATATTCATGTTCAGCATATAAAATTGATAAGAAATGACTATTTTTATTTCAGTAACATGACTTTTATAAACATTTGTTGACTAGTGCTATATCATTAAAATCATCTGCAGTACCTGAAGATTGGTGAATGGCAATGTAATGCCAATTTTTAAAAAGGGTACAAGGGGTGATCCTGAAAAATTACAGACTGGTGAGCCTGACGTCAGCACAGGACAAAATGGTAGAAATCATTATAAAGAACAAAATTGCTGAACATATAGATAGTCATGGTTTAATGGGAGAAAGCCAACATGGATTTATCCAAGGAAGGTCATGTCGTACTAATCTGTTATATTTTTTTTAAGGTGTGAATAAACAGGTAGGTAAAAGTGGGCCAGTCAATATAGTATATCTGGATTTTCAGAAATCCTTTGACAAGCTCTCTCATAAGAGACTCTTGGCAAAATTAAAAAGTCATGGGATAGGAGGCAGTGTACTAATGCCAGTGTGCAGCGGCGGCCAAGAAAGCAAATAAAATGCTAGGTATCATAAGGAAAGGAATGGAAAATAAAACAAAGGATATTATAATGCCTCTGTATCGTTCCATGGTATGACCACACCTTGAATATTGTGCGCAATTCTGGTCACCGTATCTTAAAAAGGATATAGTGTTATTAGAAAAGGTACAGAAAAGAGCCACCAAAATGGTAAAAAGGATGGAAGGCTACTCCTATGAAGAAAGGCTACAAAGATTGGAACTCTTCAGCCTGGAAAAGAGACGGCTGAGGGGAGATATGATAGAGGTCTTTAAATTAATGAATGGAGTAGAACGGGTAAACGTAGATCGATTGTTTACGTTATCAGAATATAGAAAGACTAGAGGACATGTAATGAAGCTACAAGGTGATCTATTTAAGACAAGAGAAAATATTTTTTCACTCAACGTGTAATCAAACTCTGGAATTTGTTGCCGGAGGATGTGGTAAAGGCTGTTAGTGTAGCTGGGTTTAAAAAAGGTTTGGACAAGTTCCTGGAGGAAAGGTCCATAAACCATTATTAAAAAGGGACCCAGGATATCAATGCTTGACCCAATACAAGCATTGTGGGACCTGTGTCTCTTGAGGATACTGCTAGGTATGTATGACCTAGATTGGCCACTGTTGGAAACAGGATACTGGGCTTGATGGACCTTGGTCTGATCCAGTATGGCATATCTTAACATAACATCATTAGATCGTTCAACGTGAGTTGTATGATATACGCAGACGATGTCCTACTGTACCTGCCAATATCCCTGGACTGCCCGGACCTCACCCCACTAACTAAGTGTTTCAACGCAATATCCGAATGGCTCCTCTCCCAAAATCTGCGTATCCAACATAAGAAAACGGAGGTCCTGTTCATCTCCAGAAATCCTGAGTTTACACCACCTAGCCACTTGGAAGTGGACAACGCCGAGTTGCAAGTAAAATCAGCTATACGGTATCTCGGAGTCACCTTGGATCAGAATCTCAACATGAAGCAGCACATACCCAAAACAGTAAGAGCGATCTACTTCAAGATCAGATCCCTCAGACACATACGCCCCCTACTCGAACTGAGCGACTTCCGCACCATCTATCAAGCCCTCATCATCCCTCATTTTGATTATTCAAACGCCATCCTACAAGGACTCCCTCAGGCAACCTTACATCCCTTACAACTCGCCATGAACAGTGCAGCGCGAATCCTCTTCGGAGCACCAAGGAGAGAGCATATCACACCCCTCCTGAAGCAGCTGCACTGGCTCCCCATTCAAGCCAGGATTAGCTTCAAGACCTTAGTGATGACATTCAAGGCTATCAAGGGACTCTCCTCCTCGTCACTATGTGACCTCATCCAACCACCCACAACCAACAGGCTAAGAAGAACCGCAGTAGCCAACATGCTAGCGATACCGAGAGACATGACAAAATGCTCCAAAGTAACATCAAACAGAGCCTTTAGTCTAAGTGCCCCAAGTCTCTGGAACTCCCTACCACCATACATCAGAGCCATCCCCAACCTGAGCCAGTTCAGGAAGGCCTTAAAACACCTCCTCTTTATTAAATACCTCACAGACTCCCCCGAATCCCAGCCACCATGTATGATCAACGCACAATAACTCCATCTCACATGTATATAGTTACCTATTTCAATGTTCCGCACATGTAGATAGTTTCCCCTGTTATCCAAGTTGATTGCTCCTGTTCATTGTAATGACCTGACTATAGTTTATTGTCGGATACTGTTTGTTTTTATGTAAACCGCGCTGATCGCAAATAGTGCGGTATATAAGAAATGTAAATAAAATAAATAAAATAAAATAAATAAATAAAATATCTTATGTTCTTATGTGGGTCAGGAACTGGTTAAAAGATAGAAAGCAGAGGGCAGGGCTAAATGGCCAATTTTCCCAATGGAGAAAAGTGACTAGTACCCCAGGGATCTGTGCTGGGTCTGCTGCTTTTTAACATTTTTATATATGACCTAGAAATGGGAATAACGAGTGAAGTGATTAAATTTGCAGATGACACAAAACTATTTAAAGTTGTTAAAACCCAAAACGATTATGAAAAATTGCAAGAGGATCTTGATAAATTAGAAGAATGGACATTCAAATATCAGATGAAATTTAATGTGGACAAGTGCAAAGTTATGCACTTAAGAAAGAACAACCCAAACTATGGTTGCATGATGCAAGGTTCCACATTAGGAACCACCACCCAGGAAAAAGATTTAGATGCCATCGTGGATAATATGTTGAAGCCCTCCTCCCAGTGTGCAGCGGTGGTCAAGAAAGCAAATATAATGCTAGAAATCATAAGGAAAGGAATGGAGAATAAGATAAAGGATATTGTAGGGCCTCTGTATCATTCTATGGTGCAACCACACCTTGAATATTGAGTGTAATGCTGTTCGCTGTATCTTAAAAAGGATATAGCAGAATTAGAAAAGGTACAGAGAAGAGCCACCAAAATGGTAAAGAGGATGGAATGATACCCCTATGAGGAGTGGTTAAAAGGTTAGGGCTCTTCAACTTGGAAAAGAGACAGCTGAGGATATGATAGAGGACTATAAATGAATGAATGGAGTGGAACGGTTAAATGTAGATCGATTGTTTATGCTATCAAAAAGTAGAAAGACTAGAGGACACACAATAAAGCTTGTGATAAGGAAGCTTATCATAGTTCAGGAAGGAGCTATAATAGAGGTGAATTGGCTCTGAACAAGCAACCTGTCTTTGCTGGTAGAAATAATAAAACAGAATGTTTCCATAAAAGACTACCAGTCCCAGAATGCACCAGGTTTCAAACAGCCACTAGAAGAGCTGAAGTGGGGAAACGTGTGTTCAATCAGGAGAACTATGAGGTAATCCCCAATCCCTCATCTCCAAGGGCAGGGCTTGATTCAGCACAGCTGAGCTGTGCTAGGCTGGAGTGTCCCTCTAAACAGGTTAAAAGTAAAGCCTATTCTACACAGAATCAGCTTGAGCAGAAGGAGGAGCAGAGGCAGCAGAGGAACCCAGAGCCCAAGGACAGAGAGAGCAAGAAGCAGCATGGAAGAAAGAAGAGGAAAGCATCTTGGAGGTCTAAAGGAGTCCATAGCAGTACGTGTGCTGGGAGTCATTCCAGAGGCAAGCATACTCCATTGGACTGGGGAAAGCCAGAGGAGTGGGGTAACAGAGCCAGGAATCCCCGGACGGCACCTGTGAAGGAGACGGCTACATTTGGAAGGGGCCCTAAGACCAGTGCAAGAAGGTATGTGAAGAGAGACCCAGTGTCCAGGGATCTTGATTGGAAGGCTGGACATAAAAAACTGGACTACATACTGGCCAAGATATCTGGGGAGGGACTCTAACAGCAATGGAAGCTCAGGTATGAACACTGATCTATGCCCTAGCTATTCACTTGGAAGACAGCTGGGAAACAAGTATTGTCCTGAGAGTGCTCCATTAAGAAATTCCCCTGAACCAGTCTATGATATTGAAGAAGAAGGAGATATTTTACCTGATCAGAGTAAATACATGGATTGCTCTCTATCTAGGCTTCTGTGGTAATATACTTTCACAAATACACCAACCATCAAAAAGAAATATATCCTGTTCTTTTATCTATCCAGAAAAAGTTTACAAGGAAGCTTTTGGGTAAGATTTGAGCCACGTATAGAAAGTAAACTAGCCAAGAGGTTTGCAGCTGGTTAATTGTTAGCAATTAAGCCTTGCATAATTGCACGTGGGCTCTAAAAGGACACTTCTGGGTGTGTGTGAAAATACAAGAAGTTATCCTTGAAAAAGAACAGTTTTTTGATTACTTTTTGGGTTTTGTTTTTGTTTTTGGAGCACTGCTAAAAGGTATTAGCAGGAGTCCACAGAAAGACCTTTCTTTTCCCATCAAGGTCTTTATTTATTGTTTGATTGCTTAAGAAGTTCAGTTGTTGTTCCTGATTTGTTTTTCAAAAGTATAATACTGAAAGCAAGTATCCTTTTGTGCTACCAAGTATATCTGTGTGGGAGAAATAACCCCATAAATAAAATATATTTTTTTTGCTTAACACTCGAGCAAGCACAACTCATTTATTTGTGAACGGCTGAGTCTGGTATGAATGGACTACATTTCCCACAATCCTTTGCAAGTCATATTAATATTTGCCTTTGCCAAGACTGTGGACATTCTCACCCAGCGCCCCCGTTTACAGTTGGGGTAGTTTTTCGGATTGCTTTTGCGCAAAGGATTTACATGATAAGGATTACAACTGAAGTCTGAAGAAAAAAAAAAGTTCAAGTTAAAAGCTGGAAAAAAGGATTTTCCCTTAACAACACTTTGGAGAAAAGAGGTGGCTGATCCAGGTGGCTGTCCCAGGAGGAAAAGACCCTGTGTAGAGCTGGATTCATCACTGGCATAAGGTAATAAGTACCTGGGCATGTCTAGTGATGGATGGGAGTAAGGCACAGGGGTAATTGAAAAAAAAAATAGGAGAAAAACACCTGTGTAGAGGGTGCTGCTCTGTGTTTTTTTTTCTTTTGATTTTCTTACAGGGATCAAGATGGATCCAAGGGAACTTGCTGAATGGATGGCAGCCCAGTTTAGCAGGCAACAGGAGCTAGCGCAGCAGGCTCAGGACACTGCTATGAAAGCATTAATGGACCAGCAGAAGCCAGTGCTTGATCTAGTGGAAGCCTTAGTTGCTCTGCATAAACAAAGTGGACCAGATGCAAGACCAGCAGTAACTACTGGTATACCACATGTGGACAATGTGGGACTCAATCAGGGAATTGAGGCATTTAGTTTTGGGAAGCTGACTCCAGATGATAATGTTGATGATTTCCTTGAATCTTTTGAGAGAGTGGCACAAGCATTAGCATGGCCAGAGACCCAGTGGGCAGTAAGGCTGGCAGCCTCATTAACTGGAGAGGCGCTTGCAGCTTATAGAGCAATGCCAGCAGCTCAGGCTTTGATTTATAAAGATGTAAAGGCTGCTATTAGAGATCGCCTAGGGTTGTCTATTTCAGAGTATAGGCGAATGTTTAGAGCTACTGCATTAAGAGTGGGTGAAACACCCAGGGCTCTGAGTCAGAGAATCAGAGGATTGGCTGTAAAATGGTTGGAGCCTGAGGGAAAGACTGTGGAAATGTTATTAGACATTATTATGCTTGAACAATTTATGTCTGCTGTGCCTAAAGATTTGCACACTTTCCTTATACAGCAAAATTGCCAGAATCTTGGAGAGGCAACCATGCTAGCAGAGAGATTCTTGGAAGCCATGCAGGCTTGCCATAGAATGGGTGGCCCTCTGAAGGTTGGTGCTGAGGCAAGCTGTGCTGTATCAGAAAAGAAAATTGTTAAAAATGTTTCTGAGAATAAATGTACTGTGCCAACCCAGATTACACAGTGGAGTAAAAAGAAATGTTTCAAATGTGGTAAATGGGGACATTTGGAAAGGGGATACCAGATACACACTAGCTTGGTGGGTGTTGATTTAAAACAACCCAAAGAAGGATTCCTTTTGATGGTTGATGTGCAGGGAATTACCACAAATGCTCTGTTAGACTCTGGGGCAGACCAGAGTATGTTGTCAAAGAGGCTTTGGAAGAGGATAGAGGCCCAAGAAGGATTTGTGCCTAGAACCCCTGAAAGCCAAGTTCACATCAGATGCATTCATGGTGCTGCAACATCATATCCCACCTATAGGCTAATGGTTAAGTGCCTGGGGGAACAATAGGAAGTTCTTTTAGCAGTGGTGCCTAGGCTACCATTTGATTTGGTTCTAGGAAGAGACTGGCCAAGATTTAAACAGGGTCTAGCGGAAGGACTAGGAAAGAAGGAGGGAGAAGGAATGATGGAAATAGCTCCCGGGCCTTTGTTTGGAAGTCCTCAGTCTCTAGCTAAAAAGATGGTTGAGCTTCCAGAAGGCCAAACTATAAGGAAGGAAATAGGTAATAAGAGGGGCTTTGTATCCACCCGCTCACAGGCTAAGGTAGAGAGCCAGAAGGAGGAGGGGGAGCAGGCAGAGTTATTAGGAGACTTACCCTCTCATGATGATTTAATAACTCCACCATCTGGGAAAGTAAGAAAGTTGAAAGCACAAAAGCGTCGTGAGAGACTTTGTAGAGCACAGGGTAGGGCTGACATGTTGGCTGGTCAAAGTTTACCTTGGGTGCCAGCTGAGTTAGTGGCAAAGTTTCCAAACTTTCCACAAGAACAGCGAGCTGATCAAGCTCTCACCCGAGCTTTTAAGTGTGCTCAGGAGGTCAGGGAGGAGTTGCCCAGATTCAGACTAGATAATGAAATATTATATAGAGAGGGTCAGGACCCCAGAAATGGGACCATACGCAAACAATTGGTGGTACCCACAACTTTCAAAGGACTAGTACTTAGATTAGCACATGATCATCCAGTTGGAGGTCATAAAGGGATGCAAAGAACGCTGGATCAAATACTTATGCGTTTTTACTGGCCAGGTATTTTCAAAGAAACTGCCCAGTTTTGTGCTGCATGTCCAGCGTGTCAGCGAGTTACAGCGACTCACCCACCGGTGGTGCCTTTGATTCCCATGCCAATTATCACAGACCCAATTGGTCGCATTGCTATGGATATTGTAGGCCCATTAGTCAAAACGCCCCGAGGTTTCCAATACATCCTAGTTATGGTAGATCAGGCAACAAGGTTTCCCTGGGCCATACCATTGAGGAATGTTTCTGCAAAAACAATAGCTTTAGAGCTAGTCAAATTGTTTTGCGAAGTGGGATTCCCAAGAGAGGTGTTGACTGACCGAGGGTCCAATTTTGTATCCAAATATTTGGCCCAGGTCTGGGATGCCTTTGGCATTCATCACGTGAAAACCTCAGCCTACCATCCACAATCAAACAGTTTGGTGGAGAGATTCAACCAAACTCTCAAACAAATGTTGAGAAGGGGGTTAGCAGGAGAGGTAAAAGAATGGGATATGTTATTGCCCTTTGCCTTATATGCCTGCAGGGAAAGAATTCAGGTGTCCCTAGGTGTAACTCCATATGAATTGATGTATGGTAGGGCTCCACGTGGTTTGTTAGATATTTTGAGGGAACAATGGATTGATCCTGAACCAGGAAGTCAGGAGGTGCCACAGTTTCTACATGACTTGAGAGCACGTTTGAAAAGGACCTCACAGGTTGCTGAGAGAAACCTGCAGGACAGTCAAGTGCGCCAGAAAGGGTGGTAAGATAGGAGGGCCAAAAGCCGCCAATTAAATATTGGTGAAAAGGTTTTGGTTCAAGTAGCAGGTACAGCCCCAAAATTTGAAGTACAGTGGAAAGGGCCATGGAAGGTTGTTAGACAAGTGAGCCCAGTATCTTATGTGGTAGAAAATGCAAGAGGTCGTAGAAAGACCTACCACATTAATGTACTTAAGTCTTGGAAGGAGAGGCCTGTAAATAATAATGACCCTGAGGCTAGCCAAGAAGTAGGTGAGCGTCAAAAAGATAATACTCTCGTAGGTATTACGGACTGTAGGAAAGAAGTTTCACCAGTTGCACCAGTCCGTAATAATTTAAGCAGGGGGGTATGTGATAAGGAAGCTTATCATAGTTCAGGAAGGAGCTATAATAGAGGTGAATTGGCTCTGAACAAGCAACCTGTCTTTGCTGGTAGAAATAATAAAACAGAATGTTTCCATAAAAGACTACCAGTCCCAGAATGCACCAGGTTTCAAACAGCCACTAGAAGAGCTGAAGTGGGGAAACATGTGTTTAATCAGGAGAACTATGAGGAAATCCCCAATCCCTCATCTCCAAGGGCAGGGCTTGATTCAGCACAGCTGAGCTGTGCTAGGGTGGAGTGTCCCTCTAAACAGGTTAAAAGTAAAGCCTATTCTGCACAGAATCAGCTTGAGCAGAAGGAGGAGCAGAGGCAGCAGAGGAACCCAGAGCCCAAGGACAGAGAGAGCAAGAAGCAGCGTGGAAGAAAGAAGAGGAAAGCATCTTGGAGGTCTAAAGGAGTCCATAGCAGTACGTGTGCTGGGAGTCATTCCAGAGGCAAGCATACTCCATTGGACTGGGGAAAGCCAGAGGAGTGGGGTAACAGAGCCAGAAATCCCCGGACGGCACCTGTGAAGGAGATGGCTGCATTTGGAAGGGGCCCTAAGACCAGTGCAAGAAGGTATGTGAAGAGAGACCCAGTGTCCAGGGATCTTGATTGGAAGGCTGGACATAAAAACTGGACTACATACTGGCCACGATATCTGGGGAGGAACTCTAACAGCAATGGAAGCTCAGGTATGAACACTGATCTATGCCCTAGCTATTCACTTGGAAGACAGCAGGGAAACAAGTATTGTCCTAAGAGTGCTCCATTAAGAAATTCCCCTGAACCAGTCTATGATATTGATTCTATGATAGTTGAAGAAGAAGGAGATATTTTACCTGATCAGAGTGAATACATGGATTGCTCTCTATCTAGGCTTCTGTGGTAATATACTTTCACAAATACACCAACCATCAAAAAGAAATATATCCTGTTCTTTTATCTTCCCAGAAAAAGTTTACAAGGAAGCTTTTGGGTAAGATTTGAGCCACGTATAGAAAGTAAACTAGCCAAGAGGTTTGCAGCTGGTTAATTGTTAGCAATTAAGCCTTGCATAATTGCACGTGGGCTCTAAAAGGACACTTCTGGGTGTGTGTGAAAATACAAGAAGTTATCCTTGAAAAAGAACAGTTTTTTGATTACTTTTTGGGTTTTGTTTTTGTTTTTGGAGCACTGCTAAAAGGTATTAGCAGGAGTCCACAGAAAGACCTTTCTGTTCCCATCAAGGTCTTTATTTATTGTTTGATTGTTTAAGAAGTTCAGTTGTTGTTCCTGATTTGTTTTTCCAAAGTATAATACTGAAAGCAAGTATCCTTTTGTGCTACCAAGTATATCTGTGTGGGAGAAATAACCCCATAAATAAAATATATTTTCTTTGCTTAATACTCGAGCAAGCACAACCCATTTATTTGTGAATGGCTGAGTCTGGTATGAATGGACTACATTTCCCACAATCCTTTGCAAGTCATATTAATATTTGCCTTTGCCAAGACTGTGGACATTCTCACCCAGCGCCCCCGTTTACAAGCTACAATGTAACCCATTTAAGAATAAAGTGAAAATATTTTTTTCACTCAATGTGTAATCAAACTCTGTAATTCGTTACCAGAGGATATAGTAAAATCTGTTAGTATAGGTGGGTTTATAAAAGGTTTGGACAAATTCCTGGAGGAAAGGTCCACAAGCCATTTTTAAAGAGGACCCGGGAAATCCACTACTTGCCCCAGGACAAACATTGTGGAACCTGTGTGCCTTTTTGGAAACCTGCCAAGTATGTTTGAACTGCATTGGCCACTGTTGGAAACAGGATACTGAGCTTGATGGACCTTGCTTTGACCGAATAGGGCATGTCTTATGTTCTTATGTTCTCTTGATCAACTCTCTAATCACCCAGTCTGGAAAGACCTATCTCTAATAAAACCATGCTGTCTTAGATCCTTCAATGCTTCAAACTATACTATCCTTTTTAGCAGTGTTTCGATTAATTTACTTATTACAGAGGTCAGACTAGCTGGCCTGTAGTTCCCAACCTCCTCCTCACTTTTGCTTTTGTATATAGGGACAATATATGCTCTTCTCCAGTCCTTCAGGACCAATCCCAACTCTGATGAATCATTGGTCAGACAATGGATCTACTAGAACGTTTCTGGGTTCCTTCAATACCCATGGTTGTATCTCATCATGCCCTATCTCTGTCTATTTTTAATTTAGCTATCTTCTCGCTTATACAGTCTTCTGAAAATCATTCTATGTCCACCTCACTTCCATTCCTATTTGTGTTTTTTTTCTGTGATCCATTCTTGGCTGTTCATCTGCTTTATCTTCATATACAAAGCCATCCTACTCACCCACAAAGCTATCCATCAAACACAGGACACCCAACTTCACACCCTACTGGCTCGTCCAGCCCACGGCAGATCTACCAGACAAACGTCCAGCATTTTCCTCACCGTCCCTCACAAAAGAACCAAATGCTCGCAACGGACCTGCAATCGAGCCTTTGAACTTTATGCTCCATCCTTATGGAACTCTCTACCGAGCTATCTCAGAAACAATGCCGACCTACTATCTTTCAGAAAACAGCTAAAAACCATCCTTTTCCAGGAATACTTCAACTCGAACCCCACCGAAAAACCCACAAACCTCCGATCTCACCCACAATGAACCTCTAACTTAAAGCTACACTAACTTGTCTATGTCCAACGTCTGTCCTATGTCCAAAGACTCTCCTATGTCAAAATCATCAATGTTGCCTCCCCGGTGATGGCCCTACCCTTGTACTTAATTCCCCTACCCCTATGTAACACCGCTTTGACCCGGTGAAAAGCGGTATATAAATACAGCTAAATAAATAAATAAATAAAATAAATCCACTTCTACATATTTTCCCCTTCACTCTTAAGCATGACAATACCACTTTTGCACTTTCTCCCGTAAATAATATGTTGAAAATGTCTCCCCCCCATTTTACTGTATTGACTATTTTTTCATTTCTATTTGCATCTTTGCTTTGTTGACTGCTTTCTCAGCTTCTTTTGGTTTTTCCAGATATTGCTGCTTGTTTTCTTCATTTTGTGATCTCTTATATTTTATAAAGTCAACCCTCTTTTTCCTTTCCTTTTCAGCTATTTCCTTTGAGAACCATAAAGCCTCATTTTCCTACTTTTATTTACTTTCCTAGCAAAAGATTTTGTTACCCTTAAAATATTTCCTTTCCGATTTGCCCTCAGATATTCCCATCTAGCTAACAACTTCAAGATTATTCCTAACAATAGGCTAGCAACATTCTGCATATTTAACATAAAGAAAACTGAAGCCCTCATAGTGACAAAGGACCCAGACTTCACACCACCTACACACCTCAACATAGGAACCACAAGCATTCAAATACAGCCACAAATAAGATACCTGGGCATTATTATTGACCAAGCCCTCACCTTAAAGCAGCAAATCACCAAAACCTCCGCAACTATATTCCACAAGGCAAAAACAGTGCAATGTCTCAGACCCCTTCTTGAACATCAAGACTTCTGAACTGTAATGCAAGCTATGACGCTCCCGCACCTGGACTACTGCAACATAATTTACCATGGCCTTCCAGCCACACAGACCAACCCCCTCCGAACAGCATTGAACACCACAGCAAGAATCATTCAGAGAGCAAAGAAAACTGATCACATCACCCCAATTTTGAAAGACCTACACATACTTCCCCTCGAAGCAAGGAGTAAATACAAAGCCATCCTACTCACCCACAAAGCCATCCATCAAACCCAGAACACCCAACTTCACACCCTACTGTCTCATCCAGCCCACGGCAGAACTACCAGACAAGCCTCCAGCAATTCCCTCACCATCCCTCACAAAAGAACCAAATGCTCACAACGGACATGCAATCGAGCCTTTGAACTTTATGCTCCATCCTTATGGAACTCTCTACCGAGTTGTCTCAGGAACAATGCCGATCTACTATCTTTCAAAAAGCAGCTAAAAACCATCCTTTTCCAAGAATACCTCAACACGACCCCCACCAAAAAAGAGCACTAACCCCTGATCTCGCCCGCCATGGACCTCTGACTCAAAGCCATACTAACTTGTCCATGTCTAATGTCTGTCCCATGTCCAAAGTCTATCCTATGTCAAAATCATCAATGTTGCCTCCCCGGTGATGGCTCCCCCCTTATACTTAATTTCCCCTCCCCTTTATGTAACGCCGCTTTGACCCGGTGAAAAGCGGGATATAAATACAGCTAAATAAATAAATAAATAAGAGTATCACCAGTACTATAGTTACATGCATAAAGGATGTACAGATATACCCCCCTAAATAAGAAGTCTGAAAGTACACGGTTGTCATTGCCATGAATATGTTTCAATAAGAGGTGTAAAGCAATGTGAGAAACATACATTCTTTCACTTCAAATATGAATTATAGTGTCTATGAGTATCACTGCCATGGTATCAAGGACTAGGTGAACCACGAGGCAAGTTAGGTGGTCGCTTAGGGCAGCAGTTTCTGGGGGCAGCAAAGAACAGTTATAGTCAAAGCTGAACAATGGTTGCTATCATCCACACAAAACTCAGACTCATCAGTGTTTACTTTTACCCACAGGAAGAATGGGCAATTGGTTATCCCTGTAAGTGGCTTTTGGAAATGTCCATCCTTATGTATATGTTTATATATATGTATAAGTGAGGAGTGGCCTAGTGACTGGGGCAAGTTACCTAAGGCCAGAGGTTCAAATCCCACTAGAGAACAACAACCTTGGGCCTGAATGGCTGGGTTTTCTAATCCTACAGGTGCTCCTTGTGGCCTTGGGCAAGCTACTTAACCCTCCGTAAAGAAGACAAAGATCCTGACAACTGGCAAAATCGATAAGTCTGTCATTGATGGAGAAGAAATTGAAATAGTGGACAACTTTAACCTGCTGGGATCAGTAATCAATAAAGAAACAACAAGCAGTCAAGAAATCCAATGACACATTGCTCTCGGCAGAATGGCCATGAAGGACCTAGACAGGATTTTCAAGAGCAGAGATGTCTCTCCATACAAACATTTGACTTGTCTAAGCCATGGCATTTTCAATAACATCTTATAGATGCAAAAGTTGGACAGTGAAAAAGATAGATAGCAAGAAAATCAATGCCTTTGAATTCTGGTGCTGGCGAAGAATACTGTGTATACTATGGACTGCCCGAAAACAAAACAAAACAAAACAAAACAAAAACACTCGGTACTAGAGGAGATCAAACCAATGCTTTTTTTAGAAGCTCAGATGAAAAGACTTTGACTTTCATACTTTGGACACATCATGCGAAGAGAGAGATCATTAGAGAAAGACATCATGTTTGGCAAGGTTGAAGGTCAACACAAAAGAGGAAGGCCGGCAATTAGATGGATTGATGCAATAACAGCAGCTATGGATGTCACTTTAACAACAATGAGCTGCCTGACTGTAGATTCTAAGATGGCAGAGCGTTAGTGAGCTGATCATGCCTAAGCACAAAGGCAAGCAAAAGGTTCCTCCCTCAGAGCCTATACTTGCTGTTCCTGTTGAAGGCCCTATGGATCATTTTGTTCAGCTGATGGAGCAGCAAAAGGGAGAGATTTGAGTGTGTGCTACACCGTTGGTGGAGGTGGATTTGGCGCTGTCTGCCCTAGAGGACTCTCTCTCCCTGGATGAGCGTTTGCTGCCTTCACGTCTGACCTGCCCGGTGACCCCTCCTGTGAGAGGAGACGCAGGATTGTCTGGAGTGGGCGATGCAGCATCTTGTAAGTGGGCCTTGCCTGAGGAGAGTCCCGGAGATCAGCCCAAGGTATCGGGGCTGTGGATAAGGTCTCTTTTCAAGCCTTGAAGTCGGACATACCTCCTCGTTGAGTGGATGGAGCTGACGGAAGGGTACCTTTTTGAAACGCCCGAAAGAGATATCTCTTGAGACTATCTGGGAGGCGATTCTACAATTATCTTCTGTTGTCAGCCAGCAAGTGGAGCTAACTACTCTCCAGTTGGAAAATTTGGAAAGCAGTTTCTGGATTTAAGGGGCAGTTGGTTGATCTAAAATCAAAGATTGATGCTGGGGAACAGAGAGTGACTCAGTTTTCAGTGGTAACTGATTCTGTAATAAAAGATAATGTTGCAATTAGAATAAAAATTGAAAATTTGGAAAATGTTGTGAGGGCTTCTAATATTCGTTTGTTAAATTTTCCAGTTGTGTCAGAGATTTCCCCGGTTGAGTTGTTTAAAAAATATATATATGAAACTTTAATGGTACCGGCTGATTTAACCCCTCCTGTTGTTAAAGCTTATTTTTTACCTAGTGGTAAGAAGGAAGGGAAGATGACTGTGGGTCCATTGGATATGGATATTTTAGATGTATCTGCTCTTTTGCAATCACCTAAAGAATCGGATCTAATAGTTTTTACTATTGTGATGGTGAAAGCCTGGTGGAAAGCATGGACACAGAAGAGAATCCAGAAATCCCCATGGAAACAGATGACAATGCACAGCTACAAGGAAAACTCAGCCTACGTCAGAGAAAAAGGCAGTTCCCTGTAGGAAGCAAACCACGCCCTAGTGCAAGGGTGGAGACTAACCCCCTTCCTGATTGGTCACAAGGAAGCAGGAAGCCAGGGTTAAAAACCACGTGCAGATGGAAGGAGGACAGACCCGAAGAGAGACCCGATTGGGGGCCCGAGGACAGACCCGATTGGAGACCCGAGGAGAGACCCGATTACAGACCTGGAGACAGAACCGATTGGAGAACCGATTGGAGAAACCACAAAGAAGCTGGTCAGGAAAATATCCAGAGAGCCAGGTGGAAGGCAAGAGAGAGCCAAGACCAGAGTCTGAGACCAGAGAGTTCAGGCAGAACAGCCTGTGTGAGAGAAGGTGCCAAGGGAAAGGCACGCACTCAGACAAAGCCAGCATTCAAAGGTGAAAGCACAGACAATTGGAGAAGCCGGGCAGGCCAGTCAAACAATTGCTACAACTGGGAGGATTGGAGAGGTGGAAAGAGCACCAGTGCTGACACAGAAAAACAGCCTCAAGGTAAAACTGATAATTTTATATCTGATAAATTGGCAAAAGAGATAAAGGCTAGTTTTATTGAGCAGGAGCTGGAACCCTCCCCCTCTACTGTGAAACGTTGGATTGAAAGCCTAGTACCTGCTGAAAACCCCAGACCAGATAACTCTGACGTTTGTGAAGCTTCTAAATTAGGGGCACTGCAGAGACTATTCTCTAGTGAGAGGATTCAAACCCCTAGTACCAAAACACCTGAAAAGGCTGACTTGCTGTGGGATCACTTCCACCAGTTTCTAAAGAGAGAGAAGCTAAAAGAAGTCCCCACATATGAGAAAGGCTTTGGTAATTCTAATGGCATTGAAGAAATGCAGATAGAAACCACTGTGCCTGAATGTGATGATTTCCCTATACCAATGGACTGTTGTTTAACTCACAAGAATACCACAGTAAGAAGGTGAAACAGGAGAGAATCTTAAAAAGCCTTTTAATAAGGTAGCTTTTACCTGTGACTCAGAAGAAAGCACTGCTGTGCTGTATTCATGGTTGAGAGTAACGGTGTTTGGGAAGACGTTGTTTGGTGAAAGTGAAACCAGCTGTGTTTAGTTCTGCTGCAGTATAGTGTGTGACCACACGGAGCAGTGCAGAAAACAGCAGAGAAGAAAAGTTTTGTTTTTCATTTCTCCTGGTTTTTTCCTGTGTTCATCCTTTCATTTGGAGAAGTTATCCTAGTGCATTTGTTGTGTTTTGAACCTCCGCGTGCCTTTGAAAATCCCCATTGTATAAATAATAAAAATCTTGCAAAGCCTTACCACCTGCCTCAACTACAATTCATTCCTACAGAGTAAAGAACTTTTATTCTAAAGGACAGTAAGGCCGCCTATCAGCTGTCAGCCTCTTGGCCCAGCCGGTAGGTGTCGCACTATGTTAGTGACCTTTGCAATTCCATCTGATAGGGATTGGATATTAAAGCTTTACTTTAAAAAGCGTACTGTTTTATTTATGGGGAAGAAAATTGTGATGTTCCCAGAAGTCTCTAGAGAGACTCAGAGAAGGCGTAGAGCTTTTCTGTTATTAAGGCTTGATGTTAGTCAGATTGGTGCGTCATTCCTATTACGTTTTCCTTGTAAATGTATAATTTTCTTTAAAGCGAATAAGTATGTTTTCTTTCAACTGGAGGATTTATCCTCGTTTGTCAGTTCCCACTTAGTGACATCTTCCCCTCTGTGAGTGAGGTCTCATTCATAATTATTATTGCTCTGTCCTCCGCCTCTGTTTTGGATTCTCTTGTTTCTTTTTCCTGTATAGATGATTACCAAGGACCCACCTATCCTATCCTTGGCTGTTTTTTCTCTATGCTGCCCGCCCCCTCCCCCCTCCCCCTGTAATTGTGGGCTACCTATTCTCTTGTTTGCTGAGTTTCTGTGTATATATTCTTTGTACTTTTGCTGTACAAGTAGTTGTTTTCTGTACAAGTGTTGCTTGATTATTTGTTGTAAAATTGCATAAATAAATAATAAAAAAAAATGTAGATCCAAATATAGTTTAGGACAGTTATCCAGAGGGTCACCATAAGTTGACACCGACTTGACAGCACTTAACAACAATCATCATGGAACAGCACATAAAATTATTGTTAGTGTCAAAAGCAGCATTTTCTCTGAATAGGAAAGCAACACTCAGGATGGCACTTAATTTTGTAACTCGTTCTTCAAATAGCCTGGGCTAAGCCTTTGCAATATTTTAAATCTTCTAATCAGTACTTTAAACTATATTCTAGCGATTACAAGCAACCAATTAAGACTTCATTGTTGTCGCAAATTGCTCCCTACTAATAACCTTGCAACCGAGTTTTGTATTAACTGCAGCCATTTGATATGCTTCAGAAGCAACCTTAGGCAAGACATACAATGTAGATCATAAAGATAAAATCTGCTTAGGAGAAAAGTAGCTGAAAGTTACTAGTTGTAGCACTTGATAAAGCAGGAATTTACTACTGCCATGATATAACACTGGTCAACATTGAAATCGTTACTGACTTTAAAAGGCCCTAATCTGTAGTATCTTGGTGAGCTGAACACGAATATAACATTTAAAAAAATTATTGGCTCTCATTTTGAAGATATTACATGTAGTTCATTTTTGATGTTTCACCATGTAAATTTATCCAGTAGGACATCAACAACATCCCAAATAAGCCTTGAATGATGTAATATTGCATCACATTGCATAATACCAGCATGCACACATCATCCAGAGTTGATTGCAACATATTCTGATGCAATGCAATACTACTGCCAGATGGCTGCTGAAGCCATCTGACGTTAGCAGTGTACTATACGCAGTCGGAAAGGAAAGTAATCTGGTATTCTGTTCCAATATTGAAAGCCAAATGAATGCCTTAAAAATCACTTATTACCCACAAGACTGGAGACTATTTATAGGCTCTTCGAAACTGAGTCTGAAGGCTGTGCTTTTGAACAATGGAAACCGTCTTCCATCTATTCCATTAGCACATGCCGTCCACATGAAAGAGACATACAATAACTTAAAGCATCTACTGACTTCCACTCCTTTCGCACTCAATTTAAGTTACTTACTCTCATTCACAGGGCTCTTCACAATAGTACTCCACAATACCTGGCAGACCTTATTACATTCCACACGCCCAGACACACTCCCCGCTCCTTCCACCTTAACCACCTTAATCTCCCTTCCCCCTCCCTCGCTCACCTTCAATCCACCCGTTCCTCTGCTTTCTTTTTCATCAGCCCCGCACTCTGGAATTTACTCCCCACCTCCCTCCGGTTAGAACTCCATCACGCCACCTTCAAGCGAGACCTAAAAACCCACCTCTTTTCCTTGGCCTATGACCTTCCCTCCCCTCTTGTCTGATCCTGTCCCCTATGTATAGTCCTGTATCCTTTCTCTCATTTTATTATGTCAACAATTGTAACTTCCTTTCCTCCTTTCTGGCTCTGTGTCTGTTTCTATTTGTTTGTGAACTGTAAACCGCTCTGATTGATAAAGTAGGGCGGTATATCAAATAAATAAACATAAACATATAGCTGGCACCTCTGTGGTGACTTGAAGGTAGTTGCCCATTTAATGGTACTGCAGCAGGGATATATAAAATACAGGTGCTTCTTATGTGATTAGGATAGCCGAGCAAGGGATTGGCACTACTTGCGGAAGGAATGGAATCACAGACAAAATGTAACAGTTGGAGAGAAGAATATCCAGCACCCAGCTCTGGTTGAGGCTCACAAAATCCTGCTACCACCCCTTCACATCAAACTAGGTTTGATAAAAAACTTTGTGAAAGCCATGGACTGCACTTTGCCAGCTTTCCGATACCTGCATGAAAAATTCCCTCGACTCAGCGAAGCAAAGATTAAAGAGGGAGTTTTTGTGGGTCCTCAGGTTCGAGAGCTCTTCAAAGATGACCGGTTCAACAACTTGCTGCAGGGTGATGCGAAACAAGCATGGAATGCTTTTCACCTAGTGTCAACAAACTTTCTTGGGAATGTTAGGGCAGAAAACTACAAGGAACTAGTAGAAGACATGCTGATGCAGTATCAGAAACTTGGCTGCAATATGTCTCTAAAGATCCATTTCCTTGATTCCCATCTCGATTTCTTTCCTGACAACTGTGGTATGGTTAGTGATGAACAGGGCAAATGTTTTCACCAGGATATTGCAATGATGGAGCAAAGATACCAGGGAAAATGGTCCACTACAATGCTGGCTGACTATTGCTGGACACTCCCCAGAGAAGCTCCCGCGCAGCTGTACAAGAGATAGGTGAAAAAGATCTAAGAAGTAGTCTATGACTTGGTTTTTTACAGGTATTAACCGAAGGCTTATTATATTTACTATTGACATGCATTTCATGATGTAAACATTAATTCTTGTTGATTACAAAAAAACTAGAGCCAGAAATTTGATGAAATATAATACAATTTCTGGAGTGGCGATGGGGACGACTTGTACCCCCTCAATAGCAAACCTCTTTATGGGAGAATATGAAGCAATTTGGCTGGATAAATCCCTTTAAGATCACACATTAAATTGTGGTGTAGATATATAGATGATATTTTCATGATATGGCAAGGTTCATTGCAACTTTTACAACAATTCCATGAATGGTTGAATCAGAGAAATAGGAACATCCAATTGACATGTTCTTCATACTCTAGGACAATTACATTTTTAGATGTCGTCGTTAATAAAATAACAGGGTGGACAACTTCAATCTATCGGAAGCCAACTGATCACACCATGTTGTTACATTACAGTAGTGCCAATCCTCAACGTTTGAAAAATGGATTACCATTTTTACAGTTTATTCATTATTGGCAAAATTGTTCAGAGGAAGGAGATTTCAAACTTCAATCTAAATCATTGATACATAGTTTTCAAGAAAGAGGTTACCCTGTGTCTATCATACGACAAGCCTACTATAGGGCGAAGTTTAATAATCGAGCACTTCTACTGACCGGCTCCCGATGTAGACAAGATGATACATATGTTTATTTTGTTACAAACCATTCACCGCTGAGTTTTAAAATTCAAAGGGTAATTAGGAAACATTCAAATGTGTTGCATGTAGTTTCAGGGTTGATGGATAAGAAGATTCGGTGTGTGTGGAAGAGGAATGTAAATTTGAAAGAAAAATTGAGTCCAGCAGTGTTGCGTTCACCTAAAATAAATGATATATCAGAAGTGGCGGAAAAAGGCCACCGATGGTGTGGACATTGCAGTATGTGTGAAATAACTAGTGAGCTGAACAGTTTTACATATCACGACGCGGTTTATAAAATGTCTAGTAATACTACTTGTGATACTTCCTATGTGGTGTACGCCATTCAATGCCCATGTAATCTGTTATAAATTGGGAAAACAATTAGATCCCTAAAAGTTAGATTAGGAGAACATAAGAGTCGGATTAAATGTTGGGTTAAGGAAGCCCCGCTAGTATGACATTGCAAAGAGATTGGACATTCGTTCGATGAATTGAGGTGCTTTGTGATTGAACAGATAACAGAGGGGAGAATGGGAAGATTGCGTGAACAAACCTTGCTCATACAAGAACAACGGTGGATATTCAAATTGAAGTCCTTAATCCCAATGGGTTTGAATAACTCAATAGAATGGGGCGCATGCTTGAGCCATTAGAAGAATAGGATTTACGTAGTTGTTACGTTATAGCATGCACTTATTTTTACAAAAGGAGTGCGTAAGGATTAGTCCGCATGCGCGGCGTTTTTCCGACTTGGATGGCAGTCAGAGGTATACATGCTAAATGCGGGCAGCATCAAGGTAAAGTGACTGGGGGGGGGGGGTTATATCATGAGGAGGATGGTATAATACTATCAACTGGTGTAAGCAGTCATGGTATATAATGACAATGAATATGTTTCCAGGAGAAAATTTGTTGGTTATAGTCTGATGGGGGGGGTTTGTTATTCCCCCTTTTTTCTTGGTATTCCTCTAGGAAAGAATCCTGGAGAATATACAAATAAACCTCTTAGAAGAATTGCATCCTGATGGAAATCTAAATGAGCATTTTAGAAGATTTATCCCCTGATGAAACTTCAACAAGTGAAACGTGATGTGGCGCTAATTGACGACATTGGGAGAAGAACATAAAAAGAGATAAGGAAGGGGGCGGAGCCTGATGTCTAGCGGGATAGACGCTTTGCGTTGAAGCTCCCGAGAGGCCTACTCAGAATCCTGAATTAATACCTGCATAAATTTCATTTTTTGCTCTGAACTTACCGGGGTGCCTCGGGGGGAACGGCGGGCCACAAACCAGTGCGACTGGACCTCGGGTCTCCCTCTTCTTCACACGGAAAACGCTCCAAAACAGAGTTCTTCCCCACAAAAGATGGCCCCACTTTGGGGAAACCCCGCAACGCCACAGGAGATCTTGGAGGAGATACGCGGTGTGAAGGAGCTGGTACAATCCAACGGAGCGGCGCTCCGAACCATGCGTGAAGACTTTGGCACACTTCAGAACCGGCTTGAAAGTCTCCCACTACGACAGGACAACATGGCGGAGGTCCTTGACTCGCACGCGGTGCGCTTGGTGAAATTGGGCAAGGCTGAGCGTATGATACAGAAATTTTTTCAAAAAGAGCTGGAGGATAGCAATGATCGAGCTGGTCGCAACCATATGGGGCTCATTGGAGTATCGGAGGATGTGAGAGCAGGAGACATGCGAGAATTCTTGGGCAAAACTCTCCCCCCCTTGCTAAAGATTACTATTTACAGAGATCTGGAGACTGACCGAGCGCATCGTGTTCCTGCTAATATGGCGCTCAATCGGACGACTCCTCGGGCTCTCATTTTTCGATTATTGCGATACCAGTAAGTAGAGCAAATTCGCACTGCTGCCCGGGCGAACTATCATCTTGAATTTGAAAGTCATAAAGTTTCTTTTCCCCTGACGTGGCAAAGTCCACAGTTGACCGACGGAGGAGACTCCTAGCTTTTCGCCCTGGACTTCAATAACTACAGGCTCACTTTGGCCTAATATATCCAGTGAAGCTCAGAATGACTCTCCATAACCCAGCCATAACATTCGAAGATCCCGATCTACCAGCAATGTTTTTGGACTCCAAATAACGCAGATCAGATGCGCTAATCCAACAACTATGATTCAACAATTTTGATCTGTAACTCGCCGGATTTGCCCGCCATCTTGAACGGCCCGACGCGGTGATCCCAGCCTGGAATAGAGACTGTCTGGACCTTTCTTTCTATCTATAATTTACTTGGCCTTCTATCCCTCCATGATGTGCACCTCGGTGGGATTCGAAACATGCATAGTTTTACAGGTTATATGTTTTAGCTTGGGCCCTCTCTGGAGTTTCTCCCCGCAGACATTAGGTCGCCAGTAATTTCTGGGGTTTTGCTTCTTCTCTGGTGCACCTCGGTGCTTATTTTTTATACGGGGCGTTTCCATGATTCTCATTAACTCATTGATTATTATGTTATGTGCACAGTCATACATAGTTAAGATGAGGGACATTGGAAACTGTGTGCATTATTGTGTTCTTTCTCAGAATTTATAATCTTTCTTGATGGCCTTGTGTCAGATCTTCTCATAAAACTTAAACGGCATTAATAGTCCAATCAAAAGAAAGAAAATCCTCAGCTATCTTAATCATGTGCATGTTAAGTTAATGTTTCTTCAGGAAATGCATTTACATTCCGCTGCGGCATTGAAACTCAATACCACGCCTAATATGGCGACTGCCTTCTCTTCCGCTGTTTCCAAGCGGTGTGGGGTAGCCATTTTGGTTAAGAAGTCTCTGCAAGCTATAGTAATGGATGTTAGCTTTGACCGAAGTTTCTATACTCCTGATAGGTTAGTCAAATGACCGCTACCCAGCGCAACAGATTTTGGATATGCCGCACGGCCATTCACATGCTAACTTATATTATGTTTGAATGCCCGGTATTACAATATTACTGGAAAATACTGGGGGAAAAATAGGTCCCCTCTTAATTTCAATGAATGGTGGCATCCTGTCAGTCTATACAGTAAATATGAACGAATACCTCATCTGTTGGCTTCTTCCGTTCAGACCCTCTATCATTTGTCTGAATGGAGGATACTCCACGATTATGTTTAAAATGCTAAAATGCTAAATGCTCCCATCTGACTGTTTAAATTTATTTCACATGATCAGTCTATATTGCTGATATTCTTTTGTTTGTTTGGATGTATAATCACTGCTATATGTATACGCCTCTTTGAGGATACTCCTCAGTTCCAGAGAAGAAGCTTAGGGGTGGGGGGTAATTGGGGTTGCTTTCCTTATGTGTATATTTGTATTTGTCTCCTTTGGTTTGTTGTTTCGTTTGCTTGTTGTAAAATGAAAATAAAAGTTTCAAAAAAAAAAAAAAAGAGATAAGGAAATTTTTCAAAGGGACTGTTATAGATTGGGATATATCACGTAAGAATGGTCATTGATGCTATTTAGGCACCGTTAGCTCCCGTTGATTGGGAGTTAGCAAATATAGTGCCGTTAAGTCTGAGACCATCCTTATTATTCTTAAAGCGGTTATTTGAAATTTAAGTTAGGGGCTTTGATATGTGTAGAGTGAATTAGAAATTATTTGAGTTAATATACTCAAATATAATAGGACAAGGTACTTCAGGCCGGAGGGCCGGGGGTTCAAGTCCCACCTGGGGACAGCAATCTCAGGCCGGAGGGTCTGGGATTTCTAGTCCTATAGGCACTCCTTGTGGTCTTGGGCAAGCCACTTAACCCTCCACTGCCCATGTTCCCTGTAAGTATTAGCGTATGTGTCTCATATCCCCTCGTGTTAAATGTATCCCCCAATTGACCGCTTTGACCCGGTGAAAAGCGGGATATAAATACAGCTAAATAAATAAAATAAATATACTACACTCTAAGAGATTGCCCATTTTTGCCTGTATATGGTCACAGGTATGGCACTGGCCCTGGAGGGCTGTCATCCGCCAGCAGGACTGTGGTTGCTGGTACTACAGCCAGGGTGCAGGCACCTGTCCCACCACACCTTCATCTACAAAAGGGGTGATTGAGGCCCCTTGGGGTATACAGTGCATACCACTTAGACCCATCGTGGCAGTGCTATATAACCCTCATGCGAGTCTAGACACCCCACTGCCCTGATAACAGGTACCCATGGCAGCCAGATTTTAACACCGGGTGCGCACTAATCTGGGTGGTATCCGGTTCCACAGGGCCAAATGTGACTGAAGAACACAGCTGGAACAGATGTACCTTTGGTCGCACTGCTGGGAACACCTGTCACACACTGGTAGTGATGGGGATGTGCAGCAGGACCTTTCTCTAGCACCACATGTGCCTTGTACTGTGCCTAATAAGGTGCCTTGTAACGTGCCTTATAACGTGCCTTATAATGCGCATTACTGGACATGGCTTGCCATAATGCTGCCCCGCCCACTCCCTTATATGGGTATCTGTATCATCACTGCGGAACCTAACGCGAGTGACATTACCGCAGTTTAGTAAACATACCCCTAAATTTTATTCATGTTCCTTCAAATTCATTGTGGCAGTATAGCTATAGAGTTTACTAATTACTCCTAACTGATGGAGTGACCATTTTGTGACAAAATATTCACAAATTTTATCTTTATCAAAATTGACAAGAAAAACTACCTAAAGAATGAAATCTGAAAAGTTAATCATGTTTTTCTAGAATCCTTTCTATATAATTCTGAACTTGCGTTGGTTTCACATCAGCCCATCAGTTGATTCTTTAGTGTCCTGGAATAAAGGAGTCAACAATGTTATTGACCTGTTAGCTTCTGAAATGTTGGTAGAAATTAGGAGGCCAAATTGTTCTCTGGATTTCTAATAAGCTGAAAAATAAGTGCCATAGATTGGACAGAACTTGAAGAAAGTCTCACCCCCTCCAAAAAAAAAAAAAACAACAACTTGATAAACAGACCTGTAAGAGGCATTGATTTCTGAACATGTGTGAAATTCTACCACCTAAAAATATACATTTCCCCTTACAGATTAGTAGGGCTGGTAATAGGGATGTGCATGTATTTGTATGCCTTAAAAAATGTAGTATTTGCTAAATCTGTTTAACATGTTATATGAACTATAGAAATTAAGTCAGTGGGGTTCTTCTGCTAAAGTGCAGTGTTTATACTTACCTCATCTTAACTGGCAAAGTTAAGGTGTGGTAAGCGCAGAGCCTGTGAGATAAACACCGGGGGCATGCCCAGCATCTGCCCTACATTTACCTCACGAGACAAACATGGTGGCCAACAAGTTAAAAAAAAAAGAAATCAATCAACTGTGGCCATTATGTGCTGCCTCCCCTCATTCTGATCCTTCACTGGCACTTAAAGCCCCCTGACGATCACAGCCCTTAACCCGAGCATCCTTTCCCTCCAAAAACATAACCCCCCTTCAACACCTTCATTTGATGGAAAGCAAAGTTCACTTGCAAACAAAGGCCCCTGGACACCCTAACCCAAACAGCCCTCCTCCACAAAGGTCTAAACCTGACCTCTTCCCACCCTCCCAAGACCCCTCCAGGTCCTACCCGAGGTGTCCCTGGTATCTAGTGGTCTTTGGGGCCGGGGCAATCCCTCTCTGCTATTGCCCTGTCTGGCAAGGCAACCAAAATGGTAGCAATAACCCTTGCAATGCTTTCGCAGTACTATCAGTAGGGATCATGCTGTTCAGGGTGTTTTATAAATTGTGGGTACCTACCACACATTTAACCCCAAAGAATTAGTGTGGGGTGACACTCTACCAATGCTAAAAAATGGAAGTGTGACCATCATGTCCTCATGTAGTTATCACAGGTTTCATGCCACCCCTGTGCTCATTCTGTTTGGCGCAATCAGCATGGGTGCACTTAATGCTACCCATTGAGGAGACAGTAAGTGTACTCATGCTTTGGGCAACATTTCTGGTTACCATGCTCCCAAGGTGCCCATGCTAACTGTGATGTCAATGCTCCATCCCTGAAATGCCTAGTTTCTGCCCCAATCTGCACTACTCAGATATCATGGGATTTTAGCACAGCCACATTTTTGGCATGCAGTAAATTTTACCATAGTGCTCTTGGTGCATGTTGAGCACCGCATTATATAGAATGGTTTACTAAACTTGCTCTTTAGTGTGCAAAATAGTGCACATTAGCTGTCATGTCAGCTCAGTAACAGTTAACACAGGAGTGCAATTGCTGTGTGCACTAAACCCCACAGTAACTTTGTAAAAGGGACCCAGTGGACACTAAAATGAACTGAGAAAACATTAAAAATGTGAAAAAAAGACTAAACAAACCAAAAACACATGGAACTATTATGCCCTGTGCACAATCTAAGGTGGCAATGCTAACCAGGAGATATGCAAAGTGTCAAAGAGCATGTGTGGGGTCTCTGATTTAGATAGAAAAGGACTGAGATGCACTGTCCTAAATAACTCATAGGGGTTTTCTACGAATGGGCACTAGCTGGCAGTGTGTGTTCTGGCATGTGATGATGGAGCCCTGGGCCACTTGTTGGCAGCTAGCATTGGGCCATGATAGCGCAGGATGATTATTGCACTAATTGTGCAACCTGCTTTAGGATTGTGAGTGGGCAGGTTAGAGGTGGAGAGTGGGTGTGGTGAGCTCAGCAGAATTAGTGCTTGATACATAGAGGCACTTTCCGACCTGGCTGTCCAGCCCCTTGTGTGTCCAACCAGAAACAGGACACCCAGAGATAAACCCGATTCTGATTCTGTGGGAGCTAGATGTGTCCACGGGATCAAAATCGGGTCTAGGGCCTGAACATGCAGACTGGGCCCCAATTCTGATCAGCCTGCACACCCAGCAAATCCCCAGCTACCTTAGACAAGCTCCTGAATGGAGCCTCAGTGTCATGTTCCTGAGGAAGCAGGGCCAGCAGAGCCTTTCCTAGCACAACGCTTAGACCTGCATTGTCAGATCTTTTTTTTTTTTTCGTGATTCCCAAAGGGTGCAAGAGCTTGGGGGACTATTGGGAGAGAGGCTCATAAAAGGAACAGAAAGGTGAGAGAGTTTGTGTTCTGAGGATGCAAAGGTGAGAGACAGATGGAACTGGGAGAGATATGAGGAAACAGGGAAGGTGGAAAGAGATGGGGAGAGGAAATAAAGGAGGGAGAGATGGTGGAGGAAAGAGATGGAAACATTAAGCGGCTAGAGAGGATGAGGAAAGGAAGAAGAGCTCAGAGAAGGGTGGGGAACAGAGATAAGTGGGAAAGAGCAGAAGTGGAGAGAAGGAAGGAGGGGAGAGAGTGTTGTGGAGAAGGCAAGGAAAGATGGGTGAAGGAAGAGATAAGGAAATGAGGTGAAGGATGAGGGCATTATGGAGAGAGGTGGGATGGGGCCTTGTGAGAAAGGTAAAAATGCAGACTGTGAAGAAGGGATGAGGGGTTGGGGAGGGGGAGGGGGGCAAGAATGAAGAATGGACTGAAGGCCAGGGAGGAAGGGAGAGACAGGGAAGGAGCTGAGTCAGATAAGGGGATGAGAAGCAGAGGATGGGGTGGCGCATGAGTGCAGTTAACGGGGACATACTGGACAAAGGGAAAGACAAGGGGACAAGTACTAGACAAAGGGGAGAGACAGGGGGCAAATGCTAGACAAAGGGGAGAGACAGGGGGACATACTGGACAAAGGAGAAACGGGATAAATGCTGGAGAAAGGGGAGAGACAATGCGGGTTAGGATTATAATGGGCTGAGGGGGGAGGTTAGCACTGGTAATGAGCAGATCGGGGGGGCTAGGACTGGTAATAGGTTGATTAGGGAAGGCTAGGACTGGAAATGGACTGATCGAGAGGGGGACTGGGACTGGTAATGGGCTGATTAGGGGGCTAGCACTGATAATGAGCTGATGGGAGGGGGTAGGACTGGAAATGAGCTGATTAGGGGAGGCTAGGACTGGTAATGGGTTGATGGAGGGGGTGTTAGGACTGGTAATGTACTGATGGGGGGCTAACATTGGAAATGAGCGTATCGGGGGGGGGGGCTAGGACTGAAAATGGACTGATTAGTGGAAGCTAGGAATAATAATGGGCTGATGGGATGGTAGGACTGTTAATAGGCTGATTAGGAGAGGCTAGCACTGGTAATGGGCTGATGGGGGGTAGGGCTGGTAATGGGCTGATTAGGGGAAGCTAGCACTGGTAATGGGGTTGAGGGGGAACTAGCACTGGAAGTGAGCTGATTGGGGATGCTTCGACTGGGAATGGGCTGATGGTGGGGAGGGGAGGATAGAGCTGCTGGCCCTGGAAGAAAACTGGGGCCTAGGACTACAAATGGGCTGATTCAAGGGGATGGGAGAATGGGACTGGAAGGGAGTAGATGCTGAGAGGGGCTGCCATGGTATTTGGATTAGAAGGGGCTGGACAGTGGGGAAGGAGGGGGACTGGAAGGGAATGGACACCAGTGGGAATGCAAGTAGACATTGGAAGGTACTGGGAGGGAGGACTGGGAAGGGTTACTGGGACTAGATATAGGCTGATGGAAAGAAGTGAAGAAAACAAAAGAAGAGATAAGAAATGGCAGATGAACCATAGACCACAGAAAGAGAACTAAAAGAAGACAGGAAAGCAGAAGCCTCAGATCAGGACCACCATGATCATAGAATAAAATGGTCAGACAACAAGGTAGAAAAACAATTTTATTTCATTTTAGTGTTTGGACTTTATGCTATCTTTATATTTTACACAGTATGGGGGAACTGCATCTTTTATTTATCTGATGTTGCACTGCATGTGGAGTCTGGCTTCTTGGGGTTTCAGTTTAAATTTTGTCTACATATTTTATTTGTACTTTAGATTGTAAACCACTTATTCTGTACTTGATGAGGGTCTGTGTTCTGAGTGTGTGACTGAGGCCAGGTGTTCTGTTAACATGGAGTTTGTACTTAAAGATCTATACTGTACTGTAGTAATTTGACTTGTTCTGTTTTTCAAATAGGTGTACGGATGTTCCAGGGCCCACTGTTGTATTTACAGTGACACTTTTTTTGGATGGGATCCTTATGTGAGTTTTGGAAGTTGTTGCTGATATGGCATGATATGGTAGATTTGCTCTATAGATATTCAGTGACTTTGTTGTAGGGTTTTGTATTAGTTCACAATATGTCTGGTACTGGAGAATGTTTGTTGTTGTTAGTGAGATGATCACAATCAGATTTTTTTTTTAAGATACTGAGTTCTGTGGGTGAATATCCTGGTTCTGCTCTGCACCCACTGTTGAAGGGGGTTCTGTGGATGCAAAATGTATGTTGAAAAAGAAAAAGTAAGAACCATAACACAGTTTATAACAACAAAATAAAAATGAGTTATAATTTAGTTTTATTAGTCTAATCAGCTTTTTGATTTGGTTCAGTCCCTGATTGGAGTTTTGAAAAAGCCCCGCCGCCCTCTACGGGGGGGGGGGGGGGGCGCCATCTCATTCTTTGCCTCCAGCAGCAGATTGCCTTGAGCCATCCCTGCTAATAGGCATGCACTATTGGCCAGGTTTTATCTTTTTTAGCTCCAGCAATAACAATATCTCCTCATGTTCAATCATGTTACTGATCTGAGCCCCCTTTAGTGGCTATATTTATTCCTGGTCCTCTACTACTGCCCAATGTTCGTTTTTCTTCAAAATGGATATAATAATATCTGACGGTGATGCATCAACATTTAGGTCTTGCTACTTTTTTATTCTTGGTCCCTTGATGCCCCCCTCCTTTTCTTTTCAACAGTTACATTGTCACTTAATGGAGATTCATCTATGTCTTATATTTTTATTGGACTTGTATTTTGCCTTCTTTGTCTTTTAGCATTATCATTTGATCAGTTTTAAAATCTATATTTATTTGTTATTTATTTTTGACATTAGAAGGCAAGTATCCATACAGTCGGTAAATGTTGATTCATTGTTTGAACATGTGCAGGTTTTAAATTATTTGTTTGCGCACACGGGATCTCATATCCCATGTCCTGAGTATATGGGCTCATGAACCAATGGTGGTATTTAAAGGTGATATGCTCTATAGACATTTATAGATCCTCTGCTGAAGGGTTACTAACTTCCCCTTTTACATTTTGTTTTTATGATCTTGGGTACAGTCTCCTTAGAAATCGCTGTTCTATGATGACTATGGGAGACATATCCCCTCACCTTTGACCCGCGGTTGGAAGTAGATGGGTTGTTTTAACTTTTTATTGTTTTGCAGGTTTTAACAAACTTAAGATTAGAATCTTGTTATGCCCATTTTTTAATACAAGGATAAAATAATACATTTACACTCATAAGGTTTTTTGACCTCCGGTTTTGGCGCCAAAAATATAGAAAAGCTACTGGTTCTTTTCCCGGCATTTTGTTTACACTGTTGCCACACGCTATTACTTTGCCAAAGTCAGGCTTTACAGCGACTGATAAAAGTAACTTTGAAACCACAGACTTAGAATGTAATCTTTTTCTAAAAAGGCATTATGGCCAGTTCCATCTATGAAATACCCTTGAATTTAATACCCAAATAAGAGCTCCTTGAATTAAGTAAGGTGTTTTGCCAGAGACTGGAGTCAAATGTTTTAGATTACCCAGACCTCTCACCTTTTACATGATGTCAAACTAGGAATACCTTAAATGGCATTTGTTCAATTTTAAAATGTGATGTCTGATATTTAGATTTTATACTTGTGGTTTACTAGGATAGATAAAGCAATGTTGTAAGAACATGTGAATCGTTATGCCACTAACACAGCGATGCTGTACATAAACATACTACAGCTGTAAAGATACTGTTTTCACTCTTGCTCCTAGGGATAGTTTTATAGGTAGGATGAAGCTATTAATGGATTTATCTCCTGCTCTCCCCACATGAAATGAGAGTCAGAAGCTGTAAAGATGTCTTACACATTGGAACATGGAACGCACGAAGCATGAACCAAGGGAAGATGGAGGTGGTCAAGAATGAAATGGAACGTGTACAACTTGATCTGTTGGGTGTCAGCAAACTGAAATGGACTGGCAATGGGCACTTTGCATCAGATGATCACATGGTCTACTATGCTGGAAATGAAAGACAAAGAAGAAATGGTGTTGCATTTATAATAAAGAAGAAACTTGCAAGAACTGTAATGAAATACAATGCAGTCAGTGAACGCTTAATCTCTATTCGTCTACGAGGATTGCCTATCAACACAACTATAATTCAAGTATATGCCCCAACAACAGCTGCTGAAGAGAATGAAATTGAAGAGTTCTATGAACAAGTACAAGCTGAAATTGACAGAACATGCAAACAGGATATCCTGATAGTCATGGGTGACTGGAACGCAAAAGTTGGCAAAAAAGAAGAAGGCAAAGTAGTTGGAAAATATGGACTTGGCAACAGAAATGAAGCTGGAGAAAGACTGATAGACCAATGATCTATTCATCTCAAACACCTTCTTCCAGCAACACAAGCGGCGACTGTACACATGGACTTCACCGAATGGATTATATAAAAATCAAATTGACTACATATGTGGAAGTCAATGATGGAAAAGCTCTGTAACATCAACAAAGACAAAACCTGGAGCTGACTGTGGTACAGATCATCAATTACTAGTATGCAAACTCAAGCTAAAGTTGAAAAAGAGCAAACCACTCATGAATGCAGCAAAATATGACCTTGAGAATATACCACTGGAATTTAAAGACTGCCTGCAAAATCGATTTGCTGCTTTAGATACAAATGACAGAGCTCCGGAAGAGTTATGGAATGACATCAAGAAGGTTGTGTTGGAAGAAAGCGAGAAGTCTCTACAAAAGGTGAAAAAGCAAAAATGGCCAAAATGGATGACGGAAGAAACTCTGAAAATTGCCCAGAAACGCAGAGAAGCTAAAGCCAGAGGAGAAAGAAAGACAATCGCAGAACTCAACAGAGATTTCCAACGTGCAGCAAGACAGGACAAAGAAAAGTACTACAATGACACTTGCAAGGAAATAGAAGCAGAAACTATTAGAGGAAGAACAAGATCGGCTTTTCTAAAGCTACGAGAGTTAAAGAAAAAGTTCAAGCCTTGAATTAGAATGTTACAAGATGCTCAAGGTTCTATGTTGAATGATGCTGAGAAGATCAAGAAAAGGTGGAAGGAATATACAGAGTTTTTATATGATAAAGATCAAGTGGACCAACAGCTGTTTCAACCTGTACCTTATGATCGGGAACCATTGGTGATGAAAGAAGAAGTTGAAGCAGCATTGAAAGCCTTATCAAAGAACAAAGCACCAGGCATTGATAGCATTCCCATAGAAGTATTGCAGCAATCTGATGCAGCTGTTACTGTACTCACAAGGCTCTGCCAAGAAATATGGAAGACAACATCATGGCCAACTGACTGGAAAAGATCTGTGTTTATACCAATACTAAAGAAAGGTGATCCAACTGACTGTGGAAATTATCGTACAATCGCTCTGATCCCACATGCCAGCAAGATTCTACTGAAGATTATTCAAAAGAGACTACAACCATACCTGGAACAAGAACTACCTGAAGTGCAAGCAGGGTTCAGTAAAGGGCGAGGAACGAGAGACATCATTGCGGATGTGAGATGGATCCTTGAAAAGACTAAAGAATACCAAAAGGATATCTATTTGTGCTTTATTGACTATAGCAAGGCTTTTGACTGTGTAAACCATGAGAAACTCTGGGCCACATTAAGAAGCATGGGTATACCAGAACACCTGATCGTTCTCTTGCGCAATCTGTACATTGATCAAGAAGCAACAGTTCGAACGGAACAAGGAGAAACAGAATGGTTTAAAATAAGCAAAGGTGTAAGACAAGGCTGCATACTTTCCCCCTACCTGTTTAATTTATATGCAGAACAAATCATCAGAGAAGCAGGATTGTATGAAGACAACAGAGGTGTGAAGATTGGTAGAAGACTCATCAACAACCTTCGCTATGATGATGATACCACATTACTGGCTGAAAGTGAAGATGATCTGAAACATTTCCTTCTCACAATCAAAGAACATAGTCTCAAAATGGGCCTGCACCTTAATGTAAAGAAGACAAAGATCATGACAACTGGCATAATCAACAGGTTCATCGTTGAAGGAGAAGAAATTGAAATTGTGAACAACTTTAACCTACTTGGATCAACTATCAATAAAGAAGCAACAAGCAGTCAAGAAATCAGATGATGCATTGCTCTTGGCAGAATGGCTATGAAAGACCTAGATAAGATTCTCAAGAGCAGAGATGTCTCTCTCCATACAAAGATTTGACTTGTTCAAGCCATGGTATTTTCAATAACATCATATGGACGTGAAAGCTGGACAGTGAAAAAGATAGACAGGAAGAAAATTGATGCCTTTGAATTATGGTGCTGGCGGCGAATACTGTGCATACCATGGACTGCCCGAAGAACAAAGCAATCGGTACTAGAGGAGATCAAACCTAAGCTTTCTTTAGAAGCTCAGATGACAAGACTTTGATTTTCATACTTTGGACACATCATGCGAAGAGAGAGATCATTAGAGAAAGACATTATGCTTGGCAAGATAGAAGGTCAACGCAAAAGAGGAAGGCCAGCAATGAGATGGATCGATACAATAACAGCAGCTACGGGTACCTGGCTGTCAAGAATGAGCCGCCTGACTGAAGACCGAACACAATTTAGGATAGCTATCCAGAGGGTTGCCATGAGTCGACTCCGACTCGACGGCACTTAACAACAACAACTCCCTATAGACATAGAAATATTGGATGGATGCTTCTACTATGCGATTCTGCAATGGTCTGTCAATGGTTTATTTTTTCTGTTTGCACCGATAGGACACAATGTAATTGTTCTTTATGTTTGATTGGTTCCACTATCACCAAAAATGTTTTTTATTGTTATTTATTTATTTATTATTGCCTTGTATCTCTTTTATCTCTACTTGTTTTCATGGATTATATTTTTTTATGAACTGTGAATGGTTAGTGTTCAGAATGGCTTCTTGTTTTTATGTTCTTATGATCTTTGCTCTTGGCAGAATGGCTATGAAAGACCTAGATAAGATTCTCAAGAGGAGAGATGTCTCTCTCCATACAAAGATTCGACTTGTTCAAGCCATGGTATTTTCAATAACATCATATGGATGTGAAAGCTGGAAAGTGAAAAAGATAGACAGGAAGAAAATTGATGCCTTTGAATTATGGTGCTGGCTGCGAATACTGTGTATATCATGGACTGCCCCAAGAACAAACCAGTCAGTACTAGAGCAGGTCAAACCTAAGCTTTCTTTAGAAGCTGAGATGACCAGACTTCGACTTTCATACTTTGGACACATCATGCGAAGAGAGAGATCATTAGAGAAAGACATCATGCTTGGCAAGATAGAAGGTAAACGCAAAAGAGGAAGGCCAGCAATGAGATGGATCGATACAATAACAGCAGCTACGGGTACCAGTCTGTCAACAATGAGCCGCCTGACTCAAGACCGAACACAATTTAGGATAGCTATCCAGAGGGTTGCCATGAGTTGATTCCGACTCGACGGCACTTAACAACAACATGATCTTTGTTGGTTTAATTGCTATTAATGCTTTTAGGTTCATTTAGGGTTTATAATTTTAGTATTTATTGCTTTTATGATTTTAATTTGTGTTTATATTTATGTTCATATACCCCTGAGGAAAGCATTACCAAAACACGACCGTGTCGGGTCAGGCTCTTTGCTCCCCAGAATTGATAGTATTTCTTAATAAAGAATCCATTTGTGTTCACCACTTTCTCAACTGGAAACCTGACAACATTCATGTGTAAATCCTAGCATTTCTCTTGTAAATATCAACACCTATACATGCATGTGAACCATTTTGCAAATTTAAATGTATGGATGCAACCAGTTAAGTACAGAGGTTTCCAGTGCCATTGAGTTGATGTTAACTCCTGGCAATCCTGTAGATTGCTATCCATATTGTCATTGTCCCCTGGGCTTTCTTGCCAAGGTGCAACCAGAGGTAAATTGCCAAGCCTTTCTTCCATGCTGTAAGTCTACAGCACCCGGTATTCCAAGGTAGTTTTCCATTCAAATACTAACCAATCCCATCCTTACTTAGCTTCCAAGATCAGGCATACTCAGGGTTGCATCTTTAAATCAATTAATTGGGAGGGAAAATAAACTAATGGAGATTAAGGAGGATAACCCCTCTAATCCCTCCTGCAAAGGGCTGGCCAAAACATAATTTTTTAAAAAGCTATGTGCCAGTGAATAGATATAAATCCCTAAGTGTAGAATTTGTGGTTTACACATGCATTTCCTATATGAAATGGGGAATATATACATTGGTTTGTATCTTACCCAGGCCTCCCCCTAGACCAGCGATGGCGAACCTATGGCACGCGTGCCAGCTGTGGCACGCGAAGGCCTTGCAGCTGGCACGCGGGAAGGTCCGCAAAAAAAGAAAAAGCTGGCTCTGACTGCTGCCGCGGACGCGGCAAGGGCAGAATGCAGCGTCCCGCGGGGCCCCCTCCGCCCGCTAAGCCCCTCTGCAAGAGCTTTCAGATTCGCGAGGGAGAGCGTCTCCCTCGCGTCTCTGTTAAGCCCGCAGGGGCTAATGGGAAATTTCCCATCAGCCCCTTTAGACGCGAGGGACTGATGGGAAATTTCCCATTAGCCCCTGCGGGCTTAACAGAGACGCGAGGGAGATGCTCTCCCTCGCGAATCTGAAAGCCCTTGCAGAGGGGCTTAGCGGGCGGAGGGGGCCCCGCGGGACATTTCAATCTGCCGCGGCAGCAGCCAGAGCCTGATTTTTTTAAAAAAAATTTGCCGGGGGGGGGTTAGGACTGCTAATGGGCAGGGAGGAGGGGGGGGTTAGGACTGCTAATGGGCAGGGAGGAGGAGGGGGGGGGTTAGGACTGCTAATGGGCAGGGAGGGGGGGGGGGGTTAGGACTGCTAATGGGCAGGGCAGGGAGGGAGGGAGGGAGGGGGGGGGGGTTAGGACTGCTAATGGGCAGGGAGGGAGGGAGGGGGGTTAGGACTGCTAATGGGCAGGGAGGGGGGGTTAGGACTGCTAATGGGCAGGGAGGGAGGGGGTTAGGACTGCTAATGGGCAGGGAGGGAGGGAGGGAGGGAGGGGGGGTTAGGACTGCTAATGGGCAGGGAGGGAGGGAGGGAGGGGGGGTTAGGACTGCTAATGGGGAGGGGGGGAGGGAGGAGGAGGGTGGGTTAGGACTGCTAATGGGCAGGGAGGGAGGGAGGGAGGGGGGGTTAGGACTGCTAATGGGCAGGGAGGGAGGGAGGGAGGGAGGGGGGGTTAGGACTGCTAATGGGCAGGGAGGGAGGGAGGGGGGGGTTAGGACTGCTAATGGGCAGGGAGGGAGGGAGGGGGGGGTTAGGACTGCTAATGGGCAGGGAGGGGGGGTAAGGACTGCTAATGGGCAGGGAGGGAGGGAGGGGGGGTTAGGACTGCTAATGGGCAGGGAGGGAGGGAGGGGGGGTTAGGACTGCTAATGGGCAGGGAGGGAGGGAGGGGGGGGTTAGGACTGCTAATGGGCATGGAGGGAGGGAGGGAGGGGGGGGTTAGGACTGCTAATGGGCAGGCAGGGAGGGAGGGAGGGGGGGTTAGGACTGCTAATGGGCAGGGAGGGAGGGAGGGGGGGTTAGGACTGCTAATGGGCAGGGAGGGAGGGAGGGAGGGAGGGAGGGGGGTTTCGGACTGCTAAAGCGCAGGGAGGGAGGGGGGGGGTTAGGACTGCTAATGGGCAGGGAGGGAGGGAGGGGAGGGGGGGGTTAGGACTGCTAATGGGCAGGGGGGGGTTAGGACTGCTAATGGGCAGGGAGGGAGGGAGGGGGGGGTTAGGACTGCTAATGGGCGGGGAGGGAGGGGGGGGTTAGGACTGCTAATGGGCTGGGGGGGTTAGGACTGCTAATGGGCGGGCGGGCGGGGGGGGGTAGGACTGCTAATGGGCTGGGGGGGTAGGACTGCTAATGGGCTGTGGGCTGATGGGGGCTGTCTGGAAATGGGGTGATGGGGGTTAGGACTGGTAATGGGTTATAGGGGGGGCTTAAACTGAAAATGGGGTGATGGGGGTTTAGGACTGGAAGTGGGTTGATGGGGGGGGGCTAGGACTGGTATTGGGTTGGGGGGTTGCTAGGACTGGAAATGGGCTGATGGGGGGCTAGGACTGGAAATGGGCTGATGCAGGGACTAGAAGGGAATGGATGCTGGGTGAGGCTGGAACTAGAAGGGCGCTGATGTTGGGGGAGGATTAGACTGGGATGGGGCTGGGAGAGTAAAATGGAGAGGGGAAAAATATTGTGTGTGGGATGGATAAAAAATCTACAATTGGCCGGGTATTGGGAGAGTAAGTGGGGATTGAGGATGGAGGGGTAAAATTTGAGTGGATGAAATAGGAATGAGGAAAGAGCAAAAGGAGAAAGATTAGTATGTTAAAGCGGATGTAGAGAGAGAGAATGGAAAAAAAAAAACTAGAAGAGAGAAGAAAGGACAAATGGACAGCAGATGATGGAGAGTTAGCAGAAAACATGAAGAAACCAGAAGAAAGTGGCTGGAGCAATTGCAACTGTGTAACTGAGCTGAGGTATTCTGTTTATGTAATTCCTTTTTGACATTGCCACTTGTTCTCTTTCCACAGTAGGTCATGTATTGTTATTGTCTGAAATGTATTGGTTTAATATTTGCAGTGTTGCCTTTTGATAGGTATGGTGTGGTGCTTTGTGAGTCCTGGTAGTGCTGTTAGGATACGGCGGGTTTGCTATTGGTTCTAAATGGGCAGTGTTTGTAGTAGTTCCTAATGTGCCTGGCGGTTGGCACTGGATTATAGTAATGTAGAAATCTTTTAGTCTGTCTTTATCCATACACTCATTAAGAGACATGTTTACTAAAAGTTAGTGTATGTTAGCATTATGCAAATATTTATGCAAATTGACGTGCTGGCACTTTGAGGAAATTCTTTGGTTTTGTGCGGCAGTTTGGGCACTCGGGCTCAAAAAGGTTAGCCATCACTGCCCTAGACCATACCCCTGACAAGATCCCCAAAATTTTCATTTTTTAAGGACATGCACACATAAATTGGACTGTATCTAAAATGGCCATTTACACATGAATGCAATTTGCCTGTGCATATGCCTGATTATTCACATTATGTAAATTGTGAATAAAGCTTTTAAAATAATCCCCCTTAGCCTGAAATTGTGCTTAGTTAACATTTATTGCTCATGACTGCCCATATTTACTAGGCAATTTACATTTTAGGGTTTAACTTTTACCCTTATTCACACCCTCTCCAGTCCTATCCTCTAAGGCCTGCCCTGAGGAAGTGGTGCTGTTGCCTGGTACAAGGGCTACCCTCAGTGACTGGGTGTGTGAACTTCCCAATATCCCTAGAATTGGTTGGCGAAGGGAGCAGAAGTTGCCTTAAGAGCTGAACCCCAGTCTCCCTCATGACAATCTGCACACTGACACCAGACTCATTACATTCTTTGATAAAAGAACAGTATTAGGGAAATACAGTAGTTTTAAGACATTTCATTGGCAGTTAAAATAAACAAATCATGAAGGCATGGATTTCCAAACTTGCCCACGTGATCCAAAAGTCAGTTGGGTTTTCAGGATATTCACAGTGAATAAGCATGAGATAAGTTTGCATTTTTCTGAATCATCTATAACATCAATGAGTGACATCATCCAATGGGATCTACATGGCACTCATTTTACATACCCCTCTCCCCAGTGAACACTCTGGGTATGTGTGGCAGTGTTTTCTGTGCCTTGTACTGCTCAGTAAATATTTTCTGAAGAGCATAATGGACTTTTTTTTTTTTTTAATTCCAGCTGACTGTTTATTATTTATTGTGATTTAATAGGCAGCAATTCCAGAATGATGCACAGTAAGAGGATACATAATATATCAAGACAAACAAGGCAATAAATAATAATTTTATTGCCATGTTGCTTTAGAGCGATTCTTTTCTTTTATGTGAAAATCCGCCTTAATATTAGATTCTCTTCCTTCTTACTGGCAATTTATTAAAAATCTTCTTCAGGTGTTCTTTAATTTTCCTGTCAGAAAGCCCCATTTATATTGTGATCTTTACCAGACTTCTCGACTGGAAATCTTTCTTTTTTCACTAGCATCACCTGCCTTCCAAAATGTATTTTCCTTTCGATATTTGCACCATTGATTAAAATGATGTCAGCAAATAAGTCCAGTAGTTTCTGGAGGTACCAAGGCTGTAAACTAAAGGAGGGATAATTTTATAAACTGTTACCTAGTTACTCGTAGATGGGAATTTTAGAAGGGACGTCCAAGTGCAATCTGGGACGTCTAAGCCAGAACATCTGGAATAAAAAAGCAGAGACCATTTCATAAACATTGAAGTGCCAGATTTGAATGTCTGGGGAGGGGGCATCTACATAGACATCCCCAGAACCATATACCAGCACCTAAATGTCTAGGAATAGCCTAATGGTTAGAGTAGTGGGCTAGAAAAACAGAAGCCAGAGTTCAGATCCTGTTGCTATCATTGAATTTGTGCTGAGTACTGGGGATGATGAAGTCCAGTCTTCTCTACACCCTCTGGATGTTTTTCAGACATGTTTATTTATTTGGTTCTTCTATATTTTTTGTACTCTTTGGAGGGTGTTTATGTGTTTGGCTGGTAAACCCTGTAACAGACTGTTACAGTAATTGAAGTGGGGAGTAATGATAGCATGGACTACTGACCTGAAGTCATGGATGTCTAGCAGGGGTCTGAGGTGTTGTGCAGTTTTTAGTTTAAAGAAGATGGTTCTTGCTGTTTGTTTTAGATGGGGGAGCTTGCTGAGAGATTGGTCTAATATTATTCCAAGGTATTTCACTTCTTGCTTAACAGGAAGGACAATATAGTTAATCATGATGGTTTGGGAAGGGATAGCATTTTGATTCCTTGATATAAATAAGGCTTCCATTTTTTTGAAATTGATATTAAAGTTGATGGTATTCAGCCAGGATTTGGTTTCCCTGATGAATTCTGATAGCTTGTGGTAATTAAAATTGTGTATATCTATGGGGATGGACAACATAATGTCGTCAGCATAGATATAATAACCAATGTTATATTTCCTGAAGATGTTGGTAATTGGTTGCACGTATAAATTGAAAGTAAGGCAGAGAGCGCTGAACCTTTGGGTATCCCTTGGTCTTGGGGAATGTATATGATGTTTCTTGGCCTATTTGGACACGCAACTTATGGTTTGAGATGTATGATTTGAACCAATGTAGGACCGTACCACCAATGCCAATTTGAACTGATCTCATGATTAGGGTGTCATGGTTAAGACTGTCAAAAGCCGATGCAACATCTATAAAGAGTAGGATAAAAGCTTGGTTATGGTCATCTGTGCCTCCAATGAGGTGGTCCATTAAGGTTCTCAACAAGGTTTCAACTCCATGGAAAGGATGGAAACCAAATTGGTGAGAATCTAATGGGTCATTGAAGTCGATGAAGTCCTGAAGTTGTATTTGGATGACTTTTTCTATTATTTTGGCGATAAATGGTATGCTAGCTATGGGTCTGTATGTGCTTGGGTCTTTTGCATCAAGAGTCTTATTTTTAAGTATAGGGTGGATGGATGTGCATTTAAGATCAGTAGGCATAAAACCTTGTGAAAGAGATTGGTTGACTATGTGTAGTATACGAATATATGGGGCTAGTTCAGCTTTTGATATTTTAATCCATGATACCGGACATGGATCAAGGGGGGAGGTTGTGGTATTGATTTTTGTTATAATATTTAGTAGGTGTTTTTGATCAATTAAGTAGAAGCTGTCCCAGATGATGAGGTTTGTTGTGACTTCAGGTACGGGGAGGGTATAGTAGTTGTTTTTATTTTTTAATTTGTCTGTAAAGTGAGTAGCAAGGGTTTGCGGGATTATTTTACATATTTCTGATTCTGCTTGACTTGCCTTAGTGATCTGACAATTGCTAATAACTCTCTAGGTTTGTTAAGAGAAGAGTTTAAAATCTTTGTGTGATAATCCCTTTTTGTTTTGTTAATTGTGTTTTTGTAGGTAGTGAGTAGGTTAAGTTAGTGTTGTTTATTTTCTTGCGTTTTCATGCCTGGAACAGATCTAAACTTAGAAGTGATGCAGGCAGGATGTTTCTGCGATCACGTTCCTGGGAATGCACTGACCATGCCGTCACCAGAGCTGACTTCTAAATGGCTTTGGACATCTCTATACCTGTATACGGACATCCAACACATGAATAGAGCTTCCAAAATGACCCCCTTAATGCACACTTTACACCTATTTTAAAAAGTCATGAATGGGTCGCAGTCACTTATGCTAGTCCTAGAGCTGGTATAAATAACTATGACTATTGTTTTGCAATTATGCTTTTAAAGATTTTATATGTGATGCAGATGGGAGATCTGTGGCTCTTAAAGGGACACTGCAGGGCAGAATGCTCACAGCTGTGTGTGTTTATTCTTCTAATCAGGGGTAGGGGGTATATTTTGATAGGTTGGGAGAGGAACTCTCTGGATTTGTGGAGGGTTCTCTCATTGTGGGGGATGATTTTAATGTGGTACTTTCTCAGCAACTGGACTGCCTGGCGGGGAGAAGGGGCATCGGCAGTGTCTGAAACAATTGTGGGAGGCACATCCAGGGAGTCAGGCATATTCGTATTACTCCTCATCGCACCACACTCGGCTGGGCATGCTGCTTCTTAGCAGGGATGTGTTGGCTAATCTAGCATGCACTCAGCAAGAGTCAATCATGTGGTTGGACCATGGGCCATTGTAGTTGGAGGTGGAGGGCTGGGGCCATTAGAGGGGTATGAGCTTCTGGCGGATGAATGATGGACTCCTTTGGGATAAAGAGATAGAGTCAGATCAAGCAGGATATTCCGGACTATTTCAACAGATGAGGGGGTGAGGAGGGAAAGCCAGAAGCAGCGGGCCTTGGAACAGGGCTCATGGAGGTGTATAGGCTGGAGAGGGAGCATGCATATAAAGCCTGGAGAGCTCTGGAGAAGGCACCTACAGCTGTTTGGTCCATTCAGGTGGAGGATCTATCCTTCCAACTGCAGTGTGCTCGTCAGAGGTTTTATGAGCATGGAAACAAGCTGGGCAAGTTGTTGGTGCATTCTTTAAAGGCTCAGCAGGCATCCCATGCAGTAGAACAGATCATCCATGAAAGGGGGGGAGGGTGCTGTGGTAGGTGACGAGGGGATCTGTGAAACATTTCAAGCATTTTATTGGCAGCTCTACACAAGGAAATGGGAGGGGGATAAGGTGGCAGTGGTACGATATTTAGAGTCAGTAGCATTGCCATTGTTGATGGAGTCAGACAGGGAGTGGCTGTATAGGCCTATCAGTTTGGAGGAAGTACTGGGGACTATTTGGGGTTTGACAGGTTGATGGCAAGGCTTTATAAGAAATTTGATGACCAGCTGAGCTCAGTGATGGTGGATGTGTTCAATGCTTTGCTGGAGGGTGGCACGTTACCCCCCCCCCCCCCCTCAGTGGGGCAGGTGGGAATAAGTGTTGGCTAATAGGCTGAGTAGTCTTCTGCCAGAACTTATCGATGCAGATCAAATGGGTTTCATCCAAGGGTGGCAGGTGGATGATAATGTAAAAAGGGTGGTTAACTTGATATAGGTGATGAGAGGAGAATGTGGGTGTTATCGCTCTAGTGGTAGATCCTGACAAAGCATTTGATAGGGTGGATTGGGAGTATTTGTGGGTGGTGCTTCAGAAGTTTGGAGTGGGGGATTGCTTCCTTACCTAGGTGTGGAGCCTGTAGTTGGCTCCCAGGTGGCGGTGAAAGTGAATGGGGTTTTCTTGGGGGGGGGGGAGTTCAGTCCAAGTGGGGCACATGGCAAAGCTGTTCTTTGTCCCCGTTATTATTCACTCTATCCATTGAAATGCTGGCTGCACGGATAAGAGGACAAGATGAAATACAGGGAATGATGGTGGGGAGGGGCAGCATAAGATTTCACTTTTTGTGGACAATGTCCTTTTGGTGCTGCAGGACCCAGTCACATCCTTGGGGGCCCTGCAGGAGGAACTGACTTCTTATGGACAGGTATCGGGGTTCAAAGTTAATTTCGACAAAACGGAGGCCTTGAATGTCATGTTGCCAGTATCAGTCATTCAGGAGCTTTGCTGTCTGTATCCATTCAGATGAACAGATGGGCCTTTGGAATGAAAATCAGGTTGGATCCTACACAGTTGTTTCACCAGAATTATCCAGCTTTGTGCAGGGGGAATTTGAATCTGTGGACGAATCTGCCCTTGTTGTGGTTGGGAAGGGTAGCTTGCATTAAAATGGTTGCCTTGGGGCGGAGCCTGATGTCCAGCGGGTAGGACGCTTTGCGTTGAAGCTCCCGAGAGGCCTACTCAGAATCCTGACTTAATACCTATATAAATTTACTATTTCGCTCCGAGCTGACCGGGGCACCCCGGGGGGGATGGCGGCCCATAAACCAGCGCGCTTGGACTTCGGGTCTCCTTCTTCTTCTCACGGAAAACGCTCCAAAACAGAGGTGTCCTCCCCACAAAAGATGGCTCCATTTCGTGAAAACCCCGCAATGCACCTGGAGATTTTGGAGGAAATACGCGGCGTGAAGGAATTGGTGCAGTCCAATGGAGAAGCGCTTCGAGCCATGCGAGAAGACTTTGGAGTGCTCCAGGACCGACTTGAAGGTCTTTCATTACGGCAGGACAATATGGCGGGGGTCCTCGACTCGCACGAGGTGCGCTTGGGCAAACTGGACAAGGCTGAGCGCCAGATACAGAATCTTCAAAAGGAGTTGGAAGATAGCAATAATCGAGCCCGTCGCAACAATGTGAGGCTCCTCGGAATGCCGGAGGGGGTGGAAGAAGGAGATATAAGAGAATTCTTGCTCAAAACTCTTCCCTCCTTGCTGAAGATCACTTTTCACAGAGAACTGGAAATCGATCGAGCACACCGTGTTCCTGCCCGCATGGCGCTCAACCGCACGACCCCCCGGCCTATTATCTTTAGCTTGCTCCGATATCAACAAGTGGAACAAATTTTACATGCTGCCCGAGCGAATCATCATTTGGAATTTGAAGGTCGTAAGGTCTCCTTCTTTCCTGATTTGGCAAAACCTACCGTTGATCGTCGGAAGAAACTCCTTGCTCTTCGCCCTCGACTTCAACAGCTACAGGCTCGCTTTGGCCTGTTGTATCCAGCGAAGCTCCGAGTGACTCTCCACAACCAGACCAGGACGTTCGAGGATCCTGATCTACTATCAACATTTTTGGACTCCAAAGAAGCAGAGCAGATGCGCTAATCCCAAATCTTGGACTCTTATCTGCCGGCTCTGTCCGCCATTTTGAGGGGCCCGATGCGGCGGTCATAGCCCAGCACAGAAATAGCCTGGACTTTCTTTCTTTCTCTGTATGACTTTTGTCTTTGGTCTCCTATCCCTTCATGATGTGTGCCTCGGTCGGATTCGGAGCACGCACAGTCCTACAGGTTATGTGTTTTTTCAATTTCGGCCTTCTCTGGGGTTTCTCCCCGCAGACACATGGTCGCCAGTAATTTTGGGGTTTTGCTTCTCCTCTACCGTACTGCGGTTTTCTTTGTTAATGTGGGGCGCTTCATTGTATTATATTAGCTTAATTTTCCTATGTCATGTGTACAGCCAGATACAGTCAGTTTGAGGGACATAGTGAAATTATGTGTGCTATCATGCTCAGAATTTTAACTTTTCTGAATGGCCTTATGTAAAATCTTATTATTCATCGTCAAAGGCATTACTGGTCCACTCAAAGGAAAGAAAATCCTTAGCTATCTTAGCCACGAGCATGTTGATTTGGTGTTTCTTCAGGAAACGCATTACACTCTGCTGAAACACTGAAACTCAATGCTAGGCCTCACATTGTCGCTGCCTATTCTCCCACCGTTTCCAAATGGTACGGGATAGCCATTCTGGTTAAGAAGTCTTTGCACGCTACTGTACCTGATATTAGCGCTGACATGGAAGGTAGATGGGCCCGCGTACACCTTGAGGTTGGAGATAGTGAATTCACGTGTATTAGCACTATGCCCCGAATGTGGACAACCCTGCTTACTATGCAAGTTTTGCGCAGTTGGCCTCGACCTCCGCCAATGCTCCATTAATACTTGGTGGCGATTTTACTCAAGTGTTCCCTCAATCTTTTCTTCTCAAACAAGGTGCTCGTTGGTTGGAAGATCCAGTACCGAGCAGACCTGTGTGGCTAGATATAGTAGCGGGCCTTTGCTAACCGATTTCTTTTACCTTACTCCCTGGTATGACTCTCCCATTAGACTCCCACTATCCACCAATGCTTTACGACACTTTAGGTGCCTTTAATACTCTCATGCAACCTTTCGACTCCCGACTCTGGTCAGTGCAACTTCAGCATTGCATTCGGAGCACTAGAGTACTCCCGCCATCGGCACTCTCTGCATAGGGTTGATTGGAGACTTCCGATCTCTCGGTAGTTCACCGGGTGTAGCACCCAATTTTACTAAACCTTATGTAATGCTATCACTAGAGATACCTCTATAGCGCAGAAAGTATGGGAGAGAGAATTGCATGTGACTTTGACCTCGGAGCAATGGAGCCTTATCTGGAGCAGAGGGACACGGGTTCCCGACCCGCCTCACTCACTCAGACCCTCTTCTTTCTAGCCCACCGGTGTTTTTACACTCCTCACAGATTAGACAAATGGAACACTACTCAGGGTAATGGTTGCTGGACACGTCCTGCGGCCATTGGTTTATTGCTTCATGTTATGCATGAAGATCCCGCACTACAGTATTACTGGCGTCGGGTCTGGGGTCGTATTTAGTCTATATCGCACTCTCAGGAGTCCCTTTCTTGGAGGATAGTGGGACTTCGCCCAGTTGCGGGGATCCCCTCTCTCCCAAAAATGGCTTATCTCCTTTCGAACTTTATGCTTGGCATTGCTATTTCCCTAATTAAGTAATACTGGGAAATTAGTTCCCATCTGAGCCTCAATGAATGGTGGAATCATGCCTGTCTCTACAGTAAATATGAACAAATACCTCGTCTGTTCGCTTCCTCCGTTCAGACTCCTTCTTATTGGTCTCAATGGAAGATGCTCAATGAATATGTACATTTTGCTAAAAGCTCTCATCTGACTGTCTAACTTTGTATATATCTCTGTCTCATGATCATGCTGTATTGTGGATACTTTTTTGATCGTTTGATGTATAATCACTGTTAATTGGAAGCGCTCACATGCTGATACAAACGGGTAGAGAAGAAGCACCGGGGTGGGGGGTAATGGGTTTACTTTTCCTTATTGTATACTTGTTTTGTCTCTTTTGGTGTGTTGTTTCTTTTGTTTGTTGCAAAATGAAAATAAAAGTTTAAAAAAAAAATAAAATGGTTGCCTTACCTCAATTGCTGCACTATTTTCAGATGCTGCAAATGTCAATTTCTTGGGGTGATTTGGAGTGGTTATGGTGAAAGTTGTTTCAATATATCTGGAAGAAAAGGTTGCTGCAGGCACTCAATGAGGCATGGTTGAGCTGAGGGGGAGGGTGTGTGATGGGTATATAGGATGCTACCCATCCTTCTCCAAAGGGATTATCTACAGTACCCTTTTTAATTTTTTTTTGTTTATGTAATTTTCAAATCTTTACACAAGAAAACAACTTGTTACAGAAAATGAAACATACAATCAAAACTGGGAAGAAAACAAGCTTCAACCTGCAGTACCAAAACAATTAAGTACAAAGAATTTTCTTCCACTAGTCCAGCATTAATTAGGGGAAGCCAGAGGAAACTTTCCAAGGAAATAGAACACATACTGGTGCAATACCTTCTACTATATGAGATCAAAGTTTCCAAGGGGTTCCATGAAGGATTCACAGAGTCCGAGAGAGAACCAACAATTTTCCTGACAACAAACTGAGTTGTGAGAGGGATCAAAGAAAATATAATTCACACCCTGGTACTTTATTAAACATTTACATGGGTAACGTAAAAAGAACAAACTCCACAGTTACAGAACCTTAGGACAGAGCAGCAAAATTGCTGCCTATGCTTCTGGGTGGCCTTAGAGACCTCTGAGAACATACGATTAGGAGAACCCATAAATATTCATTCCTAGCCTTGAAATACATCTTCATCAGTCTGTCTCGATCAGTTTCCAGAGCCAACGTTATCAAAAGTGTTGATCGTTGAATAGCCTCTGGATCCGAGGTCTCTAGGAAACCAGTTAGGTCTAAAGAGTCATAAGAAGGTTTCTAAAGTGGTGAAGAAGAAGTAGGGTCTTTCTGCTTTGCGGCAGGCAGATAGAAAACCCTAGCAAGGGGAGGAATCAACTCTGCCGGTGTTTCCAATACAGAATTAAAATATGAATGAAAGAGTTGTTTAGGAGAAATAGTAGGCACCCTTGGAAAATTTAATAAACGCAGATTCCTCTTTCTCACTGAGTTTTCCAATGACTCAATCTTAAGATGAATACTAGATAAATCTTTAGTCACAATACCTGACACAACAACAATATCTTCTACTTTTGCATCTAATTGAGACACTCTTGTTGTCACAGCAGTTGCCATTTGCTTCTATTGCTCCAAATCTGTACATAACCAGCAAACAAAGTTTGAAAAGAAGCAAACTGGGAGAGAAAAGATGACTCCAATGTCTGCAGGCCATCCCACAGCATTTCCAATGTGATGGTGGCCGGCTTCTGCAACATGGGTTTCAACTCCAAGCGTCTGAAGTCAAACGCTGAGAAATACCAACTTGATCCCCAGCAGCAAGATATAGTGCATCCTCCACTCTGGAAGCCATGGCCCCAAACTCAATGGCGGGATCCGCGGTGGGTATAGAGGCCTCTGCGGCACACTCTCTTTTCACTGGCATTCCTGACCGATTCCCTGAACTCAATTGGATGTGTCTTTCATGTTAGTGGGGGAAATGTCCATTTGTTCTTCTTTTCTTTGCTGATAGGGCATACAAGAACATGGTTTTGAAAAGAAAATATGATTTCATTGTGCTGTATAGAACAATAATTATGGAATTATTGCCATCAGGGGGATTGAAATTTCGTAAGGTATACTGTAGTGTTTTGTGCTTTCATAAAAATTTTCTGTTATATCATTTTGTTGTAGCTACTGAACTAATAATATCAGAAGTACCATCTTCCGTTTTTATGGTGTTCTTATATTTCCTTTAGTATAGTGATATTATAAACAGCTTTATTAAAAAATAAAGTCAAAAAGATATTTGGTTAGAACTATGTCAAATTGATTTTGGGTTTAACATCCCAGACTAAAGTTCTTTCTCCCTTTGAAACTGTTGTTTCAAAGTGCAAACCTTTCTGTAAAAGGAACTTCTTGCATTAACACAAAATAGCTGGCAAATGTGCAAAAATGTGCATGGTGGAGTGAAGGGATTTCTAAAACTACCTCCTCTGCAAAATACAATGTTCAACTAGGAAGATGCCACCATAACACTGACCAAATATACTGTGTTGCCTCTCCTAGAGACAAGCACAGTATCTGAATTCAAGAAAGCATGGAACAAGCACAGAAGATCTGTAAAGGAAAAAAAAAGGGACTATAGTAGTTGACATGGAAGGGCAGACTAGACAGGCCATTTGGTCGCTTGTGTTTCTATAGGAAACAGTATCACCAACACTTAAAATTTTACATGTCACAAATATTGTAAGCCAATGTAAGGAGGCCAGTAGTGGAGGTTGCATGCATATACTGCCTTACTTCTGTCACCAGGCCTGATGTAGTGTTCTAAATGATTCGAAGGACATGAATTGCATTTATAGGCAAACCCAGGTAAATCTGTGTGCAATAATCATGTATAATAATCAGTGTGCATCCATGCCAGCTCAGAGGAGTGGCCTAGTGGTTGGGGCAAATTGCTTCAAGCCAGCTTGTTGGCAGTTCAAATCCCACTGGAGGACTGTGACCTTAGGCTTGAGGGACTGGGGTTTCTAGTCCCACAGGTACTCCTTGGGTAAGTCACTTAATCCTCCATTGCTTCAGGAACAAAATGTAGGTCATGAGCATTTCAGGGACAAGGGAAATATTTATTTTACCTGAATGTACACCACTTTGATGATGTGAAAAGCAGAATGTAATGTTTAATAAATAAATTGCTATCTAGAAAGGGATTCAATTGACAAGCTAATCACAATTTTAAAAAAGCATCTCAATAACCAAAGTCATCTGTGATTTTATTGTCAATCAAGAATTAAGTATTAGTTCCACTGGGCCACTGGGATTGTTAGTTCATCAATCATAACATGATTTGGCACATTCAATATAAAGGCCTGTGAGAAAAACAAGATCTCAGTCTTGTCGACATTCCAAAACAATTGGGCACCAAAGATCCATTCCTTAACTGCCTTTGTAAGCAAGTGCACTGTTTGTAAAGAAAGATTCATGGATCCATCAAGTGGACCCAAGATTTGGCCATCATCTGCATATTCAACATAATGCAGACTCATGTTTGCTATTAGCTTACTCAGAGGCTGCATTTAAAAGTTAAATAACATTACGGAGAGTGTAGAATCTTGAGAAATGGCAGTTTTCAAGAGGAATGGTCCCCATAGATCCTAACCTAATGGTGTCTACCATATAAAAGAGATTTAGTTCAGTTGCAGCCGGTTAATTAGTTTTCTTTGAGCCTTCCTAATTGCTTTCTTTGATTAATGTCAGAAGACCAATGAGTTCTCCTCAAGGATTCTTCCTATAAGTCGCATGTAATTTGTGTCTGTGGGGGTGATTGGCCTTATATTTCTTCATATGGGATTTATTTTTACCCCTTGTGATTCTCTCCCATTATGAGGGCTAGAGAAATGTGAGCATTGATTTCTTTCTCTTTTGGAATTTTCTATTTTGATATTTCAGTTTGACATGTCCATGTTATGTTGTTGTTAAGTGACATTGAGTTGATGTTAACTCATGGTGGCCCTATGTATTGTTGTCCTAAACTATGTTCTATCTTCAGTTAGGCAGCTAATTGTTGAAAAGAGTGGCATCCATAGTAGCTGCTGTTATTGTATCGATCCAACACATTGCTGGCCTTCTTTTTTTGCACTGACCTGTCCAAAGTATGAAAGTCAAAGTCTTGTCATTTGAACTTCTAAAGAAAGCTTAGTGTGACCTAGTAGAAAAATAGATAAATAAATGATCAAAGTCACGTTTTTTTTAAGTACCCTTTTTCTCTATCGGTCAAGAGCTCTGTGTTACCTGAGCTGGATCTGTGGATCTGGCCGTCTTTTGGGGCTGTTAGTGATTGCAGATAGGCTGCGAGCATTTTTTTCTTTTTTTTTGTAAGAAAAGATCTCCAGGGCAATGCTTCTAGCTGCAAGCAGATCCAAGACAGGGCTCAGCAGCACTTTTTTTTAAAGGGAGCCCTGAGCTGTGATGAACCATGAGCATAGATCTCAGGCTCCAGGCCCTGCTTTTCTGGCTCCTGCAATGAGGGAGGACCGATAGACACTGGATCAGGCAGAGCCACGATTTGCGGCTGTTCCCGATTGCTGCTAGAGGGCTGTTCTGGCTAGATGCAAATGTGCCGCAACATTCATAGTTGGGATCCTGGGTCAGTTGCTGGCTGAATTTGCTGTCAGGGCCTGCAGTGGACAAGCATCTATGGCTGAGCAGCCTAAAAATGGCTCTGAACATTTTAAAGGAGTAGAGCAGAAGCAACCAGATTGCAGCCTGGGCCGAAGTGATGCCTGGGTTGCCGAGACATCATTGCAGCCTAAGGATGTGGCAGAGATGGTGAGAACTGTCTCCTGGGAAAAATGTTAAATAAATAGAAGAATGGCTGCAACCCATGGTTTAAGTCATGGTGGATCCAGAATATGTCTGGGGCTCCGGATGGGCTCTGGAGCCCTCGGTTTAGCATGGCGCTGGTGGGGTGAGTAATTTGAAAATTCCAGATGCACAATTCAATTAAAAATAAAACTTCTTGAACAGGCCTGAACCTGGAAGTAACGGGCTTTACACATGTACATTCTGCAGGAGTGTGCAGGCAAAAAACAGGCACGAGGAGGAGCATGACCACACTGAGATGTTAAAAGGCTCCACAAACATGGAAAGTACAAGAAAATAGTTCAATCTGTGGCACAGTTATAACAATAAAGGAAAGAATCTGTGTTCTGCACAGCTGTAAAATGTATTTAAGTTCTGAAAATGGGGGGAGGGGGAATTAAAGTGGGGATTAAAGTTATTTATCCTGATGGTGCTTGCTGCACTATTGATTGGAACTATTTGTTTCAGGGCTCTGGCGGAGGAACACGTTTTCTGAGGAGCTTAGAATCCTGGTAGTATGAGATAGTTCAGCAGTTGGGGCTGGCTGGAGTAAGAACTGGATGTGTGTTTGAGAACGCGTCTAAGGGGACCCTAGAAAACAGTAGCATTTAAATTAAGTTGCTGTTTGCTTCATAGAAAAGAACTTTAAAGAAGAGCTGAATGGTTTTCAAAGCTGTATGTCTGAAGTTTATTGGTAACATTTTGACATTCGTGAGGTTCTTTAGTCTCTGAGGAGGGAATGATTGATTTCTGGAGAAACACTACTAAAGTGAAGGTGATATGACTGAAAAGCTGTACCAGACCTTAACTTTAAATTCATTCTTGACTGGAGAAAAGGTTCTGAGTGCTTGGTTTTAAAGTAAGGCCAGGGCAGGCCCTATGAATGTGGAGGCATGTGCCCGCACATAGCCCCGCTCCCCGAGGAGCCCCACACCTGACTAGCTTAAGAGGGAACCGATGAGACCTGAAGCCCGAGTTACCGGCTCACTTCTTCACAGCTGCGGGAGTAATTTCCTATGCTCCCACGCTATGCTAATTTGCAGCCGTCGGCATCACTGAGCTTGTAGAAGTTAAATTAGGTTATGTCCTGTCTTGTGCAAGAGATAGGAAGTGCCCCTGTTTCACTTTTAGAGACTGCAGTGCTGGCAGTTGCAAGTTAGCACAGCCATGAGTGTGATGGAAAATGTTCCCAGGACTGTGCAATGAATGCAGGTCATAGAGGGGCCATGAAGACTGAGTGTCTTTGATGTTGGGGGAGCTGTAACCTGAAGAGACTCTTGTGAACTAGGATTGGAAATGGGCTGATGCTGGAGAATGGGGGGACTGGGAATGGAAGGAAGATGTTGTTGGGAGGGACTGGGAGGTAACTGTGCAGCAGCAGCAATAAAGCAAATAGAATGCTAGGAATCATAAGGAAAGGAATGGAGAATAAAACCAAGGATATTATAATGCTTGTGTATCATTCTATGGTGTGAACACACCTTGAATATTGTATGCAATTCTAGTCGCCATATCTTAAAAAGGTAGATTCATACAGACCAGACCAGAAGGTAGATTCATACAGACCAATCTCAAGCATCCGGCTAATAGCCAGATCCAACACCACATTGAGACCACTGCTCCCTTCGACCCATGTCAACACGGATTCAGGGAGTCTCATGGAGTTGACACGCTCCTGACCACCCTCTTCAGCACATTAATTACCGTATTGGACAACATCAAACAAGGATATGCCCTAATTTTCTTGGATATCACTGCGGCATTCGACTCTGTCGACCATGAAATGCTCCTGGCATGCCTCGCAGAGAAAAGGATCCAGGGCAGAGCCTTAAGCTGGTGAAAATCATACCTGACAGACAGATGGCAACAGATACAGACCGGCCCCACGACTTCCAAACTGTTCCATCAGGAACAGGGAGTGCCACAGGGCTCCTCACTTTCGGCCCTGTTCTTCAACATATATATGCAGCCCATCTGTGCAATCACCCGCTCCTTCAACGTCACATGCCTGGTATACGCCGACGACGTACTACTCTACATGCCATTCTCAATTGACCAGCTGGATTTTTCACCACTAACAACCTGCTTCGATGCTGTCACTGAATGGCTCCACACCCAAAACCTCAGAATAAACTTCAAGAAATGGAGGCACTATTCATTAACAGGAACCAAGCTTACACCCCCCCCCCACCCGCCCCGCATCACTAAAAGTAAGATGCGCCGAGCTCCAAAGCAAGTACACAATCTGCTACCTAGGGGGTCACACTAGACCAACAGCTGGATATGAAAGCCCACATAAAGAACACTGTCAAGGCAGTATACCACGAAATACGGACAGTCCGGCATCTACGACCCTTACTCGAGTCAAATGACTTCCGCACAATCTATCAAGCCTTGATAATCCCCCACTTCGATTACGCCAATGCAATCCTAGAAGGACTTCCAAAAAACATGCTGAACCCACTTCAGCTTACAATGAATGCAGTCGCCAGAATACTACACGGAGCCGCCAGGAGAGACCATACAACACCAATCCTGAAATACCTTCATTGGCTGCCGGTCCACTGCAGGCTGTCCTTTAAAATTCTACTGCTAACCTTCAAGGCCATCAATGGCCTTGCCGCCTTCTCCATCACTGACCTCGTCCTCCCCACTCCCCCAAACAGAGTCAGAAGGTCAGTCGGTGCCAACACACTGAGAATCCCCAGCAAAATTACAAAGTGCTCTCAAGCAACAAGAAACAGAGCCTTCATGTACTATGCACCTACATGCCCTGCCGCCCACCATCCGGTCCATCACCGACATTACCCAATTCAAGAAGGCCCTGAAACACTACCTCTTCCTCCAGCACTACTCTCATGAAGGGGACATGCCACAACCAGCCATACTCAACCACCAAGACAACCCCCCCCAACACACCCACAATACACAGACCCAGCCCGGCACAACAGCACTAAAAGACACCCTGGTATGCACTTGTAAATAGTCACCTAATTGTGTAAATAGTGGCCAAGCAGCCCCTGTCGCCACCGCCCTTTGGTGGCCCAACTGCGTAGCCTGTATATAGTTACTTAAAAGAGCTGCCACACTGCCTAGCTGTGCAGCCTGTACATAGTTACCCCAGTTAATCCAAGTTGCAAATCCTGTTCATTGTAAGTACAGTACCAGCCCTGCCAGGACCGTACAATTTTGTTGTTGACTGTGAACCTAGCTGATTTTAAAAAGCGCGGTATAGAAAAGACTTTAATTAAATAAATAAATAAATAAATAAATAAATATAGCGAAATTAGAAAAGGTACAGAGAAGAGCCACCAAAATGGTAAAGGGGATGGAAGGATAACCCTATGAGGAGAAGCTTAAAAGGTTAGGGCTTTTCAACTTGGAAAAGAGATACTGAGGAGAGATATGATAGTAAATTAATGAATGGAGTGGAATGGGTAAACATAGATTGGTTGTTTATGCCATCAAAAAGTAGAAGACTAGAGGACATGCAATGAAACTACAGTGTAACCCATTTAAGACTAATAAGAAAAAATATTTTTTCACTCAACATGTAATCAAACTCTGAAATCTGTTACCAGAGAATGTAGTGAAGGCTGTCACTTATCGCACGATAACGTCACTTATCGCGTGATATCTTGTGATCATCTGTAGACTGCTGATTTGCATGTGCAGTGCATCATGGGTACGGGTGGGTTAACCCTATCCTGGTATCCAGAGCAGACAGTTTGTGTGGTGACCTGCAGTCCTTCTGTAGCCAGGCAGGGGTTTGTTAGCAGCTATAGAGATGTAGCTCACTGGTTACTTCACTGCCTGTGGCGCCAGAGGTCATGGGCTTGTTCCCACAGAGGTGTTATTTGATAGGGCTGTCTGAGGCATTTCCTTTTTTAATTTAAATTAGTGCTGCCATCAAAAACACCCTCACAGTGCTGTAACCTTAAGGTGCTTCATAAGGCGCCCTATAAAGCACCCTATAAGGCGCCCTATAAGGCACCCTATTGGGAACATTATAAGGTGCCTTGGTGGACAGTGCACTTTATAATGTGCCCTCTGGAGTGCCTTATAGGGCGCCTTATGCGGCACCTTAGGTTACGACACTGTGAGGGTGTGTTTGCTGGCAGCACTAATTAAAATTAAAAAAGACAATGCCTCAGACAGCACTGATTTAAGGTGAAGGGTAATGCTTCAGACAGCCTTCCTCATTAAGCCCACTGGGGGATCAAACTCATGAGCCCTGTACCATCAGTCAGTGTATTAACCATTGTGTTACAGCTCTGCTGCTGTGTTTGCAGGTCAGCGTGCCTAATTAAGGCTAACGCACGTTAAGGTGCACGGCTCCCTCTATCGCCCGATAGTGAGCACAGTGCACTTATCGCGTGATAACCCGCGCTTGCTACCTTAAGACCGGAACACCCACTCCTTTTATGGCATCCTGCACATTATCGCTGGGCGCACGTTCAGATGGTTTAGTAAACATACCCCTAAAGCTGTGAAATCCGGCTCTGAAGGGTGGAGAAAGGCCTCCCAGAGAGCGGAGATAGGGGTCAATGGGCGGAGAGCGGGCGGGGAGAGGCTCCAGGCACACTAATGCTGTGAAATCCAGGTCTGAACACTAACGCCAGTGAAACCCTCGCATTAGAGGCACATTTGCAGAAGAGAGAAAGCAATGTACAGCAAAGGCAGGGAAACCCAGAAAAGTGATAGTAGTGATACATGTGCAGGAACAAAAAAGGCAAATAAACATAGAAAATGACCAGAACGACATCTGAAATCCCAATAACCAAGCTGGCCAATAGTGATATTAATGATAAACATAAAGCAATACTACTGACAAAGCATAAAAAGGAAGATATCATGTTTGGAAGGGTCTATGCTCTGTCCCCCTACAAAGTGAATGATCCCACATTGAAATAGCGGTGATCAGGGTTTTTGTCGTTTATATTGGGCAGGTTTGTTAGGGATGCACATGTGCAGAAACAGCAGAGTGGGCATGTAGGAAAGGGAAACTGTACTGATGCTGTAAATAGGATACAGGGGGCTGCATCCGGCAAATGCTGTGGCCCAGCTGGGGCACAGTGCGGACTAGGCAGATGCCTAGGTGGCACATAGGAATGCCAAAACTGTAATGCAGCAAGACAGCAACTTATGAGGGACCAACATGGGCATGAGTGTGTGTCCCACAGTGTCACAGGGGATATTACCCAGCAGGAACCCCCAAGGGCACATAACATTGGCAGGCGGTGCCGGGGGTGGGAAGCATGTATGTCCATGTAGGCACCCCTACCCGAGAACCCACACCATAGGCAGCTGCCTACCAGTACACTGGATGGCATGGGACTGCGCACCACCAGCACCATCAGCATAAGGGCATATCAGCATGGTGGCGGAGGGGTGCTGGTGGTGGAGGGGGCAGTGGCATCTGCCCACAGCAGACCACAGCCAAGCCCCATTTAGGTGGGTGCCGTGCACTGCAACAGACAAGGTCTATCTGATGAACAGTCATGGTAGCCTCAGGGAATAATCTGCCCTTGTGGCAACAGTTTGGTTCAGTACACACAGCTAGTGCGTTCAGGGGCAGAAGGTCACAAGTTCAAGTCCCAGCTGTGGCTCCTGCCAACCTTGTCCCCATGTTTTACCCAGTACTAAACCATGGTAATAAAGATGGAACCTTTATTGCAGATAAATTAAACATGTCTGAAACGCCTATATTTTACCCTACAGAGCACAGACACCATAAACATGTGCAATCCCTAGAGCAGAGTTTCCCCAACTGCAGTCCTGGAGGGCCAAACACCATTCAGGTTTCATGCTTTCCCTAATTAATATACCTGTGCTGCATTTGTATGGATCACCCCCATTGTATGCAAATATATCTCATGCATATTCATTAGGGACGGCATGAAAACCTGAACAGTGTTTGTCCCACCAAGACCGGAGTTGGGAACCTCTGCCCTAGAGCAGCAGCCAACAGTGGCAGAAACACCCACACCCACAGGCTCCACTATCCAAAGCCTCACGGAGAGTCAGGCTGATGGGCCCTGCATGGAGAAGCATCTCCCAATACTGGCACCTGCATACCTTAGCAATGCCATTCTAAACTTGGGAACACGTTCCACATATATCAAAAGGTTGCTATGATTAATGCCAGCTAACAAATCCTAAGTTAAGCACGATTTGTTGATAGAGATTCATCATAGCAACTTTTCTGATATCTGTGGAGTGTGTTTCAGTTATTTCTTCTGACAGTGTTTACCACCCCGGGGAGTGACCCCAACAGTATTGCGTACCATAACAATGCCCACACTGTGCCCAGGACTGGTGTGGCGGCCAGGGCAGCCATAAACCTCCATATTTGCACAATGCTGGCATAGGTGTGGGAGTGTGTGTAAGTCTATCCAGTGTGTTGTGGCTGCCTACACCTTACTGAGCCCACACTGCTTGCACTGTTTCCAGTGTTAGCCTGCCAATGTGCATAATGAGGAGCAAGGTACTGTGGGTATGACCCGGACAGGGTGGCCTGGGCAGGATGCATCTGCACAGGGCATACGGCAATGGCTGGGACATTGTAGTGTCCGACCACCACCTGCACGGACAGGGTGGCCACAGCATGTCATGCTGGGAGGTCGCTCTCACCCTGCCTGAGCAGTGACCACAGCATGCCTAGGTTCCCCCATAATGCTATGCAGCATTTTTCTCAAGTGATATTTATGGGTTTGTTTGTTTTCGAGGGCCCAATCACTGCTATACATGCTTGGTATGTGTGCTCACATCCCATTTTTGGGTGCACACAGTTTCTCCAAGAGTATGTACTAGCTAGCAGACTGTCTGCAGTTAGCATGTGTATGGCTGGAACACCTTGCAGGGTGCAGTGGGTGGAGACTGACTGTGCTCTCTATTGGTGAATGTCAGAGAGTGGTGGGGGGCAGCAGATTTCTCCAGCGGTCTGCCATTGCCTTATGTAATGCGTAAAGATCTGCATTGACTGCCCTGTAAGGTGCCTGTTCCCTAGCAGTACTGAGGTTGATGGTCCTCTCTGCTGCCACAATTGCAGAGATGAACAATGTGGATATGTTGGTGGGAGGTCCTGTCTCATTTCCCCCACCCCCTCCCCTCAGCCACAGAGGGCAGGTTGGGTGGTGCTACATAATCCACTTTTGGGTCCAAACACCCTCCCCCCCTTTCACCTATAACATGTGACCATGGCACCCACACAGGATATGCACTATTCTGGGAGCATCATAATGCAAAAGGGCTAGACGTGACTGGGAAATAGAGATGGACATAGGTGTATTCTAGGTTCATCTGCAAGGACTACCTATCATACATTGACACTGAGGGGGACCTGCAGTATAGCCTATCTCAACCAAGCCAGCTGCTGTGGACATGGTGATGCTAGGTGCCCCACCTCACCCTCAGGGTGAGCACAGGACCCGCACAATGTTGCGATCTGTAGCTACTCTGTGCCAGTAACACACACGGTCAGTTCTCCCTACCAGGCCTAGGTGCTGTGGGGTGCATAACCCATTATGTGATCAGCTGTAGACTGCTGATCAGCATCTGCAGTGCATCATGGGTACGAGTGGGTTTACCCTATCCTGGTAACCACAGCAGACAGTTTGTGTGGTGACCTGCAGTCTATCTGTAACCGGCCAGCCGTGTGGCAGCAGTTATGGAGATGTAGCCTACTGGTTGCTTCAGTGACTGTGGAGGCAGAGGTTATGGGTTTGATTCCACAATGGTGTTATTTAGGAATGCTGACTGAGGCTTTTCCTTTTCATTACAATCAGTGCTGCCAGCAGAAACACCCTCACAGTGCTGTAGCCTAAGGTGCCTCATAGGCGCCCTATAAGGCGCCCTAGATAGTGCCCTATAGGGCACATTATAGGGTGCCTTGGCAGACCGGGCACTTTATAATGTGACCTATGTGACGCCTTATAGGGCACCTTATGAGGCACCTTAGGTTACAGCACTGTGAGGGTGTTTTTGCTGGCAGCACTGATTTAAATTAAAAGAAAATGCCTCATACAGCCTTTTTTGATTACACCACTGCAGGACAAACACATGACCTCTGCCTCCACAGTCATTGCAGTAACCAGTGGGCTACATTGTTATAGCTTCTAGCATTGAGCTGGCATGTACTTAGGGTTAACGCACGTTTACATGCCTTGGCACCCACTATCGTGCGATACTGATTCTTGCTACTTTAGGACTGGAACGCCCACTCCTTATATGGCATTCTTCACATTATCGCTGCAACTAGCGCCGGTAACATTAAGACGGTTTAGTAAACATACCCCTTAGTATTTCAGTCTGATGTTCCCCCTGTCCCTAAAACTATAACTATACCATTTTCAGCATATTAGGACGGATCCAATCCTCAAGGGGAAGGGATACATTAGGTACCATCTCCTCTAGCACTGATTGTTCTTCATGGTATACACAGAATTCTTTGCCAGCACAATAATTTGAAGACTTTTATTTTTTTCCTGTTTTCCTTCTTCACAGTCTAACTTTCACATCCATATAAGAACATAACATAAGAACATAAGAAATGTCACAATGGGTCAGACCAAGGTCCATGAAGCTCAGTATCCTGTTTCCAATAGTGGCCAATCCAGATTACAAGTACCTGGCAGATTCCCAAAAGCAACACAGGTTCCACAATGCTTTTCCCGGGGTAAGCAGTGGATTTCCTGTATTCTCTTTAATAATGGCTTATGGACCTTTCTTCCAGGAACTTGTCCAAACCTTTTTTAAACCCAGCTATACTAAAAGCTTTTACTACATCTTCTAGTATCAAATTCCAGAGTTTGATTATGCATTGAGTGAAAAAATATATTTTCTCTTATTAGCCTTAAATGGGTTACATTGTAGTCTTTCTTCTTTTTGATGGTGTAAACATCCGATCTAAGTTTACTTGTTCCACTCCATTCATTAATTTATAGACCTCTATCATATCTTCTCTCACCATCTCTTTTCCAAGTTGAAGAGCACTAACCTTTTAAGCTTTTCCTCATAAGGGTATCCATCCATCCCCTTTACCATTTTGGTGGCTCTTCTCTGTACCTTTCCTAATTCTGCTATATCCTTTTTAAGATATGTTGACCAGAATTGCACACAACATTCAAGGTGCAGTCGCACACTACAATGATACAGAGGCATTATAATATTCTTGTTTTTAATCTTCATTTTTTTCCTTATGATTCCTAGCATTCTATTTGCTTTCTTGGCCGCAGCTGCACAATGGGTGTAGGGATTCAACTTATTATCCATGATGATGTCTAACTCTTTTTCCTGGTAGTGATTACTAATGTGGAACCTTGCTTCATGTAACCATATTTAGGGTTGTTCTTTCCTAGGTGCATAGCTTTGCACTTGTCCGCATTAAATATCATCTCCTATTTGGATGTGCAGTCTTCCAATTTATCAAGGTCCTATTGTAATTTTTCACAATCCTCTTATGTTTTAACAACTTAGAATAATTTTGTCTCATCTGCAAATTTGTTCACCTCACTCATTTTTCCCATTTCCAGGTCATTTATGGATATGTTAAAAAGCAGTGAGCCCAGCAAAGATCCCATTGAGAAAATTGGCCAATTAGCCCTACTCTCTGCTTTCTTTTAACCAGTTCTGATCCACAATAGTACACTGCCTCCTATCCCATGACTTTTTAATTTTGCCAGGGGTCTCTTATGAGGGACCTTGTCAAAGGATTTCTGAACATCCAGATACACTATGAGGCCGATTCCATACTGGCTGTCCAGCCCATGTACGGCCGATCAGAATCAGGTCGTACAGAGGTAGACCCAATTCTCATCCCGCGGGTGCTAGATGTGCCCGTGGGATCAGAATCAGGTCTACGGCCTGGACCTGCAGGCCAGGCCCTGATTCTGATTGGCCACACACCCAGTCCACATACCTGGCTAACTCAGCCAGACTCCTGAATGGAGCCGCAGTGTCATGTGTCCCTTCACTATGGCACTGTGACTCCATTTAGGAGCTGCGATCCCCATCCTACAGTGACACCATCCTTTTCCCACAGCCCAATCCACAATCTGGCCGCTCATGGCAAGGGTCAGGTTGTGGGGAACCCCCTGCATCCCTCACCTTCCATTTCTGCCCTCTCCTTGGCCAACCCTTGACATACAGGGCCAACCTCAGAATTGGCAATGTGCATCTGGGTTGTTCTTTGCCCACCACCCGCCCTTGGTCTGCATCTGTCGTCCCCCCCCCTCCCACAAACAGAGCTCCCTGTTAAAATCCCTGTTCATATGGGGAGCTCTGTCCAAACCTGCTAAATAGAGTTTAGAATGACCCCGTATATCAACTGGTTCACCTTTGTCTATGTGTTTATTCACACCTTAAAAAAATATAACAGATAAATAAAAGAAGTCTTTCCTTGGCTACATCCATGCTGACGTTCTCCCATTAAACCATGTTTATCAATTGTATTTTTTATAATGATTTCTACCATTTTGCCCAATACTGACATCAGGGTCTCTAGTCTGTAATGTCCTGGATCAGCCTGGAAACCTTTTTAAAAAGTTGGCATTATGTTGACCATTCTCCAATCTTCAGGTACTACAGATAATTTTGATGATAGTTCACAGATTGCTAATAGTACGTCTACAATCTCATATTACTGTTCTTTCAGAGGACTATTGTAGTTGATATGGAAGGGCAGACCAGATGGGCCATGTAGTCTTTTTCCCCTTTAACATCTAATGGTCCAATTGACTCTTACAGGTTTTTTGCTATGAATGTGCTTGAAAAAGTTTTTATTATGTGTTTTTGCTTCCACAGCAAGCTTTTTTTTTTTTTTAATTCTCTCTTTGCCTGCCTTATCAGAGCCCTGCATCTAACTTGTCAGTGCTTATGTTGTTTCCCATTTTCATCATTTGGCTCCTTTTCCAATTCCTGAATGATGCCTTTTTGGTTACAACTGCCTCTTTGACCTTAGTTTTAAACTATGCTGGCAATTTTTTGTCCTTCTTTCCACTTTTTTTAAAGTATGGAATACATCCGGTCTGTGCTTCCAGGATAGTATTTTTAAACAACGCCCATGATTGATGTAAATCTTTAACCTTTGCAGCCGCTCCTTTTAGTTTTTTCTTAACTATTTTCCTCATTTTATCATTGTCTCCCTTTTGAAAGTTAAAAGGTAGTATTATGGATTCCCTAGCCATCCTTCCTCCATTTATTAAATCAAATGTGATCATGCTATGATCACAATTACCAAGTGGCCCCAACACCCTAATCTCTTGCACCAGATCCTGTTTTTTACTAAGGTCTAGGTCCAAAATAGCTTCCCCTCTTGTCAGTTAATAAACCAGCTGCTCCAAGAAGCAGTCATTTATTTTATCTAGAAACTTTATCTCCCTAGCAAGTCCTGCTGTGACACGGACACAGTCAATACCGGGAATTGAAAACATCCATTATTGCTGTGTTATAACATTTGTTAGCTTCCCTGATTCCTTTTAGCATTTTATCACTCATCTGTTCATTCTGGCTAGGCAGTCGATAGTACACCCTTACTGCCATTGTCTCTTCCTTTTTACATGGAATTTCTATCCATAGAGATTTTACAGTGTATTTTATTTCCTGCAAAACTTTAATTCTTTGTGACGCAATGCCCTCTTTAACATAGAGCACCAATTTGATCTACCCTATCATTGTGATATAGTTTGTTCCCAGATATCACAGTGTCCCATTGGTTATCCTCCTTTCACCAAGTCTCTGAGATGCCAATCATATCTTACCTTTGATTTAGTGCTATAAGGCCTGATTTTCAAAGGCATTTACATGGGTAACATGGACAGTTACCCATGTAAATGCCTTAACTGGAATTTTCCAAAGGCATCTACAAGGGTAGTGCCTTTGGAAAATCACAGTTAAGTCCCTAATGTGCCCAGATGCTATGCAATTAGCATCAGAGCATGTTGGGGGTGTTTCGTGGATGAGTGGGGGGCAGAGGAAAGAGCTAAGCAGGTAGCAGCGATTTTTGATTCTACCTGGTAAGCCCTTGCCGCCTGAAAGATAGGCACTGGGGCTAACTGTATAGCCTTGAAAATCAGCTATCCACTTAGCCTCAGCAGCTACTGATGTGTCCAACCAAATCCGGATTTTCACTTCCATTGCCACGGAAGTGAAGATCCGGGTTAAGGAGGTCGGCGGGCAAGCTATGTGCCAACATGGTGCATAGCCTGCCTAAATGAAAATTGAGCCTATATATTCTAACTCTCCTATCTTATTTTATAGACTTCTAGCATTTCCATACAGGCATTTTAGAGGTTATATTGTTATATTAATTTGGTTATCAGTTGATAGGAGTATTTGGAATCTGTCAGCTCTGTCTGCTCTGTACTTAAGGGCATCTGGGTTACTTTTATGTTTACTGGAACCTCTCTGTCAGGATGCCCTAACTTCCTTTTTTTTGCTACTACCCTTCAAGGATACATCCTTCCAAACCATGTGCCCTTGGAGGACTGTCAGCTTTCCCTTATTATCTAGCTTAAAAGGTGCCCTATCTCCTTTTTAAAAGTTAATGGCAGCAGCCTGATTCCATCCTTTTGGAAAAGCACCTCCACTCACCAGAATTTTGTCCAATTCCTAACAAATCCCAAACCTCTTCTGTACACAATCATCTCATGCACGCATTGAGACCCTGGATCTCTGCCTACCTTTGGGTCCTGCACGTGGAACAGGAAGCATTTCAGAGAATGTACCCTGGAAGTTCTGGATTTCAACTTCCTTCCTAAAAGCCTAAATTTGGCTTCCAGAACCTCCCTCCCACACTTTCCTATGTCATTTTTACCAACATGTACCAAGGCAGCAGGCCCCTCCCCAGCACTGGCTAAAACTTTGTCTAGGTGGCGCATGAGTTCCATTACCTTCTCACTAGGCAGACATATTACAGGCGAACCTCAGATCCACCAGCCACCCAGCTATCTACATGTCTAATGATGGAATCACCAATCATAAAAGCCATCCTAATCCTTATCTCATGGGCACATGTACCTGGAGAAACTTCCTCGATGAGAGGGTTTTTCATTACCTGGGGACAGTTCCTAGCTACATGATCACTTCCTCCCATACCATGGTGATGCTCAATTTCCATGTTACTTCTTTCCTCCCTGGCAACAGAGAGGCAGCCAGACTGGAGATGGGACTTCAGTACTACGTCCCTGTAGGTCTCATCTATATATTCCTCTCTCTCTTCCTTAGGTCCTCCAAATCAGCTCCTCTAGCTTCCAGAGATCGGAATCATTCCCTGAGAGCAAAAAGCTCCTTGTACCTAGTGCACATGTAAGACCCCTCACCAACTGGGAGAAAATCATATGTTACATTCATTGCAAAAGTCTGGATAGCCCCATCTTGCGGCTGGACTGCTATCTGCTTCTTAGTTTTAATAAGTTTGGTTTAGTTATTTAAGTTGTTTACTCACTTAAGGTTGTTTACTAATACAACTATATCTAACAGGGATATACATCCAGTCTGGACATTCATACCTGATATTCGTCCAAATGTCGCTGCCAGAAAAAGTCTCCCCATACGTACATCTGGAGCCTTAGATGGGGGTGGGGAGAGGATGTAATGAGGGTGTAGTGAGGGCAGGACATCCTCCTGGACATATAGGGCCTATTCTGAGGTCAGCCTGGAATGTCCAGGGTCAGCTGGATAAACAGGGAACTTATTCCACCTCAAAGGTGGAATAAGTCCGCCTGGACAAGGGCTTTTGGCGGCAGATATCAGAAACAGGTGATGGCCATGGGAGGCTGGATTGGGGGTCCAGCTGCGGGGAAAGGACAATTTTGGTGGCAGCTGGGGATCTCAGCTCCTGAATGGAGCAGTGGTGCTATGGTGATAGAATGCTAAGGCACAGCGGCTCCATTCAGTTAGCCCGGTAAGTCGCTGGATGTCAGGAGTGCCTGAATAGGGGCATGTTCTCGATTTCCAGCCATTGTGCTGTGATTCTGCTCCTGCAAGGACATCTAGCCCCCTTGGGAGAAGGATTGACTGTGTCTCCTGGCCGTCAGAATGTCTGAACGTATAACAGCCAGGTGACGTACAAAGCAGAAGGTGCCTCAATAAATTTAAGGGCTTTATTCACCTCAAGATTAATTAATTTGAAAACCTAAATTAATCTATTCTAATGAGGATAACAAGCTGAACCTGAAAGTGAATTTGACCGCCTCTTTCCCTTTAATAGGTTTAAGAGTTTATAAAGCTAAGATTATGCCTGGGGTGGGCAAGAGGGAAAGAACACTTAATAAAAGCTGGCCTGCTATATAGTACCCTAACCTGAGCTTTAAAGTAATCTCTTAATTTCCTGGGTGATTCATACAGCCCTTGGTTTGATAGAGGGAACCTTACAAATTGCCCCTTTGATCTGTCACTTGGCTTAAACACTTATTAAAACAATTTCACAGGTCTCTTGCCTCCTATCTCGTAAATGTAAGGTCTCTTTATAAAGGTCTCTAGAAACACTTTCTTTCTTTCTACTTAAAATAATATTTACTCTATTCTACCTTCTATACTAAGCTATACTCTGATTTGATTTAAATGAAAAGCTCTCTGTTGGTACTAAGCCCTCACTGACTTTAAATTAAATAAAAGCTCTCTGGTGGTATTAAGCCCTGACTGACTTAAGAACATATTCTGAAATTTAAAATACACAGATTTATCAGCTTTAACCCCAAGAATTCCCTTTTCCCCAAGATTTAGAGAATTTCTCAGAAGGTAAATACTTATAAGTGCAGATTTGTTTCCTGCAGTAGCAGTCCCTTTTGGTGATAGAGTTCTAAATCCAAATGAGGACAGAATATCGAAGAAAAGGTGATGATCAACAGTGTCAAAAGCAGCAGCAAGGTCAAGAAGGATGAGGACTAAATAAAGGCCCTTGGATATGGCAAAAAAGAAGTCACTGGAGACTTTGGCAAGAGCTATTTCTGTAGAATATAGAGGACGAAAACCAAATTGCAGTGGACTCAGAAGGGCTTGAGCAGAAGGAAAGTCAAGACAATGGTGGTGAACCACATGTTTGTGTAGTTTAGTAGCAAAAGGGAGGAGTGAGATGGATCAATAATTAGGACAGGTGGGGTCTAGTGAAGGTTTTTGAGCAGGGGTGTAACCACAGTATATTTGAAGGCTGCAGAAACAATAAGAGTGGAAAACAATAGATTGAGGAAATGACAGATGGAAGGGATGTAGTGGAAGAGACAGAGCTTAGTAGATGGCTGGGAATGGGATCAGAGGAGCAGATAGTGAGTTTGGAAAAGGAGAAAAGATGTGATTTTAGAAAAGGAAAAAAGGGTGACAGTGGTTGAGGAAAGGATTTGGAAGTGAAGAAGAGTAAGGAGGGATGGAGGTGACCATGAAGAAAACTCGACTAATCTTATGGACTTTATCATGGAAATAGCGAACGTCTGAACAGAAAGCGAGAGGGGTTGGGGATGAGGCATTCTGAGGAAATGTTTCAGAGATGGCGAGGGGCAGAGACAAGACATTTAATCAGATGGACATAGTACTCTTGCTTGGTGGATGCTATGACTGACTGGAAAAAAAAAGATAAGAACATAAGATATGCCATATTGGGTCAGACCAAGGTCCATCAAGCCCAGTATCCTGTTTCCAACAGTGACCAATCCAGTCATAGGTACCTGTCATGTTCCACATTACTTATCCCAGGGTAAGCAGTGGATTTCATTGGTCTTCTTTAATAATGGTTTATGGACTTTTCCTCCAGAAACTTGTCCAAACATTTTTAAATCCAGCTACACTAACAGCTTTTACTACATTCTCTAGTAACAAATTCCAGAGTTTGATTGCCCATCGTGAAAAAAAAAAATAGTTCCTCCTATAAGTCTTAAATGGGATGGCCATGTCTTAGCATTCACAATTTGCAGAGTATTTTACAAAAGACTTGCTAAACACAGAACCTTTTACAACATAGTAATAAGGCCACAGGAATTATACATGTAGTTTACCACACTAAAGGGGCATGTTTACTAAAGTGCGCTAATTGGTAGCACAAGATTTGGCATGCAGTAAGAATGCCATGTTAAAAAGTAACATGGACCCCATGCTAAAAATCCCATGCTAAAAGTCCCATGCTCAAAATCCATTCTATTGGATGTTAACCGGATAACATGCAATGGAACGGGGACTGGGTGGACCAGGGTAGAATGTAGGCATTGATGACGATTCACAGTTAGCACAGATGTTAGTAGCTCATGCTGACTATGCTTGCTGCCTTTAGGACAGGTGTACTTATGTCACCTCAATGGGTGGTGTTAGGTCCCCCAGCATCCTGACTTGCACAGTTCTGCATCTTTGCATCATGCTAACTGCAGGGGACAGACATATATACATCCTGAAATAGCATGGCCCCACTCATGCTGGTAACATGACCCACGTGCACTTTACAGGCATGGGCTTTAGTAAACATTCTCCTCACACTATTAAAATTGATACCTAGACAAGTTGCATCATTTACATATAGAAGCCCACTATTTACATGTGCAAGCCTTCTAAAATGACCTCCTCAATATGATAGCCTAAGAGACACAAAGGACCAAAGCTGCCATTCATCCGGCTATGGCTGACACATGTTTCAACTAAAGTCACGGGCAAACTAGGTGTGAGGCATACATTCTGCACAAGTCTCAATGCTAATGAATCACATGCAGGAAGATCAGTATCAAGGGCATTTGTAAACTCCAAACATTGATAAAATTAACATTTTAGCAACTAGGGAAGCAAGCAACCTATGAATTTTTCATATACTCAGAAAGTGGAGGCAGCATGTTTAATGTGAGGTTGGAATGATAAATCAGTATCTAGTTCTGCACCATATCGGAAGTATGGAAGTAGAGGAAAATGCATATATTTGAGAAGGCAAGAAACAAAGGAAAAAGGGATGAAAAGTAGCATAGCTTTGTTTTTCTAGATTTAAATAAAATGTGTTGGCTGAGGCCCATATTTTGCATAATATACACATACAGGTTGATTTTCAAAAAAAATCTATGTGATTGGAATTAACACATATTTCATAAATACTTTTGAATATTAGTCTCATAGTGAATTATGAAATAAAACTTGAGAAAGAGAGAAATAATTCCATTCAATTCCCTTTATTCATCTGATACCTCGTATACCGTCCATCACATAGCATTAGGTGGTCTACAATTAATTAATAATTAACTATTGATGACTTCATCATTTTCATATGCCACAAATATTCTAAGAGCTCTGGAGCACTTTGAGGTAAATACAACATTTCATTGCACATACAACATGTCTCTAATGTTTGTGAGTTCACAACGTCAAGTAAAGAATGACTTAAATTAGAAGCTATTTGAAATGTTCACTGTCTTTTGCTTAAAAAGAGGAAATGGGTCCTACAAGAAATCTTGCATTTCCCATCTCTTTGCTCTTCAGTATGGTTCTGAATTCTTTTCAGCAAACAGGCACATCTTTTGTCAGTGGAAAGCCCTATCCTAAAATCGGATTTCTGTAACTTTCAGTGCTATGTCCCCAAAGCAAGGATTAGAGGTTTGCAGGTTTTATTCCAGTGGGAAACTTTAATAGAGATGAAAAGCTCCTTCTGCCATAACACCTCCTGCAAAGGAGGCATACATGTTTGCCATTACCCTGAAGGGGTTGAGCAATTGTGAAAGGGTTTGGCAGGCAGCATTATGGTTTCTTTCAAAGTCTGTGTCTATGGAGCGAAAAAGCTGACTAGTTCAAAAACTCTGTCTTTCATTATTTAAATATTATTTCAAATATTTTTATTTATCTATTTATATTCATTGACCAGCTTTGACACACACTTAGGGGCATGTTTACTAAACTGCATTAGTGTGATTCGCGGTAGGATCCGCGGTACAGGCAGAAACCCCAAATAAGGACATGGGCGGTACATCGTTATCGCCAATGCGTGTTACCAGGCGCCATAGCCTAACAAGCGTTAGAAAACATCGTGTAGAGCGCTACGCAACACGCGCCCATAAGGCGTCTGATAAGGTGTCTAGCAAGGCATCCAGAACTATAGCACAATGGTTAATACACTGACTAATGGTGCAAGAGAAGTGAGTTCAATCTCTCTGTGGGTCCAATGAGTAAAGCTCGCTGAGACATCAACTTTTACTCAAAATCAGTGCTGTATGAAGCAGTTTGTCTGTTAATTTTAATTAGTACTGCCAGCAAACACACCCTCACAGGGCCGTAACCTAAGGTGCCGCATAAGGCACCCTATAAGGCACCCCAGAGGGCACATTATAAAGTGCACTGTCTGCCAAGGCACCCTAGAATGTGCCCTATGGGCCACCCCACAGGGCGCAGTATAGGGTCCCGCATTGGGCACTGTATAGGGCGACTAATGAGGCACTGTAAGGAGACAGCACTATGAGGGTGTCTTGCTGGCAGCACCAATTGAAATTAAAAAAAGAAAATGCCTCAGACAGCGCTAACAAATATCCCCACTATGGGATCAAACCCATGACCCCTGGCTCCACAGGCAGTGAAGTAACTAGTGGATCACATTGCTAGTGCTACTAAGAAATCCCTGACTTGCAGCTGAAGGACGTCAGGTCATCACACAAACTGTCTGCTGTGGTGGCCAGGATTTGGGTTAACCCACTCATACCCATGGTGCACTGCACATGCAGAGCTGCAGTCCATAGATGAACACAAGATGGGGTATGCACCCCCACAGCACCTCGGCCTGGTAGGGGGAACTGACTGTGTGTCTCACTGGCACAGAGTACCTACAGACAGTAACCTAACAGGATGCCCCATATGGTGCATGAAAAGGTGCCTAGAAAGGCATCCAGAGCTACAGCACAATGGTTAATACACCGATTAATGGTGCAGGGGTCGTGAGTTCAATCCCCCTGTGGGTCTAATGAGTAAAGCTGGCAGAGACATCACCATTTACCTTAAATCAGTGCTGTCAGAAGCAGTTATTTTGTTAACCTTAAGTAGTGCTGCCAGCAAACACACCCTCACGGGGCCGTAACCTAAGGCGCCGCATAAGGCACCCAATAAGGTACCACAGAGGGCACCTTATAAAGTGCACTGCCCTCCAAGGCACCCTAGAATGCCCCCTATGGGCCATCCCACAGGGCGCATCAAAGGGTGACGCACAGGGCACGTGAAAGTGTGCCTGATGAGGCACCATAAGGAGACAGCACTGTGAGGGTGATGTAGCTGGAAGCACCACTGCAAATAACAAAAAGAATATGCTTCACACAGCCCCACCAAGTAACCCAACTGTGGGCTCCAACCCATGACATCTGGCCTCACAGGCAGTGAAGTAACTAGTGGGCTATATTGCGAGTGTGACTAACAAATCCCTAATAACGATGCGGCCAACCTATGGAGTATAACTGTCAAATGGTCAAAAGTCCCACACCAGATCAACAACAGGTTCTCTACGTACAAACCAAGAATGCCTGCCAATCAAACAAACCAAGGTCTCAGCAAACAAGGGCATATGGCAAACATGATCAAGACCAAGGTCAAGATCATTACCAAAAACAAAAAGCCCGATAACATCACCGACCTTGTCAAACACAGAAAGCTACTGGCAAAATCCAAGGAAACACTCAACTTACTATGAATACGTGGAGACAGACTAGCCAGATGCCTGTTCCCCCAGCACTAACAAATCCCTGGCTGGCAGCTGAAGGACGTCAGGTAACCACACAAATTGTCTGCTGTGGTGGCCAGGATCTGGGTAATCCCACTCATACCCATGGTGCACTGCACATGCAGATCTGCAGTCCATAGATGAACACAAGATGGGGTATGCACCCCCACAGCACCTTGGCCTGGTAGGGGGAACTGACCGTGTGTCTCACTGGCACAGACTACCTACAGACAGTAACCCAACAGGGTGCCCTATACAGTGCATGAAAAGGTACCTAGCAAGGCATCCATAGCTACAGCACAATGGTTAGTACACTGACTGATGGCACAGGGTTCATGAGTTCAATACCCCTGTGGGTCTAATGAGTAAAGCTGGCAGAGACATCATCTTTTACTGAATTCAGTGCTGTCAGAGGCATTTTGTTTGTTAATGTTAATTAGTGCTGCAAGCAAACACACCCGCACAGGGCCATAACCCAACGTGCCGCATAAGGCATTGCAGAGGGAACATTATAAAGTACACTGTCAACCAAGGCACCCCATAATGTCCCCTATGGGGGACCCCATAGGACGTTTGGAAGGGTGACTCATAGGGCATGTTATAGGGCGCCTGAGGAGGCACCGTAAGAAGACAGCACCATCGCCAACACACATCTGAGCCATGCTGCAAGGCCACCTACCTGGTGCTGCCCATGGACCCCAACCACCCTGCCTCCCACACCACCGTTGTCACCCCAACCCCTGTCCCCCATTCTTCCACCTGTCCAAACCAGACTGTAAGATGCGATGAGGAGGGTGGCAGCACGACACGTCCCCACAGCGCCCACCCCCACCGTATGCACATCAGTTACCATCCCCAACACCCCACAGACCCAGGTTGAAGCATACAAAGTCAACAGAGACCATGCAACGTCACCAGTGATGTGTCAATGTTCCATAACAAAGCAACGGTGGTCCCCCCAGCTGCAAACAACGAAACACCCAGACATTTCATGTCAGCGATGGTGTGTCAGTTTTCCCAGTGACAGTCAACATAGCAGGCCAACATTAAGGTCCAAAAAAGGCCTATGTCCAACTCGCAGAGGTCCATCTCCCTGTGGCAACAACACCCAAGGACAGTTTCACAGAGGTGCTGTGTCCAAACAAATGTGGCATATGGGGCTCCAGATGAAGTGTGGTAGATGTGCCATGTTTGTTGGCTGTGTCCTGTGTGGAAAGGGGTAGAAATAAGGTAAGGGAAGGGCACACCCACACCCACCATCAGGTCAGAAAGGACACAGTGACATCAGAATATGTGCATCATGAATGCTTAAACACAACAACATGACACGACCACAACACACAGCATAGTGCACATGGACCACAGCAGGAGATGGCCCTGCAGACCAGGACACAATCCCGACATGGTCATGTGAATGCCCATGTCACACAGGCATCCCAGAGGTCCACAGCATGTCCAGCAGTGGTGGTGCACAGAGATACCACAGAAATGCACGTTGCTACTAACAGGCCAAATGCAGCATCTGCACGTGGCCTATGTCCCATTGGAGGGAAGGTGAAACCTACCTGAAAGGTATAGCATTGGACTGATGGGGAAAGCCTGAGTCAGGCAAGGGCACAAGGGGCCCCAGTAGAGGCTGCAGACGCCAATGAACTGCGTCCATCACCACGACCTCAAGATCAGCTGTTAGTGGAGCATGGCCGAGGAAGGCTCTGTTGCGTGGAAACAAAATGGTGACGTGCAGTGTCCTGCCAGCAAACATGAGACATGTCAGGGAAAATTATATGACACATGCACACAATGTATAGAAGGGCATAGAGAGATGGGTGAACATCACTGGACAGGTGGCCAGACACATCCCTGTGACAGACAAAGGTAGAGGAAAGCAGAAGGTACCATCAGGTAGACACGTCCCAAAGACACAGAGACACACACCGTGAGACAAGGTAAGCATGCCGCAAGCTTCAGTTGGCTGGACTGCCGACAATTAGGGACAAGTGGAGACATGGGTACACCGAGGTTGTCTAATGTCACAATGGCAGTGAGGTCTTTACGTGTTCCCAAACATTGCAATGCCCTGTGTCCGGAGACACACACAGCCTGGTAACATGTGCACAGGTACAGTATGTAGACCCCCAAGATGTGCACAGGCAATGGTCATATGTGTGTCAAACGGAGCATATGGTGGATGGAGTGTTAGGCCAAAGACATGTGCAACACCAGAGGAGCAGTGGAGAGGGAAACACATATATGTGCCATGTGGTGCTGCCACCACAGCACACCTACCTGTATGTCCACCCATCCCAGTCACCTTCATGTTGCTGTGACATGCACACAGTCCTCACATGCACCACAGCATTGGGCAGTATTGGCAGCCTATCCCTGGGAGGCAAGAACACAGCAGCCTATCCTGGGGAACCAAAACACAAGAGACAAATAGAGACATGTCATGACAGTGCCATGAAACACACATACCAGCTCACACATGGTGACCCATAAGCACATCCCCACACATGCAGAACTTACAGGAGAAGAGCTCCTCGATCAGATGTTGCCTGGCCACCATCCCCTCACGTGTGTCACCACGGCCATGTGCAGGAGGGCACACAGGATCCTCCCTGAGATCCTCATTAATATCAACTGGGACATTGTGCCTGAGAGCAATGTTGTGGAGGATGCAACAGGCCAGAATGATCTTTGCCACAGTCAGGGGTCTGTACTGTAAGGCACCGCCGGTCCTATCCAGACACCTGAAGTGACTCTTTAGAACGCCAAAGGTGCGCTCAATGACTGAGCAGCTGGAGGCATGGTCCTCATTGTACCACATCTCTGCACCTGGCCGAGGGAGACGCACAGGGATCAGCAACCAGGCACGACACCCATATCCTGCATCACCTGCAAACAGAAACGGCATAAAGTCACACGTGAGATGATGGACCTATGGAATCACTGATGTAGCAATGCCCAACTGGACAGCAGAGAAGCATGGACACACACATATGACGTCACACCATTGCCCACGATGGCAGTGCACCAGAGTCTGATGCTGGGAGTCCCAGAGCCTACTCGGAGGGGCAGAGATGTGCAGTTGTGCAAGTATGTGACCATCATGATACAGTGCACACAGAGCATAGGCCAACGGAACACATCCCCGGGGGGGACAGGTGGGAGTGGCAGTGGAGACAGGCCAAAGTGAACAGACATGCAGCATACATGTGTGATAGCAAGTGCGCCTACAGCTCAAGAAACATGTCATTCCCTACATGGCAAAAGAGAGGAGGCCCCATACACACTGTACACCATGTGGATGGTTCTTTGCCCCCAATCCTCCCCCTCCCCCCCTGATGGCACATGCACAAACCTGTGGCACATGGGGTGGGAGAGGGACACACCCCACATAAATACAACTGCCCGTGCAGTATGGCCTAGGCCAGGTGCAGGAGCCATGGCCAAGCAAGAGGTGTTGCACGCATCCATGGAGGGGACACACCATATGCAGCCAGAGTGCCCCTGGACACGGGAGCTTGGTAAGTGAACAGCAGAGGCAGGGAACAGCCCACACCACATGTGTGCAGGGACACCCAGATGAGCACTAATACACACATGGTAGGCAGAGAGACGTGTGGCAGCGCACAGAGGTATGTGACCACATTCCAGGTGACAGGGTGTGATGTAGTGTGAGGCCCACAATAGGCTGCACCAGGAAATACCACCACAATGTCAGGCATGCAGAGGACACAGGTGACAATGATGCCCTGCCAACCATATACGGTAGGCGCACATTAGATATGGTGAATACCCACCCAGCAGGACGTAGTCCTCATATTGTCCAGCCTCAAACTGGCCGAACAGTGCCGAGTGCTGCAGGATATAGGAGTCATGGGCTGACTCTGGGAACCGTGGAACCACATTCAGAATACGCATACTTGCATCACAAACAACCTGCACATTCAGGGAATGGAAGTGTTTGTGGTTGCGGTACACAACCTCCCTGTCACGGGACGGGACCAGGGCAACATGTGTGCAATCTATTGCTCCCATCACGTGTGGTATCCCTGCAATCCGCTGGAATGCCTGTCCCAGGGCCACCCAATGTTGCCTACCGTTGGGAATGGAAATGTAATTCCCAACCCGGCTGACCTTGGCCCATAGTACCTGGTGGAGACAGCGAGAGAACTTTGGCCTACTCATCCCACCCACTACGGCCACTGAAGATTGGAAACAGCCAGAGGCAAAGAAATGTAGGGCAGCCAGGAGCTTGGCCAATCCCGGTATAGCACGTGACCGGGCAGTCTGGGGCTCGAGGTCAGGTCTGAGATCCTCATAGAGCTCCCTAATAGCCCCTGTGTCCAGCCGGTAGAGGGAGATTACCTGGTCCTCTCTGATGTCCTGGAGCATGGGCCTGGGCCTGTAGAGGCATTGCAGGCGGGGCTGTGCCTCAGCACGCCTACGGCACTGTTGTTCCACCACACCCGCCTGTGGACCCCCCACAGCTGCAGGCCTGAGTTGCAGTGGGATAGCACCCATACCCAGTGCCACAGCCCCAGGTACATCATCTCCCTCCTCCGGAAAGTGCAGCCCAGCCAGCTTGAGCAATGCAACCACCACACCACCTGCATTCACAGTCTGAGCCATGATAGACACAGGATGGAGGACAGGTGGCTGGGAAATAGGGTGAAGGGCGGGGATGTAAATCACAGTAACGATATACACCTGGTGAGCCAGGAAGGTCCATCAGAGCCAACACCCTCTACGCATCGATGCAGCACGCACAGGAGCGCGCGTTCCCACAATGCATCCGACAAAAGGCATCTATGTGTGTCCCTGTGACGCAGCAGGGTATAAAGATTCCATTCCAAACCTAGAAGACGCCAAGGTGGGACAGGCATGCAAGACACGTTCCCACGCACGTACACGCAGCGTGCAACGTATGTCTGATGAAATGGACACAAACCACAATGGTGGTAGGAGGGCACGTGTATGGTGCGGTTGTGTAGTGCTAGTGCTAATACGGAAAAATACTAGAATGCTGCCATCCGTCCACAGTAATGCACGTAGGGTACATCACCACGGTACATACATGCGTGTGCACGGGGAACACGTGGCGCGTACACAACACGCGTAGAGCCACACCCAAGGTATACCTATAAGTATAGTGAGCACAAAATGGCACACACCTCAGCACACATAACCGAACAGGTATTGAGTGCAGGAACAGAGGAACAGAGGAGGCTGGAGTGGAGCAACCACCAAACACACCAGTGCCAAACCCTGATGGAGATGATGAAAGGCCAGGCCCATCTGGGGCACAGCAGCACCCCAGTGAGGAGGCCATCGATGCACAAGGGCAAAGGCGGCGCAGGACCCCAGTGCCAGAAGAAGTCAGGAGGAGGGTGGTGCGTTTCAGCCAGGAGGAGAACAATCTCCTCCTGGCCAGCGTCCTTGAACACTATGACCTTCTCTTTGGACGCCTCAGCACAACTACTACAATTGCCACATGCGCCAGGGCATGGGCAGAGGTGCAGGCAGTGGTGGCAACTGCAGATGGACCCCATCGTGACGTGGAGAGTCTACATAAGCACTATTGCGATATAAAGCGCAACATACGCAACGAGCTCGCCAGGGAGAGGCGAGGGGCACAGGGCACTGGAGGGGGCCCAGCACAAGTGGCCACCTTAAGTGATCTCGAGCAGCGCCTGGCAAAGCGACTGGGGCCTATGTACATCCATGGCCTGCCCCCTGCGTTGGACACAGCGCACCCACATGCCAGTATGTGTGAGTGAGCTGCACCAGTGGGAGACACCACATGAACATGTGTAGGGCCGGACCAAGGGTGGGGTGGGGCGGCATGATGTGGCTGATCAGGAACCGGGGGGTGACACAGGCATACGGGCAGCTTCTGGTTCATGACCCATGGGGGGGAGTGTTGACGGTGGGCAGGGGGCAGCACAGTGCAGTGGATGGGTGCGGGGGCAAGGAGGACAGGCCCAGAGTACCAGCAGAGGCTGTCAATGTGTTGAAGGGGATACGGTGCAGGGCTGGCGGGGGCAGCAGGGCCACACGGGTAGTAACATGGGCAACGGGAAGGCACACTGCACCTGTGCCAACCATGGTCAGTGGTTGCAGGGATGAAGGCGGTGATGGGGTTGCATGGGGTGTGTGGCAGCGTGCAAGGGGGGGAGGGGGCCATGGATGTGCAGGGCACAGGGCCCACCGGCATGGATAGAGCACTAACATTGAAGGGGGCACAGGGGCCCTGGCCCAGACCCATGCGACTCACCCACACACATGTGCCTGTAGGGAGGTGGGACAGGGGTAGACAGGCAGTCATGCCTCATCTGACCTATGTAACATTGTGCCCTACAGGTGACATTTGCTCCATTGACGCACCAGAGGAGGCGCCAGAGGACACCGACCCTGGGCCGTGCACCCAGATGGACCCTGTGCCAGAAGTGGCCCAGGTGGGAGAGGGGGGTCCATCCCCAGCCCCGGGGGAGGACAGCAGGCAGGGCACACAGCCTGCACGGGACAGTGCACCACCCACCAATGCAGACACATGGGAAGGTGACGTCATCCGTCGGAGCCGAAGACGGAAGTACTCTCACTAGCCCAGAAGGCTTTAGCCTCCTGGGCATGGCTAGTGGCCACACCTCTAGGTCCGCCCCTAGCTGGTCAGATTTTCGTCTTCTGCCTTGCCAGCAAGACGTCTTTTTGTTACTCTCATCACTCACCTCTACAATGAAGAAACCAGGCTTTAAAAAGTGCATGGGGTGCTCCAGGAAGATGGCCAATTCGGACACTCATCATCTCTGCCTTAGATGCCTGGGTAAGGAGCACCCCGTTGAAGACTGCCCTGCTTGCGGCCGCATGTCTCCCTGGGCCCGCAAGTCCCGCAAGAGTGCCCTCCGGGAGTTGTTTTCCCCCTCTGCTGCAGCTGCTCCTGATGCCGAAGCTGTTCCTGCTGCGAACCCTACCGCGGTCGCGGTTTCTCCTCCCCAGGACGCTTCTTTTGCTGCTCGACCGGCCAGGGACGCGCCGGGTTCGGCCTCTATCCCCCGCCATGACTCTGACTCCTCTTCAGCCATGTGCGTCTCTGCAATGGACGCGGCTATGTCTGCCCGGCGTTCCTCTGCCTCTCTTCTGGTGGCTCCTCTTCCTGCTTCCGGTTTGCCGGCACAGACTCCCTCCGGCGCTCAGCGCAGTGCCCTTAGCTCCGGGCATCAGCGGCGCAGAAAACACTCTCGGGGCAAGTCTGACAGGCGCAGAGGCTCCCGGAACAGCCGTGGAGCCTCAAAATGCCGGCATCGTTCAGTTCATCGCGGCAGGAGCCGCTCACCTCATCGGAGCAGGAGCCGGTCACCTCATCACGGCAGGAGCTGCTCACCTCAACGGAGCAGGAGCCGGTCACCTCATCGTGGCAGGAGCCGCTCTCCTCATCGCGGCAGGAGCCGCCACCGCCGATCCAGCAGCCCCCTTCAACAACAAAGTAAAAGGAGAAGGAGCAGGAGCAGCCCTCACAGTGCCGATCCGCACAAATCACGGCACCGATGAGACAGCCCTGGGGAGGCCTCTGACAGCCGCTGCAGCTCCTCCAGCAGTTCCTCGATCAGATCAGCTAAGTCCTCCAGCTCTTCACAATCCTCAGACTGTAGCTCATCCTCTGACGAAGGGGACATCTCTCTCCTCTCTGGCCTCTCTTCCCCCTCTTAAGGAAACATAGAGCCGCATCTCGCTTCACAGCATCAGGCTCCTGATACACTGTGCCTCCTAAATGATATGTTGCAGCAATGGGTCTCCACACTCTCTAATCTCGCTTCACAGCGGCTCCCTCAGACCCTGCCCCAGCCAGCGGCGATCAGCCCTGAGGTTGCGCTGACAGCCTCCGCCCTCCCTGCGGCGGTTGATGCCCCACCTCCTTCGATGCGAGACGTCGCTGCGGAGGTGTCGCAGCCTGACGCGCGGTCACACAGTGACTCTCTCTCCATCCCGGCTGCCGACACCCCGCTGGATCAAACCAACCCTCCTGAGGACTTAACATACTATAAATATTTGCGTAAAGTCATCTCCTCCCTATCCATCACATCAACGGATGCCACGGACCAACGAGCTGAGGTTCAAAATGCGCTAAAGTTTGTCGACACACCCAAGACGATGACCTCTCTGCCTATCCACCAACTTCTCAGAGACAACCTCTTCAAGATATGGCAGACCCCCGCATCCAACCATCCCTGCCCGCGCAAATTGGATCTTAAGTACGTGGTCCAACCCATGCCCGGCTTCGACAAGCAACAGCTACCTCATCAATCCATTATGTTTGAGTCTGCCCTCAAGCGCTCCAAATCTTCACGTAGCTCCCCCAACGTGCCTCCAGGAAAAGACAACAAGCTACTGGATGACGTAGCGAAGCGCGTTTAGCAAGGGGCCATGCTGAATGCACGGATTGCGGCTCATCAATTCCAGCATGCCATTTACCAGGACTCGCTGGTGGCCAATATCAAATCCGCCATCACCCCTATTACTGAAATTCCGGCTGACCTGAGCTCTGCCCTCTCAGACCTCGAGGACTGTACCAAGCACCACGGTCGGGCGGCTCACAACACTTTTGAAGCCGCCGTCAGGATTGCCGGCACTGCCATCTCCGCACACCGGCTCGCCTGGCTCAGGGCCTCAGGCCTACGGACTGATTCACACGACAAGATTGCGGACACCCCCTGCACCGGAGACTCCCTTTTCGGGGACAAGGTCAAGGACACAGTGAATGACATGCGTGAGCGTTGCACCACGCTTCAAACCCTCGAGGTATCTACAGACCGACCTCGTTCCTACCGCAAGGGAGGTTCACAATACTCCTCCGCTCCCAAAAACAGCAACTATTATCGGAAGTGGCAACAGCCCAAATACAAACCACAGCCTTACCATCAAAATTACCGCCAGAAGCCGCGACAGCGGGAGCGCACACAGAAGAAATCTGCGCCTGCCTCCGCAAAAGCCAACCCTAGTTTTTGACTAACAGCCCGGCCCGCAACTGCCGGCCGGGGGACGGTTGTCATCTTTCCTGCACTCCTGGGAACTGATAACAACAGATCATTGGGTACTCACCATCATCAAGCAAGGCTACCGCATACAATTTTCCTCAGCTCCAATTCAGCGATCACTTCCTCCGAACAATGTTCCTCCGCAACATCTCGCCCCTATGACCTCGGAGATAGCATCCCTCCTGGAGGCCAAGGCCATCGAGCCAGTCCCTCCAAACGAGATCAACTTGGGGTTTTACTCCAGGTATTTTCTCGTCCCCAAGAAGTCGGGAGGAGTTCGACCCATCCTCGATCTCCGGGAACTCAACAGGCACATAACGAAGGAGAAATTCAGGATGCACTCTCTATCCACCATTCTACCTCTCATCCAGGCCAATCAGTGGCTGGCCTCTCTGGATCTCCAAGATGCCTACACTCACGTTCCCATTCATCCTCACCACAGGAAGTTCCTTCGCTTCCAGATAGCGGGCAATCACTATCAATACAGAGTCCTTCCTTTCGGCCTCTCCCCTGCCCCCAGAGTTTTCACGAAATGTGTAGCTGTGGCAGCAGCGCACCTGCGCAAAGCCAGAGTAATCGTGTTTCCCTACTTGGACGACTGGTTATTCACTGCCCCCTCTCCTTCAGAACTCCAGAGGGCGGTCAAGAAGGCCACGGCTTTACTTGCCTCCCTGGGTTTTCTGGTCAACTATGCGAAGTCCCACCTTACCCCAGTCCAGAGGCTGGAATTCATCGGGGCCTACATAGATACCACCCAGGCCAAGGCCTTCTTCCCTCGGAGCAGAAGTCACACCATCACCAACCTTGCCCTCCGAGTCATCAGATCATCACACTCTACGGCAAGAACCATCCTTCGCCTCCTAGGGCACATGGCAGCTACCACCCATGTACTCCCCCTCGCGAGGCTCCACATGCGAGCCCTTCAATGGCACCTCCGCTCCCATTGGTGCCAGCACTCTCAGCCCCTGTCCACCTTGATTCAGATCGACCCCACGGTGGCCAAGGCAATTCGATGGTGGACTCACCCCAAACATTTGTCTCGGGGCAGGCACCTCCAGCCCCCGGCGCACCAGATCACAGTAACCACAGACGCATCAGCTCTAGGTTGGGGAGCCCACTGCGCTGGCACTCACACGCAGGGCTCGTGGTCGACTTCCGAGAGAGGCCTTCACAGCAGCATCCTCGAGCTCAAAGCTGTCCGCCACGCGCTTCACGCCTTTCGGGAGCTGATAAAGTGAAGAACCGTCAAGATTCAGATGGACAACCAAGTAACTATGTTCTACATAAACAAGCAAGGGGGCACAGGGTCACGACCTCTGTGCAGAGAAGCACTACGCACGTGGCAGCTGGCCCTCTCTTACAGGTGCAGCCTCCAAGCCTGCTATCTGCCGGGGGAGGAAAATGTCATCGCCGACCGCCTCAGCAGACAATTAAACCCTCACGAATGGACGCTCCATGAAGAAGTGTCATCGTCCCTTTTCGCGAGGTGGGGCCACCTGCTGATCGACCTCTTTGCATCTCAGGAGAACTCCAAATGCCGCCTTTTCTGCTCCAAGTGGCCAGCGTCACACAGAATAGCGGCGGACGCCTTCGATGTGACCTGGAGCCAGTGGCCTCTAGTCTACGCTTTCCCTCCCACCCCGCTAGTTGCTCGGACAATTCAGCAGCTGATCAGGGACAAAGCGTTGGCCATCCTGGTAGTTCCCTTCTGGCCCAGGCAAATCTGGTTCCCCTTCCTGCACCGCCTAGCGCTGGAACCTCCCATCCACCTCCCTCTGAGGCCGGACCTGCTCTCACAGGACAACGGAGCACTCCTGCATCCCAACCTGCGGACGCTTTCACTAACTGCCTGGAAACTGAGCGGTTGACCCTAGCCCCATTCAATCTCCCAGCAGAGGTCCAACGCATCATTTTAGCATCTCGGCGTCCTTCCACCAGGAAAGCCTACGGCCTCAAATGGCACCGTTTTAGCGCGTGGTGCGCAGTCCGAAACCTGGACCCCTTCTCTTGTCCGTTACCATCGCTCCTCCAATACCTTGCTTTCCTCTCATCACTTGGCCTGAAGACACCGTCCATCAAGGTCCACTTATCAGCCATTGCGGCCTTCCACCACCGAGCAGGTGACGCATCGATAGCAACTCTGCCTCTGGTAGTCCGCTTCATGAAGGGTCTGACAAACCTGCATCCCCCGGTACGCCAACCTGTACCCCCATGGGACCTCAACATCATCCTTGACCAGCTCACCGGCGAGCCCTTCGAACCGCTGCTGCATGCTGACCTGAAGTTCGTATCTTGGAAAACACTATTCCTTGTCGCTATAACTTCAGCCAGGCGGATCTCCGAGCTACACGCTCTGGTGGCTCACCCGCCGTATACCATACTTCATCAGGACAGAGCCTGCCTATGGACTCACCCCAAGTTTGTCCCCAAGGTGGCCACAGCCTTCCACATCAATCAGACCATCGAGTTGCCCTGCTTCCTCCCAGGGACTCACTCTGATCCAGAGCAACAGCGCCTACACACCCTGGACTGCGTTAGAGCGCTGCGCTGCTATCTGTAGCGGACTTCATCCTTACGGAAGGGCTCACAGCTCTTCGTCTCTTACGATCCTAACAAACCTGGGCGCCCAGTATCCAAGTGCACACTGTCCACCTGGATCTCCTCCTGCATATCCCTGTGCTTGTCAAGAGCGGGTGCACCTCCTGCCTCAGGAATCAGGGCTCACCAGTTGCGGGCGCTGGCCACCACCATCGCCAACCTGCGCTCCATCCCAGTCCCTGACATCTGCAGAGCTGCCACATGGGCCTCAGTCCAGACTTTCCAGAAACACTACTCTCTAGACATGGCAAATCAGAGCGGTGCCGCTTTTGGACTTGCAGTACTGTCTGCAGCAACAAACACGATTGTCTGGTAGAAACTACCCCGCCCTTGTGGGCGTTCTGTACTCTAAGGGCTGCTCTGAGTATTGCACATTGTTTCGGATTTTCCGATTGTTACACTTGTTGTTTTGTTGCACATTTATGAGATTGCACTGTTTGCACACCCTTAAGAATTGCATAGTATTGCACAGAATTCGGAATTGTTCGAAATGTTTGCAGTTTGCACTGACCTGCTCGGTTTCGCAACCGGCGTATTAAACCTCTTGTTGCACCTTACACTTTGTCTTGTCTCATTGACAGCCCCCCCCCCCCCGCCGCCTGTAGGTGTAGCTGGGGAGGCACCACTTGTGGCTGACTCATCCTGCTTGTCCTGGGAGAAAACCTAGTTACTTACCTGTAACGTGAGTTCTCCAGGGACAGCAGGATAAGTCAGCCACATCTTCCCACCCTCCTCCCCGGCGGGGGGGGCCTTGATATCCACCTCCTAGCTCTTGCACCGGCGCAGCTGGGGAAACTCTGACCAGCTAGGGGCGGACCTAGAGGTGTGGCCACTAGCCATGCCCAGGAGGCTAAAGCCTTCTGGGCTAGTGAGAGTACTTCTGTCTTCGGCTCCTTCGGATGACGTCACCTTGTTACTGAACAGGTTCCCCATGGTGTGCACATGTCCTGCAACAGCAGGGTGGGCATGGTGGAACAGGAAACTGGGCAGATGCTGGAAAAGGGGATACAGAGGGCTGCAGGAGGCACATGCTGTGGTGCAGCTGGGCCACAGTGGGGACCAGGGTGATGCTCAGTTTGACCCATAGGAATGTTGAAACAGTAGAGCCAGACTGCATCTGTTGAGAGCCCAACATGGGCATGAGTGTGTCTCCCGCAGTGTCACAGGGGACAGTACCCAGCAGCAACCCCTAAGGGCACAGAACAGTGGCAGGCGGTGCTGGGGGGAAGTGTGGGCGTCCATCTAGGCACCCCTACCCCACCACCCATACCATAGGCAGCTGCCTACACGCACATTGGATGGCCCGAGACTACCCACCACCAGCACCACCAGCAGTAGAGCATGGCAGCATGGTGGCGGAGGGGTACTGGTGGCGGAGGGGGCAGTGGCACCTGGCTGCAGCAGACTATGGCCCAGCCCAGTCCAGGTGGGTGCCGTGCACTGCAACTGATAGGCTCAGAAGGACAAACAGTCACGGTACCTCCAGGGGAACGATCTGCCCCTCTGGCGCAGTAAGCACAACCAATGTGTTCAGGAGCTGAAGGTCACAGGTTCAATCCCAAGCTGTGGTCCCTGCCAACTCCATCCCCATACCTTTTACCAGTAAGAAACAGGTAAGATGGAACCTTGTAGTGCTAATAGAATAAGCATGCTTCCAACACCTACATTTTAACGCACAGAGCACAGACACCACAAACCGGCGCATTAACGAGAGCAGAGTCTCCCAAAGGCAGTCATGGAGGTCCAAACAACATTCCGGTGCCATGCTGTCTGCAATAAGAGCATAAGAACATAAGATATGCCATACTGGGTCAGACCAAGGTCCATCAAGCCCAGTATTCTGTTTCCAGCAGTGGCCAATCTAGGTCATATGTACCTAGCAGTTTCCCCAAGAGACACAAGTTCCACAATGCTTGTACTGGGTCAAGCATTGATATCTTCGGTCACTTCTTAATAATGGTTTATGGACCTTTCCTCCAGGAACTTGTCCAAACCTTTTTTAAACCCAGCTACACTAATAGCCTTTACTACATCCTCCGGTAACAAATTCCAGAGTTTGATTACACGTTGAGTGAAAAAATATTTTTCTTTTATTAGTCTTAAATAGTTCACCCTGTAGCTTCATTGCATGTCCCCTAGTCTTTCTATATTCTGATAAGGTAAACAATCGATCTACTTTTACCCGTTCCACTCCGTTCATTAATTTATAGACTTCTATCATATCTCCCCTCAGCCGTCTCTTTTCCAGGTTAAAGAGCCCTAACCTTTTTAGCCTTTCTTCATAGGAGTATCCTTCCATCCCCTTTACCATTTTGGTGGCTCTTCTCTGAACCTTTTCTAAAATCGCCATATCCTTTTTAAGATACGGCAACCAGAATTGCACACAATATTCAAGGTGCGGTCTCACCATGGAACGATATAGAGGCATTATAATATCTTTTGTTTTATTTTCCATTCCTTTCCTTATCATACCTAGCATTCTATTTGCTCTCTTGTAGTTTGAGCAGCAGCCGATCAGAGCTACTAAGGACGGACGTTTGGCTATGCAAGTGACCATGAATACATTAATTCACAAGTGCACAAAATGATGACTTATTGTAAGTATATATTTTTCTGTTATGGTAGTAAGCTAAAGCAGATGCTTATTAGACTTTGTGTGGAGCCTAAATTTGTGAAGACCATTTGCAATGATAATAGCAAGCTGCCCCATAAGAATTGTGAGATTGTCCAACGTTTTGTAGATTGTTTTGCACATTTATACTCTGTCAACCCTTAGACAAAGCTGCTATTGCCATTTTGGATGGAGTGGTGTTGCCATGGGTTTCTCAGGAAGAGGTGGCTATGCTGAATGCCCCTATCCAGATGGAGGAAATTAGGCATATGATTCATAAATTTGCCTTGCAAAAATCAGTGCTTGATGTCTTCTCGGTGGACTTTTACTGAGAAGACATCAAATTGTGTAGCCCCATAAAAAGTTATTAATCCAAGTGGTAAATCTGGGGCTGTTTCCTATGGGGGTAAATTCCACATTGACTGCAGGTTTGCTTAAGCTGGGGAGGGATAGAAAGCTCTTGTGAACTGTATTACATCATTTAATTTTTGAACTTGGATGTCAAAATTTTTGCTTGGCATTTCTGATCCCCAAGTTGATCAGGGAAAATCAGGTTGGCTTTTGTGATTCACAATGTTCATAAGTTATTGCTGTCCATGAGGTATTATAAGAAGCATGGTCAAAAGGATTTGGTGATTAGTTGTGATGCCAAGAAAGCTTTTGCTGTATGAGCTGGCCATATTTGTTTCAGACTTTAGGAAAATAAGGTATTGAGGTCCTTTCTGTAGTGATGTTGCATGCTTTATATAGAGAATTCTAGGCAACAGTGATGGTCAACGAGAGGATGTCCCCTTACTCCCCTGCTGTTTCTATTATTTCTAAACCCCTTTTTACAACCTTTGCAGGATAATATATGTGTAGCAGGTATGTGTGTGAATGCTTGAAAAATAAAATGCCTAACATTTGCAGATGTTTTGAATACCAAAAGCAAGACAAAAACTCCTCAGTAAGGTGTGTATTAACCTAACAGTCCAAAATACACCACACCTCTACCACACTATTTCAATTTGAATGCTACTAAGTACCAAAACAAAAACAATTTATTAGAAAACTTTAATAATGGAGACTTCAGTGCTGTGCATCGCTTCCATCATTTTCATTCCACTAATGTCTTATTTTTTTGTCATTTTAACGAGATATTTGCAAATAAAACTTGTGCAAACTTTCAAAGACTTATATGTGGTGAGAAGGTGCTTAGTTTGAAGAAAAGTGCACAGCATCTACTTCTCTTATCCAAAAGGGACTGAACCCCATCTTCATGGAGTTTATCGTGTTCTAGACCGATTGACTGTCCTGTTCTGATGCAGCCATTCAAATATTGGGGAAATTCAAGTCGAGCACTGGTGGACCCCAAAAGTGAGGTACATGTGTACTTTATAAAATAAGGGCATAAAATATGCTTCCATCTAGAACTTCAGTTATGCCTGCTCTTGGGTAGGCATAAATGCTGGCGAATAGACTTCTTAAAAGCGCAAGTAAGTTATATTATTTTGCAACATATGCATATATTTATGCTCTGCCCAAGCTTTGCCGCTATGCACACCTACACCAAAAGTATGCACGATGGGATTTACGTGCATGTTTCCAGAATAGTGGTTGCCTTAATTGCATGCTGAAGTGCCCTTTTAAGTGCATACATTCTTTAAAATAGGTGCTTACATGTATAATTATTATTATTATTAGCGTATAACTTTCCACATGTTCCTTATAAAATCAGCCCTATACAGTGAATGCTTCAACAATGCTTGGAAATGAGAAAATGTCAGCACCAAAATTAATATCAATGGAGATCGGTTTCAACAGAAGGGGAGAAGAGGAAGGAGAATTGGGAATGGAAAATGAGAAGAGGAAAGGAAAAAGAAAAAAAACATTTCTGAGTTGAAGACAGAAATTCAGACTAGGTAAAGGAGGAAGGTAGTTATTGTCCATCTCTACTCTGGTCCTTTTCCTTCTCAATCTCCACCTTCTTTCCTTCTCTTTCATGTGCACAGTCAAGATCCTCTCCTAACCCCACAAGCTTGCAAATATTCATCCCCCAAGCAACTTGCCTTAACCGGGGGGACTCAAGGACCCCCACTGCACCACCCCATAACATCCAGCCTCTCACTGAGGGGTTGATGGGCAGCATGGCGATCACCTCTTTGAAGCCGCAGGAAGTCTTAAAGTACATGCGTGCACTCATGGTCTGCCAATCCTGCCTCTCTGACTTCCAGTCAGAGGGGGCAGGAGCGGCAGGATGCAAGTATGCACACGCATGTGCTTTAAAGACAGCCGTGGCTTCAAAGAGATGATCACCGTGCCACCCATCAACCCCTGGTGAGAGGCTGGATGTCAGGGGTGGTGTGTCGACAGCACACATTTCTATGGAGGCAGCACTTCTGGACTGTCTAGGGCCGAGCTGCCTACCAGGGTCTGCCGCCCTAAGTGATCTCCCGGTGCACCTAGAGGACGGGATGGCCCTGTCTCTAACCCCTTCAGGCAGCCTGTCCATAAACAACCATTCTCTTTCTAGTAGCCAACATGAAACCCCACCACAGCTGGCATGCTAGGCCCTTTAGTCAGTCAGATTCCCAACCCCGCTTGCTAGCCCCGCTTTCAACCAGGTAGCCTACTTACCTGCCTCTACTCTCTCTCTCCTCACAAATTTCTCTTATTCTGCAGTCCTTTCTGCACTAAAATCAAAACACCTGCTACTGGAACTATTTTGCTCTCTGTGAGTTTTAGCCACTAGAGAGTTTGTATTCTCAACCTTCTCTTGCAGTCTCGGTTTCATGGGATCAGCATGAGAATATAGGCACCAGTATGGCCCAAGTAGTTCCATAATGGTGCCAGCAGCCAGAAAAAAATTTGGTTGCAGTGACAGACATTCAAATTATGGGCATCCAGGCAACAATTTGAAAAGGGACCCCAGAGTATGTCTGTGTATGTGTGTGTGCGTGTATGGGTGTGTCTATGTGTGAGGGTGTTCGTCTTAGAGGATCTTGGAGCAGCTGTATGTATGCTCCCCTCTTTCTTGGGGTCCTCCTGCACCACAGAGGCCACTTGGGCAGAATTTATGCCATCGCTTGATCAGGTCAGAGGTTGGGTGCACACCCTGTTCTGATGACTTCCCTAAATTATTATTATTCTGTTTAAGAACATTTGTATTATCTGCCAGTTTCCCTGTTCATTTTCATTTTGTCTAGAAAATCTGAGCATCAATATAAAGTCTTGATATACAGAAATGTATTTTTATATGCTGCATTATGAATATCAGCCCCCTTCCTGAGGTATACATGCTAGGTTTCATTAGCAAGAATGTGTAGAAAATTATTTGTCCTTACTTGCAATGTTAATTGCATAGTGTTCTAGAAGCATTGCTTCCCCCCCCCCCCCCCAGAGTAAATATTTTATTTGCATTTTAATAGGCTTGTAAAACTTATATTAATAGCCCTCTCTTGATTATCAGTGTTTGTATGTGTGTGTTTCTGGAAGGGGGTGTTCTTATTTAGAGTTCTGTAGCATAGCAGACTAATTAAGTTCCTGTATCATTAATATAAATATTCTAAAAATGTCATGTTGATATTAACAAGTGGTATATTATATTAGCTGCAAAAGCAGAATGTCAAATTTATATGCATAGTGTGGTTCAAAATTAATTTACTGGGCTAATCCAAGCCACTGTTTGCATTCTTAACTGCAATTTAGTTTAGTTTGGGTAAGTTTACTTCAATTATTTGCTAGGCCACCTGATGAAGCTAACCACCAAAGCAGTTTACAAATACATATAAAACAGTATCAAAATATCAAACGGAAATTCCCTAGAGACAGAGAGGAGAAATACAGAGCAAGGGAAAAACATCTGTAATCCATGAACAGCTGCCTCTACTATCCAGAGATCCCTACCAGAGATCTCTGAACCTTTACCTGGGACAAAAAGAGATAGTTCAGGAATGGCCAGACCATGTTCTGCCTTCAATTATTCCCCTTGCGCCTACCCAGTGTAAGCAAATTGTATATCCCTGCCCTAGGCAGCCTATGCCATTGGGAATCCATTTTTGGCCCTATTTGTTTTAAATGTACTACTCAGTAACTTCACATTGTGTCTCTTAGTCTGTACTTTTTGAAAAATTAAACAAGTGAGTTGTGTTTACGAAGAACCCTAACCTCCTTAGCCTTTCTTTATAGGAAATTTGTTCGGTCATTTTATCATTATGGTTGCCGTTCGCTGTACCTTTTCTAATTCCGCTATATCTTTTTTGAGATGCAGCAACCAGCATTGCACAAAATACTCAAAGGCATTATGATATACTTTCTTTTAGTCTCTATTCCTTTCCTAAGAATTCCTAACATTCTGTTAGCTTTATTGACTGCCACCCCACAATGAGCGGAGTTCATAAGAACATAAGATATGCCATACTGGGTCAGACCGAGGTCCATCAAGCCCAGTATCCTGTTTCCAACAGTGGCCAATCTAGGTCATACGTACCTAGCAATATCCCCAAAAGACACAGGTTCCACAATGCTTGTACTGGGTCAAGCATTGATTATCCTGGGTCCCTTTTTAATAGTGGTTTATGGACCTTTCCTCCAGGAACTTGTCCAAACCTTTTTTAAACCCAGCTACACTAACAGCCCTTACTACATCCTCCGGTAACAAATTCCAGAGTTTGATTACACGTTGAGTGAAAAAATATTTTCTCTTATTTGTCTTAAATAGTTTACCCTGTAGCTTCATTGCATGTCCCCTAGTCTTTGTATATTCTGATAGCATAAACAATTGATCCACGTTTACCTGCTCCACTCCATTCATTAATTTATAGACCTCTATCATATCTCCCCTCAGCCGTCTCTTTTCCAGGTTGAAGAGCCCCAACCTTTGTAGCCTCTCTTCATAGGAGTAGCCTTCCATCCCCTTCACCATTTTGGTGGCTCTTCTCTGTACTTTTTCTAATAATGCTATGTCCTTTTTAAGATACGGTGACCAGAACTGCACACAATATTCAAGGTGCGGTCGTACCATGAAACGATACAGAGGCATTATAATATCCTTTGTTTTATTTTCCATCCCTTTCTTTATGATACCTAGCATTCTATTTGCTTTCTTGGCTGCCGCTGCACACTGGGCAGAGGGTTTTAACATGTTATCTACGATGACTCCTAAATCTTTTTCCTGGGTGGTGGTTCCCAATGTATTGTGTAACTATAGTGTGGGTTGTTCTTTCCTAGGTGCATAACTTTGCACTTGTCCACATTGAATTTCATCTGCCATTTGGATGCCCAGTCTTCCAATTTATCCAGATCCTCCTGCAGTTTTCCACAATCCTCTTGGGTTTTAACAACTTTAAACAGTTTTGTATCATCTGCAAATTTGATAACCTCACTCGTTATTCCCTTTTCCAGGTCATTTATGAATATGTCAAAAAGTAGCGGACCCAGTACAGATCCCTGGGGTACTCCACTATTCACCTTTTTCCATTGGGAATATTGGCCATTTAGCCCTACCCTCTGCTTTCTATCTTTTAACCAGTTCCCGATCCACAATAGTACACTGCCTCCTATCCCATGACTTTTTAGTTTCGCCAAAAGTCTCTGATGAGGGACCTTATCAAAAGCTTTCTGAAAGTCCAGATACACTATATCAACCGACTCACCTTTGTCTACCTGTTTATGCACACCTTCAAAAAAACATATCAGATTAGTAAGACAAGATCTTCCTTGTCTAAAGCCATGTTGGCTGTCTCCCATTAGGCCATGACTATCTACATGCTGTGTAATTTTGTTCTTTATGATGGTTTCTACCATTTTCCCTGGTACTGACGTCAGACTCACCGGTCTGTAATTTCCCGGGTCACCCCTGGAACCCTTTTTAAAGATTGGTGTTACGTTGGCGACCCTCCAATCTTCAGGTATTACAGATGATTTTAATGAAAGTTCACAGATTACCAATAGCAGGTCCGCAATCTCATATTTCAGTTCTTTCAACACTCTTGGATGTATACCATCCGGTCCAGGTGATTTGCTACTATTCAGTGTATCAAATAGTTGTAATATATCTTCCCGGTGTAGCAATATTTCTCTCAATTCCTCTGCAGTATCACCTTTAAATACCACTTCAGTCTTGGGTAACATCCCTACATCTTCCTCAGTAAAGACCGAAGCAAAGAATTCATTCAGTCTCTCTGCTATAGCCTCGTCTCCTCTTACTGCCCCTTTTACCCCTCTATCATCTAATGGCCCAACGGACTCTCTCACAGGTCTTTTGCTACGAATGTACTTGAAAAAGTCTTTATTTCATGTTTTTGCTTCCGTAGCAAGTTCCTTCTCAAATTCTCGCTTTGCATGCCTTATCAATGCTTTGCATTTAACTTGCCAGTGCTTGTGCTGTTTCCAGTTTTCTTCGTTTGACTCTTTTTTCCATTTCCTGAAGGATGCTTTTTTGGCAGCAACAGCCTCTCTGACCTCACCTTTAAACCATGCTGGCAGTTTTTTGGACTTTCTTCCACTTTTCTTAATGCGTGGAATACAGCTGGTCTGGGCTTCGAGGATAGTATTTTTAAATAACACCCAAGCTTGCTGTAAGTCTTTAACCTTTGCAACAGCTCCTTTTAGTTTTTTCTTAACTATATTCCTCATTTTATCATAGTCTCCCTTTTGAAAGTTAAAAGGTAGTACTGTGGATTTCTTTACTATCCCTCCTCCACTAATTAAATCAAACACGATCATGCTATGATCACTATTGCCAAGTGGTCCCAACACCCTTATTTCTTGCACCAGATCTGGCATTCCACTAAGGACTAGGTCCAGTATGGCTTCCCCTCTGGTCGGTTCATGAACCAGCTGCTCCAAGAAGCAGTCATTTATTTCATCTAGAAACTTTATCTCCCAAGCTTGTCCTGCCGTAACATTGACCCAGTCGATACCAGGGTAATTGAAATCACCCATTATTACTACTCTGCTGTGACTTTTGTTAGCTTCCTTGATTTCTTTGAACATTTCATCATCCATTTGTTCATTCTGGCCAGGCGGTCGATAGTACACTCCCACTGCCATCGCCTTCCCTTTTTTACATGGAATTTCAATCCATAGAGATTCTACAGCAAATTTTGTTTCCTGCAAAACTTTAATCCTTTCTGACTCAATGCCCTCTCTAACATAGAGCGCAACTCCTCCACTAATTTGATCAGTTCTGTCATTACGATATAGTTTGTATCCAGGTATCACAGTGTCCCACTGGTTATCCTCCTTCCACCATGTCTCTGAGATTGCAATCATATCTAACCTCTCATTTAGTGATATATATTCTAACTCTCCCATCTTATTGTTTAGACTTCTTTTTTTTTAAAAAATTTTTTATTTATAAATTTAACAAGTTTACAAAAAGTAAATTCTCATTACTTCAACAATATAAAACTAATATCATTAAAGAGAAGAAAAACTAAAATAAGCCCACATTAAGGAGAGCTACCTAGAAACAATATAACAATAATAACCAAGAAAGCCTGGCTTACATTCTCAAGCTCAAAATACTTTGTCAGGAGAAAAGAAAATATCAATCTATTTATCCTGAAGAAAACTCTGTAATTGCTCCACCTCCAAGAACACATAATGATTATTCTGAAATACCAGCTGACATTTACATGGAAACTTAAGGTAAAATGAGGCTCCCAGGGCCAACACTCGTGGACGCAACTGCAAAAAAGCTTTGCGTCGTACTTGTGTGGCCCTGGAAACATCCAGAAAAATTTGGATGGGTTGTCCACAAAACTTTAGGGATTTTTGCTTAAAATAGGATCTCAAAACTCTCTCTTTGTCAGCCTGTAAAACAAAAGTTACTAACAATGTATCCCTTAAGGAAATTTCATCCATAGAAGATTCCAAAAAATCTGAAATATCTAATGAAGAGGACACAACTTTTTTATACTGATCATCTCCCCCTTGCTCCACACCCCTTACCACTTTCCCTTTAGGGACATAATAAATTTGAGAAAGCAAAATATCATTCCCATCTTTAAATAATAAAATATCCTTGAGGTATTTCTGAAATAAAATTAAGGGAGACAAATAATGGGTTTTAGGGAAATTTAACAAACGTAAATTTTTAGAACGAAGCAAATTTTCTAACAGTTCATCCTGTCGGTGTAGAGAAGCAAAATCTTGAACAAATTTAGCAGAAATAGATTGGTGAGATGCTAGTTGATCCACATGCAAAGCAGAGACTTTTTCCAATCCAGATAAACGATCTTCATGATCAGAAAGTTTAACCACCGTTTCTTTCGTAAACGTAGCCACCTTCTGTAAAGAAGCACCCAAAGCTACCTCCATTCGAGAAAGCTGAACCCACACATCTTTAAGGGAAACATCAGATGGAGGAGATAAAGATGGCCCAAGAGTGGAAAAAGAAACTACAGAAGGGAGTGGAGGTGAAAGAGTCCCCGAGGCGGATTCCAGTTGTAAAAAGGAATCCAGAAGCAATACAGAACCGGCCGCTTCCCTCTGTAAACCTTCTAACAGAGGGGCATTGCTGGCAAGCATTTCCAACTCCCGACAGGGCTGAGCTAACCCCAAAATGGGCGAGGGAGTAGAGGAGGCAGTACTCACACTTGAGATGTTACTCGGGGTCGATGGTAAAGGACCCTCCGCAGACATAACGGCAGTTTCCACTCGAATATGGGCATCCATGGTGCCCACCACCTTAACTGCTTTCGTCTGCACCGGCTGTAAGTAGTGCTTCCTCCTTTTCCCCATCACAAGGAGCCACCTTCATACACCTCGTGCATTTTAGAGACTGTATTTTATTAATATTAATCTGGCTATTGGTAGGCATGGGTAATTTGGAATCTTTACGCTCTGTCTGCACCTTACTCAAGGGCATTTGGGCTACTATACTCTTTTTTGGAACCTCACTGCTTTTGGTAGTATCCTTCAAGGATACCTTCGTCTGAACCATGCGCTCCTGGGCGACTGTCGGCTTTCCCCTATTTTCTAGTTTAAAAGCTAGTTTCAATGTATTGTTCACATTGATATCTAAATCCTTTTTCTGGGCAGTGATTCCTAATGGGAAACTTGGCATCATGACGCTTGTAGGGTTTTTTTTGCATTTCTCAGTTTGATTTTGAGTTTAAATATGTGCATAGTTTTAAGTTGTATGCGTGTTTTGTAGTTGAACAGCTTGTTTGCCTATCCTGCCTCATTCTCACCGATCCCAGAAGCTCCGTCCTGGCTTTGCTTGGTTTTGCCCAGGTGATACTACTACCCTAGAAGGAAGCTTAAATTTAAAACCTCCTGCAGTATGTTCGGAAAGAGCATGCTTAAAGAGTAGGATATCTTCTTTTGGGCATCTCCACAATTTGTTGCTGCCATGTTTGTTTGGAGACACTGCCCTCAATATCGATCCCCATGATGTACCAATAGTCTCTGCAGGTAACCTACTCCTCTTCCTTGCTGTCCTATTTTATTCCATTTTGATGAGGCAGAAGGCCTGCTGATGGCCCTAGAATAGGAAGCCACCATAATCTAGGCCCTACTCATCCAGATCGTGTGACCTTTAGTTAATTTCCCTCTTTCTCAAAATTGAGAGACTTAGTAGTCTCTTGCCATATGGATAGTTTGCAGTCATCACTGAAGTTAGGCCTCCTGACTCCTGAACTGCAGATCTCTTAAATCAAAGTATATATTGCTTAATTACCTCCTCTGTGGAGAGAAACTGCAGCTGTTATGTCACAGAGACATGGTTAAGGGACGGGGAAGATTTCTTTCTGACACAGGCATGTACTCCTTCCTTTTCCTTCTTACATACAAATAGAGAGGGAAGATTGGGTGTGGGGGCATTGCCTGTCTCCTTTCAGCAGAGTTAAAGCCAAGAGAACTTCCACTAAGGAAACTATTATTCTTAGGCACTACTAGTTAAGACTGACAAGTAGGGAAACCCTTCTACAGTAAGAATTTTTGTAATTTATTGTCCTCCTACAGTGCTGCTGAAGTCTCAGAACGAACTTAGTTTAGTAGTTGAGGACATATCCTAAACTATAGGTGGCTTTGTAGTGTTAGGAAATTTGAATATACACATTGATCTTCCACAAAATGCAGGTGAAAGTGAATTTTTGACATTTATGAAAGATCTAGGTCTGTCTCAACATGTTCTTCTTTCCACCCATAGGATAGGACATACCCTTGACTTGATGTTTTTATCCATCTTTGTCAACCTGGAATCACTCCAATTTTAAGGGACTTCTCTTACCTGGACAGACTACTCCCTGGTCTCATTTGAGATCATAATACCTAGGGTCTTACCCAATAGCAGAAAAAGTAAGCCACATATTTGGCATCAGAACTTGAAAGGCATTAATATGGATAATTTAGATAGGACCTTTGACTACTTAGCAAATGAGTTTGACACTATCTTCCTAGAAAAACAGGCCATTTGCTGGCATCACACTCTGAATACCATATTAGACAAAATGTCTCCACTAAGAAAGCCATTATGATTACTCAAGTCCATCAGCCATGGAATAATACTGGTCTAGCTTTGTTTAAGCAGTAGGCCAGGCAGATAGAGCTCAAATGATGGAGGAGTAATCCTTGAAGGACTGTTCACTATGCAGAGAAAGATATACTTTGTACAAGTGGGAAACAAAACCAAAATGAATTATTTCTCAGCCTTTATACCTAAAAATGCTGATCAACCAAACCAGTTTTATAAGGTTATTTCAAAAATTTCTAGTGTTCCACAATGGTTTGAGGGGGCAATCTCCCTCTCCACAGAACAACTGATTGAATTTTCAACTCTAAAGTGACTCACATAGGGTTAGTCTATCATCAACGTCTACCCCAACAGTTCTAAAACCACAGAAAGTCCAAATAGATCCCTAGCTGTGTCCTGGTCCTCTTTCAATATCTTATCCAGTATTGCTCTGGAAAATACCTTATTATCATTAAGGCCAACTACTTCACTTCTGGATGTTCTGCCAGCTAGGTTCATTAAAAATCTTTATTTATGATTTATTCAATCTATGGTTAACAAAAGTTTATTGAAGGGATCTTCCTAGAGGTCTGCAAGACTTCAGCGATTTGCTTGTGCTTAAAAAGGGCCAGTTCTGATCCTATACCACCATTTAATTATCATCCAGTCTCAAATTTGTTTTTCTTTTCAAAGATTTTAGAGAAGATAGTTTACAAACAACTAGGAGATTATTTAGATTGGACTAAAGCAATTCATCCATTCTAGTTAGGCAGATTGCTGAGACATCCTTGGTAGCCATGAGCAATAGAATCAGACCAAATGCTGATTCAGGTAGAGATACAATTTATGTTCTGCATTCAATCTGCTGGACCACAAATTTTTGCTAACTTCTTTGGAGACACTTACCCTGACTGGGATCTAATTTCATTAATTCAGATCATTCCTATCAAATTGCTCTTATTTTTAGAACATAAGAAATGCTATACTGGGTCAGTCCAAAGGTCCATCGGGCCCAGTATCTTGTTTCCAACTGTGGCCAATCCAGGACACAAACACCTGTCAAGTTCCCAAATGGTAGAAAGATTCCATGCTACTTATCCTAGGGGTAAGCAGGGAATTCCTCCAATCCATTTTAATAATAATGTATGGACTTTTCCTTCAGGAAATTGTCAAAAACTCTTTTAAACCCAACTGTACTAACAGCTTTTACTACATCCTCTGGCAGCATATTCCAGAGTTTGATTACACATTGAGCGAATAAATACTTTCTCCAATTAGTCTGAAATATGTAACATTGTAGCTTCATTGTGTCCCCTTGTCTTTCTACTTTTTGAAGGTAACAATCAATCTATGTTTAGCCCTTCCACTCCATTCATTATTTTATAGATTTCTATCATATCTCCCCTCAACTGTCTTTTCTCTGAGCTGAAGAGCCCTAACCTTTTAAGCCTTTCCTCATAGGGATATCCTTCCATCCCCTTTACCATTTTGGTAACTCTTCTCTGTAGCTTTTCTAATTTTGTTGCTCATACTTCAGTATTTTCTAGTCCAAGAGCATTGGCGTGTAAAGTGCCTGAAGACTCCATCATTGAATATTGTGTGCAATTCTGGTCGCCGTATCTTAAAAAGGATATAGCGATTTTAGAAAAGGTTCAGAGAAGAGCCACCAAAATGGTAAAGGGGATGGAAGGATACTCCTATGAAGAAAGGCTGAAAAGGTTAGGGCTCTTTAACCTGGAAAAGAGACGGCTGAGGGGAGATATGATAGAAGTCTATAAATTAATGAACAGAGTGGAACGGGTAAACGTAGATCGATTGTTTACCTTATCAGAATATAGAAAGACTAGGGGGCATGCAATGAAGCTACAGGGTAAACTATTTAAGACTAATAAAAGAAAACATTTTTTCACTCAACGTGTAATCAAACTCTGGAATTTGTTACCGGAGGATGTAGTAAAGGCTGTTAGTGTAGCTGGGTTCAAAAAAGGTTTGGACAAGTTCCTGGAGGAAAGGTCCATAAACCATTATTAAGAAGGGACCCAGGATATCAATGCTTGAAACAATACAAGCATTGTGGAACCTGTGTCCCTTGCGGAAACTGCTAGGTACATATGACCTAGATTGGCCACTGTTGGAAACAGAATACTGGGCTTGATGGACCTTGGTCTGACCCAGTATGGCATATCTTATGTTCTTATGTTCTTATGTCATCCATATTATTCAATCTTTTTTTTGCACCTCTGTTGACTTCATTTCAGGAGTTCCAGTTTGCTCTTATAGTGGTGGCATTCAAATTGTAAATAATTGGGATTCAGCCCCCCTGTATCTCACTCTGCTGAATCAGCCCCTGGATATGGCCGCTGAATACATTGAGATATAAAAGTTGAAATCCAACAAGTCAAAAACTAAAAACATCTAGTTCCCATTCAGGGATAGTTGTCCTGTGAACAGGTCTCAAATTCACAATATACCCGTGGTTAGTCACAACATAGCTGTAGATCTAGTTACAGATCCAAGTTACTTACCCTGTTGCAATGTAAGCACAAGACTGTTCTTTGGTCTGTTGCAAGAATTTGTTATTTGTAAACCGCACTGATACTGAATAGCGCGGTATAAAAAAGCTTTAAATAAATAAACATGACTCACATCTAACATGTGATAGGCAAATGGTTTTAGTTTGAGCTTCTATCTTACCCTTGCAGAAAATTCGGTCAGTCAGGTTTCCACATGACAAAAAAAATTCTCCAGTGTCTGATTCATGCCCTTATTTTTAACCGGCTTTGATTAGTATTGCAGTTCACTGCTAATAGGGTGTGAGGTACTTTAATAAAAATTCTGCAAACCATACTAAACACAGCAGTGAGACTGCTCTACGGATTTAGCTGATTCAATCATGTCACATCTCTTTTGTATGAGCAACATTAGTTACCAGTTGCTTCCGAATATACTTCAAAATTATTTTGCTAACCCATAGAACATACTACACTAGACAACCCCTTTACTTGGCATCCCTCCTGTCCCTGCACACATCCAGTCACCCATCAAAGCTTCAGAGTTTGCTCCTTAAGGGTGACCTCTCCATTGTCAATCTGGAGCCATTTAGTCCAAAAAATTTCATTCTCTTACATGGCTCCTTCACTCTCGAATTGCCTCCACCAGACATTAGAACCTGCCTGTTCTCTAGAGTTCTCAATGACTTTGATTAGGAATAATTCTTATAAAGTTAGAAGATAGCTGCACGATGCACTAGAAAGTATTTTTTTGCAGTGTGCCTCTGATTCTATACCCTTTACTTTTGCTTCATAGGGATGTGATAATGTTCTTGGTGGTTAATCAAGTGAAATTGTAATTTTTTGTTTCCTTAGGGACTACAACTTACTTGATATTTTATCTCAAATCACCTTCTTCGCAATACATAAGGTCTACCGCATAGCTGGTAGTTTACTTCTTACTTCCTTATCTCCCTTATGTTGTTCATTTGGATAGTAATAATTGGTTGGAGCTTTTCTGATATTCATTCCTCTCCTCATAATCATTTCTTTAACTCCCTAATGTTTGTCTATGTCAGACAAAAAATATCTCCTTGTTTTATTGTAAGGCATCACAATGGTGTCTTTATTTACTACTCGAATGACGGTTATAAAAAATAATGGGTCCGATATTCAGCATCGGAGGCTAGCGTATTACAGTGTCTAGCCACCAGTGCTGAACATTAAATGTGGATATTCAATGCCGGGGTCATATGTGGCACGACATTGAATATCTGAGGTCGCCACACAGCCGCAGGCCCTGCAGAAGCTAACTGGTGATATTGAGCCCCTGCCCGGTTAGCTCCTATGGGTAAAGATAGGCCAGCATTTGCTGCGCCTATCTTTATCCGAGAGTCGCTAACCAGGCAGCAGTGCAATATCACCACTGCCCGCTTAGCAATGGATGCCACCTCCATTCCGCCCTAGAATGCACATGACATTACCCAATCCTACATGGTTAGCATCGGGGTGTGTAGTGGCATTATTTGGGGATATTCAATGCTGAATATCCCTCTAAGTGGCATTTACACGGTTTACAGGTCTATAAACAATGTAAATACCTTTGAATATTGTACCCGATATTCATAAATTAATAAAGTTCAGGTCCGTCTATGATTTGGTGGTGGTTTCTAAATCTCTAAATCCCCCCTGTTGGCTTAAAAAAGTGTCTCCATGTTTTAAACTTTGACAAGAGACAGTATATTGAATTCTCTTTTTCCCTACCTTATCAATGCTTTGCATCTAACTTGCCAGTGATTGTGCTATTTCCTATTTTCATTTGATCCTTTTTCCAGTTTATGAAAAATGTCCTTTTGGGTATAACAGACTCTTTCACCTCACCTTTTAACTGTGATGGCTGAAATTTGACCTTTCTTCTGCTTTTTTAATATTTGTGATATATCTAGTCTGGGCTTCTAAGATGTTTCTGAATTACATCTAGGCCTGATGTAAACTCTAACAGGCCAATGTAGAAACCCTGCACCAGAGCCCAATACAAAGGCTCTAGTGCAGGATTTCCCAACACGTGTTTTATGCTGACTTTTTTTGCAGCGATGCTATAAGCAAATAACATGCAAATCAGTCGTGTGCAAAAAATCAATGTTAAACAAAAGAATCAAGCAGACATATGTGCACAGGGATCTGTGTGTTAAGTCTAGCACCTTTGCCCATGGACTGACTTGGGCAAAAAAAAAAAAAGAGTGATCTGAGGTAAAGTTTGACACTTCATCTCAGATAACCAGATTGACCAAGTGGCCCAAACTCCCAATCCCACCCCAATCATGGCCCCGATCCTCCCTCTCACTACTTAAAAATCAGTGGAGGCATGGTGGGCACCAATTTCCCCACCCCTGAAACAGAATGGCCTGGTAACTCAGTGGCCCCAGACTCTCACTCCCTGAAAAAGAAAGGCCAATGGTCTAGTGGTCACAACCCTCCCACCCCCCGAAACAAAAAGGCCTGGCAGCCCAGTGGACCGAACCCCCCCCCCCATCTCCTAAAACAGAAAGGATTAGTGGTCTAGTGGACCCTAAACTCCCCACCCCCTGAACCCGTCTCAGTACCTTATAAGTTGTGGGGCATTGCCCACATACTCCCACTCCTGTACTACCATCTGGCAAAATTGTGGTACCTGGGATGCACCGGCCAGAGTCAGACTACCATATGCCTTATATGGCAGAGTGATCCCCCAGGTTGCATCCTAGGAGTGAAAGAGTGGCCTAGTGATCTCCCAGGTTGCATCCTTGGAGTGGAGGATTGGCATAGTGGTTGGGGCAAGGTACATCAGGCCAGAAGTTCAGGGGTTCAAATCCCACTAGAGGACAGCAACCTTGGGCCAGAAGGACTGGGGTTTCTAGTCCCACAGGTGCTCCTTGTGGTCTTGGGCAAGCCACTTAACCCTTCATAGCCCATGTTTCCTGTAAAATAGTTATCTCTAAGTTATAATGCCCTGTTTAATGTAATTTCAGTTTGTTCAATGTAAGCCACACTGATGCAGAATAGTGCAGTATATAAGAGAATGTAAATAAAATAAATAAATAATGTGAGGTCAGATGCCCCAGGATGTGGGGTCACTCTGCCATATGGTATGCAAGTTGCATAGATGCAGTTTTGTATTGGATAAGTCTCTGAAAGCGTATGTTGAGCTTTGATTATATATTTATTTATTTATTTTATTTATTTTATTTAAGCGTACATTTGTAACCCGCTCTTTCTTTCTTTTTTTTTATATATCTCTCCTACTGACTGAATTCTAGACAGGCCTATGGGATTTCCTATATATTTTTAATTTAAAAAAGCAAATGATTTAAAATTCATAAATCTTCTTATTGTTACCTAGGGATACGTCTAAGCCGGGCTAACAATTAACCTGGGCTATCAGAACTTAGGTCCCATGTTATTTAATGGGACTTAGGAATAGATAGCTCATGTTAACCATTAACCTGGTTTAGTAGACATAGGCAGTTCATATTATTCAACGGGACCTAGTTGCCGATAGCCCGGGTTAACCGTTAGCCCGGTTTAGTAAACATACCCCATACTGCCTAGTCTTTGTAACAAAACAAAAATTGTTTGCTCTAAGCAAAATAGCTGTCCTAAATATAGCTGATAAGAATTTGGACAATTTTCTGCTGAAAATATAGATCAGTGATTTTCAAACCTGTCATGGGGGACCCCAAGCCAGTCAGGTTTTCAGGATATCTGCAATAAATATTCATGAGATAGATTTGCATGTAGATTCCTCTCATGTGTCTTCATTGTGGATATCTTGAAAACCCGATTGGCTGGAGAGCGCCTCAAGACAAGTTTGGGACTCACTGATTAAGCTGTTTAAGTTTGGTTTAAAAATTTGGCTAACCTCGCTATATACGATTAGCCAGTTATTTTCTCTGCTGAGCAACTCTTTCAAAATGAATCCTTGTCTTTCTTATTACTCTACATCAGTAGTTCTCAACCCTGTTCTGATATGCCTCCTAGACAGTCAGGTTTCAGGATATCCACGGTGCATATGCATGAAACAGATTTGCTTCTGCTGTCTCTGCTGCAGAATTGAGAGCCACTGTACTACATTATATCATAGCGCTATATAGCACAGTTACTTACCTGTAACAGGTGATCTCTGGGAACAGCAGGAATTAGTCCTCACATATGGGTACGTCGGAACCGACGGAGCCTGCGCGGGAAAGCTCCCCAGCTTTTCAGATGAAAAGCTTTTGGGGCTTCCCACAGCGCATGCGCGCTGCCTTCCCGCCTTCCTGACCAGCTCTCTTCAGTTCGAGTTTATAGCTGAGACAATAGAGAGAGGAAAGGAAGGTAGATAGATAGAAGATACAACTCCTAGGGGAGGTGGGTGGGTTGTGAGGACTAATTCCTGCTGTTCCCAGAGATCACCTATTACAGGTAAGTAACTGTGCTATCTCCAGGAACAAGCAGGAATGAGTCCTCACATATGGGGACTCCCTAGCTAAGATGCCTGGGAGATCCCCCTCCAAAGGTAACCATCTTCGTATGGATCTCAGGCATCCAACCAGGGAAGGTGGGCAGGAGTTGTTTAAGTATGGAACAGGTGTTTGAGGACAGCCTGACCAAACAAGGCATCCCGGCGGGAGTCCTTGTCCAAACAGTAATGGGCTGTGAAGGTATGAACCGAGGCCCAAGTGGCTGCTCGACAGATCTGATCTATGGAAACAGAGTGAAGATGAGCCATAGAGGTGGCCATGGCTCTCACATTGTGAGCTGTGACATGGCCTTCCAGAGAAATGTTCTTACTCTGGTAAGCAAAAGAAATACACTGAGCAATCCAATTGGAAAGTGTACGCTTGGAGACTGGAAGTCCCAAATGAGAAGGATCAAAAGCCACAAAAAGTTGGGAAGACTTTCGATGTGGCTCAGTCCTGATGAGGTAAAAGGCGAGAGCTCTTTTACAATCAAGGGTATGAAGGTTCCTCTCTGCAGTGGATGCATGAGGAGCCGGGAAAAAAACAGGTAGATATACCTCTTGATTAAGATGAAAAGGCAAGACCACTTTGGGCATAAAGTGGGGGTTCGTCCTAAGGACCACCTTATCATGATGAAACCTAGTATAAGGTGGATTAGCCACTAAAGCCTGCAGTTCACTGATGCGGCGAGCCGAAGTGACTGCAATAAGGAAAACTACCTTCCATGAAAGAAATTTCAAGGAGGTGGAGTCCAAAGGCTCAAAAGGTGGCTTCATAAGCTGACCTAGAACTAGGTTCAAATCCCATGCTACCGGCGGAGGTCGGATGGGAGGTTTAGTTAAGGTCAGGCCTCTCATGAACCTTGCAACAAGAGGATGAGAGGAGACAGGTTGTCCATTTATAGGTTTTAAGGATGCTGCAATAGCACTTAAATGGACTCGTACTGAATTCGTCTTGAGGCCTGCATTGGAGAGATGCAGGAGATAGTCTAGTATAGAATTCAAAGGAAGTGCCAGAGGGTCAAGAGCACTGTTCCCTCTAAGCTGTGCGCGTGTGCGCGCGCACACACCTCATGGAGCGAGCGCACATACTTTACAACAGAGCGCACAAAAATTACGGCTCTGATTCTGATAGAAAACAACACAGATGTCTTAAAATTTTAAAGTTATGATTGCAATTACTAGGAATTTCCCGCTTCCTTTAGTAATCGTCTATTTTCATTTAATTTGATTAAAATCAATGTGGTGTACATACTGTATTCTGACGTGTAGTCAAATTTTAAAGTATATAACTCCGAGTGTCGTTACGTGGTGCACAAAAATTTAACCTTCCTTCAAAAGCTGCACACTGCTGATATTTTATGCGCACACAGCCTACAGAAAATTAGAGGGAACATTGGTCAAGACCCCGTTGAGCACACCAAATGGAAAAACGTTTCCATTTGAAAGCATAGGAACGCCTGGTAGAGGGTTTCCTAGAGGCATGAAGGATATCTTTCACTGGTTGAGAAAGATTAAACTCATGAAGGCTTAAGCCTTCAGTAACCAAGCTCGGAGATGTAGGGACTTGGGGTTTGGGTGCCACAAAGTCCCTTTCTCCTGAGACAGAAGGTCTGGCGCAGCTCCCAGGTCCAGGGAGGAGCCCTGGGAGAGCTGTAGAAGTAGAGGGAACCACACTTGGCGTGGCCAGCGTGGAGCAATGAGGATCATTGACCCGTGATCCCTCTGAAGTTTGAACAGAGTCTTGGGAATCAAAGGAATGGGTGGAAAAGCATACAGGAATTCCTGACCCCAATGCAGGAGAAAGGCGTCGTTGGCCTGAGCTCCCTGACACGGAGTCCTGGAACAGAACCGGGAAAGTTTGGCATTCCACGGACTTGCAAAGAGGTCTATGTCCGGGGTCCCCCATTCCTGAAAGATTCTGCGTATCTGGTCCATATGCAGTGACCATTCGTGTGGAAGCAGAACTCGACTGAGTCTGTCTGCCCGAGAGTTTTGAACTCCTGGAAGGTATACTGCCAGAAGATGAATTTGATGCTCTCTGGCGAAGGCCCATAATCTGAGAGCTTCGTTGCAAAGCGACAGAGAGCCCGTCCCTCCTTGTTTGTTGACATAGAACATGGCTACCTGATTGTCTGTCTGGACTAGGACAGTCAGGTTGACAAGGAGGGTGTGGAAGACTGTGAGGGCAAGGAAGATTGCTCGCAGTTCCAGAAGTTTGATGTGAAGGGTGGTCTCCTGGGGAGACCAGGTGCCCTGAGTGGAGAGGTGTTGGAGATGAGCTCCCCACCCTGTTTGGGAGGCATCTGTTGTGAGGGTTGCTTGGGGCAACGAAGGTTGGAAGGGGGTCCCCAACAACAGATTTTTGGAGGATGTCCACCACTGGAGAGACCAAAACAGACGTTTTGAGGTGAGTACTTGGTCTGAGAGCGCTCCTGATGCTTGAGACCACTGGGTGGCCAAAGTCCATTGAGCTGCCCTCATATGAAGATGGGCGTAGGGCACCACATGGACCGTGGAGGCCATGTGGCCCAGAAGTTGCAGCAGTTCCCTGGCTGACAAGTGACTTCTGGACTGAGCCTGGGAGGCCAAGCTGATTAGTCGTTGGCCTCGGACCAGAGGGAGGTAGGCCCTTGCAGTGGTGGAGTCCAAGTGGGCCCCTATGAATTCCAGGGACTGAATAGGGATAAGTTGGGACTTGGGAATGTTTACCACAAGTCCCAGATATTGAAGAATACGCCTTGTGCGGTCCAAGGAAATCTGGACTTCTGACTGAGATGGAGCTCGGATGAGCCAGTCGTCCAGATATGGGAACACGAAGACTCCCATGCCTCTTAGAAATGCGGCTACGACTGCCATGCATTTTGTGAATACTCTTGGAGCAGAGGCGAGACCGAAGGGAAGTACTCTGTATTGGAAATGTTTTCCCTGGAACAGAAATCGAAGATATTTTCTGTGGGATGGATGGATGAGTATATGAGTGTACGCATCCTTGAGATCTAGAGAACAAAGCCAATCCTGACTCTGAAGGTATGGAAGGAGAATGCCCAGAGAGAGCATTTTGAATTTCTCCTTGAATAGAAACTTGTTCAATTCTCTCAGATCTAGGATAGGTCTGAAGCCCCCTGTCTTCTTTGTTATGAGAAAATAAGGGGAGTAGAACCCTAACCCCTGTTGAGGAAGAGGAACCTCCTCTATTGCCCCTTGGGCAAGGAGAGAGGAGACTTCCTGACCCAACAGGGTCAGAAGAGATGGGGGAGAACTGAATTGTCTCACCATGGTATGGGGAGGAAGGCTGGAGAAATGAAGTTTGTAACCCTCTCGGATGATAGAGAGGGTCCATTGCTCTGATGTAATTTGCTCCCATCTGGGAGCAAAGTGAGCTAACCTTCCGGGAATGGTGAGGGGCTCTGGTTGTTCTAGAGCCAGAAATGGTAAGTTCTCTAGGGGCAAGTCAAAACCCCTGAGGGGGTTGAGCCTGCTGGGGTGTAGCAGACACTGCAGGCCTTGACTTTACTTGCTTAGATTGCTGACGTTTAGCAGCAAAGCGAGGCTGAGCAGATTGTTGGCCAGTATTTGTGGAAAATCTGGCCTTCTTGTAGTAAGGCCTCTTAAAAGGCTTCTTTTTGGCAGGAGTAGAAGTAGACTTAGAAAGTCTATCTAGAGTGGCATTTTCTGTGTCCATTTGAGCAGCTTTAATTTGCCAGTCCTCACCAAATAAGTTCTCACCTGTACAGGGCAGATTCCTTAAGCCATCCACGACCCAGGGTTCTAGGTCAGAAGCCTGGAGCCAAGCAAGACGTCGGGCTGCAATAGCAATTCCCGAAGCCCTGCCTGCAACCTCAAAGGAATCAAAGGCTGCCCTGTTGGAAAACTTGGAGACCTCTGAAAGTTGTGTCACCACAGAAGTGAAGTCCTCCTTTCTATCTTCAGGGATAAAGGGGGCAAAATGCCGTACCTTCAGGGCAAGTTCTCTGAGAAACATGCCCATATAAAGACTGTAGGAATTGATCCTGGCTATAAGCATACTAGCCTGGAAGATCTTTCTACCAAAAGAGTCAAGGGTCTTACATTCTCGCCCTGGAGGGGTAGAAGAGTGCCTTTTAGGACTCTTTATCTTTTTCATGGCAGACTTCACCACAATGGAGTGGTGAGGCAGTTGAGTCTTTCGAAACCCAGGAGAAGGAGGGACCCGGTACATGGTGTCCAACCTACGGGAATGAGGAGACAGTGTTAGAGGAGTCTCCCACAAATCCATCAAGTGTTCTTGAAGGATTTCATGGATAGGCAGGGTAACTGCCTCTTTAGGAGCTTTGGAGTATCCTAAAATATCCAATTTCTTTGATCTTGGTTCCGTTCCAGAAGATGTAGCAATAGAAAGCCCTTTAGCTACATCAACAATGAAATCCTGAAAGGATAAATCCTCTGGAGGAGACATCCTCCTCTTTGGAGAAGAGGGCTCCTCAGGAAGATCAAGCTCAGCAAAGTCATCAGAGGAATTGAACTCATCAGAAGAATCTGAGTATTCTCTCTGTGCTTCCAATGCACGATATGCGTACCGACCGATATTGAGATCGGGCGTATCGGGCATGGGATCGGTATCGGGCAATAGCCTGAATCCGGCATGCGGAACCGATCGACGCTTGGAAGTCGATGGTCTCGGTTCCGGTGTGGATACCGGAACCCCATCGGTACCGAGGGCGTCGCAGCCTTAATGAAAGCCAGAACGGCCTGCTGCATGGTCTGGACAGAATTGCCCATGGACGCCACTACTGCCTGGATGTCGGTACCGGTATCGACCGGTACCCCAGAGCAGTCTAACAGGTGATCGGTCGAGGCCGTGCCATCGATGTCAACCTGTAACCCCATAGGTGATGCTTTGGAGGCCGGAGCCTCCCGCCGGGGTTTTTTTGGTCTGGGCAGAATCCTCGAACTCAAGATTGAGAGCCTCTCGATCTTTTGAAAGAGATTTGCTTTTAGAGGATTTGCCCACAGAAAGTTTGGTTACCTGAGATCCATCTGGAGAGGAAGACCTGGATGACTGTGATGCTGGATTATCTGAAGCAAACAGCACGTGGAACTTGTTGGCCCAGTTCTGCAAACCACGTTTAGACATCTGGGAGCAGAATGGGCAGTCCGGTATGGAGTGGTCAGGTCCCAAACATTTAAGACACCATTCATGGGTGTCTGTGACAGAAATAACAGCACTATAGTTGGTACACTTTTTAAAACCAGGAGCTGGCTTCTCCATGAGGAGAATTTGTGTAGGCCTGAAGGCCTAGCAAAAGTTAACACGTTGTGCTGAAAATAAAAAAAAAGATTTTTTTTTTTTTTTTTTAGAAAGAAAGAAAGAGAGACCGGCAGTACCGGTTTTGGTATGGGGAAGGCAGGTACGCGGTCAAAAGAAACAAATTAAAATAAGAATTTCTTCAGCGGTGACAGGAACACGACCTGCTGGCTCCGCGGAAAAAGAGAAAACTGAAGAGAGCTGGTCAGGAAGGCGGGAAGGCAGTGCGCATGCGCTGTGGGAAGCCCCAAAAGCTTTTCATCTGAAAAGCTGGGGAGCTTTCCCGCGCAGGCTCCGTCGGTTCCGACGTACCCATATGTGAGGACTCATTCCTGCTTGTTCCTGGAGATCATGGCATTACATCATCTAATTCATAACCTGTAAGTAGTCACATTTATTTTGCTTTCATCGCTTTTTCTTTTTGTACCCGGATAACCTGAACAACTCAGTCCTAGCACAGAAGAATGCCCTTTAGTGGCATTATTTTGAAAATACGTGAAGACACCTTTTACAAAGGACATCCAAGTGCAAAGGAGGAGTGGCCTAGTGGTTAGGACAAGGTACTTCAGGCCGGAGGGCCGGGGGTTCAAGTCCCACCTGGGGACAGCAATCTCAGGCTGGAGGGACTGGGCTTTCTAGTCCTATAGGCACTCCTTGTGGTCTTGAGCAAGCCACTTAACCCTCCATTGCCCATGTTCCCTGTAAGTATTAGCGTATGTGTGTCATATCCCCTCGTGTTAAATGTATCTCCCAATTGACCGCTTTGACCTGGTGAAAAGCAGGATATAAATACAGCTAAATAAATAAATGTCCAAGCCAGAACATCCCAAAAAAAAAAGCCAGGTGCATCCAAGTTTGGGCATGATTTCATAAACATGGATGTGCCCGATCTGGCGTCTGTGGAGTCATCTATATAGACATTCCCAGAATAATATACAATACTGGGAACATCCAAGAGAGAAACAATGATGATTCAAACACAACAAAAGTCACCCTATCATACTACAAATATCTTAGTGATTGTGGTGAGTACTGGGGATGGTGAAGTGCCTTCTTCTATACACCCTCTGAAGGTTTAATGGCATCAATGGTATTTTTCAGATGTCTATTCGTGCCTGGAAGAAGTCTAAACTTGCAGACGTTCCTGGCATTTCTGAAACTGAGTGATGACATCTAAGTGCGTAGCACTGTCCTGGAACACCTCTGTCTCACCCCCTGACTACTTTGATATTACTGCACAGTAGACATCTTTAAGTACCATTGACAAAATGGTGCTGGGAACACCTATATGATTTGGAAGTCTGTGTGCTCAATTTCAGACATCCAAATTGCGAATAAGGCTTTTAAAATGACCACCTTGATGTACTGACATAGCTTTGCTTTTATCACCTCACTCCAGACTGGTTTCTCTGACATAGATTTGGTATATGTTCAATCAACTTTGCACAATTCTAAGTAAAATGAGACCTTTAAGATGTGGATTCTCAACAGAAAAGCTTCTACCTCATACTACGAGTGTGACAAAAAAGAAACAAGATTGTCTCATAAATGTTTTATTACAAGATCTACAGAGAACTTATGCATTGTCCCCTTCAAAGTAATCCCCCCCAGAGTTAATGCACTCCTTGAGGTCCCTCAGCTCCCTCATCACCGTGGCCTTAATTTCTTCTACAGAGGCGAAATGAGTTCCTTTAAGCACAGTCTTCAGCCTAGGGAAGAGCCAGAAGTCACACAGTGTGAGATCTGGGGAATAAGGAGGGTGGTCAAGAGCTGTGATCTGTTTGTTGGCCAAGAACTGCCTCACACTGAGCATGGTGTGTGTGGGCATGTCGTTGTGGTAGAGCAGCCACAACTTGTCTTTCCACAGAGCCCACCTGCTGCAACAAACCCAGTCATGGAGGTGATTGAGGACCTGCTGGTAGAAGTGCTGGTTGACTGTATGACCCTCAGGCACAAACTCATGATGGACCACTCCCTTCTGGTCAAAGAATGATATCAGCATTTTATTTACATTCTCTTATAAACCATGCTATTCTGCATCAGTGTGGTTTACATTGAACAGGGCATTTTAACTTGGAGATAACTATTTTACAGGGAACATGGGCTATGGAGGGCTAAGCAGCTTGCCCAAGACCACAAGGAGCACCTGTGGGACTCGAAACCCCAGTCCTTCCAGCCCAAGGTTACTGTCCTCTAGGGGGATTTGAACCCCTGACCTTCTGGCCTGAAGTGCCTTGCCCAACCACGAGGCCACTCCTCCTTGATGACCTTGATCCTTGATTTGGACATGTGTGCTTTCTTGGGAGTGGGTGACAGTACAGTCTTCCAGTGCAGGCTCTATCTCTTGCTTTCAGGGTCATACTGGAAGACCCAAGTCTCGTCTCCTGTGATGACTCTGCCAATGAACTCTGGATCTTCTCTAGCAAGTCTTGACAAACATTGACCCGGAGCTCCTTCTGGTCATCCTATAAAAGCTTGGGCAACATCTTGGTGCATACCTTCCACATCCCCAGCTCCTGCACCAAGATGGTCCACACTGACTACCTGTTCAAGCTGAGCTCCTCAGCTATCATCTGCACTGTCAATCTGTGATCACTCCGCACCAGCTGGTTCACTCTGTCAATGTTCTCAGCTGTCTTTGTCGTGGAAGGCCGTCCTGTCTTGGGTCATCCTCCTTCTCCTCACGGCCAGTATTGAAGCATTTGCTCCACTCAAAGACTCGCAACCTTGATATTGCATCCTCTCCATAAGCCTTTTGGAGAAGTTGGAGACACTCAGTTGGGCCCTTCTCCAACTTAACCAGAAATTTCAAGTTGATTCTTTGCTCCACATTTCTGCCACCTCCAGTTGTGTGACAAAGTGATGGAGCAGCATGCTACAAAAAAAACTAAAAAAGAAAAACAGAGTGAGAGAGATGAAGCATATTATAGCAGAATAGTGGTGAGATGTTGCACAACACAGTGACATAAGCGGTTAGCCAATTGGCATTGAGTCATGGGCGTAGCTGCCACAGTCTCATTTCTTTTTTGTCACACCTCATATATCATGGCTGAAAATAAGAAATGCTTAGCTAGATGACTGCTGCTTTCACCTAGACAGAAAGGGACAATCTTTCTTAGCATTTAATTATGCAAATACCCTTTATTGGTATACAAATTGTCATAGGGTAGTGGTTGAATATGTATCATTTCAAATAATTTTCAGAAGTGGTTTTAAAAAATTATTGTAAATTTGGACGTTTTCTCCTAATGTATTATACATTTGGATTTATAACTAGATTCATCCTAATGCAGACTGTGGTCAAAATATGTTTTGGGTTTTTTTTCACATTTGTATTGGTCTTGCTATAACCTGCTGACTTGAGTCACTACTCACTAAAAAAGGTAAGCTCGGTGGGGCTGTGAATTTTGACGTGCTGCCCCTTTGAAGTATTTAATTGCATAATATTTATGTTTTCTGATGTCTATGGGACACAATATTAAACTGTGAGTCCCACGGGCTTGTGTCATTGATGCCTCAGTGGCCTTTAATTCATTCATCTCTTCTGTGCATGTGGAATGTTTTACTGGAATACATTAGCTTTGATTTTGTTTTAATTTCCAGTGGTTCATGGACATGCTGCCTTCCAAATTAAACATAATGTACAAGCATATGAAGTTAATGTTAACCTGAGTCCATTCTGTATTCTTTTGAATGCTCCATATAAAACACAGATTTTTACGGAAATGACCCAGGTATTTGGTAACTGACAAGTTGAGGCTGATGGAGTTTAATAGATAGCACCAGCAGGAAGAGCTGGAGGGATTTCACAGGCATGCCAATCAAAGACATGAAGAATAAAATGGCAGCTACAGCCATGGGGCTGAAGAAGAGAGGCTGAAGTTTGCAACTGGAATCAGGTTTAAGAGAAGAGGAAGAAAGAAGTGTGATGTAAATAATCATATGAGGCTGAAGGTGAAGTACACAAGAGACTGGAAGGGGTGAGGGTGTCTGATGGAGTCTGAGGTAAGAATACACATGGGAAAACATTTTTATGGCTGATATTAAGAACATAAGATATGCCATACTGGGTCAGACCAAGGTCCATCAAGCCCAGTATTCTGTTTCCAACAGTGGCCAATCTAGGTCATAAGTACCTAACAGTTTCTCCAAAAGACACAATGTACTGGGACAAGCAGTGGATTTCCCAGGCCCCCTTTAATAATGGTTTATGGACCTTTCCTCCAGGTACTTGTGCAAACTTGTTTTAAACCCAGCTACACTAACAGCTTTTATTACATCCTACATCAGAGTATGATTACACATTGAGTGAAAAAATATTTTCTCTTATTAGTCTTATATAGGTTATACTGTAGCTTCATTGCATGTACCCTAGTCTTTCTATATTTTGATGACATAAAAAATTGATCTATGTTTACGCATTCCACTCCATTCATTAATTTATAGACCTCTATCATATCTCCCCTCAGCCATCTCTTTTCCAGTTTGAAGAGCCCTAACCTTTTTAGCCTCCTTCCATCCCCTTTACCATTTTAGTGGCTCTTCTCTGTACCTTTTCTAATAACGCTATATCCTTTTTAAGATACGGTGACCAGAATTGCACGCAATATTCAAGGTGCGGTCGCACAATGGAACGATACAGAGGCATTATAATATCCTTTGTTTTATTCTTCATTCCTTTTCTTGTGATTCCTAGCATTCTATTTGCTTTCTTGGCTGCTGCTGCATACTGGGCAGAAGGTTTCAACATGTTATCCATGATGATGCCTGAATCCTTTTCCTGGGTGGTGGTTCCCAATGTGGAAGCTTGCATTGTGTAACCATAGTGTGGGTTGTTCTTTCCTAGGTGCATAACTTTGCACTTCACCACATTAAATTTCATCTGCCATTTGGATGCCCAGTCTTCCAATTTATCAAGGTCCTCTTGCAATTTTTCATAATCCTCTTGGGTTTTAACAACTTTGAATAATTTTTTGTCATCTGCAAATTCGATCACCTCACTCATTATTCCCATTTTCAGGTCATTTATGAATATGTTAAAAATGCAGCGGACCCAGCACAGATCCCTGGGGTGCTTCACTATTCACCTTTCTCCACTGGGAAAATTGTCCATTTTGCCTTACCCTCTGCTTTCTATCTTTTAACCAGTTCCTGATCCATAGTAGTGGATACTGGTTATCAGCATCTGCTCACTGGATTAGTGCTAGTCGGCAAGATGCTCAGTGTCACCATCTGGAGAATTTTGGAATATTTCCTCAGCTCACCTCAACACTATTTAGATCAGAGGTTCTCAACTCCAGTCCTGGAGGGCCAAACACCATTCAGGTTTTCAGGCTGTCCCTAATACATCTGCATGAGATGCATTAGCATGCACTGCCCCATTGTATGCAAATGTATCTCATGCATATTCATTAGGGGCAGCCTGAAAACCTGAATGGTGTTTGGCCCTCCAGGACTGGAGTTGGGAACCTCTGATCTAGATCTTGCAGGGGGCACTGTGGCGGCAGGGTTTTGGCAGAGCTTTGGCACTGCCAGAACTTATCCAGATGGCTGTGATATTCAGTTACTATCTGGATAGGTTTTCTGGATAAAGTTAGGTCCTCTGAAAGGCTGTCCTAAATGTATCAAATTAGCTATCCAGATGTCATCAATATTGCCACTCTCTGGATAGCACTAGTGGTCACCACTTTAAATTAATGTGCGTAAAGTTGACCATGCATATTAAAACATTTTATGTGATTTAAGCACATTTTACACACATTAATTTCTGAAACAAACTAAAACATACTAAAAAATATGCCAAAAAACCCAAATGGATTGAAATGAGACAACATTCGGCCTCGGTGGTCAGTATTTTCTTTAGAATTCCAGCTGCTACAGCAAAAATAATTTACATGTTTAGAGGGTAAGCATCGTAGAAAGTTATTTTTAATAAACATGTTCTCACTGAGGAAGGGGCTAGCATATATTTCTTCCTGAGGCACAGGATAATAATTGATCAGCCAAGAGTCTTGGACTTTCCCCTCTTTTTCTCCTCTGGTTGAACAGTTCTTCCCATGGCCCTCACATCACTCTTTTTCTTCTCCTCCGTCCCCCTCCCCCATCCTCCTCTCTGCCTGATAAGGGCAGAAACAAAGTATTAACCTTTGACCTACCACATGTTTTCAGGTTCCTCTGTGGCCTTGGCCCATCTTTTTACCCAGGCTTCCTCTTCAGTAGGAAAATCTATGTAGGAGTCAAAGTCACTGCTGAGCATGTGAGCATGCAACAGTTTACAGGCCTTGTTTTCAGTGACTTCTGTCACCATCCATCGATACTGCTGGAGGATGCGAAAGAGTAATATTTTACACATGAGTCCCGGCAGACAACATGATTGTTGAAAATTCATAATATATGCATATTAATACAATTGCTCTGTATTTAATTGACTTTTCACTGGGGATACCTGCCTTCCGTTTCCTGTATTGAAACGGTATGTAAGGGTGCTTTGTAGGCATTCTTTTTATTCTTTTATATGTGATATATTCTTGTTTACTCTCCCACATGTTTAATGAATTGTTGCATTGATTTTTTTTTTTTTGCAAGGGAGGAGTGGCCTAGTGGTTGGGACATGGCACCTCAGGCTGGAGGGTTGAAAGTTTGATTCCCGCTTAGGGACAGCAATCTCAGGTTGAGGGTCTGGGGTTTCTAGTTCTATAGGCATGCCTTGCACAAACCACTTAACCCTTCATTGCCTCAGGTACACATGTAGATTGTGAGCCCATTGGGGATGAGGGAATGTATCAAGCACCTGCTTGTAGCATGTGTAAACTGCTCTAATGCCCTTCATCCTGGGTGGTATATCAAGAAATTGCATAAACCTAGAGCAACTGCTTAGTACCCAGAAGATCAAGGGTTTGATTTCCACTGTCCTTCCTTGTGACCTTGGTCAAGTCACTTTACCCTCCATTGCCTCGGAAGAAAAGGCCTGGCAGTCTACCTCCCACGATACATTGCCAAGAAAACCCAGAAGCAGCTGGGTCCCCCAGGAGTCAGCACTGACATGATGGCACTAACAATTTGATAACCCTCTATCGTATCACCTCTCAGTCATTACTTATGCAAGCTGTTGTGAATATCTGCATTTTTGTTTACTTAGAGGACAAATGACAAAGCTGTTTACCTTGGTAAATTACTACTGTATATATCTTTGCAGAGAAAGTTGGCTGACACTTGCATTCTACTGCCCAGCTAAAAATATGTGCGAGCTTCTACAGCATAAACACTTTTACCAGATTTAAAAAAGGTGCTTCGCTCAGCATGTTTCCATCAGGAGAGCAGGCAGTGGGCATGCTTGGAATTTCCATAAGCAAGTGGGCTATTATACTTTCGCCGCTTGCACAAAGAGTAGGCCCAAAGAACACAGGCGATTTGAAAGGTGCATTTTACAATGGCCAATTTTCAAAGGGAAACATTCCAGGTAGTTTCTCTCAAATATATTTACAAATTATACACAGTAAAGGTGCCTGTATGGACTGAAACTGTGCCATCTACTCAAATCGTCCCCTTAAAGAGTACAGGAAGAACAAATTCCATACAGTTCTCACCTAGCACATGCCTAAACAAAATTGTCTCTATAGAACGTGAAAATGATGGAAATACTTGCAATTAATTAACAAATAACACTAAATAAGGTTAAAATTAAAAACTGATGGTAAAATGAAAGGAGACATTACGAATGGTGAAAATTTACCATGAGCAATGAAAAGGCTGAATAGAGTGTAAGAATATTCATTTTAAAAACAGTAAAACAAATGGTCATTTGAATGATCCAAATGGTCATTTGAATGATCCAAATTAGGGGCTTGTTTACTAAGCTGCGCTAATGATCAGCACATGATATTTGTAATTAGGTCACATTGAATAATGTGGCATCTAGTTACAAATTGGTCAAGTTAACCATTAGCCCAGCTTAGTAAACATGCCCCTAAGACTGTTTAAATTAGTGTAATAGACTTGGGTAAACATGGAAATAAGAGTTCAGATTTGTTAAATTTCTTATTAGTGAAAATATTAAATTTTTGGTTTAATATCTCTTTAAAGTAGCAGTGTTCCATCAATAGCTCAGGGACCCGGTGTCCAAAATTGCAGCTAAATCAATGTCTGAGTGCTATTTAAAGATTCATTAGACTATTAATAAAGTCAATGGGGTGAAATAAAATAGCTGCTAATATGCTTACATTAGAAAAGCATTTCCAGCTCATCAGGTCCATCGCATAGTATATTACAGATGTTCTGGGGGTTAAATCATATAGATGATAGTTGGTGGGATTCCTCATTCTTTTAATTATTAACTCAGTGTCAAACGAGATAGGCTGTAAGCATGTACATTCATTATTGCACTAATGGTTAAACATGAGTGATGGCAACATATTTGGTTAGTTTCAAACTGAATGTACAAGACCACAGTTTTGCATTTGTCTCGTCCTCTTTTATTGAGGGGATTTTGCATTGCCACAGCAGAGTGGATGCACTCAGTGGGAGGGAGTGGAGGACAAGCCAGAAGCTAAGATGTTGAAAAGCTTTGACAAGGAGCTAAACAAATGATACAAATTAGTCAAAGTTGTTAGAGGACTGTGAAAAATTGCACGAATAAGGGAGACTGGGCATCCAAATGGCAGATGACATTTAGGGGCTTGTTTACAAAGCCGCGGTAGCGATTCGCGATCGTTATCGGAGCCGCGGCCCCATTGATTTCAATGGGGCCGCGGCTCCGATAACGATCGCGAATCGCTACCGTGGCTTTGTAAACAAGCCCCTTAATGTAGACAATTGCAAAGTTAAAGCAATCCAAAGATCAAAGGGACACCTATAGGATGTCAAACACACAAGAAGAAGTGGGTGCAGATAGGGTGACAACTTTATTGAAGCAACCACAAAGCGTTTCGGCTGGGAAGGCTTCTTCAAGGAGATACAAATGCCTCTAAAATATACATATTGAACAATAAATATGCATATTGAAAAGATATTACAACAATAAATATCTCCCTGCAAGCTGTTAGTGCCTCTAATATTAAGGATAGTCTGATAACACATCGTAGATTGGAAATGCTTGAGAATAATTTAAGAATTAAAAATATCCATTGCTTGAATTTTCCTTATTGTTGTTTGCTTTCTCCAGAGGTTTTGTTCCAGTGGTACCTCAAGGAAGTGTTGGGCTTAGCTAACTTTGACTCAATGATATTCTCGAAGATTTTTTTATTTGCCAGATGGGAAGATATCTGGTGAGTCCTCAGAGGGTTTTGGAATTTTACAGACCCAACTAGGTTTTGACTTGACGCAGTTCTTGGAGGACTCACATGATGTCATTTCCACAAGGGCTACTATTTTGGTTACGTTTCTTGAAGAACAGGATAACATTTCTGTGTTTAAAAGTTATTTCAAGAAGAAAGCTTTTGTTTGTGGTGCACATATTCAATTATTTCTGGAAGTCTCAAGGGCTGCTCAGTTGCATAGAAGGGCTTTTTAAGCCTCAAACCGAGAGTGTTGGCCCTTGGGGTATCCTTCTTTATACGCTTTCCCTATAGGTGTTTGATAACATTACAGGGATCTATTTCAGGATTCTCCAGAGTTGGAGGTGTTTAAAGCTCAGGTGCATATTGAGAGGAATGGTCAGGAGAAAAAAGGAGGTTATAGTGCTCTGTATTGATCTTTGGTGCGACCTCATTTGAGTATTGTGTGCAATTCTGGAGACCACACCTTCAAAAAGATATAAGCAGGTTGGAGTCAGTACAGAGGATAGCCACTAAAATGGTTAGTGGTCTTCATTATAAAGCATATGAGGGCAGACTTAAGGATCTTAATATGTATACTTTAGAGGAAAGGCGGGATAGAGGTGATAGGATTGAGACGTTTAAATACCTCCATGGCATAAATGCACAGGAGAGCTTCTTGTGATTAAAAGCAAGCTCTGCTACGAAGGGTGAAAGGAGATGGACTCAGGAGTAATATGCGGAAATAATTCAAAAAAAGCATGGGACAAACACAGAGGATCTCTAAAGGGAAAAAGAGGACTGTTGTAGTGGTTGATATTGAAGGACAGACTAGATAGGCCATGTGGCCTTTTTCTGTCATCATTTTTCTATGTTTCTAAGTCATTTATACCAGCTCTAGGACTAGTATAAGTGATTGCGAACCATTCTTGACTTTTTTATGTATCTTGTTCTTCTCTCTTTCCTAAATCATACTCGTGTTTCAGGCAATTCTCGTTCCAGGTATGGTTGTTGTCTCCACTGAATGATCTCGAGTAGAATCTTGCTGTCATGTAGGATAAGAGTGATTCTGTGATCATTTCTACAGTCTGTTGGATCACCTTTCTTCAGTATTGGTATGAACATAAATGTTTTCCAGTCATTTGTCTTCCAAATTTCCTGAGCGAGCCTTTTAAGTATTGTAATAGCTGCATCTTATTTCTGTAATACTTCAATAGGAATTTTATCAATATGCAGTGCTTTGTTCTTTGATCATGTTTTCAATGTTGCTTTGACTTCTTTTTCCATCATCAACAGTTTCTGGCTGTTGATCCGCTTGATCTTTTTGGTATAATTACTCAGGGGGGGGGGGGGAGATATTCAGCGGCAGAGGCTAGCATTTGTAAAGCAGCTAACCATCACCTTTGAAGTCTGACCATTGATATTTAGTGCCGGCATTGAATATCTGGGACGCTGCAGAACCCAGAAGCTAACTGGGCAGCTGCAATATGGAGCCGCTGCCCAGTTAGCTTCTGTGAGTAAAGTAAGGCCAGCATTTGCTATGCCTTACTTTACCCATGTGACGCTAACCATGCAGCGGCTCAATATCACTGCTGCCTGGTTAGCGATGGGTAGCGCTCCAGAATGCCCCCCGAAATGCTCCAGTGCTAACCACTTAGCATTAGGGTGTGTAGCAGCAACATCCGTGGATATTCTACATGGTTAGTGTTGCTGAATATCCAACTCCACGGTGTTTATCTCTTCCTCTGTATATTCTTTCCACCTTTCCTTGTTCTTCTCAGTGTCATCTTTTAGCATTCCATTTCACTGCTTGAATTTCTCTTTAACTCTCATAACTTTAGGAAAGTCGGTATGAAGCTTCTTCTAATATTTTTATTCTATTTCCTTGCATTAGTCAATGTAATACTTCTCTTTATCTCAGTCACAGCTCGTGTAGCTGGAAGAAGATCTTTGAGATGAATAGATTATTGATCTTGCAGAATTCTATCAGACGTTCTCTATCTTTATTTCTGTTGCCAAGTCCGTATTTTCCAACCACTTTGACTTATCTTTGTTCCCAACATTTGCTTCCAGTTCAGTGACTGTCAGTATATCTTGTTTGCACATTCTGTCGATTTCAATTTGTACTTGTCCACAGAACTGATCAAACGTATCCTCTTCTGCTTCTGTTGTTGGCATATACAGTATACCTGAATATCAGTTGTGTTGATGGGCATTCCTTGTAGATGAATAGATGTTAAGCATTCACGGACTGCATTGTACTTCATTATAGTTCTTGTAAGCTTTTTCTTAATTATAAATGCAATCCCATTTCTTTGCCTTTCATTTCTGACATAGTATACCATAGTATACCAGATTTAAAGTGCCCGATACCTGTCCATTTCAATTCGCTGGCAACCAACATTCCATTTTATTCTTGACCACCTCCAGCTTTCCTTGGTTCAGGCTTCATACATTCCATGTCCCAATGTTAGACATCTTTACGGTTTCTGACTCTCATTTCAAGCATAGGTACATCGGCAGTGAAATGTCCCAAAGGCTTCCTTCCAGCCACATCATAAAAGCTGGCTTTACTCTGAAAAGTCTTCATCTCTTCCTCAATAGCTAACTGAGTGCCTTCTAACCTGAGAGTCTTATCTTCCAGCACTATACTGTAATTTGTTCTGATGTGATAAACAGGGTGCAATTACAGCATTGGTATTCTAGGCACTTACCAGGGTGCAAAGTTTAGGGGGATTGTATCAGATGTGATCAGGACTCAAATTGACAACTGACTGGCTTTTTTCAAGATTATACAGATTTTTACATTAACACCCATCAGAGCTGGTCCATCCATTAGGTAGGCTAGGGCAGCAGACCACAGCAGGTGGCACGCCAACTTTCTGTTGCCACTTTGGTGCCAGATGCAGACCAAATATTTTGGTACACATGGCCTGCCACTTCTGACCTGCTCCAATGCAACTTCGTGTCGGAGGGGGCTGAGAAATGGCAGGCCATGTGTGCCTAAGCACATGGCCTGCTGTAGGCACTTTGTCACTGCTTTTAAACTACTGCTGCCACTGCTGACCCCCAGAAGACAGAATCTGTGACAGCGGCAGCTGGGGGCCAGGGTGGCATAGCTCAGTGTGAGGGGCATTTTGGCATGGGGGGCAGCTCAGCACAGGGAGCGGCACAGCCGGGGCTCCTGCCTGGGGCAGCAGAAACCCTTGGGTCGGCCCTGACACTCATATGCTCTCTCACTTTGTCTGAGGCTTCTCGTGCCCTGAGATTTGCATGCATTACTGTTGAGAGCTCTGTCACTGGTAAATTAACTTCTGGCAGGGTCCAGCCATTTCCATCCCCATAGAAACAGGAAGTCTATATGAGATGGGGCAGAAGCACGAACAGTACGCAGCACCAGAGGTTTTGGTAAGTGCTGCATTGCTGTTTAAAGTCATTGCTGCTCTTGCAGGTTGCAGAGAGAAGCGGCAGAGGTAGCAATAGAGGGTGGGAGCAGGCGGGTGCCAGGAATGAGGTACGTCTAGGGCACCTCATAGGCTTGCACCAGTCCTCAGAGCTTCCTTTTCATTGAAAAAGGGTCACTTCCTGTGCATTTATACCTTGCAGGTATTTAAATGTCTCTATTATATCTCCCCATCACCCAACTTTCCTCCAAGTTAAACATATTGAGATCTTTAAGTTTATCTCCATATGCTTTAAGACAAAGATCACTGAGCATTTTAGTAGCTGCTCTCTAGACTGGTGTATGGCACTGTACACAGTACTCCAAATGAAATCTCATTAGAAACTTATACAAAGGCACTAGCATCTCTTTTTTTTTCTTTTGTCCATTTCCCTCCCTATGCATCCAAGCATGCTTTTGGCATTTGCCATTGCCCTTTCCACCTGTTTTACTATTTTAAGATCATCCAATATGATCACCTCCAAACCCCATTCTTCTTTTATGCATTGAAGTACCTCACCCTCTATACCGTACTGCTCTCTTGGGTTTCTGCAGTCCAAATACATGACCTTGTATTTGTTAGCATTAAATCTTAGCTGCCAAATACTCGATCATTCTTCAAGCTTTGCTAGGTCCATGTCCTTCCGGGGTGTCTACCCTGTTATAGATTTTGGTATCATCTGCAAAGTGGCATACCTTTCCCCACAGATCTTCCACAATATCACTTATAAAAACGTTACAAAGAACAGGACGAAGAACTATTTCCTGCAGCATGCCGCTGGCAATGCCTCTATCTTCAGAGTGAACTCCATTTACCATTAGCCTCCGTTGTCTCCAATTCAACCAGTTTCCAATTCCAGTCAGTCACTTCAGGGTTCAACCCAAGGGCACTTAGTTTATTTGTAAGTTGCCAATGAGGAGCAGTGCCAATTCTTTGGTCATACAGTTAAAGAAATCAATCAGATTCATATAACAATACCTGCTTTTAGTAAAGCCATGCCGCCTTGAACCCTGTAAACCCTTGGATTTAAGAAACTGCACTGTCCTCTGCTTTCACAGCATTTCCATTAATTTATTAACCGCAGAGGTCAGATAAACTGATATGTAGTTTCCAGCTTCTTCATTGCTTCTAGTTTTGTGGGCAGGAACCACATTCACCCATCTTGAGCCCTCCAAGATTGCTCCCGACTCTAAAAAAAGCATTGAAAAGGTCAGACAGCAGAGCTACCATTAGTTCCTTCAATACCCTTGGGTGAATCCTGTTTGGCTCCATTGTTGTGATTACTTTTAGTTTAGCTAACTCCTCATGAGCAGTCTTCTGAAAATTGTTCAAAGTCTTTCTCACTTCAATTTCTATTTGCATTTTTTTTCCTGAGGTCCCATTCCCTGCTCTTCATCTGTGAACACAGAATAGAAATATTTGTTATGCAATTCCATGTTATCCTCACTAGCTTCTACATATTGCTCCCATTCACCTTTGAGTTTCTCAATGCCACCTTTGCACTTATGCTTGTCTTAGCATACCTAAAAAATGTTTTATCCACATGTTTTACTGTATAGGTTATATTTTCTTCTATTTGCATCTTTGCTTTCCTGATTACTTTACCAGCTTCCCTTGGCTTCTCCAGATATTGTTGTTTGTATTCCTCTTTCTGCAATCTGTTATAGTTTATAAAAGCTAACCTTGGTTTCCTTATCTTTTCAGCTACTTCTTTTGAAAATCATAGCAAAACCCTTTTCCTCTTACATTTTTTTACAGTACTTTCCTAACAAAAAAGGTTTCTTGCACCTATATTTCCTTTCAAATTTCCCATTGTTGTTCTACTTTCCCCAGATATTCCCATTCAGATAATGACTCCTTGAGGTATTATACCATCTTGACAAAGTTAGTTTTCCCAAAGTCTAGGATCCTCCCTTTTGAATGAACCATCTCCACCTGCGTCCTAATACTAAAACAAACAAACCTATGGCCGCATTTAAGATGTTGGTCCTGTAGGCAAGACCAGATAGTAAATCCCAGAGAAAAGTGGATCAGAGATACCAAAGCCAGAAGAGTAACAGAGGAAGGCAATAGTGCCACAGTAGTACCTCTTTGAAGCAGGATATGCTATGACCCTTTTTTGTCTGGGTATTTGCTGCCTTCAAAATTTGGCACCCTAGACAATTTCCTAGGTTGCCTATGCCTAAATCCAGGCCTGCACCATCTAGTGACACTTCATGCTAGATGATTGCCCACTATAACATCAATAGCACCAAGTCCAATACCGCCACCTCCTGTGTGAATTCACACCTCCTGTGTGAATTGCCAGTTGGCAGAACAGTTTTTCCTGTAGAGAATTCAGGATCTCCCTACTTCTAGATGATATTGCAGTTGGGCTATCACGATCAACATCTGGCAAACTTAAATTTCCTACCAATAGCACTTCCCTTTCATAGCAATACTGTGAATGTCTTCAATTAAAATTCTATTTCTTCTGCCTGTGAGGGAGGTCTTGTATATCACACCAATGTAAATAATGTTTCCATTCCCTTTATCCAGATTAATGCTTAAAAGCCCTGAAATTCTGTAGCTTTAATATTCTTTTTATTTAGATATAGTGCATTGATCGCTGATGTAAAACATACAGGTCTTTAAATGCATGCCCTTTACACTAACTAATGTTCATAGAAAACTTATCTCCATACTTTACAAATATTTTTTTAAACTGCTCGTATAATTGACAGGTTTATTTGAGCTAACTGCCCTATGCAGCATTAAAAAAAAATGCCCGCACAAGTACAATAGTCAACAAAAGAGGAAAACTTTTCATCTGTCATCCTACTAAATTTAACACTGTTGATGAATACAAAGATCACATTCCATAAAGACAGACTATAACACACCACCAACCCTAATAGCATACAGACTATTTAAGAATTCCCCCACAAGTGTAATTCCTATTTTCAGCTAATAAAAGGTAGAAAATTCAGAATATAATCATAAAGTTAAGCAAATCACAGTTCAGCATCATGTTGAATTATGCATAGAATCATGTATATTAAACTATATGCATGTGTCTGATAATCTAAATCATTCCAACTTTCATCTATAGCGCAAAATGTCAATGTATTACACTCTTTAAAGCACTATGAATTTCCATATTTGCACTGCAGCAAATATTTTAATCTGTCGATGTTTCAGTTTGTCATAAAATATTAAACTATTCAATTCAAATGGAAGAATAATGATTTAGCAGCAAAGCTGGTATTTTTAAAAGTGATTATATGCATCGGATCCATTACCGGTTCCAAAGGCAAATGCATTTTTCATTAGTGTAATTATATATTGTAGCAGAGATAAAAAGCAACCTGTTATCGAAAAGCACAGAAAGATTTTAGCAGGCAAGTCTCTGCTACTTTTTAGATTTTATATGTCCATTTACAGAGCTGTCTACTATCAGCAAAATTCACATACTTAACAAAGCGGCTCTAGGACAGGGCTACTGTGGACAACTTGGGCTTGATTTCTGAATAATGTTTCTCTTCTTCGGCTTAACCACAATTGGGGATCTTGCAGAGGCATCATATGTAGTCCCTGAGAGACAGAGCCTCGAGTTGTCTCCTAACAGTGAATCTAGTGGCCAGACTCAGGGTACAATACAGTGAGAGAGAAAAAGATAGTCCCTGCCTCCATGGTTGAGATCTGTTGATGCTATGGATGGACTTGGTGGGAGGGAGAGTTATGAAGTGTAGGACCACTGGTGGCTATGCATAAAGATTTATGGAAATGTAGCCCAGTAGGGGGAAGTTCTGAGTGAGGTAGAAGCCCAAATAATCTGAAGGAAACTATGGAGCCAACACCTCCTTTCATGAAAAGAAAAAAGAGCTCCTTCTCAATGGATTCTGAGATTTTTGCTATTTTTGTCAGCAAAATAAAACCCTTGATTAACGTCATTGCAGATTAGCTTGAAATGAGTTCCATGTGATTGAAACTCAAATAAAATACATGCCAGACTTATTTATGGGAACGTTAAATATAGTCTTGCATTTTGGAAATCAACATAGTTCAAGAATAAGGCTGGTGATAAGAAATTGGAAATATATTATTACTGGAATACTTACTGTAGATGCAAACAGAAAGGACATTAAAAGCAGACTTACTTTAGGTGTCACAGATTGGCTAGTGTTAGTTCTCAGCTCTACAAGCAATGTTAGAGAACAGATATTCAAGCAAGAAACAGATCCCTAAAAATGCAAATGATTTGCAAGTGATTGCCATTTGCATTGCCATGTGATTGCCAATATACCATTTTGCTTTCAAATAAAGCTCACTAAGGGGTATGTTTACTAAACTGTCCTTATGTGCGCGGCGCGCAGTAGCGTGCGCTAAGGTACCTTAGCGCACGGCAATGATGCTTTACAGGGCCAAAATGCGCATTAGTGTGCGCTCATGTGCACCGTGGCGGAAATGTGCGCCAAGGGCGGAGAAAAGCATCGGGAGGGTGGAGGAAGGTCCATACAAGGTTCCCCAGGGGCGGAGAGAAGAGGTCAAGGGGAGGATAGTGGGAGGGGAGAGGCTCCCCGCACACGAGCGCAGTGAAATATCGTGCTGAAAAATACCGCAAGTGAAAACCTCACGCAAGAGAGCATTTAAAGGGAAAAGAAACCATTTCCGTCAGCAATGTACCTGAAAACCAGGGAAACCTACAAAACGTGATAAGTGTGATACATGTGCACAGAACAAAAGGGCAAATAAGCATTGAAATGACCCCCCAAAAATATAAAAGAAACATAACCAAGCTGGGCAACAGTGATATTAATGGGAAACATCAAAAAACACTCCAGAGAAAGCTCCAAAAAAAGATATGAATTTTGGAAAGGTCCACGCTCCATCCCCATACAAGGTGAATGATCCCACAGAAATAGCACTGATCAGGGTGGGCATGTCGGAACGGGCAACTGGACAGATGCAGGAAAAGGGGACGCAGAGGGCTGCAGGTGGCACATGCTGTGGTGCAGCTTAGCCACAGTGCAGACTACGGTGATGCCTAGGTGGCCCATAGGAATGCTGAAACTGTACAGCAGCCAGACAGCAACTAATGAGGGTCCAACATGGGCACGAGTGTATTTCCCACAGTGTCACTGGGGATAGTACCCAGCAGGTACCCCCAAGGGCACAGAACATTGCCAGGTGGTGCTTGGGTGACGCGTGGACAGATATGCAGGCAACCCACCCCAGAACCCGCACCATAGGCAGTCGCCTACCCACACACTGCATGGCCTGAGACTGCACACCACCAGCACCACCAGCAGAAGGGCATGTCAGCATAGTGGCAGAGGGGTAGTGGTGGTGGAGGGGGCAGTGGCAGCTGCCCACAGCAGTCCAGGCACAGTCCTGTGTAGGTGGGTGCCACCCACTGCAACAGACAGGCCCTGTCGGATGTACAGTCATGAACTCCCCAGGGAATGCACCACATCTGTGGCAACACAGTGGCGCAGTGCACACAGACAGTGTGTTCAAGAGCAGAAGGTCACAAGTTCAAGTCCCAGCTCTGGCTCCTGCCAACTCAGTCCCCTTTTTTTACCCATGAAGAAAACATGGTAGTAAAGACTGAACCTTTATTGCTGAGAACATAAGCATGGGTCAAACACCTATATTTTACCCTACACAGCACAAACACCATAGAAATTTGCATTACCTACAGCAGAATCCCCCAAATGCAGTCCTGGAGGGCCACAAATCCATCAGGGTTTATGCTGTCTCCAATCTAAGGATGGAGCGGTACTGGTGGTGGAGGTGGCAGCGGCTGGTGCCCACAGCAGACCATGGCCTAGCCCTGTCCAGGTGGGTGCCATGCACTGCAACAAACAGGCCCTGTCGGATGTACAGTCATGGACACCCCAGGGAATGCAGCATGCCTGTTGCAACACGGTGGCGCAGTGCACACAGAGAGTGTGGTCAAAAGCAGAAGATCACAGATTCAAGTCCCAGCTGTGGCTCCTGCCAACCCAGTCCCCATATTTTACCCATGAAGAAAACATGGTAGTAAAGACTGAAACCTTTATTGCTGAGAACATAAGCATGGGTCAAACACCTATATTTTACCCTACACAGCACACACACCATAAAAATGTGCATTACCTACAGCCGAGTCCCCCAAATGCAGTCCTGGAGTGCCACAAATCAATCAGGTCATATGCTGTTTCCAATATAAGGACATGTCAGCATGTTGGCGGAAGGGTACAGGTGGTGGAGGGGGCAGTGGCTGCTGGCCACAGCAGACAGTGGCCTAGCCCTGTGCAGGCTGGCACCGTCCACTGCAACAGACAGGCTCTGTCGGATGTACAGTCATGGACTCCCCAGGGAAAATACCATAGCTGTGGCAACATGGTGGCACAGTGCACACAGACAGTGTATTCAAAAATAAAAGGTCAGAGGTTCAAGTCCCAGCTGTGGCTTCTGCCAACCCAGTCCCCTTATTTTACCCATGAAGAAAACATGGTAGTAAAGACTGAACCTTTATTGCTGAGAACATAAGCATGGGTCAAACACCTATATTTTACCCTACACAGCACAAACACCATAGAAATGTGCATTACCTACAGCAAAATCCCCCAAAAGCAGTCCTGGAGGGCCACAAATCCATCATGGTTTATGCTGTCTCCAATCTAAGGATGGAGCGGTACTAGTGGTGGAGGTGGCAGGGGCTGGTGCCCACAGCAGACCATGGCCTAGCCCTGTCCAGGTGGGTGCCGTGCACTGCAACAAACAGGCCCTGTCGGGTGTACAGTCATGGACACCCCAGGGAATGCAGCATATCTGTGACAACACGGTGGAGCAGTGCACACAGACAGTGTGTGCAAGAACAGAAGGTCACAGGTTCAAATCCTAGCTGTGGCTCCTGCCAACCTCATCCCCATAATTTTCCCACTAAGAAAACGTGGTAGTAAAGACTGAACCTTTACTGTTGAGAACATAAGCGTGGGTGAAACACTCATATTTTACCTTAAACAGCACACACCACATAAACATGTGCATTACCTACAGCAGAGTCCCCCAAATGCATTCCTGGAGGGTCACAAACCACTCAGGTTGTATGCTGTCTCCAATAAAGATGCCTGTGCTGCAATTCCAGGTACTGCCCCCATGGTATGCAGATGTATCTTATGCATATTCATCAGGGACAGCATGAAAACCCAAACAGTGTCTGGCCCACCAGGACTGGAGTTGGGAACCTCTGCCCTAGAGCAGCGGCCAACAGGGGCAGAAACACCTGCACCCGCAGGCTCCATTATCCAAAGCCTAATGCAGAGGCAGGATGTTGGGCCCTGTGTGCATCTCCCAATACTAGCACGTGCATACCTTAGCAATGCCACCCTAAACCCGGGGATACAGTACACAGATATCAAAAGGTTGCTATGATTACTGGCAGATAGCAATTCCTAAGTTAAGCACAATCAGCTCATTGAGCTGTATCATACCAACCTCTCTGATGTCTGTGGAATGTGCTACAGGTCGTGTGTCTGACAGAGTCCACCACCCTGGGGAATGACTCATACAGTATTGCCTACCATAGCCATGCCTGCACTGTGCCCAGTACTGGTGCGGTGGTCAGGGCTGCCATATACCTCTACAGTTGCCCAATGCTGGCATAGGTGTGGGGAGTGTGTATCTGTCTATCCAGTGTGTGGTGGCTGCCAACACCCTCCTCAGCCCACACTGATAGCACTGTTGCCAGTATTGGCCTGCCAATGTGCATAATGAGGAGCAAGGTACTGTGGGTATAGACCAGACAGGGCGGCCTGAGCAGGATGCATCTGCACAGGGCATAGGGCAATGGCTGGGACATTGTAGTGCCTGGCCACCACCTGCACAGACAGGGTGTCCACAGCATGTTCTGCTGGGAGGTCACTCTCACCCTGACTGAGCAGTGACCACGGCATGGCTAGGTTCCACCATAGTGCCATATAGTATTTCTCTCAAGTGATGTATGTGGGTTCTTTATTTATGGGGCCCAATCACTGAGTTATCTGCCTGGTGGGTGTACTCACATCCCAGTTATGGGTGCACACATTTCCTCTGGTAGCATGCACTATGGACTAGCTAGTGGACTGTCTGCAGTTAGTGTGTGTGTATGGCTGGAACACCTTGCAGGGTGCAGCAGCTGGGGACTCACTGTGCTGGCTGCTGGAAAATGTCAGATGGTGGTGGGTCAGCTGGGCATTTCAGGCCCTACTGTCTGTCTGCTATTGAAGTATGGATGCGGACAAAACTGCATAGAGTGCCCTGTAGGTTGTCTGGACCCCAGCCGGACTGAGGTTGATGGTCCCATTGCAGGGATATAGAATGTGGATCTGTTGTTGGGGGATCCTGAGTTCCCGAGGGCAGGTTCGGTGGTCTGACACACTCTGCCTATGTGTCCAAACAGCTCCTGTCCTCCCCCACACCCTGCACATATATCATGTGGCCATGGCACCCACACAGGATATGCACTATTCCTTGGGTATTGTAGTCCACAAGGCCCAGATGTGACTGGGATATACAGATGGACACAGGTATATCGTAGTTGTGTCTGATGGGACAACCTATCAAACATCGGCACAAACGGTGACCTGAAGCATAGCCCATCTCAGCTACGACAGGTGCTGTGGACATGGTGCTGTGCACCCCACCGCACCCTCAGGGTGAGCACAGGACCCACACACTGTGACGGTCTGTAGCTACTCTGTACCAGTAACACACAAGGTCAGTACCCACTACCAGGCCTAGGTGCTGTGGGGGTGCACACCCCATCTCAGGATCATCTGTAGACTGCTGCTTTGCATGTTGTCACACACCCACCTTCCCCCTCTAGGGTAATATAGGTAGTTGCCTAGAAGGGTTGGCAGGTGGAACCACAGTATTTATATGGACCTTGAAACGCTGTAACCTGGTATCCGTGTAGTTGTGAGGCCAAGTGAATCACAGCCAAGGTTAAAGCGGTTAACAATAAGTTTATTGTCGCACAGGAATTTTCATACACCTACTTCCCCAAACACAGAAATAAGATGTTGGTGCTTGTTGTGCCAAATAAAGAAAGAACGATAACAAAGTCCTCCTGATTCTTCTCAGGCAATTACTTCAAACAAACATATCTTCTCAAACTTCTTTCCAGGTTTTAAATATAAGTGCTTTTCCTCAGACTAAGCACTGCTTCTCGTACTAGATCCAAACATAAGCAACCTCCCAGCATTGCGTTTAGTTTCACAGCTGCACAAAGAGTGTTGAGTTTCCACTCAGGCAGAACGCTGCCTTTCTTCATATAAAACTCAAGTAAAACAATCAGTTTTTCTCAGCACTTATTACTAGAGATACTTTTACAGCTTTCACTCTTTCTGGCAAAACCCACAGTCCATATCAGAATAACTATCCTCTGATAAAGGTGCTTCAGTTTGCATCGGCTCCACTTCAGCATCTGATATGTCCTTATATTTAGGTTTAGGTAAGTCTACAGACTTCCACTGCTCTATAAGTGCATTAAGCTGCTTCCACTTAGTTTCATTCAACCTTCTGGGTACATGCAAGGATTTAGCATTACCAGCACTTTTAAACACCGTATTAAAAGGGCTCACCTTTCTCCTGGCATGACTAAGATTCTCTCTTTGGTTAGGAAGTAAACATTTGTCTTGGTACTGCCTCCCTGGCTCCTGTGTAGCAAGTTGCTACGCAAGGTCTGACCTCCACGTTCTGCTCTGTAGCCTGTAATTAGCTGTTTGTTTAGAATCAGCTGGGCTGTACTCAGAACTGGAGCTCCTGACACGCTGTCTGCCTTGGGAATATCTTTGCAGTTTAACAAATGGCAATTTCCTTCTGCCTAACCTCCCACGTGTGACTGTAGCTTCCAAGGAAGATTCTAAAGAGGTACTTCTATCTCTTCTGGGCAAAGTTTTAAAACTCTTCTCCCCAGGTTTAAAGTGACCTCTAATCTGTTTCTCCTCTTTGCTTGACTTGGGGTAGTTTCCTACCTGGAAGCTTTTCCAGACGCCTCTCCAGAGTTCTCTCTGACTCTCTGCAATCTGGCTGGCACCTCTCCAAGCCCCTTAGGCTATCCTGGTAATGGCTGCCTCTTTTCCTGCTTCCTCCGGTCCTCAGCTTTCTGGCTTGATCCCACTCAATATCTGAGTCTCCTCCAGAAGCTGAACCTTGAACTCCCTTCGTCCTTTCAGTCTCAGTCTCACTTTCAGTTTCCTTCTCAGCAGCTGCTCCTCTACTAACTGCTCCTTCCTGATTAAGAGGATGGGGCTGCCCTATCAGCTTTGACTCCGCCCCTCTCTCTCCCACGTCAGCTCCCTGGGTTAAGCTGGAGCTGGGGCGTGGCTCTCTTTGTGTTCTCTTGTGCAGAGAATCATTCTGGGCTACAACTTTAACCCTTTCTTGACCTGCTTTACTGACAGCTTCTACTGAAAAGAACTGCTTTAAAGCCTTATTTCTAGGTTTTAAACCTTCTGCCTTGTCACAATGTGCAGTGCATCATGGGTGCGAGTGGACTAACCCTACCCTGGTAACCGCAGCACACAGTCTGCAGAAGTTATTTTGTAGCCAGCCAGACATCTCTTTACAGCTATAGAGCTGTAGCCCACTGGTGACTGCAATGCCTGTGAAGTGACGGGTTGGTGGTTTGAATCCACAGTGGGGTTATTTATTTAATTTACTTTATTTATTTACATTCCCCCATATACTGCGCTATTCTGCATCATTGCGGTTTACATTGCGCAAACTGTACATACATTGAACAGGGCATTGTAACATGGAGATAACTATTTTACAAGGTACATGGGGGGCTGTCTGGGGCAGTTTCTGTGTAATGTCAAGTAGTACTGCCAGCAGAAACACCCTCACAGTGCTGTAACCTTAAGGTGCCCTATAAGGTGCCTTATGGGGCACCTGAAGATTACACCACTGTGAGGGTGTTTTAGCTGCAAATACTAATTTAAATTTAAAAACCTGCTATCGGCTGCACTCATAAATAACCCCACTGTGGATTCAAACACACAACCTCTGGCTCCACAGGCAGCGAAGTAACCTGTGGGCCACAGCTCTATAGCAGAGAACAGATGCCTGGCTGGCTACAGAGGGAATCCTGCAGACTGTGTGCTGCGGTTATCAGGGTAGGGTTGACCATTACTAACCCTGCTGCACTGCACATGACATTTATAGCACTGTGAGGGTGTTTCTCCTGGCAGCACTGCTGTAATGCAGAAAGGAGACTGCCTCAGGTAACACTGTTGTAACGTAAGAAGACATATGCCTCATGCAGCACTGATGTACATTAAAAAGCACTATGCCTCATTCGGCACTGCTGTATAACAATGTGTGATGCCTGAGACAGGTAATCATTAACCCCACTGGAGGATTGAACTCATGACCCCTAGTTCAGCAGTCCATGTATCAACCATTGTGCTACACCTCTGCCACTAGGGCTGTATGTCAGCACACATACTCATGATTAAGGTTGCATGCCGACCTCCATTGCCTCATAATGTGCACCACGCAACCTATTGTGCATGTCCTATGTTCAGATTTGAAGCCCCCCCCCCCTTACCCCCTTATGCCAACTTCCACATCATTGCAGGGTTCACATTGAGATGGACTACTGAACATACTCCATTGGCACACACAACCACATATCACCAGGATGACTGATAGCCGATGCTGATGGGCTGTCAGGACCCCTTGTTGTAAGTGTCTTGGCAATCACTACTATGTGAAAGACATAGCACACTGCATCATACAATGCACTAGGAACCAGTGGAGAAGTGTCTATAGGTTCGAGACCAAACTGTGTAAACAAGAATAATCTAATTGTTGTTTTGTACATGTGAGACACATCGGTGCTATGTGTGTCTGCAGAGATCCGTAGAAATACTGTTGGCGACACCATAACCTGTGCGGCAGAAAGATGCGCGCATTTGCAATTTGCTTCGCGCATGTGCGCGATTTGCGGTCGTGCACATGCGCGACGCGCCATTTGCGGCACGCATGTGCGCAAGTTGTTTTGCGCATGCGCGAGAGTTGCGTTGCGTGCGTGCAGTGATTCATCTGAGCATACATCAAAATGGTGATCAGGACAAGGAAGCCAGCTTTTACCCGCCGCGAGCTGCGCCACCTGGCTGCTCTGATTGGGCCAAACAATTGGGCCAAACAACCTGACATCTTTTTCATTACTGAAACATGGCTAACACCTACAGACACAATATTATTAAACCAACTCCATATATCACAATATGATATTTTCAACTGCCACCGTGACATAAAAAGAGGTGGTGGTGCACTTATACTCACTAAAAAAGCCTTACAATACACCCTAACTCCAATAAAGAAACCTTTTGGTCTGGGTCAATCAATATTCATGCAGGAAAACCCCAACCTAAACACCACAACCTGTAAAAAATCTTATTTTTATTTGTCGGAGCTAGCAGTAGGAAGGTCGAAAGGGTAAAACGACCTACACCAAGCGGGTAGCTACTTTTTATTATTATAAGTTAAGGTTCTTCACCAAATTAAGAATTTTTCAAACATATATAAAAAAACTTATCTCAGTCCAGAAACGTTGGTCATTTAGATTCTATAGCACGACGTGCACGTTTCGGGCACCTTTGCCCTGTTTGAAGTGCAATAACCAGAGAATTTCCTTATCTTCAGCCATTCACAAAACACCGTCATTGCAGCACAGGTCTAATTTACAATGGCTTGACAACCATCTTTTTTTAAAAAAAGAACCAACCAATCAAAACCGGGAAAAACCCCCACATGACGGGGAACCCCTGATCCGATTGGTAAAACCAGATATCAACGACAGCTACTGTCATAGCAAGCTCAGCCAATCAATTTCTCGATTCAAGCCACCCGGCTTTACGGTTTCAAGGGAAAAAATCCAGCGTTGTTCTAAACGTTGAAGATGTTCTTCTCTATGCCCCCTACGGGGATCAGCTGGGACATGATCAATTATAGACCAATGTAGTTGCTCAAATTTATGAGAATGTTCCAAACAGTGAGAAACCATAGGTGCGGAAGCCACTCCACGACGAAGCCGAGATGCATGTTCCATTAAACGGCGTCTCATAGGGCGAATAGTGTGACCTATATATAAAAGGGAGCAGGAGCATTTAATAAAATACACAACATATGTAGAATCGCAATTAGTATCCCAGCGACGGCGATACGTTCGTTGCGTTGTTGGATGATTCCATTCAATACCAGTCAACGTAGAAGCACAATATACACAATTTTGACATGCTATATGGCCGCAGGTAGGTTCATAATAGGTAAGATGATCCTCCATCATAGATGTCTTCACAAGACAATCACTTAAATTCCGACCTCTAGAAAATGCAATCTGTAGAGGTACCTTAAAACAATCATGAAGTTGAAGAATTGACCAATGTGATTTTAAGATATGCAAAACTTCTTTACTCCGAGCTGTATAAGGTAATACCCCAGTAATTTTAGATACATCAGGGGAGCTTGAGGCACCATAGGCAGGGTCCAACAGCCATTCTCTATGGGTATATCGTGCCCTTCTATACGCTTGGGTTACCACAGACACTCGGTAGCCTCGAGATATCAAACGGCTACGAAGATCTTGAGCATGTTCTTTAAATGCCTCCAGTGATTGACATAAGCGCCGTAGGCTCAGAAATTGCCCATATGGGAGACCCCGCCGTAGAGGACCTGGATGAAAACTCCGATAATGTAAGAGACTGTTTCTTTGCACAGATTTTCGGTATAAAGAGGTAAATAATCTCCCATTCACAACAGAAATTTGAAGATCCAGGAATTCAATAGTTTCAGATGCTATATGTTCAGTGAAAGCTATATTCGGTTTTAACCCGTTCAACCAGGTTATAAAACCACATAAAGATTCACGATCTGATGTCCAAATGAAAAAAATGTCATCCAGGAACCTCTTCCAAAATAATACATGCTGGTATGTCCCCGACGTTTCTATCAAAGAATCTTCCATATCCGCCAGGTATAGTGTAGCTATTGATGGAGTCAGCGTAGCCCCCATTGCTATACCAGACATTTATTGATAAAAAATCCCTTCTGATAGAAAGTAATTCCGAGTAAGCAAGAGGCAAGTCAAGTAAAGTCTTACATTCGAGATTCTACTCATTTTTTGCAAATGATATCAACTTTAGATATTCCCTCAGGGGCTTTTTTGTTACTTTAGATGTAGTTTCTCTCTACACTAATATTGATCAAGGAGAGGCTCTGAATTTGTTGCAACATAAATTTCTTTATGCGCCTGACCGATTACCACGAAGGTTCTTGATTCAGTTAGTGGAAATGGTCCTTACTCGGAATTACTTTCTATCAGAAGGGATTTTTTATCAACAAATGTCTGGTATAGCAATGGGGGCTACGCTGGCTCCATCAATAGCTACACTATACCTGGCGGATATGGAAGATTCTTTGATAGAAACGTCGGGGACATACCAGCATGTATTATTTTGGAAGAGGTTCCTGGATGACATTTTTTTCATTTAGACATCAGATCGTGAATCTTTATGTGGTTTTATAACCTGGTTGAACGGGTTAAAACCGAATATAGCTTTCACTGAACATATAGCATCTGAAACTATTGAATTCCTGGATCTTCAAATTTCTGTTGTGAATGGGAGATTATTTACCTCTTTATACCGAAAATCTGTGCAAAGAAACAGTCTCTTACATTATCGGAGTTTTCATCCGGGTCCTCTACAGCGGGGTCTCCCATATGGGCAATTTCTGTGCCTACGGCGCTTATGTCAATCACTGGAGGCATTTAAAGAACATGCTCAAGATCTTCGTAGCCGTTTGATATCTCGAGGCTACCCAGTGTCTGTGGTAACCCAAGCGTATAGAAGGGCACGATATACCCATAGAGAATGGCTGTTGGACCCTGCCTATGGTGCCTCAAGCTCCCCTGATGTATCTAAAATTACTGGGGTATTACCTTATACAGCTCGGAATAAAGAAGTTTTGCATATCTTAAAATCACATTGGTCAATTCTTCAACTTCATGATTGTTTTAAGGTACCTCTACAGATTGCATTTTCTAGAGGTCGGAATTTAAGTGATTGTCTTGTGAAGACATCTATGATGGAGGATTGTCTTACCTATTATGAACCTACCTGCGGCCATATAGCATGTCAAAATTGTGTATATTGTGCTTCTACGTTGACTGGTATTGAATGGAATCATCCAACAACGCAACGAACGTATCGCCGTCGCTGGGATACTAATTGCGATTCTACATATGTTGTGTATTTTATTAAATGCTCCTGCTCCCTTTTATATATAGGTCACACTATTCGCCGTATGAGACGCCGTTTAATGGAACATGCATCTCGGCTTCGTCATGGAGTGGCTTCCGCACCTATGGTTTCTCACTGTTTGGAACATTCTCATAAATTTCAGCAACTACATTGGTCTATAATTGATCATGTCCCAGCTTATCCCCGTAGGGGGCATAGAGAAGAACATCTTCAACGTTTAGAACAACGCTGGATTTTTTCCCTTGAAACCGTAGAGCCGGGTGGCTTGAATCGAGAAATTGATTGGCTGAGCTTGCTATGACAGTAGCTGTCGTTGATATCTGGTTTTACCAATCGGATCAGGGGTTCCCTGTCATGTGGGGGTTTTTCCCGGTTTTGATTGGTTGGTTCTTTTTTTAAAAAAGATGGTTGTCAAGCCATTGTAAATTAGACCTGTGCTGCAATGACGGTGTTTTGTGAATGGCTGAAGATAAGGAAATTCTCTGGTTATTGCACTTGAAACAGGGCAAAGGTGCCCGAAACATGCACGTCGTGCTATAGAATCTAAATGACCAACGTTTCTGGACTGAGATAAGTTTTTTATATATGTTTGAAAAATTCTTAATTTGGTGAAGAACCTTAACTTATAATAATAAAAAGTAGCTACCCGCTTGGTGTAGGTCGTTTTACCCTTTCGACCTTCCTACGGCTAGCTCCGACAAATAAAAATAAGATTTTTTACAGGTTGTGGTGTTTAGGTTGGGGTTTTCCTGCATGAATTACAATACACCCTAACAAACTCAAACAATGTTGAAAGTATGGACATAATAAACATTGAAAATAGAACACTGGCATTCTCCCTAATCTATAGACCCCCATCAACAGATCACAAAAATCTTTCCTCTATCCTTGAACTCGCATGCACATCATCCCAGAGAAAACCCCGCATAATCCTAGGTGACCTTAACCTCCCATCCCTAAACCAATACCAAAGAGACAACTTCATAGACTCAATGACCCACATGGGATATAACCAGATAGTCCTTACCCCCACACATAATAAAGGAAACTCACTAGACCTAATTTTCCTCCCTACCCCCTTCAACTCACACCAACTATATTCTCCCCCAATAACTACAGAGGTACCATGGTCTGACCATCACCTGATAACCTTTCAACTACTGGCACAAACTATATCACAGTCCCTAAACACAACATCACACCACTCACGTTTTACCCGCTTCGACAATGATACTTTCCTTGATAAAGTACTACCTAAGCTCACCACAAACCTATCTGATATTGACCTAACTATAGAGAACTGGAACCAAACAATCCAAGAAGCAGCCACACCTACTCAAACAACCCAGAAGAAAAAGAAAGAATCACAAAAATGGTACACTAAAGACATCGCCCTGCTAAAAAAGCTATTACGTAAACAAGAAAAAACCTGGAAAAAAACAAAATCGCAAGATAACAAAACCAAATATATTACCTTACTTAATAAATATAAGGATGCAATCAACAACTCAAAAAGAGAATACTACTCCAAATTAATAAACCTTGCTCTCAACCGACCAAGAGAACTCTTCTCAATCGTAAAAACACTAACTAAACCATACAACCCAGAACCGAACCAAGACATTATAAGCATACAAACCTTGGCATCTCATTTTGCTGAAAAACTAAAGGAAAAACCTTACCCCCCGACCACCACGACAGAATACATTCAGAATAGTAACTATGAATGGACAGCCTTTCACAAGGCTGAACGAAAACACATCCTTAATATCATAACAATAATCAACACTACAACCTCCCCACTTGACCCATGCCCGTGTCATGGATCAAGCATACTAAGGACTTCCTTGCAGAAAACATCCAACACATAGTAAACCAATCACTCTCACAAGGAACTATGCCCAACGCCCTAAAGCTCTCCTCGATCCGTCCCATAATAAAAAACAATAAGCTTGACCCAAAGGATCCCAATCTTACAGGCCAATAGCTAGCATACCTCTAATCGCTAAAATAATAGAAAAAACCATACAACTCCAACTACAGGACTACATAGATGAGCACAAACTCCTTGATGCACATCAATTTGGATTCCGTCCCTCCCATGGAGTTGAAACCCTCCTAATCGCTCTGACAGACCTCCTCATCAGAGGCACTAATGATAATAGCAAAGGTTTCCTTCTCCTCTTCATAGACCTATCCGCTGCATTTGACAGCATCAATCACAAAACACTCATCAACAGACTAGAAAAATTAAAAATAGGAGGGACAGTCCTTGAATGGTTCAAATCATACATTTCACACAGATTAATACGGATACAATTAGGCAAAGAAACTTCAGAAACTTTCCCTCAAGGTCAAGGTATCCCTCAAGGATCAGCCCTCTCCGCCCTCCTCTTCAATCTATACCTCCAGCCAATCACAAACATATTCAAGAAGTATAAAATCAACCATTTCATATATGCGGATGATATCATGCTTGCCATCCCCATAAACACCAACAACCCCAAATATGATGCCTTACTCTAGTGCATGAGTGAGACTACCATATGGCTTGAAAACAATCACCTAAGCATCAACCTCAAAAAAACAGAGGCAATGTTCATAACAAGAAAACCTGACACTGACTATAACTACCCTACTACAATCACAATAAGTAACCCACCAATACCTGTTAAAAACGAGGTAAAATACCTGGGTATAATCCTGGACCAATCACTCACCATGCTACCATACATAAAACATACAGTAAAAACAATATTCTATAAACTCAAGACAATACAACACCTGAGACCCCTACTCAACACAAATGATTTTAGATCAGTAGTCAACTCTCTCATCACCCCCCACTTCGACTACTGCAATAGTCTCCTAAACGGCTTACCACTAAAAAGCATATACCTCCTCCAAAGGGCCCAAAACATATGCGCCAAGATGGTTACAAAAGCTAAATTAACTGACCATGTGACCCCAATACTCTTAGACCTACATTGGCTCCCCATATGCAGCCGAATAAAATATAAACTCCTCCTAACTACTTTTAAAATCATCAATAACATCTCTCCCTCACAATTATCAACACTAATACAGCCCCCATCAGAAACCAGAACGCGCAGACAGAATGCAACCCACTCCCTCAACATAAGGACAAACTTTAGAAAAACCAAAGCAACAACAAGCGACAGAGCCTTCTCCTATGCCGCCCCTACCCTCTGGAATGAAACTCCTTTAACCCTCCGCATGATAAAGGACCTCCACCAATTCAAAAAGGAATTAAAAACATACCTGTTTACAAAACACTTTGAGATCCCCTACCAACAAAAATCCTCTCCTAGACAATCTCAAAAGAATATCCACAGTCCTCAAGACAGAACAAATGACTAACACAAGAAGAACACAAGAAAGATACTTAACTTAAGACACACAACACCCAAAACGATTTACCCTAACCGACAGCTACTTCTATAATGTAAATAACTTATGTTAATTAACTATGTCATGCTCATTGTTCCACAACCTGTATATAAGTTACGCTCAATATAATTAACCTGTATATAAGTATAAAAAAAAAAAAAAGTAATATTGTTAATGTTAAAATACGTTCCATGTAACAAAATGTGTACATAGTTAAAACTTGTTCCATGTAAGACATACGGAAGTATGCTAATCTTTGTTCAATGTAAACCGCCACTGATCTCTGGAAGGGGTGGTATAGAAGAAACTGTTAAATAAATAAATAAAAAAGGAGAGGCTGTTCCCTGGGGCCTCCAGGCATCAGGACAGGGTGAGGGTACACAGGGCCTGGGAACGTGTACAAAGACGATTCAATCGTGTGGCAGAAAACCCATGGGAGGTAAGTGTATGGACACAGGTCATTATAACCATATACACAGACAGGGTTGATTGCAGCTGTCCATGCTGCTGTGTGTAGGTAGTCTAGATCAGTAATGTGTAGTAGGTGAAACCACATGCCATATTGTTTATGTATCACATCTGAGTGGTTTTCCCTGTACCCAGATGGTGACGGATGTGATCAAAGAGGTCCTGATGCCATCCTGGAGTCATGGCAGCTGCTGCTGTTGATGTGCTACAGCACACTGTAACACAGCTAGCCCATAGATCTGCCTAAGGAGCTTCCAGAAACATCATGTGCTTATGGTGGGATCTGCATTTGCAGGGTAACACATATGGCCCACCATCAGGGGTCGTGAAACGTGCACCAAATGGTATGTTAGTCACCCTGGTGATAAGGGGTTGTGTGCCAATGCAGTTAAATCCATGCTCCCTATCCCCAGGAGTCCTGACAGGCCATCAGAGTGGGCTGTCAGTCACCCTGGTGAATGGTGCAGTGTGTCTAGAGTGTTGAATCCATGCTCCCTATCCCCAGGAGTCCTGACAGCCCATCAGAGTGGGCTGTCAGTCACCCTGGTGATATGGTGCAGTGTGCCTTGACTGTTGAATCCATGCTCCCTATCCCCAGGAGTCCTTACAGGCCATCAGAGTGGGCTGTCAGTCACCCTGGTGATATGGTGCAGTGTGCCTAGACTGTTGAATCCATGCTCCCTATCCCCAGGAGTCCTGACAGCCCATCAGAGTGAGCTGTCAGTCACCCTGGTGATATGGTGCAGTGTGCCTATGCAGTTGAATGCATGCTCCCTATCCCCAGGAGTCCTGACAGCTCATCAGAGTGGGCTGTCAGTCACCCTGGTGATATGGTGCAGTGTGCCTATGCAGTTGAATGCATGCTCCCTATCCCCAGGAGTCCTGACAGCCCATCAGAGTGGGCTGTCAGTCACCCTGGTGATATGGTGCAGTGTGCTTAGACTGTTGAATCCATGCTCCCTATCCCCAGGAGTCCTGACAGCCCATCAGAGTGGGCTGTCAGTCACCCTGGTGATATGGTGCAGTGTGCCTATGCTGTTGAATCCATGCTCCCTATCCCCAGGAGTCCTGAAAGGCCATCAGAGTGGGCTGTCAGTCACCCTGGTGATATGGTGCAGTGTGCCTAGACTGTTGAATCCATGCTCCCTATCCCCAGGAGTCCTGACAGCCCATCAGAGTGGGCTGTCAGTCACCCTGGTGATATGGTGCAGTGTGCTTAGACTGTTGAATCCATGCTCCCTATCCCCAGGAGTCCTGACAGCCCATCAGAGTGGGCTGTCAGCCACCCTGGTGATATGGTGCAGTGTGCCTATGCAGTTGAATGCATGCTCCCTATCCCCAGGAGTCCTGACAGCCCATCAGAGTGGGCTGTCCATCACCCTGGTGATATGGTGCAGTGTGCTTAGACTGTTGAATCCATGCTCCCTATCCCCAGGAGTCCTGACAGCCCATCAGAGTGGGCTGTCAGTCACCCTGGTGATATGGTGCAGTGTGCCTATGCAGTTGAATGCATGCTCCCTATCCCCAGGAGTCCTGACAGCCCATCAGAGTGTACTGTCAGTCACCCTGGTGATATGGTGCAGTGTGCTTAGACTGTTGAATCCATGCTCCCTATCCCCAGGAGTCCTGACAGCCCATCAGAGTGGGCTGTCAGTCACCCTGGTGATATGGTGCAGTGTGCCTATGCAGTTGAATGCATGCTCCCTATCCCCAGGAGTCCTGACAGCCCATCAGAGTGGGCTGTCAGTCGACCCTGGTGATATGGTGCAGTGTGCTTAGACTGTTGAATCCATGCTCCCTATCCCCAGGAGTCCTGACAGCCCATCAGAGTGTGCTGTCAGTCACCCTGGTGATATGGTGCAGTGTGCCTAGACTGTTGAATCCATGCTCCCTATCCCCAGGAGTCCTGACAGCCCATCAGAGTGGGCTGTCAGTCACCCTGGTGATATGGTACAGTGTGCCTAGACTGTTGAATCCATGCTCCCTATCCCCAGGAGTCCTGACAGCCCATCAGAGTGGGCTGTCAGTCACCCTGGTGATAGGGGGTTGTGTGCCTATGCTGTTCAATCCATTCTCCCCATCTCCAGGAGTCCTGATACCTGTGTATGGTGTCCTGGCAGTCACCCTGGTGCTATGCTGTATGTTGCTGATGATGTGTCCTAGGACACCCAAACCCCAGGGGGCCTGAGAGCTGATTTCAACGGAGGGTATGTCAGTCAGATATGTTCTTAGGGTATGGTGGGTAGGTTGCGCATCTCCCACAGTCCATGAGGTCCACAGCTCATCACACACACCGTTGATGTATCCAGATGATATGGTAGGCGCAGATGTGGATGTGCGTAAAAAAACCTCACCCACATTAGCTATGAGATCCAATTCCGAAGGTCTGTAACAGAGACATGTCCCCAGATATGCATGCTGAGTCAGGTCACACATCTGCCCAGCCGTCAGGAAACACACACCTATTTGCAGATGAACATCACAGATACTGTTGGAAGGATACATGCACCTGTTGAGGTTGCACACCACAGCCTCAAACCCAGACATGAGCACAGGTGGCAATAGCCCATACCCATGCAATGGCCCCTGCCCCTAGTGTTGGCAGGCACACCTGCCATAACCATCCAAGGCCCAGGTCAGAGGAACATAACAACATCAGATAGCCCAGAATGGGACAGATGCAAGTCCACCAAGACCAGTATGCTCCTTGCAACAGTGGCCAACCTAGGTCAGACGTACCTACCAGTATCCCCAAGACAGACAGGTTACACAACGCTTGTAGTGTGTCAAACATTGCTATCCATGGCCTTGTAGAAAGCCACATGTCATGGACGTGGCCCCTGGTAAGGTGCATAGGGCCACCCACCCAACGTCCCATGTATGGACACATCACCCATGTGTGCTGGGATATCATGTTGCTAGTGGGTGTGGGTCAGATGACATGTGTAGATAATGTCAACACAAATGTGTGAAACATACCACATACAGGGTTAGGGGGGGTAGCCTGGACAACATCATTGCCAACCCAAATGTGGTATGGCCATGCCATGTCATTCAAGGGGGCCACAGGGGAATGGAATGGTGTGTTCAGGGTGCCATGCACAATGCACATAGGTGTCACTGCACACATGCCCAGACCCACAGCTAAGCATGCAGGTGGCACTGGGAACAGTTAATCTCCAGGAACAAGCAGGAATTATTTGTCACATGTTGGTATTGTCTGCCCTGTTGCAGCCTGCGTGTGACCGCTCCCCAGCGTCCCATAGGAAAGCATATGGGAGCATCCCACAGCGCCTGCATGCTGCCCTGATGCCTCTACCAAATGCTGCTCCCCAGTTCATCATGTTCCACAGAGCCAGCAGGTCATTGTTCCTGTCAGCGCAAAACATCTCGATGCTATTGCCACTCCTGTGTCAGCGCCTGCCGACGTCTTCCTTACCGGTAACACTGGTGTATTGTAACTCCCATCTCTAGAAGTTGTGTTGACCTCACACAAACAAAATACCAGAGGAAGAGTGAAAACGTCCTTTGCACGTCTCCCCTCGGTTTGTGCATAGGCCCTAATTCCACCGTCATCATGGAAAAGCACTCCTTGTGTCTGAAGACATGCTCAAAATGTGCCGGTAGCTCCTCTGTCACTGACAACCATGCTTGCTGTCCCGAATGCCTAGGGCCCACTCACTCCATGTCTGATTCTTTGGCCTGTGGGATGGTATCCAAGAGGGTTCGGCCGAACAGAGCAGCCAAGCTCAGTACCCACCACCCCACCGATGTGGCCGCGGTGGCATCCATGTCCCCAGGGGAATTCCCTTCCTCCTGTGGATCCCATGTAACCAAACAGAAAGCTGGCTGTTCCTGAAAGGATCCATCCCCCTCCAAACATCGGGATGCCCCGGCATTGGCCCTGAGGAACGCACTCTGGCCAAACAGCCCTGGTGGGATTCCCCAGCCTCCACAAGCCACTTTGTGGCTACAGCAAGGTCTGGAGGCCGCAACCTCGTCTGAACCCCTTGGGCCATGCTTCGGGGTACTGGCTTTGGCCGTTACTGATACACAAGCATAGCCAGTGTCACTGGACCAGAGGATGCTGGTCAGCAAACACAGTCTGGCGGCTATCCTTGTGGCATCAAGGTCCTCGTTACCACCCCAGACCACACACATTGTGTCACCGGTACCCACACAGATTGGGGTCCCAGCATGGGCAACTGGATCATCAGTGCTGATGGGTGCCGTCTCCGACACACCGGTACCAGGTCACTCCTGTACCCACGCTCATCGGTACCAAAACCGCACTAAACCTGAGCACCCAGTGAGAATATACGTCCAATCCTATGAGGGTTCTGGTGACTGTGACAGCTCAGAGGGTACTAATGTACCTCTCCAGGAGGGGCCTGCATATCCCAAGAGGAGATTGTCCTCGCCTGAGGATATGTCCCACCAGGATTTGCTCAGACATGTAGTCAGGGTCCGCTCCATTCCAGTGGCAACTGAATCTGAGCACAGGCCACAGTAGCAAGACAATCACCAATATCCCCAAACGCCAAAGGAGGCAGCCACCCTGCCAATACATCAGAATGTACAGGATCCTCTCCTGAAAAGGATGGGACACACCTCTCACCACCTTCCCATATTCCCACTAGCTGGATACTATGCACCCTGTGCCCTCTGTCCCCTGCCTCTCAAACAACATAGCTCCCTCAGCACTCCATTGTGGTGGAGTCTGCTATGATGAGAATATAATGTCACAGACAACATGCAATCAACCCTTCTGGTAGGGGCGTAAGAACATAGATGCTTTGGGTTGCTGTGTCTGCCATGCATCCATGCTGTCAGCCAGGATATTTTCCGATATCCTGTACATGGGAATGGTTCTGATGGAGTTCACAGTACATCTATAACTGCTAAGTCCGCCTCTCCCAGATGACAGAGGACAGGTATATGTAGCACCTGTCAAGCATGCCCAGAAGAAGTCCAAAGTTGTCAACAGGGTAGCATTGGACTGTTGTGAGGGAATAGGCAGAGTCTCCGCCATTGACATTGTGTCAAGGACACGTGCCTGGCTGTCAGCCGCCAACCTGGAACACTGGTTACAGGATAAACTGTGCAAAATCCCCTGTACTCTTTGAAATCTGTCAGGGACAAGGTGGCAGAAAACATCCAAAGAATTGGATGCTGACAAGTCCACCCTGACCAGGCTGTCCGAGATCTGAGATCCTGCAAAGAGGAAAGCTGTCAAAGAGCCGTCCCTGTCCAGAATGAATGGATACTAGCAGTCATATGCCCAGCATGGCCAACCTTCAGGCTAAGCTGATAGAAAGGATCAACAATCTATGAAGCCAAGAAATCTGAGAGCCACCCAGCCGCAGCAGACCCAGCAGCGTCAGCCCCCACAGGGCCTTTGAGTCCCTGATAGAGTACATGCCCCCCCTGGCCATCCACGTAAAACATATGTCCACAATCCCAGGAAGTTTATGTCACCGCATCCACGGATGGAGGGACAGAACATAAGAACTCTGGACTCTGTCCATCATAGAAGGTGGTACAGGCCACATTCCCAAAGCCTGCCTCCCCCCACAACATTAAGGAAGGTCAGTTCTCACAAACGCACCCCAACTGGCTCCAGAGGTAAAGCGTAACCTAGTTCATGAGGAATACAAGAGGGAACTCATCCTCAACAGGGTTCTGGGTTCTACACCCCCTATTTCCACATAACAGAGACAACAGGAGGTCACAGACACATCTGAGATCCCTGAGAACTGGACAGGTTATGTTTCAGAGAGAAATACAAACGTATTTAAATAGGAAACGTACTACCGTACCCCCACAGCCCAGACTGGCCTCCTTCCGCAGATCACAAGGATGCCTACACCCATGTTCACAGCCACCAATCACCCCGTAAGTTCCCTGGGTTCCGCTATCAGGGAGGGCACTATCACTACAAAGGTCTTCCCCTCGGCCTAGCCTCAGCACCCAGAATATGCACGAAGTGCATGGCTGTGGGAGCTGCTCTTCTCCATACCAGGGGAATATGTGCCTAACAACACCTGGATGAGTGGCCCATCCGGACAGAGTCACAGACAGAGGACCAGGCCTCTCTCCTTCTCATACACTGCATGTACGCCAATATCTATGCCATCTCAGAGATCTCAGGGAATCCTTCCTGGCTCCCATGCAATCGCTGGAGTTCAGACGAGCAAGGCAAGATAGCACACTGGCAACGACCTATCTGCTGCAGCCTCGCTGTCATTGCATTGTGCAACTGTCATCCTGAGCACTACAAAGAACTCTCCTCTCAGACCGAGAGATGCTCCAGCAGCTGGGGAACATGTCAGCTATGGTGCATGTGGTCCCCTATGCACATCTGCACAGGAGATTAGCCCAATGGTCCCGCCCCACCCAGTGGACTCATGCAACAGGCTGTCACTCAGATCGGGGAGTGATCTCAGACCGCCTCACCCACAAGAACGTTTGGAGGTGCCACCTGTCCTGCAAACCCCACCTCTGATCACCTTAACAACAGATGCTGTCAAAGTGGGGTGGGGTGCTCATCTACTGAACACCTCACCCTCAGCCACCTGGAGGTCCAGGGGAGTCATTCCAGCACAAATATTTTGGAGCTCGGAGCAATGCGCCTGTCCCCCCAGGTATTCCATCCCCCTTGACAGGGCAACATATGACTAGTTCACGCAATCAGGTAGCCATTTCCTAGGTGGACAAACTATGAGAAAGAGGCTCTCTGTCATTTTGCAACAAAGCTCGTCAACTGTGGGCGTTTGACAGAGAGCATCAGACCCATCTCCTGGCGGTCTATCTCCCTGGCAATCTCAAATATTGTCCAGACAGAATCAGTAGTGCTCTGATTCGGCACATATGGTCCCTACACATGGACCACCTCTCCAGAATATCTCAACTCTAGGGAACCTCAGATATAGACCGCTTTTCAGGTTTGTCAAATGCCACACGTACACGGTTCTGTTCACTCATTCCGGCTCATGGCTGCCAAGCGAGGGATGCCTTCTCCACACCTGGGGGCATGACTCCCTACATGCCCCTTCTGACATTCCCTGGATTGCCAAGACACTATGCAAGCTCCAGGGGGACAGAGGCAACATGATCCACATAGCCCCATGCTGGCAACACTAGGTGTGGTACCCTCTGCAACCACTTCTGTCACAGGTTCCACACCTGGACATTTGGTCTGCCACAGACCTACTGTCGCAGTGGGAGGGGACACTATGGCATCCAAACCCCCAGTCTGTAAACCCCAGAGCCTGGTTACGGATGGCTGAAAAGGTTATGCCCCCCCTCACCCAGGATGTGAGAAATGTCCTTTATGCTCCCAGAAAACCTTCCACAAGGCGTACCCATGCGTTCAAGTGGAAGAGAGTCTCCAGCTGGTGTCCACAAAAGGGCGTAAACCCCCATGCCATCCCTCGAGAAGCATTGGTGGGTTACCACCGTAACCTATCAAACACTGGTCTACAACCGAAGTCAGTCAGAGACCATTGAAATGCCATTGCTGCACCATCTCCACCCATCGATGGACAAACCAGTTCCTCCCATCCGCTCAAATCATGCATTGTGGAGGGCCTGCCTCTACTGACACCTCCCCTGGAACCACCCCCAGTGGCATGGGGTTGCAATCTGGTTGTGGGCCAGCTTATGCAGCGGCTTTCAGAGCCCCTAGGCACTACGTCCATAATGTTTGTGTCCTTGACGGTAATACTCATTATTGCAATCACATCAGCAAGGCGTATCAGTGAAGTGCAAGCTCTAGTGGCTGATCCACCATACACAGGGTCTCAGCATGATAAGGTCCTCCTACGGACACAGACACATGTCATGCCTATGGTGGTTGCGTACATTCATTTCAACAAACAGCTTCAGCTATCTGTATCCGTCCCATAGCCCCATGCCCCAGATGCAGAGAAGAATCATTATACTGTGAAATGTGGAAGAGCCCTGGCTTTCTATATGCAGGGGACCCAGCAACACATAAGGTCCCCTCAGCTATCCATACACTCTGATCCTTCCCATGTGAGTACAGCAGTTTCTCAGAGAGCTCTATCCTACTGGTTTGCTAACTGTCTCACATACATCTATCATGGCAAACCACTTGCACTGCATGCCCATGTCAACGCTCACAATGTGAGAGCCATGGCAGCCTCTAGGGCTCACCGCCATCCCGCCTGTGTGAACGACATCTGACGATCAGTTACCTGGTCCTCGGTTCACACCTTCACGGCCCACTACTGCTCAGATAGAGGCTCCCACAGGGATGCTATGTTTGTTGAGGCCGCTGTACAACACCTCTCCCATACATACCCAACTCAAAAACGCCCCCCATAAGGGATTCTAGAGATCCATGGTAGGTAGTGGAACCCCTCCACAGGGCCCCAACACTCTGGGGACCCTTCCCTGGCATCTACAACTAGGGGGTCCCCACCAGTGAGGACTATGTTCTGCTTGTTTCTGGGGATCGCATACTTACCCACCTGTACCAGTTGATGTCACGGAACAGCAGGGATAGGTCCTCCCAAACAAACCATCTCCCCTAGGGGATGTGTCTCCCTCTCTCACCCTCCCTGTCTCTCCCACTCTCTCTCTCCCTCTCTCTCTCTGTCTCTCTCTCTGTCTCTGTTCGTCCCACCATTTCACTCATGTGGAGAGAGACATTGGTGATATGGGGTAGGGCAGCATGCAGGCGCTGTGCAATTCTGCTAGCTGCTGTCCTATTGGATGATGCTTGTCGTTCCCACACAGGCTCCGTTGTTACCACCACTACACACATGTGCAGACCTAGCCCCACATTTCCCAGAGACCAACTGTTACCGGTGGGTAACTATGCTGTATATGCCACACACAGCAGTGGAGCAGGAGCAGCAAGATGCTGCCCACACAGAGGTTTGTTTATGTTGTCCACCCACCTGAGATAACCGGTCAGTGATGACCCCACCCATTGTTTGCATATCCACAGGTGGAGGATCTGAGAAAGAAGGGGCGTGAGCTCTGCCAGTACCATGGGGGTTTACTTGCCCATTATCAGAGAGGGGCGGAGTCACACCATGATGGTGATTATTGCCAGGCATGCTGCCCAGGTACAAATGTCACATTGGCCCACCAGCCTGTGTGTTTGCCTGCATATGTACATGTGTTATGTGACACACATGTTAGTGTCCTAATGTCTGTCATCTTCCACAGAGGGTGATGACAATGGTGAGGAGCCACACACCTCCGCCTACTCTTTGAGGCGCCCCACCACCCACTGTGCAAGGGAGGTGGAGGTGGTGGTGGTCGAGGGGTCTGAAAATGAGGAGGAGGAGCTGCAGTTCTCCTCCAAGGAGGGGGATGATGTCACCATGGGGGATGTGGGGGGTGGGGTGCCAGGGTTGGGGGGGAATGTAGCTGATGTGGGGGTGGAGGATGTTGTGGAACACAGGCCAGAACAGGGCACTGTGGGTTTCTGTCAGCCACTGCAGGTGTCTGCAGAAGATGGGCAGCAGCGTGTGGATATGCCATCCAGGGCCACACACACGTCACATGCACATGCCACCACACAAACCACTGGCACTATGTGTGTGTGTGGTGGCATGTGTGTGCATGACGTGTCTGTGTCACTGGATGGTGTGGAGCGCAACGTCCATCTTCTGGTGCACACCTGCCAGTGGCTGATGCAAGCCGTTCAGGGGGTGGCCGATGAGGTTGAGTAGCTGTGCTGTCATCGGCCATCCCCTGAAGGGCGTCCCAGGCATCAGTGATGGCACCTGGGATGTCCACACATGTGCCCTGTGCAGTCCTATGTTCCACCAACGGACATGCAGAGGGGGATGTGTGGCATGTTGCCACTTGTTTTGTTCTAAAAATTAAAATGTTATTGTTTATTGACACAATGGTCACGTGTGTCCCTTACCGACTCACTATGGATGCAAGCATGGGATATGTGTGTGGACAGGGATGTGCATTTCAGGAAGACATGGTTATCATACGTGGACTGGCTCAACATGCAGTCTTGGGGGCTAAACATGTGTGTAGGGGTGTGAGACCAGGGTGGCGCATGAGATGTTGCAATGTAACGGGCGTCCTGGGAACATCCATGCCACAGGGATGGGCGTAGTGTAACCAAATGTGTTTGCAGAAATCAGCAGCCGACATATGCATGCCACCCATGTCTGCGTGTGCCACATGCATGCCGGGTGGGGGGGCAGGCACATAATCAGTGTTGCAGGCAGGGGCAATGGTCACACATATGCGTCAAATGTTGGGGGTATGAGGGTGTGGAAACAGTGATGGATCAGAACACTCAACATGTGACCTCAGAACATTCCCCCTGTCGCAACCTGGGTGGCTGTGTAAACCACCACGCTGCAGCCCAGGGGCAGTGAACACACACTGTGCATGTCACACATGGCATGTGATGTCATCTGCGCAGTAATACCTGGCAGTGCAAACACCCCACCAGCAATGGGCCTGGGTGCAGGTCATATGGTCAGGGACACAACATGCATGTGCACACTACATAGGGGACCACAGGGACACACATTGGAAACAGACGTTGCATGTAGTGTGTGACAGCTCTTTATTGGCCACACAGTTACCTACGACGTGGCCGTCCACATCTGCCACGTGGCAACCTCCCCCCCCCCCCATGGTGCTACACCCTCTCCTGGTGCCTCTGGTGGTATTTGCGGTGCTCCTTGATGCATCACGGCTAGCATGCCCTCCAGGGCGTCAGCAATCCTGTGGAATGGCAACGCACGAACCTCCTCCCGGAGGTGCCTCAGCTCCCTGGTATTGTCCACCAACGCACTGTAGATTCTGTTCATCGCCTCACGATTGCCTGTGGGTGGGACAAGGTCTGTGAGATACCTCTCCAGTAATCAACCGTCACACATATACATGTCATGCATATCCCACAAGATTGTTATTGTGATAGGGCAGACTCTAGTAGACACATGGCTAGGGATGAGAGCCATCATTCTCACAGTAGGATAAGTCACAGCCATGCACAGGACACGGTCCAGTATTTTGATGTGGAAGGCAAACACAAAGATCCACAGGCTGCGCTGACACACCCACGTACTGCAGACATAGCAACAGGCTTGGGGACCGATAACAAACCCATGTCCATCGGGTACGGGAGGTGGAGCATGAACCAGGGACAGCAACTACAGCTGGAGAGCAGCAGTGGTGGTCAGAGGAAGGTCGAGGAAAGGCAGCCCAAGTGGGGGCACAGTTGGAGGGATAAACGCAGCTCCGACAGGTTACAGGAGATGCGCTATTGACTCAGAGGGATGGAGTGGTAGCACAAGGATATCAACCCTTACATGCGCAAGTGCACTGCTGCTTCATGTTTCTGACGGCAGAGGGGTTCACATACACCTTGTGGCAAAAGAGGAGGGGTTGGATACCAGTGCGTGTACACCTTGGTAAACATATGGAGGGTTTGGACAGAGCAGGGGGAGCAACAGAGGGTGCAGCAGAGGTGGACAAACCCCAGGAACACACGGACAGCATAATGCTGAGGAATCCATAGCAGGTGATAACCCCTGGGGAAGGGCTGCGATACCCAGAGCTGGGGGGGGGGGGGGGGTTCCTTGATTCAGGTTGTAAAAAGGGGTGGGAGCTGTGAGGTGGCGAGTCATTCAAAACACAACTGAGGTCGTTAGCTGACCTGTGTGTTCGAGTGGGTGAGTCCCAACCTATGCAATCGGGGGACTCAGTGTCAGAGCTACAGGAAGGGGACATGTTGATGGCTTTGTCTGTATGCCAAGCAGTCGATCTTATTTGTTGACGTACAGGCAGCCTTGAGGGATCTGTCCCTCTCCCAAACCATCTTTACATGATCTTTGATCCTGTCATCTCTGTAAATCCTGGTATATGGGTGTATTAACACATTTTGACTGCTCATATCATATCCTATGATTGTTTTTCACCTGGAGATGCAGATTGGAGGGAATGGAGGCTGTGTGACGTTACATGACATAAGATGCTTAGGTTTGTTTATGTCTGCTCTGATTGTCCAATGACTATGGGACAGGTGGCATCCTGTTCTCTGCGAGACAGCTGTGTGTCTGCGATGAGGCAGACTGTTGCAAGGGAAATGCTTGATTTTATTTTGTGGCTGACAACGTGCTGGACCTTAAACAACATTCCTCTTATGTCTGCATCTGTAGGTGGTAACTGACCCTAGGCTGTTCTGGTGTGTGTCACATTAACATCATCTGTCATATGCCATACCCTTTTGTTTGCTCCACTACATCCCGTCTACGTGAACCATACATGTCACAGCTGTGGAAGGGATGTTGCCACCTCCACCACACACACACCAACCAGAGACTAGTGGTTTGTGCGTTGTGGTTGTGACAGTCTGTTGTCACCCACCTTCGGCATTGCGCTGTGCTGATGCAGCGTGTGCCCTCAGCTCCCCCATCATGACAGTCATGTCATCTGCGCCTGGTTCCTGCCTGGGGTGTGGGATGGCTCCCATTGCTGGGCTCACACCAGCCTGTGTGCTGCTGGCTGCAGCCCCCACTGTTGGGCCACTGTTGATGGGTGGCTCCAGTGGCTCCTCGCCCCCACTTGTGCTGCCCCCAGACACAGCAGCCTCGGGCTCATCCACGCTCTGAGGCACAAGCACGGCCACTTCCACCTCCTCCTCCTCCTCCTCCTCCTCCTCCTCTCCCTCCTCCTCATGAGCCCCCATTGTACTGTAGTCACCTGCATTGTGAACAATCAGAGACAGCACACATATGTTTAGACACTCCATCTATGTATACGTGTGTGCTACAGACACCACAGACATGATGGGGGGGGCCCTGCATGTGTGCTGCATACAGGACCCACTACACCCTCCCATACCTGTCTGTCCCCACCATGTACCTATCCCGGGGGCACATGTGTGTGCTGTACCCCTGCACACCTTGTTTGGTTTATGTTTATGTTTATTGTCTTTTGATAAAACCGCCTTTCTCCAATAATCAAAGCGGTGTACAATTAAAATCAAGTTTAAAAAGGCCGAAGCCAGTGAAAAGGAAAAGGAAAGTTACAATTGCATCATAAAAGACACTGCAGACAGGAGAAACAGTAAGGGGTAGGGAAAGAAACGAGAGGGTAGGCGAAGGACAGCGAGAATGGGAGTTACACAAAAGGAGAGGGCACATCGAAAGCCAGGGAGAAAAGGTGGGTTTTCAGATTTTGTTTAAAGGTGGTATGGTGAGGTTCTAAACAAAGGGAAGAGGGGAGGGAATTCCAGAGGGTGGGTCCAACAAAGAAGAAAGCAGAAGCACGGGTGGATTAAAGATGAGCACGAGAAGGGGAAGGAAGAGTGAGGCGGTTGAGATGGAAAGAGCGAGGAGTATACCGGGGAGAGTGAAAGGAAAGGAGGTCGGAGAGATATTGAGGGGAGCCTGTGTGGAGAGCTTTGTGAACCAAGGTGAGTATCTTGAATTGAGAGCGGTAAGGGAAGGGCAACCAGTTAAGATGGAAAAGCAGAGGGGTAATGTGGTTCTGAGGAGAGGCCTGACACACAAGGTGAGCAGTAGTATTCTTTATCTGTTGCAGTCGAGATAACCGAGACTTAGGGAGTCCAATGAGAGCAGAGTTAGCAAAATCCACACGAGACATAACCAGGGACAACAACAGGGTGGAAAGGGCCGAAGGGGATAAAAAAGGACGCACCGCACGAATTTGACAGAGGAAAAAGAAAGACGATTTAGTGATGTGGGAGAGGTGGGCCTGAAAGGACAGGTCAGAATCGAAGTGAACACCAAGGTAATGAAAAGTGGAGACCAAAGGGACAGGGGAGCCGGAAAATGAAGGGGCCAAAATGGGGGGTGGACAACCATGAGAGAACCAAATAGCGACAGTTTTAGTGAGATTAACGTGAAGACAGTTAAGGGTCAACCAATTAGCCACTTCAGCAAGACAGGAATTGAGTACAGAAAGGTCAGGACAAGAGGGGGAAGTGTGATGAAGTAACACAATATCATCAGCATAAAGAAAGGCGGAAGCTCCAGACTGTTGAATTAAAAGAGCAAGGGGAGCCAGAAAGAGGTTAAAAAGAAGAGGAGCTAAAACAGAGCCCTGGGGAACCCCACAGGGGAGAGGAAAGGAATCCGAGGAGGGGGTGGAAGGAGAGGGGGAGAGAACCGCACAGGATCGAGAAGAGAGGAAAGAATGAAACCAGTGGTGAACAGTACTACATAGGCCTGCCTCTCGCAGGCGGTGAAGGAGGAGGGAATGGTCAACCAGATCAAAAGCCGCTGAGAGGTCAAGAGCAACCGCCACCGAAATGTCACCACGGTTGTAAGCCACATGTAGAGCGTTAGTAAAAGCAAGGAGAATAGTGTCGACACTGTGACCCTGACGAAACCCAGATTGGCGAGGGTGAAGAAAATTGATGGAATCCAGGTGGTGGGAGAGTTGTGCAAAGACAAACTTCTCTAAAAGTTTAGAGAGGAAAGGAAGATTAGAGACAGGACGATAGTGAGCAGGAACCAGGGGATCAAGTGAGGGATTTTTAAGGATAGGGCGAATTAAGGCATGCTGCCAAGAGGAGGGAAAAACCCCTGTGGATAGACTGGAGTTAAACATTGTAAGAATGTGAGGTAGAAAAGCCAAAGAAGAATCTAGAAGCCAGGAAGAGGGAATAGGATCGAGAGGACAGGATGTCTTCTTGGAAGAAGAAATAAGGTGGTGACGTTACGGGGAAGTGATCAAGGAAAAAGAAGCCCAGGAATGGGAAAGTTGAGAAGCGGGAGGGGGAGAGGCAGAAGGAGGAGGAGAGTGAATTGGGGGGACGGGACAGGAAGGTAAGGATGCTCTTAAGGAGGAAATCTTGTCACTGAAAAAAGAAGCTAAGAGAGAGGGAGGTGGAACGGGATGGATCTGAGCAGCTGACGCAGAGGGTTGAAGGGATGATAAGGATTGAAGAGTAGAATAAAGGTGCCGGGTCTGGTTTGGGGCCTTCAGAATTGCATGTTGCTGTTCCTGGTACCATTCCACATGTGGCCCCCATCCCATCCCTCTCCCCATCTGCTCCAAATTTGTCCACGCACGCCTGCTAATACCCTACCCTTACACCTGTTATTGCCATCCCCTGTATGACTGTGCGGGCCCTTTGATCAGGGCATATTTTGTTTGGACATACTATCTTCACAGTGCTACATGTGCTTGGCAGTGACCCACTACGCAGTGGACTATGACTATTCATCACCTCTGGGCCACTGCCAAGCACATGCAGCACTGTGCAGATAGTATGTCACACAAACATGCCCTGATCAAAGGCCCTCACAATCATACAGGGGATGTCAATCACAGGTGTGGGGGTAGGGTAGTGGCCAGTGTGCGTGGACATTTTTGGGACAGATGGGGAGAGGGATGGGATGAGGGACACATGTTGAATGTGGCCCGGGAACATGGCAACAAAACAGGGTGTGCAGGGGTACAGCACACACATGTGCCACCAGGATAGGTACATGGTGGGGCTTGGGAGACAGGTATGGGAGGGTGTTTGCAGATGGATGATGTCTACACAATGGGTTTTTCAGGCATGGCCTGAGAGCTGAAAGGTGTACGTAGCATACATACCTGCCTGCGGATGTGCAGTGTCGAGGGCCTCAGGCAGACCACAAAGGTATATAGGCCACAATCGTGCCGCCAGCTCCTGTTCCAGGGGCTTGAGCGATGGTATGAAGGGACCACCGCCACCTGTGCCCAGAGCATGTTGGCGCTCTGCGGCCATGTGCTGCCTCACCCCTCTTTTTATATCAGAAAATCTTTTTTTTAGGCTTTCTATGTCTCTGGGGGGGCCCCTTGCTTCGGCCACTGACATACGCACCTCCTCCCACACCGCATTCCTTGTGGCCACAGTTGTGCACATGGTGTTCATGTGACTACGCACGTGTGCATATGTCTGTCCTGGTGTGGATCCCTCCTAGTGTGTGTGTGTGTGCCAACTGCCCACATGTGATGGGGGGGGGGGGGTTGGTGCCCTTCACATCCACCTGTGATGCCGGTTAATTGTCTGCTAGCTTTTGTATGTTATGTAACGTTTATGTTATTGCCAATCCATACAGCTAACCCTTATCATGTGTGTCTTAGGTTCACACACTCACTCAGTACTGGAGTAGTCACCCAGGAAGCACTAGATAACATGAGGAGGGGTCTAGCTAAATCTGATGGATGTTCTGGACCTTTCCAGCTGGGAGTACATGTTTGCATATGTATGTTCACGCATTTTGGCTGCGTCAAACCAGGGGAGCAACACAATATAGGGGGTGCAGTACCTTTGGCCACTGTAGATGAGCGGGACCTAGGCGTCGTTATGTCTGCCGATCCTCATGTAGCTGACCATTATGGAAAGGTGACGGCAAAAGCTAGGTGGCTACTTGGGTGCATACAGAGAGGTATTGGTAGCAGATACACAGGAAAGTACTCTGCCTCTGTATATGTCATTGGTGCTAACTCATGTGGGGTACAGTGTGCAATTCTGTAGACCGCAGCTTCAAAAGGCTGTGAACAGGATGGAGACAGTGCAGAGGATGGCTACTAAAAAGATTGGTGGTCAGCAGTATGCAGCATATGGAGACAGACTGCTCAATCTTGATATGTAGACCTTAGAGGACAGGGGGAATAGAGGTGATATGGTTTAGACTTTGCCAGACCTCCATGGCATACATGTTCTGGGTGTGAGCCTCCTTCGAATGACAGCATGTTTTTTCATGGGTACTATGCTGACATATACTTTGAACATGTGATCAGTGGATCGATGGTATAGTCTCACAGTGGAGGTGGTAGAGATGAGGACAGTTACTGCATTACAATACGCATGTGCCACACACAGAGGATCTCTAAAGGTATAAATGGGACTGTTGTAGTCTTTGCCATGGATGTACAGACTCGATAGGCCATGTGGTCCTTTTCTGTCATCATATGTCTATTTTTCTCAACTACATAGTTGTGCTGTCATATGTTTCTGTCAGGATGTGTTCTGCATTTGTTTCTCTCTTCTATACATGTGTCAATTTGGGTGAACATGAGCTCCTGCATTCACATGCAACATTTCTCTCTGCAGGTGATGCAGGATATGGGAGTCGCCCCTGGCTGCTGACCCCTGTGCGTCAGCCACGGACACGTGCAGAGCGGAGGTACAATGAGGCCCATGCCTCCAGCCGCTCTGTCATAGAGCGCACCTTTGGCGTGTTGAAGAGTCGCTTCAGGTGTCTGGATATGACAGGTGGGGCCTTACACTATAAGCCAATGACTGTGGCAGAGATAATCATAGCCTGTTGCATCCTGCACAACATTGCTCTCAGGCATGATATCCCTGCAGAGATTAATGAGGATCTGGAGGATGATCCAACGTGCCCCCCTGTACCTGCCAGTGGTGACACACGGGAGGGCACAGCGGTCAGGCGGAGGTTAATCGCAGAGATCTTCTCATGTACGTATTGCATATATTCCCACCTTCATGTGTTGTTATATGTATGTGATGGTTATAAAGGTTGATGTTTCTGTAAAGATATCATTCGGATGCCACACTGCATTGACATTTAACAGACAATCCCAATGTCACATATAGGCATGAGTATGAGACAAACAATGTGGGCAGGGCACAATAGCAAGTGGTGGTGGATTATGTGGGTGGGTGTTTATACGCCTGTGGGAGGTTTTGGGGGCCACATTCCCAGTTGGTGGCTGGCTGTGATAGCAGCTGCTGTGCAAACACAGTTAGTTGGTTTGATGCTATGGGTGGAGCACGGTGGCAGGCATATGGTGCGGTATTCACAGTGGGAGAGCAGACCATGTTTGGGGACAGTTGTCCAATGGGCTGTGGTTATATTGTACAATTTTGAGCTGCTTGTGTGGGTGTTATGCTCCTGTCAGCTGGATATGTGTGTCTGTTTCTTATGTGTGGCGCCACATGTCATACATAGCACAATACACATGCTCAGTACTAGTTTTTCATGATGGTATTAACTATCCTTGAGGGGTGTTCATGCAACCCCACAGTGTGCCTGAATGTATAGGTCATCGCGTAGCCCTGACATGGATATGGTGAAGGATGGGGCCTGTGCAGTGTCCAGCCAGGGGGATTATCATTGCTACATTTTGTTGTTGGAGAATAGCCCTGCAGTGCAGTGTTGCATATGTACACACAAACAGAGGTGATCCGGCCCAGATCAGCAAGGTGTGGGTTACAGTAGGCAATTTGAGCACTGAATGTGTGGGTGGATTGTGTTTTAGGGTTTTTTTCAGGGGGGACACGGCATATCTAGCTGATGCTATCTCAACATATGCCACATGCCTCAGCTACAGGCTGTGTATGTGTGTAGGGTAGGAGAGTACAGTCCACATCATCAACTACCTTGCGGACCCTAGCGAGGGAGGTTATGTCCACATACACACAGAGACTTAGGTGAGAGTTATTATTTTAAGGTGCACATATAGGCTATCCATGCTTTGACATTCTCACTGTCACACAGTGGGATGACATGCAGCCATCATGGTCAGGTCACAAACAGAGATGGGGGTGTGGTTTCACTGACGTGATGCAGACATCTATGTGTGCACATCATCAGCACACAGCTGTCAATATTATTCAAGGTATGAGATGTACACACCAGGATATGTATTTGGCCAGTGGATACAGGAGGTGTGCCTGCATATTTCCGTGTGTTACAGCAATTGACAGTGGGGTAACAGACAACATTGGTACACCAGTACACACGGAGAGGTGGCATTGGTGGCAATATGGGGGACCCGGGCTAATTTTGCGACCTTGGGGTGAGGCAGAAACATGGTGGGAGCAGACACCTCTATTGACCAGTGTGTACAACAACAGAGAGGTAAGGGAGGGAACGGAGAGATTACGGACACCTGTAGTTAGCCTCCGACACCTCCGTGCTGCCTCTCACATGTGAGAGATCTGTACAGTGTGATAGTGAACAGTCAGTCAGTATGTGATGTTGTGGGGTCTGACAGCTGGGGACAGGAAGGTGCAGTGTGTGTTGCACAGCTAGAACATGACATATGTTTGTTTCTCTTGTGTTTCCCACTGCACAGGACATACTTCGTGAGGATGCTGTTGCTGTGGTGCATTGGCACGTGACTGTACATCAGACAAAATGATGTGGTCTGGGGTAGGTGGATCTACAGCTACATTGTCTGTGCCTGCAGTCAGGGGGAAAACATGTCCTCAGTGATGTGTCATATTGTGCAGATGTTGTGGTTCACCTTTTTTTCTTACGCCTCCCTAACCCATATCTTGCTGTTGTCACACATATCCCCATGTGTTTGTGTCCAGTATGTCCTCTGCAACACTGTCTCTGGGACATGTACAACAGAGCTGCATGTGTGTGGAGGTCATTTTGTTTTTGGTGGTGGTCTACACTTGCACCCTACCCAACATTGTACCATCAGCCAACACCAGGGTATCACTGCATGTCACTGGGCCTTTATGTCTACAAATCTCCACTTGTGCATATACAGGCCATGTGTTACAGCTGGCACGCTGACCTTAGCATACTGTGTGGGTGCGTGTTTATGGGTTGGCTGTGTGATGATGCAGTGTTAAGGCATAGTACATTATCATGTGCTGTGAGGGGTCTGTGCACCTGGGGGGCAGTGGTGACTGTGCTACCTCTACCATAGTGCTGTTTACCTTGTGAACATTCTCGACATGTGTTGTGTGCTGTGAGCAGAACTGTGTCTTGTGTTTTGAGGGACCACTGTTGAGCAGCTTTTTTTTATCTCAGATATCGGCATAATGTGGACATGCATCAACAGTGGCTTGACATGGTGATTCTACACGTTTTGCTGACATTGTCTCCCTTCACTGTGACCTGATATGGCCGTTGAGTCGCTCAAGGGATCGATGACGTACACCTGATGCACACACAAGGTAGCTTGCACCTTTGTTATTTGGGGGATTACATCTGCCTTTACCTGTTGATGATTTACTGTTTGTCTCATGTTCATGTCATGTTGCCTCTCTGTTCACAGAAACAGATGCATATAGTGTGTAGCTGTGAGACACCTGTGTGACATGAGCATGGACATGACCATATCCATGTGACACCCATGTCTGCGTTTACGATTCATGATGCCACCAATATGTTGTGTGTTTTGTGTTGAGATCATGTCATGTTTGCCTTTGCATCCCTTTCTTCTGTATTTCCTAAGGTGTGACTCTCTGCAATTTGTGCTGTTTTTGCAAGGCGTCTAACAATACAATACTTATCCTCTCCTGACACAGGGCAGAAGACATACTGGACACATCTCTTACAGTGCATCTGGCGTCGCCATCACCCACCTGTTAGGGGACACAACACCATGGAAATTTTTGTGGAAAATTGTGCCATTGGATGTTTGACCTCTGAAAATGTGACACATGCCTGGGATGGACAGTATTACTCTTGGACTGCTACTTTGCCCATGACAGACCTGTCCAACACACTGTTGCTGCCATGCTCTGGCTGGGAGTCCTGCTCATTGCAGGGGACATACATGAACTTTCAAGGACTGTGGCATATTGGGATGTGACACTTGACTATGCATGGCCAGGGTTGCAAGGACAGTTTTAACCTGACCTGTTGGATGGCACATACACTTTGCACTTTGGACGCTGTGTACTGATCCCCACGTGTGCAGCAGGGACTGACATTGTCACTGTATGTTTTACATTCCTCCACAGTTGTGTTGTTTTTGTGTTTTGGCCATGTGTGTGACATGGCACACAGGATATGCTCATCTGTTTGTTTCAACACAATCATACAGCCATGTTTGTGGCATAGGGCCAACGATGGCGCGGTCCTATTGTCGAGGTCCACATGCTCTCCACCTCGACATGATACAGGTTTTGCCATAACGCTTTCATGCACACCACCATCCTGGATTGATGTTCGCAATGGCCAAGGGTGTTTATGTGCATGTGTGGCATCACTGTATCATGTTGGTATGTGGATGGTGCTTGTGCATCTGACTGACTATGTTTGTGAACCACAGCATGTGGACCTATGGCTTCTGTGTGGTTCACTGTAACATGTTTGCCCGTCATTTCCATCTTCACATGCTGGTTCTTGTGTTTGTTTACTCTACAGACGTGACACTCTGCATTTATGTTCACACCTTGCATTGCATGTCTGCACGGTCCTGTTTATCCCCTGTGGTAGCGACACTCACATTGCCCCATTATATTTGGAGTGTGGCAGTGTGGGTGTCCGTTGTCCTCCTTCAATCGTGCATTCCATGTACCGTGCTATATGTGCCCAAACACTGTCTACCCAACAAACAGTGCAGGGGACCTCCTTCATGGTGTTATCTCTGCAGGTTTCTGCAGATAGTTTAGTTTGTATTCTCTCTGTGTTCATGTGCCTCTGCTACCTGTTAGCATATCCTCATTGTGCTTTTGATGATTGTTTGGGTTTACATTGTTGCAGGTTTGATTCCTAGATCAGGCATTAGGTGAGAGCTGAAACATTACTTTCAGAATGTGTTTTTAACATTAAAACATTGTGACAACATATGCTGTTTTCATTTGTGTGCCTCCTGTGTTGCCAGATGGATATGTTTTGAGGGACATGTGATGTGTGTTGGGTCCTCATCATGCAGCGTCTACTGTCTACATGCACTCATATGTGCGTAACACATTTGAGGCATGCAGCAGCAGGTGGGGGGTGGGGGCCTGCTGCCCAGTGCATAGCATGCACCTGATGCACATTATATCTCCTGCCCTTCATTTGTGGTCAAGCCAGTGACCTTTCTATAGGATGTGGGTTGCTGCCCTGCTAAATGTGTTTCCGTCTTTCACCAGGGATGCACTCACCTTGATATTATGATGGCAGTGTCTACACTATCTGCGATGAATAACCCAAATAAAGATATGTATTTGACATACATTTGTCTCTTTTGCTGCTTGATCATGGTGACAAACATGCAATGCAATGTGTGCCTTTGAGTCAGTCCTGACTCCTTGTGACCCAGAGACTCCAGGGTTTTCTTGTCAGTGTCACTGGATGTAGATTGTCAGGTCTTTCTTCCAAGGTAATGGAGGGTTACGTGACTTGCCCAAGGCCACATGGAGTGCTAGTGTGAATTGTGCCCTGGTTGCTTGCTGTCCAAGCCAGTTTTCTAACCACTGGGCTACTCCTCCACTCTTTGAGCACATTGACACTTGTTTCTACTGATTTGCTGGTCATGTACATGACCCACCTGTGCTCACATCCTTGTACGGTGGCAGCTGTGTATCTGCCAGCCATTTGCCACATCACTGGGTATTACAGGTTCCCATACACACCCTCCCTTTGGGGTATTTGTTTTGCATTGTGCTCAGTGTGCTGTTTGTGGGAGTGGTTAGAGGCATGTGTTATAACTCACTAGTTTGCAGGTTTGATCCCCACATGTGGTTTATCTTTTTCTTTTCTGTTGTGCTAACTGGACCATTAGGTACCAGTAGGTTCATCACCTCTACTCACACCCTTCCCTCTCTTCACTGTACACCAAGGTGTGCCCTCTGTGCTGCCTAGCCATCAGATATTATCTGTTATATAGGTCTCTTTCTTTATGCTGTTTACATGGCAGTGCACCTGGGGGTTTTGTATTGCTGTGGTTCAGCTGGTGTGTGGTACACCTGTTTGCATGTTGAATTCTCTCCTGTCCTGTTCCAGATTGTTTACCAGATCCACAGAGCATCCTCTGCTGCCCTTGGGGTTTAGTTTCTTTCCTCTTTTGCATGCTGTATCCACTGCATAACATTTCATTGTGTGTGTGCATGTGTCTCTGGTTCCAATTACAGACTGGGATCTGATCTGTACACAGCAGATCTGCATGTGCATTTGGTCATGATTACTGTTGGGGGTTTGCCTGTCCTGACAGCCAGCAGGCGTCTTGTGTGATGCCCTGCACTAATTTTGTATGCAGCCTTTGCTAATGAGCTCACGTTGGTGGTGTGGCCTACCGGTTTGTGCATTGCCATTTGTGGTAGTGGTCCTAGGTGTGATTCCTCTCTGTTCTCTTTGATTTGTATGCTTGTCCTGCAGAAGTAGTTTTCATTCGTATGACAGTCATATCTGTGCAGATCTGTGCTGTGAGCACATTGTACCCTCATCAGAGTTGTGAACCATCCTTCTGTCCATCTTCTGTTTGCCAGCTGTGTGCCATCCTACCCTGATGTGCATGCTGCTACCCCACGTCCTGCACTCCTACACATTCCTGCATTGCAGCTCTCGCTGGTTGCCTCTCCTGTGTGTTCTCTGCATAGCACTGCTGCTCCACTGTCATCCTGATATTTCACCTATCCTGCCATTTCAGGCTCCTCTGCTGCACACATCTTCCCATCCTCTGTCACACACTGTCATTATAGCATGGTACATTACCATCACTCTGTGCATAGCTACAGCTGCCCCTGATATGTTTGTCCATTTTTCTAGCTGCCACATGGGCTGGAGCTGATTTGTGTGGTCCATCAGCTCTGATCTACGTCCTTCTTTTAGTTATGCATTGTCTTTCCTTTCTGCTCTGTGCAGTGTTTGGGTTATGTGTGTGTTTGGCACATACCTCTCTTGCCCTTCAAATTGGGGGAACTTACTGCTCTTGGCCAACGTTTTTGGTTCATCCTTGGGGCATCTTACGGCACACCTTCGATTCAGGCAGCTTATGGGGTGCCTACTATGGTGCCTTGGGATTTGGCAACCTTTCAACATGGCCTCTGGGGAACATTATAACTCGCCTTCGCTGACGTGGTTGTTTAGGATGTGCCTTCTGGTGCACCCTAAAAGGTGCATTAATTTATGGCACTAGGGTGGGGTTCATTTTAGATGGCAGCACAGATTGTTGTACAGTTGCAAGCAGAAAAAGGAATTACCTCAGCCAACCTTATTCATTAGGTACACTGCGGATTGGAACTCATGACCCCTGCACCATCAGTCAGTGTCTTAACCATTGTGCTACACTGCTGTTCCTCTTTGCATGTCAGCGCTCCTACTTAAGATTTTCAATGCGTTAAAATGCACAGTGCTGCCATCAAAAACAGTGATGTGACCTTGCGGTGCCTCATAGGGCACCCTATAAAGCACCCTATAAGCAACATTCTAGGGTGCCTGGGTGGACAGTGCACTTTATAATATGCCCTCTGGAGTGCCTTATAGGCCGGCTGATGCGGCACCTTATGTTACAGCACTTTGAGAGTGCGTTTGCTAGCAGCAGTAATTAAAATGCCTCATAATGCAATATTACACATAACAGGTAGTGCCTCAGCCAGCCTTATTCATCAGGCACTAGGGGGGATTGAACCCATGACCACTGTACCATCAGTCAGCACACCTACTTCAGCTTACCACACGTTCACATGTGCAGTGCTGCCATCAGAGTAACCTTGCTGTGCCTCATAGGGCACCCTATATGTCGCCCTATAGACCACCCTTTACACAACATTGTAGGGTGCCTTGGCGGACTGTGCACTTTAAAATGTGCCCTCTGGGGTACCTTATGGGGCGCCTTATGCAGCACCTTATATTACAGTGCTTTGAGAGTGCGTTTGCTAGCAGCAGTAATTAAAATAAAATTAAAATGCCTCATAATGCATTATTACACATACAAGTTGGTGCCTCAGGCAGCCTTATTCATTGGGCACAGTGGGGGATTGAACACATGACCCCTGCACCATCAATCAGTGTCTTAACCATTGTACTGTGGCTCTGTTTCCTCTGTTTGTACATCAGCGCGCCTGCTTATGCTTTCCATGCGTGTTGCTCATGCGCTAATGTGCGCGGCACACATTAGCGCGCAGTGCACATTAGCGCACGATTATCCCGGTTTGCTTTTTTCAGACTGAAACGCCCACTCCTTATATGGCATCCTGCACACTAACGCGGCGCGCACGTAAAGAGGGTTTAGTAAACATACCCCTAAATGTTATATTTAGCTAAGTGGACTAACATGACAAACGCCTTATTTTTATAACTTTAAAACTGCTTGGCTCAGGCAAAATTGTGAATGCAAATACTTGTTCCAAAATTGCCATGAGACCTATAACAGCAAATTTACAAATTCATCTACTTGAATAAAATATCTCTTTATGCAAACAAAATGGTCTGACTGAAAGTGACCCTCTCCAAGCGTGGCGAAAAATATGTGCTGCTTCCCTTGTGTGTGTGCTTTTAGTTGCCTTAAAATAAAGTGCTCCTATGGGAATATTTAGATCAGTGATTTTCAACTGAATGCGTGTTATTTTGACTCTGCTCAGCCACCATCACAAATGATAACGTGCATGTTTGCTTTCAGCATACCTAGAGACCTGTTTACTAAAGTGTGGTAAGATTCTGCATTTCCTATGCCTTAACTGCAAAGTCATTGCTGTAAATGCAGAGGGTGCGACCGGCATTCACCCCGCATTTAACACACAGGACAGACCCTTACCTTACAGGCCCGCATTATATGCCTCAGCAGATACTGAATTCCAAAACTTATGCCTGGAGAAATCCAAAACTAAAGCAACCCAAAAACACTGATTTCTCAATAGGTATATAATATAAATCGTGGAGCTCACCAAAACTATATTACTATTATAGAAAATACTCAGTAATTATAAATTATAAGGACCTCAAACAGTTCTTTGAGCAAACATTGGTCCAACCAGACCCTCTAGTAGAGCAGCCAACAAGGGTCGGTGCTAGTGTGCTCAGAAATCATCATCGGCCCAATTTATAAAAAAACTATTTTAAACCCTAATAGAGAGGTACGCACATGAAAATCCACAGATGTGTATCACACAAAATCAAAAACATTCAACAAAATCCCGACACAATATTGTGTTTCGATAAGATATAAATTTACTAATTATCTGCATCAGGGGAGTGTGAGCAAAAAGCAAAAGAATCCATGAAGTAATAGAGCCAAACTACAGCCAGCTGAATGCTCCAGCAGATAGTGAGGATTACAATGCAGGTCTGGGCTTAAAAAGAAAGTATCAGGGAGGGGGATTTGAGAGACTGTCAAAATTATAGACCCATTTCAAATTTGCCAATGTTAGCGAACCTGGTGGAAAAGGAGGGAGTGATGCAAATGGGCGGTTATATGGAAGCTTTTTCACTCTTGCATGTGGGTAAAGGGGGTTTCCACACTGGTAGTGGTGTGGAGACCTTGCTTTCAGCGTTGCTGGATCAAGTGTATGTTTGGTTGAACAAGGGTGCTGCTCTCATTAGATTACATTAGATTGACATTAGATTTGTCTGTGGTGTTTGACTTGGTGGAAAGGGGGTTACTATTGGAATGATGTAGAGGGTTAGGTAATGGGGGAAAGATATTGGATTGGATCAGCTCTTTTATGAGTAACTGGTGGTTCATAGTTCAGGGGATGGCTGGGAAGTCACAAATGTTTAGCTGGGAGTGCTGTGTACGTGCACCATAGCATTGTTTCAGAATATGGCTGTGGACATTTTCAGCATATAAGCATTCCCGCCACATGTACAAATCCCTTATTTGTGTTCTAGAATGACCCCCTTAGTGAGTCTCTCTTAGAGGATAGAGGGTGTTATGCATGTATACTGAAAGCTATATAACGGTGTTTTGAGATTCATATGTTGGGAGAAATTTTTATGGATGTCATTTGGAATGGAATGAAAGCAGTGGTAAAAGGGCACTTAAAAGCCATAGCAGCCTATAAGAAAAAGGAAAGATGGACTAATGAGAAGAATTTGAAAGTGCACTAGTCAGTGGAGATATTAAGGGCATTTCAGTAGCATCCAATATGTGCAAGATAGCCCTTTTCACTGACAATGTGTTATTCTCATTTAAACAAATGCTGGTCACCCTGCAAGTCTTGCTGAAAGAGACAGAAAGTTGTAGCCTGGTCTTTGCTTACAAGATACATTTAGGGAAAACAGAGGGTTTGACTTTACAGTTGGACTCTGATCAGGAACAAAGTCTATGAGCTTCCTTCCACTTCAGATGGATTAAAGTGTCTATAAAGTATTTGGGAGTTAATATCGGGAGGGATTTGTAACCATGAACTAGCCTTAATTTAAACCCCATTAATGAATAATATTATCTTAGATACAGTATGTGGAGATGAGTAAAATCACTGCTTATGTGGCTGGGAAGAATATCGGTAGTAAAGATGAACATTCTGCCAAAGATCTTGTTTCTGTTTCTGGTCTCACTGATTGCTTTCCCTAATTCTTTTCTCAAGGGACTGCAGAACAGGATCTTTGACTTTATCTTGAAGAGAACATCACTACAAATAAGTGGGAAGGAATTGTTTATGAGATAGGAGGAGGGAAGTTTGCATGTCCCCAGTATCCAGGTATATTGCAAAGCACCACAGATACAAGCTTTGATGGACTGGTGATCAACAACCAGTGGGAAGCAATGGGTTCAAACTGAACAATATTTTCGAGAGGACATCACTTTGCAGGAAGAAATCTGGTTATGGGCAATACAGAAGGGAGAAAGAGGGGAAATTCATCTATATATTGATTTGACATTGAGAATTTGTGATAGGGTGTGAAAAGAAATATTGGGTAATAAAAAAATATACTAACTTTACTTCTATTTGCCATAATCCTGAATTTTTACTGAGCCAGGTCAAGGGGACCTATTCTAAATTGGAACAGAAGGGACTGTGGGCAGCTGGGGATTTTCTAACAGCACAGTGCTTTCAGGAAGACCAGAGACTGTATGGCTTGCAAGAGAGTGGAAGATTTGCTTATCTGCAAGTGCTGCATTATATACAGAGTTCTGGCATTAGAAAATATTTCAGTTTAGAGCCAACAAGATTTGAGGAATTGTATGCTAAGACCTATACAAATAGGGGAATTCTTTCCAAACTGTATAGTGTAGTCAACTTCTCAGACAAGCACAGTTAAGGTATTTAGTAGATGGAAGTGGGATATAGGAGATGGAGGAGTGTTAGATTGGCCTGGTATTCTTAAAGCCACAGTGAAGTTATCGGTATTGGCAGGGCTGTTAGAAAATAGAAATAAGTTGCTTTATAGGATGTATTTGACCCCTTATAAGCTAAGTAAAATGGATGGGGATTATGACTCTAGGTGCTAGAGGGAGTGTGGGTGTGTAGGAATGTTTTACCATATGTGGTGGGAATGTCAGGAGGTGCAAAAGCTCTGGAAAGGGGAATGAACATATGTTTAAGTCAAGGACTGGCTCAGACTTGGTGCCTAGTCCCAAACTTTGTCTCCTAAATCAATTACTAGTAACCTTTGAAGATGCACTGACTAAGTTAGGCTGAATAGCATAGTAGCAACCAAAATGGAAATAGCTTGGGCCTGGAAGCTTCTTCTTTTGCCAGAGATGGATCAAGTACTTAAAAATGACTTTATTTCCTAAATATGTGAAATTACTGTGTATCAGAATTATTGTGTTAAGTCTTTTAAAAGGGTTAGGTGTCCATGAGGAATGGAGGAGGACATTCTAGGGACAAACTTGATCAGTGAGTGGAAATGATGGACGGTCCTACATTGGTTACCTTATTGTTTTTTTGTTGGGCTTGGAGATATAGACAATATAAGTCATAATATGCTTTTTTGTGCATTGTAATGGGGGTGATCATGGCATGTTGTATCCCAGTGGGGGAGGGATCTGGGGGGGGGGTGAGGTATTTTGGAGTGAGTTGAATTTATGTGAGAGCTCATGGTGGTGAGTAAGATGATGAGTTTGTTGTAAAATATTGACTAAAGCATTACATTAAAAAAAGATCTACATAAAGTACATGTCAAAGGTGAAACTATGGGGCATGTTTTCTAAAGGTTAGCATGGGGTTAGCATAAGGTTAGTGCACAATTTCATCACGGTGCTAAAAAGTAGTGTGTAGCCTGTCATGATGCGGGCACTAATAAAGTTGGTTTTAAGAAAAGAAATCCTGTTTTAGAAGAACTAGATGTGCAGTTACCTCCAGGCACAGCTAGAGGGAGCAGGAACAGACATACTGGAGTTAATGAACCTAAGCTCACTGATGACCTGCAGCTGAAAGGGAACCAGGAAGTCAGCATTAACGGTTCACTTTATAAGCCAGAGCAGAATGCTTCTGGACAGCAGTGGCATGAGCAGTGGCATAAGCAGAGGAAGCAGTGGACACAGCAGGAGCTGAGGAAGGAGGAGAAAGAGGAAGAAGGAACTGGAGCTAGACTAGAAGGAGAAACAGCAGAGAAGCCTGGAGGCTATCAAGGACATAAGCCTGATTGCTGTGGAAGAAGCCAAGCTGGAAGCTGGAGGAGAAACAGACCTCACAAGGTGGGAAGCCAGAAAGCCCAAACTGGACCTGTTGTGCAAGGGGAGTTTGGTGGAAGTTGCTCCAAGGTGAGAGGCTCTGCCACGCCTAGTTCCTATACTCTGCCTGTTTGTAACCTAGAGAGAAGAAAGCTAAGAACCAGAGAGGGAGGTTCTGACAGAAGCTTATCTCTAGAGGATCATTGCCCAGTTTCACCTATTCAGAGGGGAAAGCATTTTTATAAGCAACGGAAGTTTTTACTCAGTGAGCCCAGGTATGAGGCATTGAACATTAACTGTAATGATTGTACTGCTAAAAGCTATGCTAAAAGAAGGATTCCTCCTAAGGGAAACAAGAGTGCAGACTGGTTCACTAAACTACCGCCAGCCTTAAGAGTCCCTGGTTATGTGAAGCCAAACTCCCAAGTAGTAGATTACCATGCTGAAATAGACAGGGACAGTGGAAGCCCTTTGAATCAGTATAGGGGAGAGGAATTGATGGAAGTGGATTCTCCCAGCACTATTCCCTCACCTTTGCCTGAGGAAATGGAATGTGATTTGTGCACTGCCTATGCTCCAAAGTATGTATGCTCCACAGAAGAATAAATGAAGTATAATTTGATGTTTATTATCCTGAATATTACTTTGAAGAAAACCTGCTTTAAACTGTGAAGTAACAGTTAACTAGCCAGTGAATATTGGTACCTTTTGAAACAAAGGACTGTTTCTGTTATCTAAAATATCTCTTAGTTGAACCTTGCTTTAAACGGGGAATAAAAGCCTTTATTACCCTACACTTGGACTCTTTGTTCTTTAACAGCGCTACCTAGTGGCGTATAATCTTTGTGTCACCGGCAACCGAGTGACAAGCCCCATGATAAAAAATCCTTTACTACCCTGGTAGTGCATGTCAGGGTGTGGACTGGGCAAGGCAGGGATGTTCCTGATATGGCACAGTGGGTGCAACTAGCGCCACCTCAATGCATGGCATTTGTTGCATCTATGGCCAGTTTGCCATGTTGAAGCACAGTAACTGCAGGGAGACAGATAAAGTATATTTGTCTCTCTGCAGTTAGCCTGAAGCCCTGTGCATTCATTAGTTTGTATTCAGTTTGCTATCCCATTTTAAAAATTGTAATGGCCAGAAAATCAATTTAATATACATTAACCTCTGAACTGAACACATGCAGTTGAGTTGCACACATAAATAAGTGTCCTGCTATGATAATATTTTTCCACATTTAGAGGGCTAGCTACTAAGGTGCGCTAACATTGTTAGTTGTTGTTGTTAAGTGCCGTCGAGTCGGAGTCGACTCATGGTGACCCTCTGGATAGCTATCCTAAATTGTGTTCGGTCTTCAGTCAGGCGGCTCATTGATGAAAGACTGGTACCCGTAGCTGCTGTTATTGTATCGATCCATCTCATTGCTGGCCTTCCTCTTTTGCATTGACCTTCTATCTTGCCAAGTATAATGTCTTTCTCTAATGATTTCTCTCTTCGCATGATGTGTCCAAAGTATGAAAGTCGAAGTCTTGTCATCTGAACTTCTAAAGAAAGCTTAGGTTTGATCTCCTCTAGTACCGACTGGTTTGTCCTTCGGGCAGTCCATGGTATACACAGTATTCGCCGCCAGCACCATAATTCAAAGGCATCAATTTTCTTCTTATCTGTCTTTTTCACTGTCCAGCTTTCACATCCATATGATGTTATTGAAAATACCATGGCTTGAACAAGTCAAATCTTTGTATGGAGAGAGACATCTCTGCTCTTGAGAATCTTATCTAGGTCTTTCATAGCCATTCTGCCAAGAGCAATGCATCGTCTGATTTCTTGACTGCTTGCTGCTTCTTTATTGATAGTTGATCCAACACACATGAATTCACCACAGCCCATGTTATTTTAATGTACAGTAAGTCCTATGTTATTAATAGCATGCATTAACAGTGCATCTTAGTAACTAACCCTCTAAATGAGGACAAATATCATAGTAGGATGCTTATTTATGCTTTATTACATTGGCTGCCTATTTTTTTATCATGTTAAATTTAAGATTTTGATGTTAATCCCAAAGCTTTAAGAAACAATGCTTCTTAAGTTCAGTTTTGAAAATGTGTAGACCAGTTTCTTCACATGTTCAGATGGTGTTCAATTACTTTCTTTCTAGTAATATCTAAGATCCTTTTTGTTGATACAAGAAGTCAGTCCTTGTCCATTGCTGGTCCAATGGAATGGAACGATTTACCATTGGATTTGAGGTTAACAATGGATATAAATACTTTTGGAAAGTGATTGAAGGCATTTTTATTTTTGCAAGTTTTTGGGCATGCCTAGGAGTTTAAAGTTTATTAATTAGAGGCCAGAAGTAGTTTGTATAATTATGTTGTCATGTATTTTAATACTGTTATCTTATCATTTGTGATCATTTAGTTTACTTTCTGTTTTAGAGATAATATTATTTTCATTTATTGATGTTTGTAATACTATGAGGTGCTACTGGTTATCACGGGATTTACCATGTGCTAAGCCCACCATGATAACTGTTTCTACAAGCTAAAAATGCAGTCACACTAAAAACCCTGCATAAGCTGCTTAGCACGGCATAGGATGGAGACAGGTTGGGTAGGAGCAGAGTGTGGGTGGTAATTGCACATTGTGGCTAGTGTTGTCATCAGGGTGCACTCACTAGCAATGTCACAGTGTGGGTGCACTTATTGCCACCTCAATTCCTGGCAATCCCCTAGGGTGCTAGGATTGAACAAATATTACTTAGATGATAGAAGTCCTGAAGCCCTTCAAAGATACCACGGAATAACTGAGTTTCAGAAGAGCTATCGTGAGTCTTCTCATCCATCACCTTTTGGTCTATTTTCCTAACTCTCTTCAGGACAGCCTAAGGTGTCTGCCTTTCTTTGACTTCTTGGAGCCATACTGATGAGTACTTCCTGTGTCACTTTAGTGTTGATATTCCAAAGAATTGTCTCAGTAACATGGACGGCTCTATAATGAGGCAGAGTGAGGTGATAGCCTCAGGCGGCAAACCTTTGGGGGTGGCAACAATGCCCCCAAAACAGCCGTCTCACTCTGCCTTCAGTTTTAAATAAACAACAACAACAACAAAAATGGACAAGTGATTGCAATAGCAGTAATTTAAAATGAGGGGGCTGGAAGGGTGATGATACTAGGGAAGGGAGGAGGGGATGGAAGAGAGCTGACACCTTGGGATGGTACTGGAGGAGGACTGAAAGGGAGCTGACACCTGGGGGTGGGACTGGAGGTAGCTGACACTCAGGGATGGGACTGGTAAGTGGCTGGGAGGAGGCTGGGAGCGTTACTGGGACTGAAAATAGGCTGATGGAAGGAAGTGAAGAAAACAAAAGAAGAGTCAAGAAATGGCAGATAGAGTGCTAAGAGAAGACATGAAAGCAGAAGCCTTAAATCAGGACTACCATGACCAGAGAATAAAATGGTCAGACAAGAAAGGTAGAAAAAATAATTTTATTTTCAATTTAGTGATTGGACTTTGCACTATCTTTATAGTTTACACAGTATGGGGAACTGCATCTCTTATCTGATGTTGCACTGCATGTAGAGTCTGGCTTCTTGCGGTTTCGATTAAATTTTTGTCTAAATATATTATTTTTACTTTAGGTTGTGATCACTTATTTTGTACTTGATGAGAGTCTGTGTTCTGAGTGTGTGACCAAGGCCGTGTGTTCTGTTAACATGAAATTTGTACACAGGTTTCTGTACTGTAGTAATTTGCCTTGTTCATCTTTTCAAATAGCTGGTTGATGTTCTAGGCCCTGCTGAAGTATTTATAGTGTTGCTTTTTCTGGGTAGGCACCTTGTATGAGGTTTGGAAGTTTATGCTGGTAATGGTATGATAGATTTGGCCTTGTAGATCTTTGGTGACTTTTGTAGGGTTTTATATTAGTTCCCAAAATGCCTGGTACTGAAGAATACTTGTTAGTGAGATGACCGAAATCCGATTTTTCTTTTTTTATTAACCAGGTAAGGCGGACGTGGCTCTCTCATCCCTTTTACCCAGACCTTCTACCCCCTCCCCCCTTGCCCTTCAAATAACCACCACAGGATCACTTATTGGCATATTAACTGGTCGAAGCTTTATTAACCAATCACAACATAAAATTACAACCATAACTGTTTAATTACGGTTCCGGCAGCGGGACAGCCCCTCACCAGCCATGTGGGTAGCAAAGCGAGTTCCTTCCCGCCTCCGCCGAGAACCGTTCCCCGGCAATTCCATCCCCCTCTTCCGGCTTCGCCATATTATTAGCAAAGGCCGAGGGCTTCTCCGGGTCGGGGGTACCCCACCCCCGCCCTGCATATTGCCATGCCTCCGGACCCCGGACACCTCCGGGATCCCGCCCCCCCCCCCAGCTGCAACCCCCGTCTTCCGAGCACCAATCTGAACAAAGGCGGGAGGGTGGGTACGCCCGTCCTTCACCTAGGCTCCGGAGGACTGGCATCTGACCGCCCCGCTCCCTGATGACCTCGTGGACGTCCCTTCCACCTCATTGGCTCCCGCGGCCACCAGCACCCGCGGGAGCCAATGATTTTAAAACAAAATCGCCCCGCCGCTGGGGACCCGCGCCACGCCGCCCCCCTGGTTACGCGCGGCCGGCGGGCACGTGGGCCCGCGGCCTTCGTTATATTGAGTTCTGCGGGTGAATGTCCTAGTTCTGTTCTGCACCCACTGTTAAGGGAGGGGATTGTGTGAATACAAAATATATGTTCAAAAAGAAAATGCAAGAACCATAACACAGTTTATAACAAAATAAAAATGAGTTATAATTTAGTTTTATAAAGTGTGCTGTGCTCTCGCTCATTCTTTTAGCTCCTTGGTGTGCAAACATCTTGCATTTCCTCCATATTATCTAATCAGCTTTTTGATTTGGTTCAGTCCCTGACTGGAGTTTTGAGAAATTCCCCCATACACACTGGGGGGGGGGGGGAGGGTGGGCACCATCTCATCCCTCGCCTCAGGTAGCAGATTGCCTTGAGCCGTCCTGCTCAGTAACTTTGAAGTAACTCAGAGAATTATTTTCACATTTTCATGCCCAGACAGATTCAATATGGGAGAGAAGCGAGGCATACCAGAGCCCAACATAACCATACAACAAACTGGATATTCAGTTAATATAACTGGATCATTTCCCACTGAATATCGGCCTCTGTGTGCACTGTACAACTGTCGGGGGATGGAGGGAAGGAGGGAGGAATTCCACAGAGCTCAAATGTCCTTTGCCCAAAAGCATCCTCACTACACCCAGACCCTCAAGTGCTACCAGCTTAGTTGTTTTTTACTCAAAACATTTGCTGTGAAGGTTGAACTAAGCTGTAGTGCAGGGAAAAAAAAGAAAAGGAACCCACCTAATACAGAGAGAGCATAAACTTTCAGAGACATTTCCCAAATGCGATGTACTAACCTTTGCTATTGCTCCCCGTCTGGGTCCCAGGAAAGAGGCAGGATGGAGCTTCTGTTGCTGCTGAAACAGAGAAATGCATGTGACTGTCATTGCCAGAGATAGAAGGACAAGGAGGATAAATAAAGTGAGGAGCAGGGAACTGAGTGGCTCAAGGAATGATAGACGAGAGAAGGACCCCCCCCCCCCCCATACTACTTAGCGTCTGTGCATTTTGGTTTGATTGCAGATTAGATTAAGGATAATGTAATAGAACAAATTCCTCCCACTGCCTCAAGCAAGACATTAATATGAATCCCATTGTGCTCCCTTTTATCATACAAGCTATCATCTCCTAATACCTCTTGCGTGGTAATTAGTTTATGCAGGGCAACCAGACATGCAAAAGTTTCTCATATTTTATAGCATGCAAACTTGAAAGCCTTTTGACTCTTGCATTGCTCATTTTCATTTGTCAAATTATATAATCCACAGAGACATATGTGATAAAAGACTCATCAAATGCATTGAGCTCCCTTTTGTCTCTCCCTTGCTCATCTTTCATTAATGCTAAAAAAAAAACAGATGCGCCTTGACTTTTGTGCTCTCTCTTTTACTTCTGGTTTACGATGCACAAAGACTTTTGTAACAAAGACTCATCAAAGACATGCTTATGCTACATGTGACTGAAATGAACTGTCTTTTTCTTTATTAATCTTTCAAACGTTCCAAGTCTTTCTGTATCTGCTACATTTTTGCTCATTACTTCTATTTCATTTTCCATTTATTTCTGTTTCCAGCTACTAGAATTCGCATGTCTTTTGTTCAACTAAACCCTATCATCCAGATGTCCATGATTTTCCAGATGTCCTAGTATCAAAACACACATGCACAATAGATATTGTACTGTACATATTACAAATATCAATGCAGTTGTGTTTATAGATAATGACAGTCTACAGAAACCTAGAAAAACGATGCCAGATAAATGCCATATGGTCTATCCAGTCTGCTTATCCATAACAGCTCTAACACTCTGCAATCCCTTTCACTCCTACGGAGATCCTCTATGTGTGTTCTATGAGTTCCTAAATTCAGATACTGCCTTTGACCCACTATCTCCTTGGAAAGCCGATCCATGCATCTACCACCCTTACACTAAAGACATTTCTCCTTCAATTATTTTTATTTATTTAACATTTCTTATATACTGCCTTTCATGATATCAAGGTGGTTTGCATTGAATGAACTGAAATTACATTGAACAGGGCATTATAACTTGGAGATAACTGTTTACAGGGAGCACCTGTGGGACTTGAAACCCCAGTCATTCTGGCCTAAGGTTGCTGTCCTTTACTGGGATTTGAACCCCTGACCTTCTGGCCTGAAGCAATGTGCCCCAACCACTAGGCCACTCCTCCTGAGTCCACCCTATTGCATCCTCATTGGAGGTGTTTAAATATCTGTCTATACTATCTCCCCTATCCCGCCTTCATACAAAGTTTACATAGTTAGATTTTAAAGTCAGGTCTTGACAAATATTGTGCAGATTTAGGAGCCAAGCCAAAATCTCAAGAGCCAGTGCTTGTGACCTCCTCGTGCCCCCCCACACCCCACCCTCAGTTGTCTCTTGCACTGGTCTCATGTTCTCAAATCTCATGAGACCAGTGCCAGAGTTCCTACACTTCATGTCATCTTTAGATAACATAGGTTATAGCTTCAGATTTTATGTATCTGTGTGTGTGAGTGGTGCAACAATGGTGTGGCTTTCTGCGCATGGGATGTGGTGGTGCGGGTCTTTGTGTGGGCGGGATGCAGGGCTGCACTGCATGTGTGTGTGTGTGCTGCAGAGCTGGGGAGCCTATGTGTGGGATGTGCAGAGATGGGGTTCCCATGGCTGTGTATGAATGTGAATGTGTGTGTATGTGCAGTGCCGAGGTGAGGTGCCTATATGTGTGCATGTGTAAGTAATGTGGAGTTGCAATATCTGTCTGTCCTACGGAGATGAAGTGTGATTTCTCCAAATGGGTGTTTTGCGCATACCAAGACAGTCATGAACCTCACTTCTAAGTCAGGGTATGTTGAGTATGACCTCAGTCTCTCAAATTTACTGCTAATGTTCAGCGTAGTACTTGCATCATGCCAAAGAGAGCCTCCTTCTGGAATTCCCTCTTCTAGTTTTTGGCAAATTCTCTTTGCATACCCTCTTGATTTAAATATAGGTTTTGTAGCATAAAAGTAGCAGTATTATTTCCTCCTTGTCTGCAGAAGTCCACTTAACCTTAGTTAATCCTCTTAACTTTTTCATTAATTTCTGTGGTTGATCTCCTTCACAGTGAGTCCATGAACATGCTCACTATGGCCTTTATTTGTGGCAAGAATATTATCTACATCTGCAACCACCATCATTAGCCCTAGTGCATAAGCTACAGGTGGGCACCTTCTTATCCTAGGTGACATGCGGTCAGTATGTAGTTTTCTTTCTTGTTCCTACCATACTTCAGTTGTAGTGTCACCTTACTGGGATTTAGTGTATGGTGTAGGGTGCTTGTGTTTTGGGGAAGAGGAATGCACCTTTTGGTAAATATGCATTGTGCCCTTTTGTTCTCATGATTTCATCCTTTTAACACCCCAACACTTTCCACTCTTCCTTCCCACCTCCAACCCTTCCCCACTCTCTGTTCACCTTCCAGACTCTCTCCCCTTCCCCTCCTTGCTAGCACTCCCATTCCCCTGCCCTACATTCTCCCATCCTTTTCCCTTTTTTTATTTTTTTGTTGTTTTGTTACTGGCTCTTTATGCTTTTGTAGTTTTACACTCCCCTCCCTCTCATCTAACCTTTTTTTATTTTTATAATTGCCTCCCCCATCAGTATTCTTTTGCTTTCCAGGCCATACTCCTGGCCTGCCTGTTCTGCTGATGGGTATCTGATCTCCTGTGGGCAGAAGAGAAAGGGATAGCTGTGATCATGGCCTTGATGCAAGCTACCTGCCCATGGGGATCCAATCTCCCGCAGGCAGACTGCTTGCATCAGGGCGTGATCGCAGCCATCCCCTTCTCTTCTGCCAACGGGGATTGATCTCCCTCAGGCAGACAGAAGGATTCCCCCCCCCCCCCATCATTATTTCTTTTTTAAGTCAGGGGCAAGTAAATCCCACACATTAGATGCAATTTTCTGGTTGCCATGGTGACCTGGTGCCTGGACTTTGTCGAGTCCTGCTTTAAATCTGCCCCCCCATATACTTTAAGATGAAGATTGCTGGTCATTTTAGTAGTTTCTCCCCTGACCATCTTCATTTAGTTTATATCCTTTTGGTTATACAGTCTCCAGAATTGCATACAGTACTCTAAATGAGATCTAACTAGAGACTTATTCAGAAGCCTACCACCTTCTTCTTCCTGTTTATCATTCCTGTCCCTATGCATCCATGCAGCCTCCTGGCTTTTGCCTTTGCATTTATCTATCTGTTTGGCCACCTTAAGATCATCAGATACAATCAATCCCTGATCCCACTCTACTTTGACAAGTCCCTCATGAGAGACATGAGGAAATTAAAAAGTAATAGGATAAGAGGCAGTGCACTATTGTGGATTAGAAACTGGTTAAAAGATAGAAAACAGAGAGTAGAGCTAAATGGGTCCGCTGCTTTTTAACATATTTATAAATGACCTGGAAATAGGAATAACAAGTGAGGTGATCAAATTTGCAGATGACACAAAATCATTCAAAGTTGTCAAAACACAAGAAGATTGAGAAAAATCCCATGAGGACTTGAAAAACGGAGGGACTGGGCATCCAAATAGCTGATGAAATTTAATGTGGACAAGTACAAAGTTATGCACAAAGAGCCCGATTCAGTAACAGCCACGTCTGGCCTGCAGCCGCGTACGAAATGGAAACGGCACTGATATCAACCTGATTCTGAAACCACCCACTGTTTCAAGATCAGGGAGATTATACATCTCCGTGTGCAGTGAGTTCCGAGATTAGATGTTGCAGAGGTTCCCCGTCTCCCTGTGGTCACGCTCCCTGCTCACAGCTCCTAGGCCGATAGTCACGTCAGCAGATGTCAGCATAGCTGACATAGTGTCCCTGGCACAGTGGTATGTTCCTGTTGGGGTGGTTCTACAGGTTTGCCCACAGAAACACGTCCTTCGCCTCTGGAACCCATCGTACAAAACTACATCTTGTGCTCTCCATGTCAGCACGCACACCACCTTACTACAGCCCTAACACCTCCCTTTCTCCATATAGCAACAACTGTGTGTGTAATCTTAGCTAATGGAACAGAATGAGGCCATATTTGCTTCATTATAAAGGTGTCAAGCTTAGGGATAGGAAGAATGAGGAAGAGAAGAGACGAGTCTCTATCAAATCAATGTCATGAATACAACCATTGTGCAACTCGCTTCAACCCCAGCAGTTCAGTTTGCTTCCCTTTGCTGACAGCTGTTTTCAGCTCATCTGCTAATTCACTGTTACTACAAGTATATCAGCTGCAAAATTGCATGATGCTTTTACTGTCTATGACAGCAATAGGAAGACTTGCATTAACCCATGATGGTCCAGTAACAAAACACCAATTTAGCAATTTGGGTCCCAGTTGGGTTGTGAGAAATGAGATTCCAGATCAACACATAAGGGCATCAGAATCCATCCATATCCCTCATTGATCTATTAATGCATTCAATAAATGTCCCAGGAATGAAAAGAAAAATAACTTGCTTTTTCATTAAAAATAAAGTGAGATTACAATCACTGATTTAAACATTTGGTCAATGTTGCAACTACAATGTCATTGATACTAGATCGTACATATTTGTATGTCACTAAGGACCCTGTTTATTAAAGGGCTGAGCTGATTCTGCTCTAAGTCCTGCCCTTATTCCACGATCCAGAAGGAATACTGTACATCAACAGGGATGTCAGGGGATGTTCAGAGGCCTTTCCTGAATACCCTTTCCGTGTCTCAGTGGCTAGCCACATCCCTGATCCTCCCCTCCCCATCCACGTCTACGATCCCCGTACTTGCGCCCTATATGGCTAGACCGCGGGACTACAGAATATGGTAGTGCATGTTTTCGAGGTGTGGGCATCTATTCCATGTGTTTAACTGCCCTATTCGCCTTTCAGAATGATCCCCTTAGGGAAGAAGAACCCAAACTATGGTTACACAATGTAAGGTTCCACATTAGAAATCATCAATCAGGAAAAGGATCTGGGAGTGATCGTGGGTAATATGTTGAAAACCTCTGCCCAGCCGTGGCCAAGAAAGCAAATAGAATGCTAGGAATCATTAAGGAAAGGAATAGAAAATAAACTAAGGATATTATAATGCCTCTGTACCGCTCCATGGTGTGACCGCATCATGAATATCGTGTGCAATTCTGTTTGCTCTATCTTAAAAAGCATATAGCAAAATTGGAAAAGGTACAAAGAAGAGTGACCAAAATGGTAAGGGGGATGGAAGGATATCCCTTTGTGGAAAGGCTTAAAAGGATAGGGCTCTTCAACTTGGAAAAGAGGCGGCTAAAGGAGATATGATAGAGGTCTATAAAATAATGAATGGATTGGTTGTTTACTTCTTCAAAAAATAGAAAGACTAGGAGACCCTCAATGAATCTACAATGTGGCATATTTAAGACTATTCGAAGAAAATATTTTTTTCACTCAATGCATAATCAAACTCTGGAATTCATTACCAGAGGATATAGTAAAAGTTGCAGTTCAAAACAGGTTTGGATGAGTTCCTGGAGGAAAAATCATTAAACCATTATGAAAGAGGACTGGGGAAATCCATCGATTACCCCTGAGACAAGCAACATGAAATGTGTAGACCTTTGGGAACCTGACAGGTACTTGAGATCTGGAATGGACATTGTTGGAAAATTCCAGGGCACGGGCAGGGTCCCAGGGCCCGTTTGTAACCGGGTGCACGGCCCGGCGCGGGACCCTGCTCGGCCGCGGGAGCGCGCATTGGCGTCAGGACGACGGCGGCAATTTAAAATGATTGGCTCTGCTGCGAGATTAGGAGCAGAGCCAATCAGGTGGGCGCAACTCCATGTGCTACGAGGCTCTTGGCTTGCCCGCAGCACATGGTAAGAGGGCGCCCACCGGGAAGGAAAGGCTGCAGCGGATCCAAAGAGCGTCGCGTTCCGGTGAAGGCCTACAATTTTCTGGGCTTGTGGGCAGTGAGTGCAAAAAAAACGGCACTCTGCTGCTTACCAGAGGGCGGTTGCCTTGTCGCGGTCCAGCCGGGCACTAAATTCTGCTGCTTGTGATCAGCGTGAGGGGAAACCGGCAGTCAACAGGCGCCTGTACCTCCGGACACGTGAGCTGATAGAGGGCAAGCATTGTAGGAGACGGGCGCAGTGCACGGCGATAGGATCGTGAGCAGGAGGAGGGAGGGGGCAACGGAGAATCGGCAGCCCGAACAATTTGGTCGGGGAAAAAGAAGGGTTTATTTCAGGTGGGTGGAGATGGGTCCGAAGAGGCCTGCGGGGGGTAGGGCGGCTGGGAGGTCAGCAGCCCCACGTGGGGCAGGGAATAGGAGTAAAAACGGAGTGAGAAACAGAGGGAGGCTGCAGCAGGGAGGCAGTGGAGAGAGGCAGGTATCTGGGGTAGCGAGGGGCAGGGGGATAGATGCTGGTACAGCAGGTAAGGGGGGGAGAGGTGCTGAAAGGGGGCGCGCGGCTAGGCCCCGGAGAGCGAGGGTAGCAGGGGGGTAGGCAGAGCTAGCGTGATCGTGCCTGAACCGGCCCCTTCAGGAGGGGATCCGGGTAGCGGTACAGAGGGGAGTAGCGCGGGAGTAGGGGGTCCTAATAGTGGGACCCCCCAAGGCGGCGCTGTATGGGGTAGCATGGCGCCATGGGAATGGAGGGGTGTGGGGACCAGCCCAGCTGGTGGCGGGGGCAGGGGAGGAGAATGGTTCAGAGGGTACCCCCACTCGCCCGGGGCTTTAGGTCCTCTCGAGCAGCTTACTGCTTGGGATAGGTGGCAGGCGGGGGGCCAAGGCTCCTCGGGTAGGGATTGGATGGGGGCATGGCAGCCGTCGTGGCCCTTGGTTTTCTCCCCTTTGTGTCCCCCTTTTTTATCTCCACAGATATCCTTTCCGGTAGCGCCACGGGGTGCGCCGCTTCCTGGCGAGTCAGAGCGAGTGATGGACAGCGAAGCTGGCAGCGGAGTGGCGGGAGTGAACACGTCTGCGGTAGAGCGAGAGCGAGACGCACGTGATCAGCCGCGGGTGCGCGACCCTCGGGATGGTGTTCTGGTGTCTCAGGAAGGCGCAGTGCCTGGCGGAGATGCGGGTGAGTCATCAGTGCGGGGAGTTGAGGAGAGGGGTGGGTCGCGGGGGGAGCATTCAGGAAAGGCGCGCAAGAAGAGAAAGCATGCTTGTCGGCGGAGGCATAGCTCCAACTCATCGTCCTCTTCTTCGTCGGAAGGTTCGGATTCTTCGTCAGGCGGAGCGCAGATTACGGCTGTTTCGGGTGACGGGGGGTTCACTGGGCGGGGAGGGGGTGGTTCTGCATCACTGGCGGCGGTGTTAGAATTGTGGGAGGGTGTTCCGAAGAAGTTGCGGCGTAAAATTCTGAAACGCAAATACATTGACATTTTCCGCCTGCTCGAAGGCCGAAAATGTTCGGGGGATAGTAAGAAGAAGCGGAGGGAGGATGAGAAGGCTGGACGGGTGCGGCCGGTGTCGCGCAACGTGGTCAACTGGGTCCGATCGTTCTTGCGACTGGCAAGTGTATGGGGGCATCAGTATCCGGAGCATTACGGCGGCTTGCTGTCCTATGCTGATGCTATTTTGGGTGCGTCTCAAGCGCACGACGGATGGTCGTTGCTTAACTATGACGAGAAGTTTCGGGACAAGATGGAAGAAAATACGTCACTAACGTGGGGGACGCAGGACATTAATCTGTGGTTGACGCAGATGTCTGTCAAGGCGGGTAGTGGGGGAGCTAGTGGAGCTAAGATAGGGCAGGGTTATACCGGAGGGGCAAATCGTTCCTTTCGTGGAGCACCCTCAGCAGTACTGGCCAAGCCGGTCCTCGGGGCCGGGGCAGACCTTTGTTGGAGATACAATCGGACCACCTGTCCTTTCCCGGATTGCAAGTTCCGGCACGCATGCTCTTTGTGCGGAGGTGCCCATCCCGCGACAAAGTGCCTTAAGAAAGGTGTGGCCACCGCGCCACTTCCGGGAGCCAAGTGAGGTTTCGCATTGCGCGTTAGCGCCTTCCCCAATTCGAGGACAGGTGCTAAGTAGTTGGCTTCTGAGGTATCTGAAAGCAAAAGAAAGTTTGACGTTGCATTTAGGCTTTAAGTTTGGTTTCATTATTCCTATAAGGGGTAAGGTGGTCACGGGGGCGGTTAGGAATGCGGCGAGCATTCGGCGCTGGGCAGCGGTGGCGCGGACAAAACTGACCGCGGAATTGCGTCTCGGGAGGATTGCGGGGCCTTTCCGCATACCACCGTTTCGGAATTTCATCGTGTCTCCTCTAGGAGTGATCCCCAAGAAAGAGCCGGGAAAGTTCAGACTGATACACAACCTGTCATCGCCGATAGGGACTTCGGTTAATGACTCCATTCCGCGTGAGTTCTGCACGGTGCGGTATGCTTCCTTTGATAGGGCGGTGGAGTTAATATCCGAGGCGGGTCGCGGGGCCCTGTTAGCGAAAGTTGACATTGAATTGGCCTTTCGATTGCTGCCAGTTCATCCATCGGCTTTTAGGTTGCTTGGTTTTCGGTTCGAAGATGCATATTACTACGATAAGAGTCTGCCGATGGGATGTGCGATATCTTGTGCCTACTTCGAGATGTTTAGTTCCTTCTTACATTGGATGTTAGTGAAGAGGGTGGGAGCTTCAGAAGTGGTGCACTATCTTGACGATTTCCTCTTCGTCGGTAGGGCGGGGTCAGATGGCTGCAAAAGACTGCTGGAAGGTTTCGAAGGGATGGCGGAGGAGTTGGGAGTGCCGCTGGCGGCAGGCAAGACAGTGGGGCCTACCACGCAGCTTACCTTTTTGGGCGTGGAACTCGATTCAGTGAATATGGTGGCGCGTTTGCCGCGCGAGAAAGTGGTAAAACTCCGGGTCTTAGTGGCCAACGTGCTGGCCTCGCAGAAAGTGACATTGAAGGAGCTACAGGCGCTATTGGGGTCCCTTAATTTTGCCTGTAAAGTCATTCCGATGGGGCGGGTGTTCAGTCGGCGCTTGGCGGCGGCGACGGCAGGCGCAAAACGGCCGCATCATCGCATTCGGGTCTCGCAGGTTATGAAGGAGGATCTCCGGGTTTGGGATGCCTTCTTGGTAGAATTTAATGGAACGACAGTGCTGCGAGAGGCGGAGGTCACCAGTAGTGACATGCATCTTTACACGGATGCTGCGGGGGGAGTTGGTCTGGGGATCTATTTCAGGGGCTCGTGGTGTTCTGCTAGATGGCCGCAGTCCTGGGCGGAAGGGGGCTTGTTGAGCAATATAACGTTTTTGGAGCTCTTTCCAATATTAGTCGTGTTGGAATTGTGGCCAGATAGGCTGGCTAACCGCAGGGTAGTGTGGTGGTGCGACAATGAGGCAGTGGTGCATGTCGTCAATCGTTATTCGCCCAGGTGTTGTAAGGTGGCTTCGCTTATGCGGCGGGTGGTACTTGCTTGCATGCAGTTGAATCTTGATTTGAAAGCGCGTCATATTCCAGGGCATATTAATGAAATTGCTGATGCTCTCTCCCGTTTGCAGATGGAGCGTTTTCGGAAGTTGGTGCCGGAGGCGGATGAGGAGGGTCATGTGGTCCCCTCGAGCTTGTGGAGCGGTGGCCTGCAGAGATGAGGCAACTCTTGAAGAGCTCAGTGGCGGATAACACCTGGGAAGCCTATCGGCGGGGTTGCTCGCGGGTGCAGCGGTTCTTATGTGAGCGGGGTTGGAATGGGGGGAGGGCCCCTTCTCTGTTGCTCGGACAGTATGTAGCATGGGCCAAAAGTAACGGGGTTACGCGGTCAGCGGTGCGTGGACATTTGGCAGGTTTTGAATTTTTTGCTAGGGCGGTAGGGTTGGAGTCCGGGGGTAGGGGTCTCCTAGCGCAGAGGCTTCTGCAAGGGTGGGAGCGGTCGCATCCGGCTCCGCGGGATCGCCGACGGCCGATTACACATGAGTTGCTGGTGGCGGTGTGCCAGGAGCTGGGGCATGTGGCGAGAGATCCCTACGAAGCAGGGCTCTTCAGGGCGGTGTTTTGTCTGGCTTTTTTCGGGGCGTTGCGGGTCAGTGAGTTGGCAGAGGCTTCGAGTCGATGCGATAGCGGAAATAGTCTGCGGTGGCGGCACGTCTGGATTGAAGACAGAAAAATGCGGATTCTTCTGGCTAAGTCCAAAACAGATCAAAAAAGAAAAGGGTCTTGGGTGGTCCTTGGGGCGACGGGTGGGATCACCTGCCCCCTGGCGGCTATGCGGGAGTACTTGGCCATTCGCCCGGTGGGCGGGAAGGGGTTGTTTGTGCACAAGGATGCTTCCCCGCTTTCGTGTTTTCAAGTCACGGCTGTATTGCGTCTAGTTTTGCGGCGGATGGGAGAGGACCCTTATCAGTTTTCATCGCACTCTTTTCGCATCGGGGCAGCAACCAGTGCAGCGGCGGCGGGCTTGTCCGGCGCGGCGATACAGAAGATTGGCAGGTGGCGCTCGAGGGCTTTCGAGGGCTACGTACGCTTATGAATACAAATAGGGGGGGGTTGGGGGGGTTAACTAATATTGTGCCTTTCTGTTACAGGTGGGGGTGTGAGTTTGCTGGGATGCTGGCTCCTGGGGCACTCCTTCGTATATTGGGCTGGCCAGCGGGCGGCGCAACGCCCAGGTGGAGCGAATTTACGACTTGATCCGGCAGTGGTGGCGGTGTCATGGCTGGGCGAGCGGGGTCTGCGGTGGTCGCAACTGCTGCCTGTGCTTCGCCACCACCAGCGCGTCAGAGGCCAGCCAGCGATCCTGTTGGTGCATCTTGGGGGGAATGAGCTCTCTTCGTGGACTTGCAAGCAGCTGATTAGGGCAGCCAAAAAAGACTTTTCAGTTTTGCTCCGGATGTTCGAAGGGGTGGTCTTGCTTTGGTCTGACATCATCCCGCGGCCTGCGTGCTGGGGGCAGCGGCGCTGGTCGCGGGGGTTGATCAAGATCAACAGGCAGATCGGGAGATGGGTCGGTGAACAAGGCGGATTGCAGGTGCAACACCCCTGGGTGGAGGTGGCCTGCTCCGGATTGTACAGAGAAGATGGGGTACACCTATCTCCAGTGGGTACCGATTTGCTATTGAATGATTGGCAGGAAGCTCTGGAGAAGGTGGTGCAGGAGAGGCCGCACTGGTCGCAGCTTGGGACTTTAAGGGGGCGGCACAGGGAAATATGATCCCCCTGTGCCGGTGGCGGGATCCCAGAGGTCCGGGGTCCGGAGCCTTTGGTGACTAGGGGAGGGGGCGGGGTGCCCTCGACCCGGGCAACCCCTGGAAGACTTTTGCTAGTAACATGGCAAAGTCGGATAGGGGGGGCCGAACTGGGCCATTGGTGGGGACCACGGCTTGAGCGGAGGTGTGACCGCTTTGCTAGTAGCACGGCTGGCGGTCCATCAACCCGCGGGGCTGGGTGGCTCCATTTATATATATGTAGTTACATATACCTGTTAAATCTTCATGGGTTGTTAAATAAAGCTGCGACCAGTTTTTTCCCACCAAGAACGTGTTTGTGAGTTATTTGAGGCATTGGGGGGGTGCGTAAGATATATGACATAGCGGGAGGGGGGGGAGGGGCATGTAAGAAGGGAAGCCGGGTCCTGCTACCCGGTTAATTCCAGGGCATGGGCAGGGTCCCAGGGCCCGTTTGTAACCGGGTGCACGGCCCGGCGCGGGACCCTGCTCGGCCGCGGGAGCGCGCATTGGCGTCAGGACGACGGCGGCAATTTAAAATGATTGGCTCTGCTGCGAGATTAGGAGCAGAGCCAATCAGGTGGGCGCAACTCCATGTGCTATGAGGCTCTTGGCTTGCCCGCAGCACATGGTAAGAGGGCGCCCACCGGGAAGCCCTCCCACCCACCCTCTTGAGGGTTGTGGAGGGGGTGATGGGGTGTCGCAGCTGGGGGAGGGGGGGTGTTAGGATGGGCGGGATCCCGGAGGTCCGGGGTCCGGAGCCTTTGGTGACTAGGGGAGGGGGCGGGGTGCCCTCGACCCGGGCAACCCCTGGAAGACTTTTGCTAGTAACATGGCAAAGTCGGATAGGGGGGGCCGAACTGGGCCGTTGGTGGGGACCACGGCTTGAGCGGAGGTGTGACCGCTTTGCTAGTAGCACGGCTGGCGGTCCATCAACCCGCGGGGCTGGGTGGCTCCATTTATATATATATATAGTTACATATACCTGTTAAATCTTCATGGGTTGTTAAATAAAGCTGCGACCAGTTTTTTCCCACCAAGAACGTGTTTGTGAGTTATTTGAGGCATTGGGGGGGTGCGTAAGATATATGACATAGCGGGAGGGGGGGGAGGGGCATGTAAGAAGGGAAGCCGGGTCCTGCTACCCGGTTACAGGATACTGGGCTTGATGGACCCTTGGTCTGGACCAGTATGGCATAGCTTATGTTCTTTAGGGTTCAGGCTAAATCCATATCCCTAAGAGATGATGAGAGCACTCATTGGATTAAGCACCACATAAAACAGAAGTAACAACAGGGAAACTTCCTGAAATATTCCTCGCTAGATCTTGATGTTAGGGATGATGTATTGGCTATTTTCATACTTCAAAAAATGTGGTTTGCCACACTGTCATGATGAACTTAATGTACTTTATCAAACCAGAATTTATTTTGTACATTTCAAGGCAAAAAGCATTCTTATAATCAATCCATGCTATACTGAGATTTCTGCTTTTCTTAGCACTGGCCACGATGGCCTTATTCAACATTAACTCATCTTTGGTTTGCGGAAATCAAAAATATTTTCTTATTGCCATTTTTCTCTATTGCCATGATGTTATTGGACTCAATATGATCATATATTCTGTCTGTGACAAGATGATGGCAAAGAGATATGCCTTATGTTTGGAATGGTGTTTTGTTACTAGACCATCATGGGTAAATGCAAAGCAAAGAACTATGCTTACCCGACAGAGCAGGGAGATATGCCTGCCATAGTCAAACAGTTGATTGCTTGATTTGCGGTTCTTGCTGTTGAGGCTGTTTCTCAGGTGCGAGAATATGGAGATAGAGGGCTTTCTCTCTGCAATTATGAAATCTTGCTAAGCTCACAATCTGCCTCCTCGACCTTGAAATGTGAAGGACATTGGCTTGTTTCAGGGATCTCTGCCTACAGATATTGCTGGTTCAGTGGCCTGTGTCATCGGACAATCCACTGCTCCAGAATCGGAATGTCCTGTTTTGCAATCCCTCTCTGCTTCTGCTCAGGAGTCAATGAGGAATGGTGGAGGCTCCCTAGGGGCAGAGAGTGAGGATGGGGTTCAACCTGCAGAGGGAGGAACCCCAGTGATTGTGCCAGTGGATATGGAGTGCATCCCAAAGGAGATGACTCTGGGGGAGGTTTGGAAAGAAATCAGAAAGTTGGAGAGATCACTAGTGGTACATTTGACAATATTTCTGTAATTGTTTTGCATTCCCTAATGCCCAAATACAACATCAAGAGGAAACCCTGGGAAGTTATGGGAAGAGGCTGGAGACTTTAGAAAAATGGCTTGGTGACTTGCAAGATAATCTGTCATAGTGAAGGAGAATTAGTGTCTACTGGGGAAGATAGAGTACATTGACTATTTTAACCATCATTTGAATTTGCGGTTTATAAACTTCCCTAAGTCATCAATGCTGTCTGCAATGGATTTGCTTAAGAAATATCTGGAGGAAGTCTTACAAGTTTCCAAAGGTGCTATGCCTCCCTTGACCAGGGCTTCTTATGTGGATACTGGGATTGGTATGGAAATTAATGTTGAGAGAAGAACTGAGCCAGAGAGTTTGGATGTGATTGGATTCCTGGAGGTTTCCCAGTCAACTAAGGCCACCTTGCTAGCAACATTTGCTTTGGAACCTGATAAAAATTGGGTTCTACGTTTGTATTTTCGCCTGAAACAGGCTAGTTTTCTTGGTTGCAAGGTTAAGATATGTCCTGATTTGTTTAGGCCAACTCAGGCCAGGCGTAAAGCTTTTCTGGCCAAGCGCCAAGCAGTGCATACTCTGGGAACAGAATTCTTTCTTCAATTTTCTTATAACTGTTTTGCTAAAATTGGGGGTAAAAAGTATATATTTTTGAATCCTTTGCAGCTACAGAAACTTTCTTGATGCTAGAAACTCTCCTAGTCCTTATTCCTTTATCTTCCCCCACTGTTCCTAATGTGGTAGGTGTGAAGTTTGAACCTCAACTTTTCTTCTCTCTTTTCCTTCAATCTGTTTTGATTTTCTTGTATTTGTGGGGGACTCAAATCTCCAACTGTCCCCCTTTTTCTACCTCTTGGCTCCTTTAATTGTGGTTTCTTAAGGAGTTACCATGCAGTTATTTTCTGTATATGATATTGTTTTTTTCCTTTTCAAATTGTCTGTTGTGATAATACCTTTTCTTCATGTTCTATGCTTGTATTTTATAGAAAATTATAAAAATAAAATAAAATAAATATATATTCTGTCTGCATCTATTGCAATGAACAGCTTATATAGTAGACTGTAGGTAGACAAGTTATTGGTCTGTAATTTTTAGGAATTTTCTAACAGTTAATTGGGTCCCCCTTTGGAAGGAGAAATTTCTTCCTGTTATAAACCATTGTGGTGTTAAGTCTGACTGCTTGATCAATTGGTTTTTGCAGTTTGCCAGATCTTGGTGGAGTGATATTAACTGTTTGAGACAATCGTTGGTCGCTCTTTCTAGCCAGCGATCTTCTAGTTCTAACCTGCTTTCCATCTCTTTTGTTGTTACTGCAAGCCATTCCATAGGTTTGACATTTGCTTTTTCTAAATATTCCCATATGCCGGGTAACTGTTCAACTTCTTGATTGTGCTCTACAGGATTCTCATATAGTTTTCTCCAGAAGGTTTCTGTTTCAGCTATGGTTGATGATATTTTATCATATTAATATTCTTTCCCATTTCCCAATAGAATTGTTTTGAGTTCTCTCTAAATTGTTTATTTTGATATTGTTCTTTCCTGTTTTCTTCATATCTTCACAGCTTTTGTACTTCTGCTGCTACTTTTAATTTATTTGTGCTTATAATTTAAGGTTCTCTTGTAATGCAGCATGTTTCAGCTTGATTTTTTGGATCGTTCTCAATATCTTTGATCTTAATCCTTTTAGATACCCATCTATCAAGGATACCTCTGCAGGTAGTGTTTTTATTTTTCCTTCAATACACTTTTTCCAAGGAGGAACTGTTATTCTCTTTTTCTTCTTACCCTGCATTTTAGTTGGTAGTATTCTTTCAGTGATAATTTTAGCTGCACAATAATATATTTGATTTATTTCGGTGATGCCAATAAATGGTTCCTTTATACAGGATATAGCTTTGTTCATCTTATCTATCATGCTTTTAACATTAGGTGTTAAATTTAATTTGGTAATCTTTCCCTTGTCTGTAACCTAGCATATTTGTCTTTTTCCATGTGGACTAGGTGTTCAGACATGAATTCCTCTATCTCTGGGTGTTTTTCCTCCCTTTTTTGTCCTCTTTAGTTGATTTATTGACCTGCCCTTTGTTTTTCTCACTCTCCTGCAATTCCAGATTTCTGACTTCCATCACACCCTCAACTGCTCATTCTCTTTCTGTGTATACACAGAACTCCCACTCAAATGTATTTATCTGCATTTATATCCCACTTTTCACCAGGTCAAGGTGGTTGGGGGATATGTTTTTAACACTGGGGGATGTGAGACACATACACTAATACTTACAGGGAATATGGGCAATGGAGGGTTGGGTGGCTTGCCCAAGCCCACAGGGAGTGCCTGTGGGATGAGAAGCCCCAGTCCTTCTGGCCCAAGGTTGCTGTCCTCTAGTGGGATTTGAACCACTGAGCCTTTTGGCCTGTGGTGCCTTGCCCCAACCACTAGGCCACTCCTCCTTCCTTCAAATCCTCCTCCTCCTCCTTTCTGTGCTTCTTTTTACACAGAAACCCTTAGGGGTATGTTTACTAAAACCCCGGTAAAGTGCGGGCCGCGGTAGTGTGCTGGTGCCATATAAGGAGTGGGCGTTTCTTGCTGAAAAAGAAAATCCGGAATTTACATATGCGCTAAGGTGCGTGGCGCCCATGTACGCCCAACACATTAGCGCATGGGATAGCTGCGTGTGAGGCATAAGTGGCGCGCTGATGTGCAAGCAGGCAAACAGAGCCACAGCACAATGGTTAAGGCACTTACCAATGGTGCAGGGATCAGGGGTTCAATCCCTCACAGTGCTCAATGAAAATGGCTGGCTGAGGTGTTATTTTAGGAGACATATAAATAATGGGTAGCATAAGGCGGCGCACTATTGATTTAGGAGGCTTTTTAGTATTGGGCGGCATAAGGCGGCGTGCTAATATGCAAGCACAGGAACAGAACCACAGCACAATGGGTAAGACACTGACTAATGGTGCAGGAATCAAGGGTTCAATCCCCCACACTGCCCAATGAACAAGGCTGGCTGAGGCATTACCTATTATGGGGAAGATTGCTTTTGGAGTCATTTTATGTTTATTTTAATTGTCACTACTAGCAAACGCACTCTCAAAGCGTGTTAACATAAGGCGCCGTATAAGGCACATTTTAAAGTGCACTGTCCGCCAAGGCACCCTAGAATGTTGCTTATAGGGCACTTTAGAGGGTGCTGTATGAGGTACCGCAAGGTCAGAGTACTGTTTTTGATGGCAGCACTGTGCAGTTTAAGGAATGAAAAGCATAAGTAGGCGCGCTGACAGGCAAAGAGGAGCAGCAGTGGAGCACAATGGTTAAGGCACTGACTGATGATACAGGGGTCATGAGTTTGCTCCCCAGGGTGCCTAATATGTAAGGCTGGCTGTGGCATCAGCTTTGCAATGTACATATTTTCTCCTGCAGCACTTTATTTTTATTGTATTAACTGCTGCCAGCAAACACGCCCTCACGTGCCGTAAGTGAAGGTGCCGTATAAGGCACCCTATAAGGCACTCCAGAGGGCACATTATAAAGTGCACTGTCCGCCACAGCACCCTAAAATGTCCCCTACAGGGCACCCTATAAGTTGCGTCACAGGATAATGTATAGTGCACCTTATATGGATGGGAACCATAAGGTGCCCTATAGGGCGCCCTATAAAGCACCCTCAGAGGCTCCTTATGGGTACAGTACGCTGAGGGTGTTTTTGATGGCATCAAAATATGTACATTAAAAAAAGATAATGCATTGGACAACCCTATCAAATAACTCCACTGTAGGTTTGAACCCATGACCTCTAGTTTCACAGGCAGTGAAGTAACCATTGGGCTACAGCTCTATAGTTGCTAGCAAGCCCCTGGCTGACTGTAGAGAGCCTGCACGTCACCACACAGACAGTCTGCTGTGGTCACCAGGATAGGGTTAGCCCACCCATACCCATGATGCACTGCACATGCAAATCAGCTGTCCACAGATAAACACAAGATGGGCAATGCACCCCCACAGCACCTCGGCCTGGTAGGGGGAAGTGACCATGTGCACCCCCACAGCACCTCGGCCTGGTAGGGGGTACTGACCGTGTGTTTTACTGGCACAGAGTAGCTACACACTGTCACATTGTGCGGGTACTGTGCTCACCCTGAGGGTGCAGTGAGGCGCCCAGCACCAGGTCCACAGCACCGTCCATAGCTGAAAAAGGCCATGGCGGAGGTCCAAAGCAGTGTTAATGTGTGAGTTATGTAGTTTCTGCAGACACACCTTGGATATCTCTGTCTGTCTCAGTCAGCTTTAGCCCCCATGGACCCCCTGGTGGGCCATGCACCCACCCCAGGGCAGCAAACAGGGCCCTCCCATCAATAGATCCACATTCTACCTCCCTGCAAAGGTGGCAGTAGAGGGGAACATCAACCCCAGTCCTGCTGAGGAATAGACACCCCACAGGGCAGTCAATACAGCTCTATACACATCCATAGCACACAGACATTAGGCCTGGATATGGTAAGCTGCACACCACCACTATCTGATATTTTCCTGCTGCAAGCCATCAGCCACTGCACCCTACAAGCCATTCCATCAAGACATATACCAGCTGCAAACAGTCTGCTAGTTAGTCCATAGTGCATGTGCCCAGAACTGAGATGTCAGCATACACAGCAAGCAAATAAATCAGTGACTGGGCCCCAAAAGGAAACCCATATCTATCACATGAGAGAAACACTATATAGCACTAAGGGGGTGCCTAGCCATGCTGTGGTCACTACACAGTCAGGGTGAGAGTGATCTCTCAGCAGGACATACTGAGGTCACCCTGTCTGTGTAGGTGTTGGCCGGGCACTAACATGTCCCAGTCAGTGCCCTATGCCCTGTGCAGATGCACCCTGGCCAGGCCACCCTGTCCAGCCTATACCCATGGTACCTTGCTCCTCATTATGCACATTGGCAGCCCAAAACTGGCAACATTGCTGGCAGTGTGGGCTGTGGAAAGTGTCTGCAGCCACCACACACTGGATAGACAGCCAGCCACCCCCACACCTATGCCAGCATTGTGCTACTATAGAGGTGTTCAGCAGCCATACCCACCACACCAGTCCTGGGCACAGTACAGGCATGGATATGGTACCCAGTACTGATGTGGGTCACTCCCCAGGGTGGTAAACACTATCAGAGACCAGACCTGCAGCACACACCGCAGACATCAGAATGATTGTTATGGTGGAGCTCAATGAGCAGAATGTGCTTAACGTAGGAATTGATATCTTCCAGTTAGCATAGGAAACGTTTGATAGCTGTGTACCATATACCCAGATGTAGGGTGGCATTGCTAAGGTATGCAACTGCTAGTATTGGGAGATACAGGCAGGGCCCAATGTCCTGCCTCTCCAGGAGGCATTGGCCAATGGGGCCTGTGGGTGTGTGTGTGGGTGTGTCTGGGCCTGTTGGCTGCTGCTTTACGGCAGAGTTTCCCAACTCCAGTCCCGGTGTTCCAAACACTGTTCGGGTTTTCATGCTGTCCCTCATAAATATGCATGAGCTACATCTGCATACCATGGGGGTGGTGCATAGATATGCAGCACAGGCATCTTTATTAGAGGCAGCATGGAACCTGAATGGTGTGGGGCCCTCCAGGACTGCATTTGGGAGACTCTGCTCTAAGTAATGCACCTGTTTATGGTGTCTGTGTCTGGTGTGGTAAAATATAGGCGTATTAACCATGCGTATGTTCTCAGCAATAAAAGTTTGTCCTTACTATCACGGTTTAGTTGTGGGTAAAATATGTGGACAGGATTGTCAGTAGCCCCATCTGGCCTTGAACCTGTGACCTTCTGTTTTTGCACTCAATGTCTGTGTGCACTGCACCACCATGTTGCCATAGGTGTGCTGCATTTCCTGGGGAGTCCATGACTGTACATCCAACAGAGCCTGTCTGTTGCGGTGGACAGTGCCAGCCTGCACAGGCCTAGGCCACTGTCTGCTGTGGCTTGCAGCCACTGCCCCCTCCACCACCTGTACCCTTCCGCGAACATGCAGACATGTCCTAATATGGGAAAAGGCATATGACCTGCTTGAGTTGTGGCACTCCAGGACTGAATTTGGGGGACTCGGCTGTAGGCAATGCCCATTATTATGGTTTGTGTGCGGTGTACGGTAAAATATGGGTGTTTGAACCATGCTTATGTTCTCTGCAATAAAGGAGTGTCTTTACTATCACTGTTTAGTGGTGGGTAAAACTATGGGGACTGTGTTGGCAGGAGCCCCAGGTGGGATTTAAACCTGTGACCCTCTGGTTCTACAGGCATTGGCTGTGTCTGCTGCACCACACTGTGGCCACAGAAACAGAGCACTCCCTGGAGATAGGAAACCTGGCCGGACGAGTCAGAAACCCTGCTCTGCACAATTTTACTGTGGGCTCATTTACCTTGTATGGGGACAAAAGTGCAAATAAACCTCAAAAATGACCTCGAAAAAAGGGGAAAAAGACCAAAACCAAGCTGGGCAACAGTGATAGCAATGGGCAACAATACAAATCACTCCCAGGAAAGCTCCAAAAAAATGAAATGATTTTTGAAAGAGTCTACGGAGCGTAGACCCTTCCAAAAATCATTTCTTTTTTTTGGAGCTTTCCTGGGAGTGTTTTTTATTGTTTCCCATTGCTATCACTGTTGCCCAGCTGAATTATAATTTTCTACATTTTTGTTGTGGTCCTTTTCATGTTTTATTTGCAATTTTGTTCTGTGCACATGTATCACACTGCTCACGTTTTGTGGGTTTCCCCGGTTTTGCTGTACATTGCTGACGGAAATGGTTTCTCTTCCCTTTAAATCGGCTCTAACGCGAGGTTTTCACTCGCGGTATTTTTTTTGTCCAAAATTCAGCCCCGCTCCTGTGCGGGGAGTCTCTCCCCTCCCACTCTCCACCCATTGACCCCATCCCCCCGCCCCTCGGGAACCTTCCTCCGCCCTCGGAATGCCTTTCCACGCCTCTATCGCACATTAGTGCGCCACGCTCTTGTGCGGGTGGCGCGCACGTGTGTGGGGCACTAAAAATGCACTATTAGCATGCGCTATGGTACCTTAGCGCACGCTCAAGTGCGCCCCGCACAATTGCGCGGTTTAGTAAACATACCCCTTAGTTGATTCAAGATGTTATCACTCACATACTTCTTTACATTGATCTGTGAAATTAAAGATCTTAAATTTGCATCAGTTACGTTTTGCAGCTTTTCTTCCAGTTTTTGGTGGACTCTCTTGTATACCCTCTCAATTTAAATATAGGCTTTCAGCATTAAAGTAGCAGTACATGATCTCCTCTTTATCTGCAGAAGTCCACTTAACAATAGTTAATCCTCTTAACGTTGTCATTAATTTCTGTGGTTTATCTCATGCCACAGTGGGTCCATGAACACACTCACCATGGCAAGGATGTTAACTGTATCTGCACAGTCTGCTCTATCACTAACACCATCGTTAGTCCTAGTGCATATCTCTTCACTCATCCGTTGTACCTTTACTTCACTCTGTCAGTTCCATGCCGTATGCTCCCTCCTCCCCCTCATCTCTTACTACCCTTGTATTATTACTAGTCATGTCTAGAATTGATTATTGCAATGTCATCCTTGCCAGTCTGTCCTTTTACCAACTCCACAGACTTCAGCTTATCCAGAATACCGTAGCTCGCCTCCTTACCCATTCCTCCAGGTTTGATCTTGCCACTCCTCTATCATACACTTACAGTGGCTCCCCATCAAATTTCGGTCCACTTATAAGATACTCATCCTCATTCACAAAGTCATCCACATGAGCACTTCTCAGTATCTTGCTGACCTTATCCACCTTCATGTCTCATCCAGATTACTCTGACCCATACATGTAAACTGCCTCTCTCTCCTTTCCCCTACACATGCTCATCTTGAGCTCACCCGCCACTCTGCATTTTTCTTTTTGGGCCCCGCTCTTTGGAATTCATTACCCCATACACTCCATTCTGAATTATCCTTCCCCCATTTCAAAGCTGCACTCAACACCCATTTGTTTCACCTTGCCTATGACCTTCCCCTTCCCCCTTCTCCCTCCCCTCCCTGAAAGCACTCCTCCCCTGTCTACCTAAGTTGCTTTTGTCTCTTGTCTAGTCTCTTTTTCTCCTCTCTGTCCTGTCTACTGATGGTGTTCCTTTCAAATTTCCTCTATGTAGCTTGCCTTTAATTACTGTACACCACCCTGACACTTTGCCTGCACGGTATATCGAGCAATAAAATAAAGATAAAGATAGTTTTCCCAGTCATAAAGAAACATGCAGGTAAATAGCAACATTTTTCTTGTGGGCGACGCGCCACTGCACATCTCTGCTTGCCATATTGTAGGCTGGGACATATATGCAACATGGGACAGATGTCCATGACCTAAAATGTTATTGCAGGGACATCTAAGTTACTGTGGCTACTGCTGTCACAAACATGTTTTTAAAATCAAAGCAAAAGTTGTGCATCGCCGGCCTATCGACATGTATGCATACATCAAATTTAGTGCTTACGTAAATATGAATATGGAGCGATTTTAGAAGACACATACATGTGCCTGCCTTCACAGCTGGTACTCTCATGGTATTTGGGGTGTTTTGACCTGGATGTCCCAGATTGCATCTAGATGACCTTTCTAAAATGTGTTTTCATATCAACAGGCTCTCCTTTATCCACATTTTCATTTTGTGTTATTTTGTTTTTATAAATTGTTATTTCAGGCCAAAAGAAGTGGCTGTGGCTGCTGCACAAATAAAAAATATAAAAAAAACACCTCAATGATATTTGCAATGACTCCCAAAAAAGTATTTTTTGTCGGTCAACCAGCATGAGAGATGAAACAACACCTAACTCACAAGCTGGCCAATTCCATTTTAAAGAACCAGGTTCTAAAATCAATTGACAACTTATCTGAAACTCAAATATGGCAGCAGCAACATGATTTAACATCCAATCTGAAACATAGTGAGCGGCACAACATGCATGTTTTGAGTCATATTCAGACTCTTTATCAAGTGCATCTGTTCCTTCAGATTAGTCAGACTAATCTGCCAACTGCCTGAAAATGGCAAAACATGCAACATTTGAGAGAAACTGCAGTTCAGTCATTGGCTAGCTAATAGATGTTATCATCGGATAGAACCCCCAATGACAAGAGAAAACCCCTCATCATCATAGGGGAGCCCCTCACCCACTGGTTAATATCAGATCAGGCTTAACCAGTTAATTTCACAATTCAAACCATGAGGCTGCACAGAATTCAACAAGTAGATCAAATGTTGCAAGTTTTGGTGTTCTCAGCCAAGACATTTTTCAGATATATTAGTGAGAAGAGGAAGGGTAAGAGTGGTATTGTCAGACTCAAGGGTGCAGAGGATGAATATGTACAAGCTGATAAGGATAAAGCGGAATTGCTTAACAAATATTTTTGTTCTGTGTTCACAGATGAAGAACCAGGAGCAGGACCTCAGAAAGCACCCACAAATAGGAACAGAAGCAAAGGACATCTTGAACAATTTTCAAAAGACTGTGTTCGTGAGAAACTATCTCAACTTAAAGTAGACAAAGCGATGGGACTGGATGGGATACACCCGAGAATACTGAGGGAACTTGGAGACGTTCAAGCAGCTCCACTGACTGACCTTTTCAATGCCTCGTTGGAGTCGGGAGTGGTGCCAAAGGACTGGAGAGAGGCTCATGTGGTGCCTTTATACAAAAGCGGAAGTAAGGATGTGGTTGAAAACTACAGGCCGGTTAGTTTAACTTCGTTGGTGAGTAAATTATTGGAAACGCTGCTGAAAGAGAAAATAGTGAGGTTTCTGGAGTCCAGCGGATTACAGGATCCGAGGCAGCATGGATTCACCAGAGGCAGGTCTTGTCAGACAAATCTGATTGATTTCTTTGACTGGGTGACCAGGGAGTTGGACCGAGGGAGAGCCCTAGATGTGGTGTATTTGGATTTCAGTAAAGCCTTTGACACTGTTCCTCACAGGCGACTTATAAACAAACTGAGCACCCTAGGGATGGACCCTAAAGTTACTGCTTGGGTTAGAAATTGGTTGGGTGGGAGGCGACAAAGAGTACAAGTAAATGGAGCTCACTCTGAGGAGAAGGATGCTATCAGTGGTGTGCCCCAGGGATCTGTCCTTGGTCCGATTCTTTTTAACATCTTTGTTAGTGATATAGTGGAAGGGCTTTCAGGTAAGATTTGCCTCTTTGCGGATGATACCAAAATCTGCAATAGAGTAGACACCCAGGAAGGGGTAGATAACATGAGGAGGGATCTAGCTAAGCTTGAAGAATGGTCTAAAATTTGGCAGCTGGGATTTAATGTTAAAAAATGTAAGGTCATGCATTTGGGCCTCAGCAATCCAAGGGAGCAATATAGTAAAGGGGGTGAAGTACTTTTGTCTACTAAAGAAGAGCGGGACCTAGGCGTGGTTGTGTCTGATGATCTTAAAGTAGCTAAACAGGTAGAAAAGGCGACGGCAAAAGCTAGAAGGATGCTTGGGTGCATACGAAGAGGAATGGCTTGCAGAAAAAAGGAGGTGATAATGCCTCTGTATAAGTCTTTGGTGCGACCTCATTTGGAGTATAGTGTGCAATTCTGGAGACCGCACCTTCAAAAGGATGTGAACAGGATGGAGTCGGTGCAGAGGGTGGCTACTAAAATGATTAGTGGTCTTCATTATAAAGCATATGAGGACAGACTGAAGGATCTTAATGTGTACACTTTAGAGGAAAGGCGGGATAGAGGTAATATGATTGAGATGTTTAAATACCTCCATGGCATAAATGTTCAGGGAGAGAGCCTCTTTCAATTGAAAGCAAGTTCTGCTACGAGGGGACATGGGATGAGGGTGAAGGGAGATAGATTCAGGAGTGATATGCGGAAATATTTCTTTACGGAAAGAGTAGTGGATCCGTGGAATAGTCTCTCAGTGGAGGTGGTAGAAATGAGGACAGTAACTGAATTCAAAAAAGCATGGGACAAACACAGAGGATCTCTAAAGGTAAAAAGGGGACTGTTGTAGTTGTTATGGAAGGACAGACTAGATAGGCCATGTGGTCTTTTTATGTCGTCATATTTCTATGTTTCTATGTTTCTAATTGTAAACTGGTCAGTGATGATACTGAGCTGCTGCTTGGTTTGCGATCTGCGGAGAAAGCCAGGCACCGTAAACCCTGGCTTAACTTTCACCGTGTATCACTAACCAGGCAGCTGCCCAATAGCTCTACTGACCAATTAACAATGAGGCTCTGCGGTGACTGTGGATATTCAAAGCCAGGGCCGGGTGTGACTCCGGCATTGAATCTCAGGGTTTAATGTTCAGCGCCGGTGCTGAATATTGGACTCAATGTTATTTTTTCATTGAATCTTTCTGTGAATGATCCTGCACTGCTGGGATAGGGTAATGGGAGTTTGAGAAAGGAAGAGAGATCTGGACTTTGGAGAAGGAGAAAGGTAGAGAAAGCTGGTGTGGTGGGGGGAAGGGTAGAGAGATGGCATCAGGCCTAGGGAAGGGAGAAAGCTTCTCCCCTTACTAAGGGGCATGTTTACTAAACACCGTTGCTGTGCGGGTTCCCGTTAGTGTGCTGGTGCCATATAAGGAGTGGGCGGGCCAGGCAGAAAAAAGAAAAAAACCGGACCGTACGTGTGTGCGTCGCGCTAATGTGCGGGGCCCACATTAGCGCGTGGGAAGGCTAAGTGGGGCGCTGCTGCATAACCAAACAACAAAGCCGTAGTACAAGGGTGAAGACACTGACCTATGGTGCAGGGGCCAGGGGTTCAAACCCCCATTGCGCTCAATGAAAAAGACCAGCTGAGGCATCAACTTTTATGGGCAAAAGTTGTGTAGGAGGTATATTGATTATGGGCGGCAGAAGGCGGCGCACTCTTTTTTTTATACGGCATGAGGCGGCGCACTGTTCATTGTGGGCGGCAGATGGCGGCGCGCTGATAAAATGGGGCAACAGAAGGCGGCGAGCCTGTGGGCAGAAGGCGTCGCGCTGATGTGTGAGGGGGCAGCCCAATAGTGGGAGGGATAAGTGGCGCGCTGATGTGCAAATAGCAGGAATGGAGCCATAGCACAATGGTTAAGACACTGACCACTCGTGCAGGCATCATGGGTTCAATTCCCCACAGTGTCCATTGAAGACAGCTGGCTGAGGCATTATTTTAAGGGGCATGCCCATGTTGGGCGGCATCAGGCGGCGCGCTGTTAATGTTACGCGGCAGAAGGTGGTGCACTGCTAATTTTGTGCAACACAAGACGGCGCGCCGATGGCTACAAGGCTGCGCGCTGCTGCTCAAGCACAGAAACAGAGCCACAGCACAATGGTTGTGACACTGACCAATGGTGCAGGGACCAGGGGTTCAATCCCTCACAATGCCCATTGAAAAAGACTAGCAGAGGCAGTATGTTTTATGTTGTGGAGTGCTGTAGGAGGCCCACTAATTTTATTTTGTGATAACAACTAGAAAACGCATGCTCACAGCATGTTAACATAAGGCAGCCCATAAGGCACATGTGACAGTGCACCATCCGCCAAGGCACCCTAGAATGTCCCCTATAGGGCAGCATGTATGTTGCGACACAGGATAATGTATAGTGCACCCTATATGGATGGCAACCATAAAGTGCCGTATACGGCGCCCCATAAAGCGCCCTCAGAGGCACCTTATGGGTACAGTACGCTCAGGGTGTTATTGCTGGCAGCAACATATGTACAGTAAATTAAAAAGATGCTGTGGACACCCCTATCACAGAACCCCACTGTGGGTTTGAACCCATGACCTCTGGCTGCACAGGGATTGATATAACCATTGGGCTACAACTCCATAGCTGTAAACAAGCTCCTGGCTGGCTGCAGATAGCCTGCACGTCACCTCACAGACAGTCTGCCGGTGTAAACAGGATAGGGTTAGGCCACATGTACCCATGATGCACTGCACATGCAAATTAGCTGTCCACAGATGGACACAAGATGGGTGATGCACCCCCACAGCACCTCGGCCCTGTTGGGGGGAGTGACCGGGTGCACCCACACAGCACCTCGGCCTGGTAGGGGGCACTGACCGGGTGTTTTACTGGCACAGAGTAGCTACACACCATTACATCGTGCGGGTTCTGTGCTCACCCTGAGTGTGCAATGAGGCGCCCAGTACCAGGTCCACAACACCTGCCATGGCTGATGGAGGCCAAGTGGGAGTTCCAAAGCAGTGTTAATGTGTAAGATAGCTAGTTTCTGCACATAACACCATGGATATCCCAGTCAGGCTCAGGCCCCCCCCCCCCCAACATGGTCCCCCATCAAGAGATCCACACTGTACCACCCTGCAAAGGTGGCAGTAGAGGACAACATCAACCTCAGTTCTGCTGAGGAATGAACCCCAGCCACAACACAATAGCAGGTAGACAGACATAGAACCAGGATAAGGTAAGCTGCACCCCACCACCAAATATTCCCCTGCAGCAAGCCAACAGCCACTGCACCCTGCAAGCCATTCCAGCAAGACACATCCAAGCTACAGTCTGCTGGTTAGTCCATAGTGCATGTTCCCAATGGAGACACATGCACCCAGAACTGGTCTGCCAGCATACACAGCAAGCAGATAAATCAGTGACTGGGCCCCAAATAGAAACCCATATCTATCACATGAGAGAAATACTGTATAGCACTATGGGGGTGCCTAGCCATGCTGTGGTCACTGCACAGTCAGGGAGAGCGTGATCTCCCAGAAGGACATGCTTTGGCCACCCTCTCTGTGTAGGTGGTGGCTGGACACTACAATGTCCCTGCCAGTGCCCTATGCCCGGTGCAGATGCATCCTGGCCAGGCTACCCTGTCCTGGCTATACCCATGGTACCTTGCACCTCATTATGCACATTGGCAGGCCAATACTGGCAACAGTGCTGGCAGTGTGGGCTGTGGAAGGGGCTTGCAGCCAACACCCACTGTATAGCCAGACACACACTTCCACACCTATGCCATCATGGTGCTACTTTTGAGGAAGTAATTAGCCTTGCCCACCAAACCGGTCCTGAGCACGGCAAGGCATGGATATGGTACGCAGTACAGCTGGGGGTCACTCCCCAGGGTGGTAAACACTGTTAGAGGCCATGCCTGGAGCACGCACCGCAAACACCTAACAGATTGTTCGGATGGGGTCAACTAGCAGTATGTGCGTAACGTATGGATATCTAGCTGCCTGTGCTCCTAGCAAACGTCTCAGAGCTGTGTACCGTATACCTCAGGTGTAGGGTGACATTGGTAAGTTATGCAAGTGCTAGTTTTGGGAGATGCATGCAGGGTCCAATGGTCTGCCTCTCCAGGAGACATTGGCCAATGAGGCCTGTGGGTGTGGGTGTGTCTGCCCTTGATGGCTGCTGCTTTACGGCACAGATTCCCAACTCCAGTCCAGGTTTGCATCACACTGTTCTGGTTTTCCTGCTGTCCCTCATGGATATGCATGAGCTACATCTACATACCATGGGTGTGGTGCATAGATATACAGCACAGGCATTTGTATGAGTGGCATCATGGAACCTGACTGGTGTGTGCCCCACCAGGACTGCATTTGGGTGATTCTGCTCTGGGTACTGGCCCTGTTCATGGTGTCTTTGCTCAGTGGGGTAAAAGATAGACGTATTGCCATTGCATATGTCCTCGCCAGGAAAGGTGTGCCCTTACTATCACTGTTTACTTGGGGGAAAAATATGTGGGCAAGATTGGCAGTTGCCCCAGTTGGGCTTTGAACCTGTGACCTTCTGCTCTTGCCTGCAGTGTCTGCATGCACTGCACCACTGGGTAGCCACAGATTGGGTGGATTCCCTGGCATGTCCGTGACTGTGGATCCGGCAGGGCCTGTCTGTTGCAGTCTGTTGCAGTGGATGGTGGCAGCCTGCACATGGCTAGGCCTCTGTCTTCTGTCGCTAGCAGCCACTGCCCCCTGCACCACATATACTCGTCCGCCAACATGCTGGCATGAGCTCCTCCCATAAAAAGCAGGTGACCTGATTGGAATGTGGCAGTATGGGACTGCATTTGGGGTACTTGGCTGTGGGTAATGCCCATTGTTGTGGTGTGTGTGCGTTGTTGGGTAAAATATGGGTGTTTTCCCCATGCTTATGTCCCCTGCAATACAGGGGTGTCTGCGCTATCTGTGTTTAGTGGTGGGTAAAATATAGGGATTGGGCTGGCAAGTGCCCCAGCTGGGCTTTGAACCTCTGGTCCTAGAGGTACTGACTCTGTCCGCTGCACCACACTATGGCCACAGAGACAGTGCAGCCCCTGGAGATAGTAAGCCTGGCAGGATGGAGTCACAAACCCTGCTCTACGCAATTTTACTGTGGGCATATGCACCCTGTCTGGTGACAAACGTGCACATAAACCACGGAAATGACCACGGGAACTGGGGGAAACAATATCACTACGCTGGGCAACAGTGATATTAATGGGCAACCATAGCAAACACTCCCAGGACAGCTCCACAACAGGAAATGTTGTTGGAAGAGTCTCCGCTCCGTAAACCCTTCCAAAATTCATTTCTTTTTTCTGGAGCTTTGTTGGGTGTGTTTTCTGTATTTGCCCATCATTATAACTGTTCCCCAGCTGAATTACTATTTTTAATAGTTCTGTTGTGGTCATTTCCTATTTTTATGTGCACTTTTGTGCTGTGCACATGTATCACACTGCTCACGTTTTGCTGGTTTCCCAGGTTTTCCTGTACATTGCTGACGGAAATGGTTTCTCTTCCCTTTAAATGCTTTCTACCGCGAGTGTTTCCCTCGCGGTAGTTTTTACATGCAAATTCGGGCCCGATACTGTGCGGCGACCCTCTCCCCTCCCACTCTCAACCCATTGACCCCGTCCCTCCGCCCCTCCGGAGCCTTCCTCCGCCCTCCTTTAGCCGTTCCACGCCTCTATCGGACATTTGCGGGCCCGCACTTGTACGGGGCCCGTTAGTGTGCCGCGTACCTGTGCGGGGGTGACACGCACGTGTGCGGGGCGTTTAAACGCGTTTATGCGCGTTTCAGTGCCGCGTTTCCGTGCGCTATTTTGCGGCGCGCACATTTCCGGTTTTTAGTAAACATGCCCCTAAGTCATGAATCTGAGCAGGGGCACATGTGAAAAAACATCTCACAGTGCTGACACATTTCAGTAAAAACCTTTTCTGTTCTGGCTTCCTTATCTGTCCTGTTTTTTCTAAATAACCATAATGAATATGTATGAGATGTAAATAAATATGCAAACATGTCACCCCCTCAAATCTGAATTACCCCATCCTTTTCCCACTAAAATGAAATAAAGCATGCCCATGAAATTCTATTAAAGTATTATCTTTCTTCTGTATCATTTTTAACAATGAAATAATATATTAGAATTCTATAAGGTAAAATCCTGATTTTTTCTTATGCCTTAATACACAGTGGCTATAAGGGAAAGTACTTTATAAACTTGGAAAATTTATGAGGCCATTGGTTGTAGTCTTTGCTGCAGCACTGCCATCTCTGTGTAACCTTCGGGAAGTTACCATGTCTTTTGTGTAATCTCATCCACCGTAAACTGGTGAGCAGCTGTGACTAAAGGCAGTCCCGTTTAAATCAATAGTTCTACAGCAAAACCATGCTTGTAGTTGCTCAATGTACATTTAGTGGCCCTGTTACAAAGACTCATTAGGATTTTGCACTAAAGCTAATGTGTGTAAGCCAGTAACTGTTGGGGGCGTGGATGGCATGTTCCAGGCAGTTACTGCACGGACACATACCCTAACATGTGGCACAATCAATGCGGATGCACATAATACCACCTTAGAGGTATCATTATGTGCACATATTTGCCACATTGACAGCATGCAATTGCAATATGTACCTTTGCACTAACTACAATGTGCTCTCCATGCTCACACGCCCCCTTACATGATTGGTAATGAACATGATTTAGCATCATGACTATGCAGTAACGGTTATCATGGACTGTTAACATGCGCTAAAATACAAATAACTGCTTAGTGGACTTTTCTAAAAGAGCCCTTTAGTCTTGGTGCCAGCAGTGTGTTGCTAAATCAGCCATTGTAGTGAGTCCTGCATGTGTTGTTGGGCCTGTGAAGCAGTATGAAAGTAAATCGTATGTGGAAAGGGAAAAGATATAGTAAAGTCTATTAGCTTTGCTTCATTAAACGCAGAATTCCTCCATTAATTGTATATCATTCAAAATCATTCCTCTTCATATCATGATTCACATTCATAGTTGCTGTGAAAGGAGAGTGAAATATAGCATGTGCAGTTAATGGTGCAGGATCAAATTGATTTCTGAATGCTGTGTTGCACCATGGGAAATCCATTGCTTTCTGGATTTTATACATGTACGTGACAAATATTTGCAGGCTCATTTTTGTTCATTGGAATATACCCATTGGTTTAGTCTTTGGGAGACAAAGCATTTGTTCATTCGTGCCCATTAAAGTCTATGGGAGATGCTATTCTGCAATGCAACAGTCAGGTTTGCCTTCTATTTCACTCTTACAATCTTGAATCTTGAAGGCAGGAATCTCTAACAGCACTTCAAGTCATCCAGAGTGTCATAAACCCTCCAAGGGCACCAGAAGAGTGGCAAAGAGTACATGGAGTAGCAGGATGAGCACCAAAAATGATCCGTTGAGCAAAGTGATACAAAGAACAAAATGAACCCTCTCAAGATAGTGGAAGAAGGCAAAGCAGCAGAATTTGTGGAAGCATGCCAAGTTACTTTGAGAAGAATAAAATGCCAAGAAACCAGCATAAGACCTAAATCAACTGCAAGAACACACACATACACTGCTCCCAATATACACACCCCTAACACCCACAGCCCTCTATACCTTCCCCCATGACACACATACCCATGAAGAAAGAGTGTGCAAAGGAGAGGGAGGGAGCGAAAAGGGGTGACAAAGGGGAGAGTATGAGGGTGAGTGTCAGGAGAGTGCAGGGAGAGTGCAATGAGATGGCAAGGAAGGGTGGAGGGTGGTGTTAGAGATGAGGAAAGAAAGAGTCAGGGAGAGGCAAGATGGCAGCAGGAAGAGGATCACTGGCAGCGGCACCGCAGTGAAGACACAGTGTTTCAGCAGTGCACTCTGCCTTAATTTACTATGGGGCAGAGGAAAATGAAGCAACCGGGCTTACCTGGAAAGTGGAATAACGAGTGAGGTTATCAAATTCGCAGATGACACAAAAGTATTTAAAGTTGTTTAAACCCAAGAGGATTGTGAAAAATTGCAAGAGGATCTTGATAAATTGGAAGACTGGGCATCAAAATGGCAGATGAAATTTAATGTGGACAAGTGCAAGGTTATGCACCTAGGGAAGAACAACCCAAACTATGGTTACACGATGCAAGGTTCTACATTAGGAACCACCACCCAGGAAAAAGATTTAGGCGTCATTGTGGATACCATGTTAAAACCCTCGGCCCAGTGTGCAGCGGCGGCCAAGAGAGCAAATAGAATGCTAGGTATGATAAGGAAAGGAATGGAAAATAAAACAAAAGATATTATAATGCCTCTATATCGTTCCATGGTGAGACCGCACCTTGAATATTGTGTGCAATTCTGGTCGCCGTATCTTAAAAAGGATATAGCGATTTTAGAAAAGGTACAGAGAAGAGCCACCAAAATGGTAAAGGGATGGAAGGATACTCCTATGAAGAAAGGCTAAAAAGGTTAGGGCTCTTTAACCTGGAAAAGAGACGGCTGAGGGGAGATATGATAGAAGTCTATAAATTAATGAACGGAGTGGAACGGGTAAACGTAGATCGATTGTTTACCTTATCAGAATATAGAAAGACTAGGGGACATGCAATGAAGCTACAGGGTAAACTATTTAAGACTAATAAAAGAAAATATTTTTTCACTCAACGTGTAATCAAACTCTGGAATTTGTTACCGGAGGATGTAGTAAAGGCTATTAGTGTAGCTGGGTTTAAAAAAGGTTTGGACAAGTTCCTGGAGGAAAGGTCCATAAACCATTATTAAGAAGTGACCGAAGATATCAATGCTTGACCCAGTACAACCATTGTGGAACTTGTGTCTCTTGGGGAAACTGCTAGGTACATATGACCTAGATTGGCCACTGTTGGAAACAGAATACTGGGCTGATGGACCTTGGTCTGACCCAGTATGGCATATCTTATGTTCTTATGTTCTTATGTTTACCTGGGGGTTTCTCATTGCCTCCTGTCACTGGCCAGAAGATCTTGGACCTCTGCGGGTTTAGGTCTGTCGGGTCCAGAGCAACGTCTTCACCGGCACAGAATGATGAGTTGCTGGCTATGCTGGGCGCATCAGGGGTGAGTCTATCACCAGATCAGTGTGTACCCCCGATTCAGCCAGGAAGTGTGTCATTGGCTGATGGCATGTTCCCTATATCCTCGCCCAGTCTGCTGGAGAGCATGTCGGTATCAGGAGGTGAGGGGCGGTTGCTGGAGGCTTCAGATCTGCATTCCAGATTGCTGGATGGAGGTGCTTTACCTGGCCCGTCTTTTCCCGCGGTGGACTCGCGGTTGACGGGGCTTGGAGGAGTGCTGTTTCCTACTAATCGGGGATTGGTTAAACCCGCTGTTATAATGTTGGATGCACTGTGGGATGCCATATCGGCCCTGATTACTTCTCTAACAGCAGTTGTGGGTACAGTAAGTTCTGAATTTTCCAATATGAAATTGGTGATGTCTGAGGCTTCCAGGGGCCAAGAGTTACAGGCTGGTGCTTTATCACAGTTGGAAGAAGATTTGGTTCACCTTCGTGAGGAGCATGTGTTTTTCATTAAGGAAAGATTGGTTCTGGTTAGAAAGACTGAGCAACTAGAGAATCAAGCACAAAGGAATAATCTTCGTCTATTGAACTTTCCAAGGTCTCCTTTCATGGTGAGGAAATATTTCAGTGAGGTTTTCAAGATTCTACAGGAGCACCTGCCTCCCCTGACCAGGGCTCAGTACCTCTCTGTTAATACTGCTGGCGTTCCTAGAGAAGGCTCGGAGGACCCACTTTGTGGGGTTGGGGACTTGACTGGCTTCTTGGAAAGTTCATTGGAAGTGATAACGGAGAGAACTACTATGCTTGTTACTCTGGCACTGGAATCCGACAAGGCTTTGATTCTTTGGTCCTTCTTTAGGAACATTAATGAGAAATTCCTGGGTTCAAAAGTTTGTATATTTCCTGATCTTTCTCGCGCTACCCAGTTAAGGAGGAAGGAATTCCTGGCTTATCGAGCCAGGTCCCTCTCCCTGGGGGCTACTTTTTTGTTAAAATTTCCCTCTCATTGTTATATTTTCTATCAAGGTAAACATTTTCTTTTCTTTGAACCCAAGCAGCTCCTTGAGTTCCTTATTGCAAGGGAAGATATTAAGGTAGATATGATTTCCTATACGGCTGATGCCTAAGGGGTATGTTTACTAAACCGCGTTAGTGCAGTTCGCGTTAGGAGCCGCGGTAATAATCAAAACCCCCAAATAAGGAGATGGGCGGGACAAATAAGGGTGTTGGGACCACTTGGCAATAGTGATCATAGTATGATCATGTTTGATTTAATTAGTGGAGGACAGATAGTAAAGGAATCCACAGTATTACCTTTTAACTTTCAAAAGGAAGACTATGATAGAATGAGGAATATAGTTAGGAAAAAACTAAAAGGAGCAGTTCCAAAGGTTAAAGACTTACAGCAAGCTTGGGTGTTATTTAAAAATACTATCCTTGAAGCCCAGACCAGCTGTATTCCACGCATTAAGAAGAGTGGAAGAAAGTCCAAAAAACTGCCAGCATGGTTTAAAGGTGAGGTCAGAGAGGCTGTTGCTGCCAAAAAAGCAACCTTCAGGAAATGGAAAAAAGAGCCAAATGATGAAAACTGGAAACAGCACAAGCACTGGCAAGTTAAATGCAAAGCATTGATAAGGCAGGCAAAGAGGGAATTTGAGAAGAAACTTGCTACGGAAGCAAAAACACGAAATAAAGACTTTTTCAAGTACATTCGTAGCAAAAGGCCTGTGAGAGAGTCAATTGGACCATTAGATGATAGAGGGGTAAAAGGGGCAGTAAGAGGAGACAAGGCTATAGCGGAGAGACTGAATGAATTCTTTGCTTCGGTCTTTACTGAGGAAGATGTAGGGATGTTACCCAAGACTGAAGTGGTATTTAAAGGTGATACTGCAGAGGAATTGAGAGAAATATCGCTACACCGGGAAGATATATTACAACTATTTGATAAACTGAATAGTAGCAAATCACCTGGACCGGATGGTATACATCCCAGAGTGTTGAAAGAACTGAAATATGAGATTGCAGACCTGCTATTGGTAATCTGTGAACTTTCATTAAAATCATCTGTAATACCTGAAGATTGGAGGGTCGCCAACGTAACACCAATTTTTAAAAAGGGTTCCAGGGGTGACCCAGGAAATTACAGACCGGTGAGCCTGACGTCAGTACCAGGGAAAATGGTAGAAACCATCATAAAGAACAAAATTACACAGCATGTAGATAGTCATGGCCTAATGGGAGACAGCCAACATGGCTTTAGACAAGGAAGATCTTGTCTTACTAATCTGATATGTTTCTTTGAAGGTGTGCATAAACAGGTAGACAAAGGTGAGTCGGTTGATATAGTGTATCTGGACTTCCAGAAAGCTTTTGACCAGGTCCCCCATCAGAGACTTTTGGCAAAGCTAAAAAGTCATGGGATAGGAGGCAGTGTACTATTGTGGATCGGGAACTGGTTAAAAGATAGAAAGCAGAGGGTAGGGCTAAATGGCCAATATTCCCAATGGAAAAAAGTGAATAGTGGAGTACAACAGGGATCTGTACAGGGTCCGCTACTTTTTGACATATTCATAAATGACCTGGAAAAGGGAATAACTAGTGAGGTTATCAAATTTGCAGATGACACAAAACTGTTTAAAGTGTTAAAACCCAAGAGGATTGTGGAAAACTGCAGGAGGATCTGGATAAATTGGAAGACTGGGCATCCAAATGGCAGATGAAATTTAATGTGGACAAATGCAAAGTTATGCACCTAGGAAAGAACAACCCACACTATTGTTACACGATGCAAGGCTCCACATTAGAAACCACCACCCAGGAAAAGGATTTAGGAGTCATCGTGGATAACATGTTAAAACCCTCTGCCCAGTGTGCAGCGGCGGCCAAGAAAGCAAATAGAATGCTAGGTATCATAAGGAAAGGGATGGAGAATAAAACAAAGGATATTATAATGCCTCTGTATCGCTCCATGGTACGACCGCACCTTGAATATTGTGTGCAATTCTGGTCACCGTATCTTAAAAAGGACATAGCGTTATTAGAAAAAGTACAGAGAAGAGCCACGAAATTGGTGAAGGGGATGGAAGGCTACTCCTATGAAGAGAGGCTAAAAAGGTTAGGGCTCTTTAGCCTGGAAAAGAGACGGCTGAGGGGAGATATGATAGAGGTCTATAAATTAATGAATGGAGTGTAACGGATAAACGTGGATCAATTGTTTACGCTATCAGAATATAGAAAGACTAGGGGACATGTAATGAAGCTACAGGGTAAACTATTTAAGACAAATAAGAGAAAATATTTTTTCACTCAACGTGTAATCAAACTCTGGAATCTGTTACCGGAGGATGTAGTAAGGGCTGTTAGTATAGCTGGGTTTTAAAAAGGTTTGGACAAGTTCCTGGAGGAAAGGTCCATAAACCACTATTAAAAAGGGACCCAGGATATCAATGCTTGACCCAGTACAAGCATTGTGGAACCTGTGTCTTTTGGGGATATTGCTAGGTACGTATGACCTAGATTGGCCACTGTTGGAAACAGGATACTGGGCTTGATGGACCTCGGTCTGACCCAGTATGGCATGTCTTATGTTCTTATGTTCTTATCGTAACACCTAACGCGCGTTCCAAAAACTAACGAGCGTTACAGGGCGCCGTGGCGCGTCACCGCGCGTTAAGCATAAGAAGCCACCCAGACATACATGACTGATACAGAGCTGTAGCACAATGGCTACTGCAGTGACTGCTGATACAGGCATAATGGGTTTGAGTCCCCAGGGTGCCAGATGCAGAAGGCTGGCTGATGCAGCATCCTGTACATTATATAGTGAGTGAGGGGGCATGTATATGTTTTGTTTGTTTTGTAGGGTTGCCAGCAAACACCCCCACACAGTGGCGTACCCGAAGGTGCCGCAGAAGGCACCCCATAACGCACACCATAGGCTACATTATAAAGTGGAGTGTCCGCTGAGGCACATCACAATGTCCCCCATAGAGCATCCTATAAGGGAACGTAAAGGGAGCCAGATAAAGTGACACATGGTACGCCCTATGAGGCTCAGTAAGGTTATATTACGCTGAGGGGCTATCGCTGGTAGCAGTCATGTGTATTTAAAATATATAATGCAGCAGACAGCCCTATAAAAGGAGTCCACTGTGGGTCTGAACCCATGACTACTGGCCCCACAGGCAATGAAGGAACCACTGGCCTGCAGCCCCATAGCTGCTAACAGCCCCCTGGCTGGCTACTGAAGGGCAGCAACACACCACCCTAACCGCCTGCTGTGTTGGCTAGGATTTGTACCAATGCAGGCATACCCATGGTGCACTGCACATGCAGACCAGCAGTCCAGAGATTAACACAAGAAGAGGTACATACCCACATAGCCCCCTGGTATGGTAAGGTGAAATGACTGTGTGCGTCACTGTCACATAGTAGCAACAGACAGTATCCCAACAGGGTGCCCCATAAGAAGCTAGAAAAGGTGTCCTTTAAGGCAGACTGATCCGTACCACAATGGGTAAGACACTGTCAGGTGGTGCAAGGTCTGTGAGTTCAATTCCCCCTGTGTGCCCAAGGACCAAAGCTGCCTGCAACAGTACCCTCCACAAACAGTAGTCACTCATATGTAGAACCAGTCAACATAAGAACATAAAAACATAAGATATGCCATACTGGGTCAGACCAAGGTCCATCAAGCCCAGTATTCTGTTTCCAACAGTGGCCAATCTAGGTCATACGTACCTAGCAGTTTCCCCAAGGGACACAGGTTCCACAATGCTTGTATTGGTTCAAGCATTGATATCCTGGGTCCCTTCTTAATAATGGCTTATGGACCTTTCCTCCAGGAACTTGTCCAAATCTTTTTTAAACCCAGCTACACTAACAGCCTTTACTACATCCTCTGGTAACAAATTCCAGAGTTTGATTACACATTGAGTGAAAAAATATTTTCTTTTATTAGTCTTAAATAGTTTACCCTGTAGCTTCATTGCATGTCCCCTAGTCTTTCTATATTCTGATAAGGTAAACAATCGATCTACGTTATCAGAATATAGAAAGGCTAGGGGACATGCAATGAAGCTACACCACTCTGTTTAAACCATAGATAACCCCATATTTTTGTCGGACACAAAGAACCTGAGAGGTGGGAAAAAATGCCCACCTCCCCTCGTTGGGAGTGGCCGTTTAATCAAGAGAGCCTCAGCCCCCAAAGGTAGAAAACAGTGTGAATCTGCAGCCAGAACCGGGTGTGTGAAACGTACAAAGTCAAATATATACACAAATCATTTAATAAAGGAAAGACAACGTCAAACTGTGCTTGAAACAATGCAGGGGACAACCCAATTGTCCTGCCATTGTAATCCAGCAGCAAACACCACCAGGACATGCTTTGTTTGGCACAACTATGGGCCCTGTACTAAGTGAATGTGTCCCTGCCAGGTGGGCGTATCTGTGGATGAGTGTGCGTCATGACCCCCACACTAGATCAGTAATGTCATAGGTAGTCTGTTTTGTACGTCCAACAAGTTCTGCTGGCAAACACCCACTCACAGGGATATAACCCAAAGGTGTCATATAGGGCACCCTAAAAGCCACACCAGAGGGCAAAGGCTAATGTGCACTGTCTGCCAGAGCACCCTATAGGGCGTGTCACAAAGCGCCCCGTAGGGCATGTTATAGGGTCCCTGATGAGTCACTGTGAGGAGTCTGCAGTGTGAGGGTTTTGCTGCTGTCAGCACCAATGTAAAGCAAGATAACAAAATTCCCCCCCAAGGTGCGCCAAATGATCCACTGTGTGTTGAAACCCATGACCTAGGGGCCCCCCCAAGCATGGAAGTAACTATTTGCCCATATTGCTAGTGCAAATAACACAGTCCCAATAATGAGGTGGCCAGCTACTGGAGCAGAACTGTCAAATGACCCAAACACCCACCCCAGAACCACAGAAGTTGCACTATGTACATACAAGGGATGCCTGACAAGGAAACAAAGCAAGGTCTCAGCAAACAAGGGCATATGGCAAACACAATCAAGACCAAGGCCATGATCATTACCAAATATATAAGGCCCAATAACATCACAGACCCCTTGCCAAAACTGAATGTCACTGGCAAAAGCAAAAGCAAAAACAAACATACTATGGTTAGTGTGCGCAAGAAAATGCAGATGTCCGTAACACCTGAACCACAACCCCCTGACTGTGCACCGAGGGGCGCCATGTCTTCACCCAAGGTGCCTGCTGGGGTGCTAAGGATATGGGTGTATGCAACAGTACCCATGGTGCACTGCACATGCACAGCAGCAGTCCCGAGATGACCATAGGAGGGGGTAGGCACCCCCACAGCGCTGGGCCCGGAAGGGAGAAATGAATATGTGCGCCACTGCCATAGAGCAGCAAAAGACAGTAGCCCAACAGTGTGGCCAAGAAGAAGCCTGAAAAGGTGTACCAGTACGGTGTCAAGACAGGTGTCCAAAGCTAACTGCAATATGAGGTACATAGGGATAGGAGAGTGCTGATGGAACCGTGGCCCATAGAACAATATGGCACAGTGCTCCAAAAATGGTATGTGTGCCAAGGTCACTGTGCCCTAGGGGCTGCAAGGTGTTCCTGGAGGGCCTGCAGGACCTGTGTGGAACAGAGACAGATGTAGTACAAACACCACCTGGAACCCACAGTAAAGACAATGAACAGGCGACAGATGGAGGGCGAGTAGGGAGTTAACGGACCCTCAACCCTGACAGCATCACACGTGTCTGGCAGCAGCACAGACAAACATGGCGGTAGCAACAGCATCACAGCAAAGGGTGTTGGCACCCTGGAGTACCGGAAAAACAGTGTGTGGCAGGTGAGGATAATATGTGTCCCCCAGTGGAGGGTGAGGTGGCCAGAGGAGTGAGTCTAAAATGCAGAACAGGCACGGGACCACCAAGCAAAAAGAGATGCTATGCAGACAACGGTAGCAGGGTAGGATACGGGGCAACAGTCCACAGCAACATACAGGACATTTCACACCACAATGATGCAAATAGATGGACCAAAGGATGGACAGCAAATGTGATTAGGATAATATGAGCGGCCAGGATGTAGAAGCCAAGAAATGAGTGTTACAGCGACCACAGGTACCAGTGCAGGAAAGGCAGAAAAACAGAGGAACAGAGAGAGTGCAAAGCTATGACCACTAGGATGGAAAGCACTGCAGAAAAAAAATGACCACAACAACACCCTGAGGCACACAGAAATGGATGCAGACAGGATCACAGCATGTCAACATCCAAAACCACAGCTGCGTGTCAGGAGATGAACCACAGAGCGTAGGCAAGATGCAGTACACATGTGGAGGAGGGGTCCACAGCCAACAGCACAGTCCACAGGTGGGATGGAAGACACATATGAACAGGTCCACACACACACACACCAGGAAATATAATGCAGTGTAAACAACATGCAACTGATCAGGGGAGTGACACATGAGGGGTGGAAGGGGATAGGCCAATGGAGGGCCATGTGGATGGGCTGTGGAAAGGGCAATGGACTGAAAGAGGAGCATGTTAATGACCAACAAGATCAGGGATGAGGCCCAGGCCAACCAACATCAGCAGCACCAATGCACAGGTAGCCCAGCACATGCACCACTCCAGGAGGAGAACTACAATTAGTCCAGACAATGTGGCACAGGGGCAGCAAACATGCCACACGGACATGAACAGCTCAACCATGGATGGGTGGGCGGAGATGTGATGGGGCTGCACACATGATATGGCCAAGTAAGCAGCAAACAGGGAAGGAAAAGACAATTTCCAGGTGTCACCCAAAACGTCAAGCACACGAGTGGCAATGAAATGGGGTGACCAAACCCCCAAATATCCAAAACAACAAAGGTGCAAACATCTGTCCCCAACAGTCAATCACCAGACCCAAGCAGAAAGCATATTCTGCATTCCGGTGCACCATATGACGTGAAGAACGACATGGGGCCTGTGTGGCAGCCAACGTCGCAAGGACACACCCAACCCACGTTGCGATGCCACCCACCTGTTTCTGCCCGTGGAGCCTACACACCCTGACCACCCCCCGCTGGTGCCACCCAAAATCAAAAGCCCTAACTTAGAAGACGTTGCAAACAGACAGTAATATGTGAGGTGGAGGGTCTCAACATGACATGTCCGCACAGTGTATGCACTCACTGTATGCACAGCAGACACCATCCCCAGCAAACAAAAGACTCTGGTGAAAGCATGCAGAGTGACAAGGCCACATGCCATGCCAACAGTGACGGTTCAAAAATCACCAACCCATGTACAGCTCATCACCCCCCTACTGCAAAAAACAAAACACCCAAACAGGTCATGGCAGAAACGGCAGGCAAGTCACCGCAGGAACAGTAACAATAGGCCAGCAATGAGTCAGAGAAAAAGGCCTGTGTCCAAAGTGCAGAGGACTATCTCCCTGTGTCACCAACATCCAGGAACACGCTCACATGGGTGCTGTGGCCAAGCACATATGGATGACGGGATCACCAGATGCAGTGGAGCACATGTGTCAACATTGTTGTCAGTGTCCTGTGTGAAAAGATGCAGATATCAGGTAAGGGAATGGCACACCCACCCACGACCTCTGGAGGACAGAAAGGAGACACACACATAAAAACAGCAACACACAGAATGCATAGATAGCACCACATGACATGGCCACAACACTGAGCACAGTGCACATGGACCACTGCAGGAGATGTCCCTGAAGACCAGGACACCATCCCAATATGTTCATGTAAATGCACATGACACGCATACACCCCAGGGGTCCAGAGCATGTGCAGCAGTGGTGGCACACAGAGATAACAACGAAGGACATCCTGATAGCAATAGGCCAAATGCAGCATCAGCATGTGGTGTATTTCCCAGAGGATGGAAGGTGAGGCCCACCTGAAAGGTACACCAGTGGCCTGACTGGGAATGTCCGTGTCAGGCAAGAGCACAAAGAACCCCAATAGCGGATGCAAACACCAATGGACGGGGGACATCACCACGTCTGCATGGGTAGCTGTGAGTGGAACATGTCCACGGTGCATTGTGTTTTGTGGAAACACAATGTTGATGTACATTGGATCACCAGCAAAACTGTGACACATCTGAGAAAAATATATGACACATGTGAACAATGTACATTAGCCCACAAGCAGAAGGTAACAGAGGGATGAGGGAACATAATTGGAGAGGTGGCCAAACATCCCTACAACACAGATTGGCAGGGTAGCGCATACTGAACGGTCATGTAGACAGGTCAATCAGAAACAGTAACATACACTGTGTGATAAGGTACGCATGCCAGAAGGTTCAGATGGCAGGACCCCCAACACTGAATGACAAATGGAGACACACAGCACAGTACATGCATGAGTGGCACAAATCTGTCAAATGACTCAATGGCAGTGGCTGTTCAACATACCCTCCAACAATATAATGTCCTGTGCCCGAGTACACACACAGCCTCACAATATGTGTCTAAGATACACCATGAAGACTCCCAAGATGTGAACAGGTAATGGCCACATGTGTGACAGATGGAAGCTAAGGGTGATGGAGCAGTGGTCCAAAGACATGTGCATCACCATAGGAGCAGTGGAGAGAAAACAACATATATGTGTCTAGCCATGACGACAGCAATGCAATCCTCACTATCTGCCAACTCACCCGAGTCAACAGGAATGGTGCATATATGAACACACACTCCCCACATGCAGCACAGCTTCAGGCAGCATAGTAAGGCAATCCGGGTGGGCCTGGAACACAGAAGCTCATCCTGTGGAGCCAAGAACAGGACAGAGATATGGAGACATGAGATGGCAGTGCTGCACAATCCTCATACCACCTAACACATGGCTAACCCAGAGACACGTCCCCAGCACACCCATAACTTACAGGAAAAGATCTCCTCGATCAGATGTTGCCTGGCTGCCATCCCCGCACGTGTGTCACCATGGCCAGATGCAGGAGGGCACACAGGATCCACCCCGAGATCCTCATTAATATCGACTGGAACATTGTGCCTGAGAGCAATGTTGTGGAGGATGCAACAGGCTATGATGATCCTTGCCACAGTCAGCGGTCCGTACTGTAAGGCCCCGCCAGTCCTATCCAGACACCTGAAGCAACTTTTGAGAACGCCAAAGGTGCGCTCAATCACTGAGCGACTGGAGGCATGGGCCTCATTGTACCGCATCTCTGCACCTGGCCGAGGGAGACGCACAGGGGTAAGCAGCCAGGTGCGACACCCATATCCTGCATCACCTGCAGAAAATAATGGTGCAAAGTTACATGCGTGCTGAGCCACCAATGGAATGACAGACGTAGCAAAACAGAACTGGACAGCCGAGAGGCCGTGCACACAGATATGAGGCAAAAGCAGTGCACACAGTGGTAGTGCATCAGAGGCTGTCGAGCCCACAGGCAAATGACCATGACATGCCGATAGGGGCAGTGCACACCCATGTAACCGTGTCACAGGACATGTGCCAAAACTGTGCCGAAAAAGAGCAGTGGTGGGAGCTGTGAGGCAAGATGTCGGACATTAGCAAATAACACCCGGGGGTGCAGGGATGCACAGGTGTGCAAGTAGGTGGCTGGCCTGATCTGGCGCACACACAGCATAAGCCACTGGGATACATTGCGGGGGTGGTGTGGGGGAAGCAACAGGCAGTGGTGGCAGGGGACCCCGAAGAAGGTGCCCAGACATGCAGCAGACATGTGTCATAGCTGAAGCGCCCACAGCACATCTCACGTGTAGCCCACAGCATGCCCAGAGAGAGAAGGTCGCGTATACAGAATGACCACCACGAGGATGGGTCTATGCCCCCCCCCCCCCGAGGATGGCACACTTACAACCATGCAACATATGGGCTGCCCAAGTGACTGACCCCACTGGGAGACATGTGTACAACTGCCAGTGCATTATGCCCGTGCCCAGATGTGGAGGCCATGGGCATGTTGCAGGTGTAGCTCACAGGCATGGAGGAGACACATCATATGCAGCACGGGTGCCCCTGGACACAGTAGCTCAGAATAAAAAAGGGCAAGGCCACGGAAAAAACGACACCACATGGCCGCTGGGACACACATGTGAGAGCAAACAAACACACATGGTAGACAGAGAGATGGGTGTCATTGAACATATGTCTGTGACCAAAACACCAGTGACACGGCATGAGGTAGTGAGCCACACCCAATAGTCTGCACCCAGAAATAACACCTCAATGTCAGGCATGCAGTGGACAATGGTGACAATGCTGTATAGACACCCACCTACAGTAGGTGCATGTCATACACGTTGAATACCCACCCAGCAGGACGTAGTCCTCATATTGACCAGCCTCAAACTGGCCAAACACTGCCGAGTTCTGCAGGATATAGGAGTCATGCGCAGACCCAGGAAACCGCGGAACCACATTCAGGATACGCATACTTGCATCACAAACAACCTGCACATTGAGGGAATGGAAGTGTTTGCGGTTGCGGTACACAACCTCTCTGTCGCATGGCAGGACAAGGGCAACATGTGTGCAATCTATAGCGCCCATCACGTGTGGTATCCCAGCAATCCTATGGAATGCCTGTGCCAGGGCCGCCCAATGTTGCCTCCCGTTGGGAATTGCAATGTAATTCCCAACCCGGCTGACCATGGCACACAGTACCTGGTGGAGACAGCGGGAGAAGGTGGGCCTACTCATCCCACCCACTGCTGCCACCGAGGATTGGAAACAGCCAGAGGCAAAGAAATGTAGGGCAGCCAGGAGCTTGGTCATACCCGGTATAGCATGTGACCGGGCAGTCAGGGGCTCAAGGTCAGGTTTATTACATTGCTAGCTCTCTGACTGGGAGCTCTTAAAAGGGTTTTGTGTGTACTTTTTAAAAGCAAGGTTACTTACATTTTTGCTGTTTTAGGGGACCTTTACTGGAGCACAGTAGGTGGCTGAACTCTGTAACCTCCTCAGATTCAGAAACTGCTAACACCTAATCAGGTGTTAGTGGGCCTGTTTCCTGAGTGCAGTTGAAGCCTGCATAAAAGGCTCCTGTGCCCTGCCCTTTTGAGGCTTTCTTAACCAGGGCTCCACACATCAAACAGTAAGGATTTGAGGGTTTCTTTGTTTGGTTTTTTTATTACATTGCTAGCTCTCTGACTGGGAGCTCTTAAAAGTGTTTTGTGTGTACTTTTTAAAAGCAAGGTTAGTTACATTTTTGCTGTTTTAGGGGACCTTTACTGGAGCACAGTAGGTGGCTGAACTCTGTAACCTCCTCAGATTCAGAAACTGCTAACACCTAATCAGGTGTTAGTGGGCCTGTTTCCTGAGTGCAGTTGAAGCCTGCATAAAAGGCTCCTGTGCCCTGCCCTTTTGAGGCTTTCTTAACCAGGGCTCCACACATCAAACAGTAAGGATTTGAGGGTTTCTTTGTTTGGTTTTTTTATTACATTGCTAGCTCTCTGACTGGGAGCTATTAAAAGGGTTTTGTGTGTACTTTTTAAAAGCAAGGTTACTTACATTTTTGCTGTTTTAGGGGACCTTTACTGGAGCACAGTAGGTGGCTGAACTCTGTAACCTCCTCAGATTCAGAAACTGCTAACACCTAATCAGGTGTTAGTGGGCCTGTTTCCTGAGTGCAGTTGAAGCCTGCATAAAAGGCTCCTGTGCCCTGCCCTTTTGAGGCTTTCTTAACCAGGGCTCCACACATCAAACAGTAAGGATTTGAGGGTTTCTTTGTTTGGTTTTTTTATTACATTGCTAGCTCTCTGACTGGGAGCTCTTAAAAGGGTTTTGTGTGTACTTTTTAAAAGCAAGGTTACTTACATTTTTGCTGTTTTAGGGGAGCTTTACTGGAGCACAGTAGGTTGCTGAACTCTGTAACCTCCTCAGATTCAGAAACTGCTAACACCTAATCAGGTGTTAGTGGGCCTGTTTCCTGAGTGCAGTTGAAGCCTGCATAAAAGGCTCCTGTGCCCTGCCCTTTTGAGGCTTTCTTAACCAGGGCTCCGCACATCAAACAGTAAGGATTTGAGGGTTTCTTTGGTTTTTTTATTACATTGCTAGCTCTCTGACTGGGAGCTCTTAAAAGGGTTTTGTGTGTACTTTTTAAAAGCAAGGTTACTTACATTTTTGCTGTTTTAGGGGACCTTTACTGGAGCACAGTAGGTGGCTGAACTCTGTAACCTCCTCAGATTCAGAAACTGCTGACACCTAATCAGGTGTTAGTGGGCCTGTTTCCTGAGTGCAGTTGAAGCCTGCATAAAAGGCTCCTGTGCCCTGCCCTTTTGAGGCTTTCTTAACCAGGGCTCCACACATCAAACAGTAAGGATTTGAGGGTTTCTTTGTTTGGATTTTTTATTACATTGCTAGCTCTCTGACTGGGAGCTATTAAAAGGGTTTTGTGTGTACTTTTTAAAAGCAAGGTTACTTACATTTTTGCTTTTTTAGGGGACCTTTACTGGAGCACAGTAGGTGGCTGAACTCTGTAACCTCCTCAGATTCAGAAACTGCTAACACCTAATCAGGTGTTAGTGGGCCTGTTTCCTGAGTGCAGTTGAAGCCTGCATAAAAGGCTCCTGTGCCCTGCCCTTTTGAGGCTTTCTTAACCAGGGCTCCACACATCAAACAGTAAGGATTTGAGGGTTTCTTTGTTTGGCTTTTTTATTACATTGCTAGCTCTCTGACTGGGAGCACTTAAAAGGGTTTTGTGTTACTTTTTAAAAGCAAGGTTACTTACATTTTTGCTGTTTTAGGGGACCTTTACTGGAGCACAGTAGGTGGCTGAACTCTGTAACCTCCTCAGATTCAGAAACTGCTAACACCTAATCAGGTGTTAGTGGGCCTGTTTCCTGAGTGCAGTTGAAGCCTGCATAAAAGGCTCCTGTGCCCTGCCCTTTTGAGGCTTTCTTAACCAGGGCTCCACACATCAAACAGTAAGGATTTGAGGGTTTCTTTGTTTGTTTTTTTTATTACATTGCTAGCTCTCTGACTGGGAGCTCTTAAAAGGGTTTGTGTTTACTTTTTAAAAGCAAGGTTACTTACATTTTTGCTGTTTTAGGGGAACTTTACTGGAGCACAGTAGGTTGCTGAACTCTGTAACCTCCTTAGATTCAGAAACTGCTAAACACCTAATCAGGTGTTAGTGGGCCTGTTTCCTGAGTGCAGTTGAAGCCTGCATAAAAGGCTCCTGTGCCCTGCCCTTTTGAGGCTTTCTTAACCAGGGCTCCACACATCAAACAGTAAGGATTTGAGGGTTTCTTTGTTTGGTTTTTTTTATTACATTGCTAGCTCTCTGACTGGGAGCTCTTAAAAGGGTTTTGTGTTACTTTTTAAAAGCAAGGTTACTTACATTTTTGCTGTTTTAGGGGACCTTTACTGGAGCACAGTAGGTGGCTGAACTCTGTAACCTCCTCAGATTCAGAAACTGCTAACACCTAATCAGGTGTTAGTGGGCCTGTTTCCTGAGTGCAGTTGAAGCCTGCATAAAAGGCTCCTGTGCCCTGCCCTTTTGAGGCTTTCTTAACCAGGGCTCCGCACATCAAACAGGAAGGATTTGAGGGTTTCTTTGTTTGGTTTTTTTATTACATTGCTAGCTCTCTGACTGGGAGCTCTTAAAAGGGTTTTGTGTTACTTTTTAAAAGCAAGGTTACTTACATTTTTGCTGTTTTAGGGGACCTTTACTGGAGCACAGTAGGTGGCTGAACTCTGTAACCTCCTCAGATTCAGAAACTGCTAACACCTAATCAGGTGTTAGTGGGCCTGTTTCCTGAGTGCAGTTGAAGCCTGCATAAAAGGCTCCTGTGCCCTGCCCTTTTGAGGCTTTCTTAACCAGGGCTCCACACATCAAACAGTAAGGATTTGAGGGTTTCTTTGTTTGGTTTTTTATTACATTGCTAGCTCTCTGACTGGGAGCTCTTAAAAGGGTTTTGTGTGTACTTTTTAAAAGCAAGGTTACTTACATTTTTGCTGTTTTAGGGGAGCTTTACTGGAGCACAGTAGGTTGCTGAACTCTGTAACCTCCTCAGATTCAGAAACTGCTAACACCTAATCAGGTGTTAGTGGGCCTGTTTCCTGAGTGCAGTTGAAGCCTGCATAAAAGGCTCCTGTGCCCTGCCCTTTTGAGGCTTTCTTAACCAGGGCTCCGCACATCAAACAGTAAGGATTTGAGGGTTTCTTTGTTTGGTTTTTTTATTACATTGCTAGCTCTCTGACTGGGAGCTCTTAAAAGGGTTTTGTGTGTACTTTTTAAAAGCAAGGTTACTTACATTTTTGCTGTTTTAGGGGACCTTTACTGGAGCACAGTAGGTGGCTGAACTCTGTAACCTCCTCAGATTCAGAAACTGCTGACACCTAATCAGGTGTTAGTGGGCCTGTTTCCTGAGTGCAGTTGAAGCCTGCATAAAAGGCTCCTGTGCCCTGCCCTTTTGAGGCTTTCTTAACCAGGGCTCCACACATCAAACAGTAAGGATTTGAGGGTTTCTTTGTTTGGATTTTTTATTACATTGCTAGCTCTCTGACTGGGAGCTATTAAAAGGGTTTTGTGTGTACTTTTTAAAAGCAAGGTTACTTACATTTTTGCTGTTTTAGGGGACCTTTACTGGAGCACAGTAGGTGGCTGAACTCTGTAACCTCCTCAGATTCAGAAACTGCTAACACCTAATCAGGTGTTAGTGGGCCTGTTTCCTGAGTGCAGTTGAAGCCTGCATAAAAGGCTCCTGTGCCCTGCCCTTTTGAGGCTTTCTTAACCAGGGCTCCACACATCAAACAGTAAGGATTTGAGGGTTTCTTTGTTTGGCTTTTTTATTACATTGCTAGCTCTCTGACTGGGAGCACTTAAAAGGGTTTTGTGTTACTTTTTAAAAGCAAGGTTACTTACATTTTTGCTGTTTTAGGGGAACTTTACTGGAGCACAGTAGGTTGCTGAACTCTGTAACCTCCTTAGATTCAGAAACTGCTAAACACCTAATCAGGTGTTAGTGGGCCTGTTTCCTGAGTGCAGTTGAAGCCTGCATAAAAGGCTCCTGTGCCCTGCCCTTTTGAGGCTTTCTTAACCAGGGCTCCACACATCAAACAGTAAGGATTTGAGGGTTTCTTTGTTTGGTTTTTTTATTACATTGCTAGCTCTCTGACTGGGAGCTCTTAAAAGGGTTTTGTGTTACTTTTTAAAAGCAAGGTTACTTACATTTTTGCTGTTTTAGGGGAACTTTACTGGAGCACAGTAGGTTGCTGAACTCTGTAACCTCCTTAGATTCAGAAACTGCTAAACACCTAATCAGGTGTTAGTGGGCCTGTTTCCTGAGTGCAGTTGAAGCCTGCATAAAAGGCTCCTGTGCCCTGCCCTTTTTGAGGCTTTCTTAACCAGGGCTCCACACATCAAACAGTAAGGATTTGAGGGTTTCTTTGTTTGGTTTTTTTATTACATTGCTAGCTCTCTGACTGGGAGCTCTTAAAAGGGTTTTGTGTTACTTTTTAAAAGCAAGGTTACTTACATTTTTGCTGTTTTAGGGGAACTTTACTGGAGCACAGTAGGTTGCTGAACTCTGTAACCTCCTTAGATTCAGAAACTGCTAAACACCTAATCAGGTGTTAGTGGGCCTGTTTCCTGAGTGCAGTTGAAGCCTGCATAAAAGGCTCCTGTGCCCTGCCCTTTTGAGGCTTTCTTAACCAGGGCTCCGCACATCAAACAGTAAGGATTTGAGGGTTTCTTTGTTTGTTTTTTTTATTACATTGCTAGCTCTCTGACTGGGAGCTCTTAAAAGGGTTTTGTGTTACTTTTTAAAAGCAAGGTTACTTACATTTTTGCTGTTTTAGGGGACCTTTACTGGAGCACAGTAGGTGGCTGAACTCTGTAACCTCCTCAGATTCAGAAACTGCTAACACCTAATCAGGTGTTAGTTCCCTCCCTACCCACCCCGGCTCCCACCCACCCCTAGTGAGCAGTCTTGCTTTATAGGGCACCTCCCCCTTTAGCAAATCACAGTGAATTGGACCAGCACATATTGAATATAATTAAAGAGATTTAACTGCTTTTTCTCTGAAAGGACAGCTGTGAAACCAGCTGGTACTTGGTAGATCTCTCTCTTTTGCTTTAACAGATACCTAAGATCCACAAACAGAACAATGGCTGAGAAAAATCGTATTGCTAAAGCTGTTGCCCCCGTTACAGCTTCTGCCTCGGTCCAGACAGAGGTCCTAATGCCAGTTGAAGAACCGGTTCCATGTGCAGGGTGCCTGCATGCTGAAGCTCTGAGGAAACAAGTGGAGGAACTCAGAGAGGAGGTGGCGAGGCTGAGGAGCATTCAAGACAGTGAGAAGTACATTGATGAGATGCTTCTTGCAGCAACCAGGCTTTCCAGCACAGGAGAAGATGGGTGCCAACAGAATGTCGATGGTTGGACAACAGTCACCAGAGCCTGCAAAATCACCAATCCAACTTCTCCAGCCCTTGAATTGAAGAACCATTATGCAGCCCTGGAAGTGGAGGAGGTGAAAGCATCCCTGGAAAGGGAAGAACCAGAGTTCAAGTACCCCATAGTTGCGGAATCAGTGACCAGAAGGAAACGAAGGGTAGTGGTTGTTGGAGACTCTCTTCTGAGGGGTACTGAGGCGTCCATCTGCCGACCAGACTTGATGTCCAGAGAGGTGTGCTGTCTGCCTGGTGCTAAGATCCAAGATGTTATGGAGAGTTTGCCGAGACTCATCAAGCCCACTGACTATTACCCAATGTTGCTAATCCATGTTGGAACAAATGATACTGCCAGGTATACCTCGGAACGTATCAAAAGTGACTTCATGGCTCTGGGTCAGAGGGTGAAGCAGGTAGGTGCACAGGTGGTGTTCTCTTCAATCCTCCCTGTTGAGGGTAAAGGCCAAGGCAGAGAGGCTCCCATCCTGGAGATGAATGCATGGCTGCGTGGATGGTGTCTTCAAGAGCGTTTTGGTTTCCTAGACCATGGGATGCTGTTCCAAGGGATGCAGAGCAGAGATGGCATTCATCTGTCCAAGAAAGGTCAACGCATCTTTGGTAGTAGACTGGCTAATCTACTGAAGAGGGCTTTAAACTAGATTCGTTGGGGATGGGTGAAGAAAGCCCCCAGGTAAGTGAAAGCCCCCAGGTAGGTGATACATTAAATACCTTTATGGAAATGGGTAACAGGGGTAACACATGGAAAGCAGTGTGTATTAATGCCCGTAGCATGGGAAATAAGATCCCTGAAGTTGAAGCTTTGGTGGGAGTGACTGACTTGGATTTAGTGGCAGTTACAGAAACATGGTTCACAGAAAACCATGACTGGGATGTAACTATACCTGGCTATACTTTATTCAGAAAGGACAGGGTAGGAAGAAGGGGAGGAGGAGTGGCACTATATGTAAAAACTACTATTAAAGCTTTGGAATTACAGAGCTTAAAAGGGAGAGAGGAGGCATTGTGGGTTAAACTAGAAAGAGGGAAAGAGAAATCTATTTGCATTGGTGTGATATACAGACCTCCCTCACAAGAGGAAGAGGTGGACAGAGAGTTAATTGAAGACATACGCAGCATTGCTAGGAAAGGGGAAGTGCTACTGCTAGGAGATTTCAATATGCCAGATGTTGATTGGCACATTCCTGCTGCAGTATCATCTAGAAGTAAGGAGATCCTGGATTCTCTACAGGGAGAACTATTCAGGCAATTGGTAACAGACCCCACACGTGAAGGGGCCATACTGGACTTGGTGCTTACCAATGGTGAGAGTGTTTCTGATGTTGTAGTGGGAGATCATTTTGCATCCAGTGACCACCAGATGGTGTGGTTCAGTATTAGGACTAGGGCTGTTAGAATCCATTCCAAGGTGAAGATCTTAGACTTTAGGAAGACTAACTTTGCGAAGATGGGCCAATACCTCAGGGAGTCGTTAGTGGGATGGGAACAGCTGGGGGATGTAGAAAAACAGTGGGCAAAACTGAAAGGGGGTATTTTAAAGGCAACCAACCTTTTTGTTAAAATGGTAAATAAAGGCAAAAGGAAAAGGAGACCGCTATGGTTTTCGAAGGAAGTAGCTGAAAAAGTGAAGAAAAAGAGGGAGGCCTTCATGAAATAAAAGAGATCGCAGAGAGAGGAAGACAGGCATCTGTATTTGGAAAAACATAGAGAAGCTAGCAAAGTAGTCAAGAAGGCAAAGATTCAAAAGGAGGAGGAAATAGCCAATGCAATAAAATGGGGGGATAAGACATTTTTCAGATATATTAGTGAGAAGAGGAAGGGCAAAAGTGGTATTGTCAGACTCAAGGGTGCAGGGGGGGAATATGTAGAAGCTGATAAGGATAAAGCAGAATTGCTTAACAAATATTTTTGTTCTGTGTTCACAGATGAAGAACCAGGAGCAGGACCTCAGAAAACACCCACAAATAAGAACAGAAGCGAGGGACATCTTGAACAATTTTCAGAAGACTGTGTTCGTGAGAAACTATCTCAACTTAAAGTAGACAAAGCGATGGGACCGGATGGGATACACCCTAGAATACTGAGGGAACTTGGGGACGTTCTAGCAACTCCACTGACTGTCCTTTTCAATGCCTCGTTGGAGTCGGGAGTGGTGCCAAAGGACTGGAGAGAGGCTCATGTGGTGCCTTTACACAAAAGCGGAAGTAAGGATGTGGTTGAAAACTACAGGCCGGTTAGTTTAACTTCGGTGGTGAGTAAATTATTGGAAACGCTGCTGAAAGAGAAAATAGTGAGGTTTCTGGAGTCCGGCGGATTACAGGATCCGAGGCAGCATGGATTCACCAGAGGCAGGTCTTGTCAGACAAATCTGATCGATTTCTTTGACTGGGTGACCAGGGAGTTGGACCGAGGGAGAGCTCTAGATGTGGTGTATTTAGATTTCAGTAAAGCCTTTGACACTGTTCCTCACAGGCGACTTATAAACATACTGAGCAGCCTAGGGATGGACCCTAAAGTTACTGCTTGGGTTAGAAATTGGTTGGGTGGGAGGCGACAAAGAGTACAAGTAAATGGAGCTCACTCTGAGGAGAAGGATGTTACCAGTGGTGTGCCCCAGGGATCTGTCCTTGGTCCGATTCTTTTTAACATCTTTGTTAGTGATATAGTGGAAGGGCTGTCGGGTAAGGTTTGCCTCTTTGCGGATGATACCAAAATCTGTAATAGAGTAGACACCCAGGAAGGTGTAGATAACATGAGGAGGGATCTAGCTAAGCTTGAAGAATGGTCTAGAATTTGGCAGCTGGGATTTAATGTTAAAAAATGTAAGGTCATGCATTTGGGCTGCAGCAATCCAAGGGAGCAATACAGTATAGGAGGTGAAGTACTTTTGTCCACTAAAGAAGAGCGGGACCTAGGCGTGGTTGTGTGTGATGATCTTAAAGTAGCTAAACAGGTAGAAAAGGCGACGGCAAAAGCTAGAATGATGCTTGGGTGCATACGGAGAGGAATGGCTAGCAGAAAAAAGGAGGTGATAATGCCTCTGTATAAGTCTTTGGTGCGACCTCATTTGGAGTATTGTGTGCAATTCTGGAGACCGCACCTTCAAAAGGATGTGAACAGGATGGAGTCGGTGCAGAGGGTTGCTACTAAAATGATTAATGGGCTTCATTATAAAGCATATGAGGACAGACGTAAGGATCTTAATATGTACACCTTAGAGGAAAGGCGGGATAGAGGTGATATGATTGAGATGTTTAAATACCTCCATGGCATAAATGTTCAGGGAGAGAGCCTCTTTCAGTTGAAAGCAAGTTCTGCGACGAGGGGACATGGGATGAGGGTGAAGGGAGATAGATTCAGGAGTGATATGCGGAAATATTTCTTTACAGAAAGAGTAGTGGATCCATGGAATAGTCTCCCAGTGGAGGTGGTAGAGATGAGGACAGTAACTGAATTCAAAAAAGCATGGGACCAACACAGAGGATCTCTAAAGGTAGAAAGTGGACTGTTGTAGTTGTTGTTATGGAAGGACAGACTAGATGGGCCTTGTGGTCTTTTTCTGTCATCATGTTTCTATTTTTCTATGTTTCTATGATAGAGCTCCCTAATGGCCCCTGTGTCCAGCCAGTAGAGGGAGAATACCTGGCAATCTCTCAGGTCCTGGAGCAAGACCCTGGGCCTGTAGAGACGCTCCAGGCGGGGTTGCGCTTCAGCACGCCTACGGCGCCATTGGTCACCCACACCCGCCTGTGCAGCCCCCACAGCTGCAGGCCTGAGTTGCAGTGGCATTGCACCCATGCCCAGGGCCGCAGCCCCAGGAACAACATCTCCCTCCTCCGGAAAAAGCAGGCCCGCCAGTTCGACCAATGCAACCACTGCACCACCTGCATGCGCAGTCTGAGCCATGATAGAGACAGGTTGGAGGATAGCTGGGTTAGAAATAGTGGTGTGGGTGGGGATGGACATCACATGATCGCCACACACCTGGTGGAATAGAAGGATCCAGAATACAGCAAACATAAAAGCTACCTGTTTGAAATGGCACCGCGCGCTGTGTCGCGCATTCCCATAATGCACCCGCGGCCAATCATCTACGTTTCACAATCATGTACGTGAGTCCCAAAGATGTCGCAGGGTATACAGAAACTGCGTATCACACTAGAAACCACACCCATACGCCAATATAGGAGTGACATACAACGCATATGCCCATGAGCAGGGAACGGAAGAGGCGGTGCAACGTGCGTAACGAAGCGTGCAACGTCTGAGTGATGTCACGTACGCGTCACGTAGTGCTGCAGCGTCCAGCGCTACTACTAAGGTGCAGATAATCAGCAATATATCAAACTTGGGAATATGTGCACCAGCATTACACACAACGAAACTGGTATAAAGGCACGTGTAAAAGGGATCCCTGAAATGGCACCTGCTGCCTACAGGAACACATATGATGTCACTTCCTGCGCTTGGCTCCGCGCATCGCAATGCACCTCGCGGCGCACGTGGTTCTGCGCGTGGCTGTGCGCATAGCCAACGCCCCGCGACCCACACCCCATGAAAACCTATATGTATGATTGGCTGTGTATGGCAAACCCCCGAGCACAACCATACGCGACAGTATGGAGTGCAGGGAGGCAGAGGAGCAGGAGCATCCAGTGGACCAGCCCACCCACCCATCAGCACAAACCATATCTGGCCAGGATGAGGTGCCAGGCCCATCTGGGGTTCAGCAAGCTCCAGGTCCACATACAAGTGCAGCTGGGAGACCACGGCAGCCCAGGGTCCCCGTCCCAGCAGAGATACATCGGAGGGCCGTACGCTTCAGCCAGCAGGAAAATGATCTCCTGCTGGCAAACATCTTGGAGAGATATGACCTCCTGTTTGGGCGCCAGAGCTCAACACTCACAATAGCTACCCGCAACAGGGCATGGTGTGAGGTCCAGGCAGCGGTGGCAGCAGCAGGGGGACCACACCGCGACATCGAGAACTTGCGAAAACGCTATTGTGACATCAAAAGAAACATAAGGACTGAGCTTGTGCGGGAGAGACGTGGGGCCCAAGGCACTGGAGGGGACCCATCTCAGGTGGCAAACCTCTCAGACCTGGAACAACGCCTGGCCGAGAGACTCAGGCCCATATATGTACATGGCCTACCCGCTGCATTGGACACAGCACACCCACAAGCAGGTAAGGGTGGAGTGCGGACCAACTGTGGGATATAGCACAGACATATGGTGTGCGCCACAACAGAGGGGGGGGGCAGTACGTGGCTGTTTGGGAATTGGGGGGCAAATGAGACACAGAGGCAACATCCATTCAAGAGCCATGGTGGGGGGCCTGTCTATGGGTGGCAGTGGGTGGCAAAATTAAGTGAATGGGAGACTGTGCAGGGGTGGCAGACCCACAGTGACAGCAAAGGGTGTCGACATGTTGCATGGCTCACGTCGCAGGGCTGGCAGGGGCACTAGGGCCACACGGGTAAGGAGATGGCCAACCGAAAGGCACACTGCACCTGCTTAGGACATGCTGGGTGGTGGCAGGATGAGGGTGGTGATGGCCTTGCATGGGGTGTGCATCAGCACCAAGGGGGGTGGGGGGCCTGGGGAAGCAGGGCACAGGGGATACTTGCATGGGGAGTGCACAAACATAGTGGGCTGCCACTAGAGCCATGGCCCAGACACACGTGGATCAACAACCCACAGATGCCTCAGGGGGTATGTGACGTGGTGGGCAGGCAGCGAGACCCCCATCTGACGTATGTAACCTTGTGGCACCCAGGTGATGTCAGCGCCATCGACGCAGAGGAGGAGCCACAGGGCGGGCCAACCGCGGGACCATCAAGCCCAGTGGACACTGATTCTGAGGTGGCCCATGTGGGAGACGAGAGGCAGGCTGCCCCCCTGGGGGATGGGGACATGCAGGTCCCACGAACAGCAGATGGGGACTCAACACCCACCACTGCAGGCACTGGGGATGGGCCTGCGGATGAGGCAGCGCAACACCGCAACGAGGCACTGGCTGCTGTGGCCGATGTCATCGGGGAGATGCAGGCCCACTCAGCAGCAGCCCATAGAGATGCAGAGGGTGAGTGTCCTAATCTGCTATGGTTGATATGCCTCAGAACAGGTGTTGCATTTTCCCCCATCTCACATTGTACTATGGCCTCTCCCCACAGGTATACGGCATGTACTGCGTTCGGTGGCCCGGACCCAGCGGCGCCAACTGCGGCTGACAAGGCGCCTGCAGCGGACCATGTCTGGGGTCCTTGCTCATGTCAACTGCATGGCCACGGCGTGTGAGAGGATGGCTGACGCCCAGGAGCGGATAGCGGCAGGCAGGGGGGCAGTCACTGTCCATCTGCAGCAGCTACAGCCAACACCACCACATACACCTGCAGCAGCAACAGCACCGGCAGCAGGGGGGCAACAACCACCAAGGGTTGGGCGGGGACGCCCAAGGGGTGGCAGGGGGAGGGGAAAATAAAGGGCTACACAGGTGGCCAGTGAAGGTGACATGTGTTTCTTGTCTCATTTGTGGCATGACAATCACACCCCCCCCACCCCCTGGCCCATGACCAGGGCACGACACGGTGCCACTGATGTCATCAGCCATTGCCCCCCCCCCTTCAGCCATGTCCACCATGGGCACTGTGACCCACTAGCTTGCCCAGAGGCTAAGGAGGGCTTGGGTAGCTTGGTGGGGCAGTATTTTATTGGCAGTTACGTTCCTGTGAAGGCAGTAGCAAAGCCTTCTGGTTCCTGAAGTTTGTACCTTTAGCCAATAAGTGTAGTTGAGGCAGAGGGTAAGGTTTAAACTCAGGCTTTATTCCCCGTCCGGGGCAGATTCAAAACCATGGAACATAAAAGGAAAACAGACCATACGTCTGGTAACAGAATTAAAGAAAATACTGTGAACAAAAATTAGCTTTCTTCAGCATTAAATAAACAGCACCAGAAAATAACAGAAAAACAGTTCCTTTCACTCATGTGCAACCTGCAGCTGTTTCTTCCTTCAAATACTTCTGGCTGCTTTAACATAAAGAATTTACACAATCGGACAAAGTGTATGTACAATCCATTGCAGTGCCCTCTGAAACATCTTCAGGGAATTCCACCTGCATTTCCCCCTCGTCAGAGTGAACTTCTGGCTCCCAAATGCCCTTCAAGTTAAAATGTCTCTCCCGGGGAGTAGTAAAAAGATTATCTTCCTCCACTATACTAGTGGCCTGTGGGAAATTACCATACTGCTTGTATTTTGAGTCCTGAGAGCTACAGAGCTCTTTGTATGAACAGAGGAAGTCAGGGTATTTTAAGTCCCTCTTACTAGGGAGAATACGCCTATCTCTAGGCTCTGATGCTTCCTGCTTTCTCTGACGAACACAGCTCTGCTCTGCTGCCCTTTTTCCACGGCGTTTATCTGTCTCCAGCCAATGTGCCTCAGGGTAAAAATTTTCCCCTTCTGCTTTCCTGGAGTTAAACAGTTTGTAGCCTCTAACCTTGGCTGTAGGACTGACTTTTCTATTTGCCTCACAGCAATGTTCCTGAGGATACTGGGAGGCTATGCACTGCTGTTCCCAACAGCTTCTTTGCAAGTCACCAACCTCTGGTTCCTCGGAGATTCTCCTTGGCTCTGTCCTCACAGCTCTGTGGACACTGCTTTCCAGCCCAGCAGTTCCAGGTATTTCTGTTCTTCTCCCACTCAAGGACAACTCTGTTTCTCTCTCTTCCTCTCTTCCTCCTTCTCTTGCTCCTTCTCTTGCTCTATCTGCTGGTAAGTGAGTCCTAAATATATTGCACTTGGTGTTAGCCTGGGCTCCGCCCCCATGCAGGTGCTCTCTATTTCCTAATGAGTTCTGAGCTCCCTCTCTGCTCGGGCGTTCCCTAACACCTCGTGGCTGTGTTTTCCACTGTTGCTCATAGCAACCTTTTCCCATATGTGAAGTGAGCTGTCAGTTTCCCTGCTGTTTTACTCACTCTCCCTTACTTCCATGGGCTCTGATGGCATTACCTCGTGACAGTATGCAGCCAATCCCATAGGCTGCAATGCTGGACCAGCACTCCCATGTTGTGGTGGCTTGCATTGTGTCGTGGGTGCTCATGGACCCCGTGGACCAATACCCTGTGGAGCCCTCACCCACCATTAGTCTCTGTGTTGGTGTAGGTGCACTGTATGTCCTGCATGGGGAGCCACATTGGCCGCTCCCAGCACGCTAAACCAAAACAGTATGTGCACTGCACATGTCACGTACTCCGGTTCACATGCTCCCACAGACATCCACCTTGGCACAACCGTGACACATGTCTACTGTGGCCCCCTGAGCACAGCCTTGCAGCTTCCAACACCTTAGGGTGACCCCCCGGTAAGGGCTACCCATCACCCTGTGTACCAGTGGCCGCAATATACACCTACACCCCCTTGCCACTCATCAGGCACATCCCAATAACACATTTGCCTCCATAAGCTACATCCATTAACTGTCACCTGTCACACCATCCACACTGCGCTCCTCCCCATCCACAGCCACGCCGCACTGTGCCACCCCTCTGGGCATTATCCCGCTAAGCCCCTGTCCCTGGATTAGGGCGAACTGCCTCTGGGCGTGTGCCTGGGCACGCACAGCCGCAGCCAGGCGCAGACCGCACATGCAGCCGCACAGACACACATCTCCCCGTGTCTGTGTGGCTGCATGCATGTCAGACCTGCCTGCGGCAATGTGTGGCAGACACACGTCCAAAGGGCGTGCTTCGCCATGATCATGGGGCAGGTGGCTGGTGCCCCCATTGCCCTGTGGCGGAGCGTGCCATTGGGGACCTGTCCCCCCCTCCCCACCCACGCTGTACAGCCCCTCCTGCCCCCCTGCCTCCACCATCCTCCCCACATCCCCTTCCCCCTCCTCCCCCACCTCCCCCTCCCTTTCCCTGCCACCCACATCCTCCCTCTCCCCTCCCCTTTCACCCACATCCCCCCCCTTCATTTCCCCGGTCCCCCAACTCCGCCGCATCACTCTCCATGTGATCCGCATCCTCCCCATCCCCTCCCATATGCCCATCATCCTCCTCGTCCCCCTTCTCTCCCTAGTTGGGGCGTGGGGATGCACCCACGTGCCCTCCATCGCCATCCTCGGGTGGCTCTTCTAGTCCGCCGCCCTGCAGGCCCACGTTGTCATTGTCCTCCTCCCAGGCCGCAGCAACATCCGGGTCCTCCGGCCTCGCTGGCTCAATGGCTGCACGTGCATCAGCTGTGGGAGAGGTAACACATATCATCCCCTGGGTACACATCATATTCCACAGTCACAGTGGTCCTGTGGTTCTACCACTCGGTGCCCTACAGGGCCATGTCCCAGTACTCACCATTCTGCTGCGCCATCCGTTCACGCTGCACCCTGGCCACAAATCTCGGGTAGCGTGCCCTTAGCTCCCTCGCCTTTTTGCGCAGGTCCTCCACCTGTAGGGGTGACACCAAACATTAACCTTAGCTACCGCGGGGACACGTTGGGGTCCCCTGCCTCAGCAGCTAACTCTCTCTCTTCATACAACAAGAGCCTGCCCCTATTGGTTGAGACACTCATGCCCCATGCTTTCACAGGGGACAGCCCCATATGTGGCCCACACACACGCCTCTCAGGTCTGTACCCCATGTGCCCTGTATGTGCACCCCAGCATACATGACACATCACAGCTCTGTGTGCCACCTACACACATCTGCCAGTGCCAATCAGCCACTGTTGGGGTGGGAGGGTGTCACCTGCAGTGCTCCCTGCAACATCTTAGGGCTGTGGTTTGTGTTTTGTGATCACAAACAGGACCTGTTTCCAAGGCACCAGGATGGTGCAGGGAACCCTCTCTTGGGGCCTGCAGCATCCCAGGGCTGTGGTTTGTCTTTTGTGATCACACAAAGTACCAGTTGACATTGGACAGGGATGGGGAGGGGTGCCCTCATTTGGGGCCTGCAGCATCTTAGAGCTGTGGTTTGTCTTTTGAGATCACACAAAGACCCAGCTGATATTGGACAGGGATGGGGAGGGGAGCCCTCATTTGGGGCCTGCAGCATCGGCGGATGTATTTTGTACTTGTGTTGGTTGACAGGGGCATGGTGCAGACCCCTCTTTGCCTGTTGGCCTGAGAGGTGGGACTGGGGTTTCCTGTGGATGGGGGACATCCCTGGCCTGCAAAGGTGCCCCATACCTTACCAATGTAGTCTGTGGTGCACTCCTGCCATGGTTGCAGCTACCCCCTTGGGGCTGGGGGGTCTTTTTCTCGGGTGTGTGGCAGACTTTGCTACCCGCCGGATGTGACAGCACCTGCTATTCCCTGGCAATGTATAGTTTCTTTGTGCTTTGGTTACTGGGTGTTTTTTGTTTAGCCACATCATTTGGGGTACCTGTCCCCATGCACTTACCTCACGTGGGTAGTCAGAGCTCCTGTTGTATCTATGGGACAGGCGCTCCCAGGCCCTCCTGACCCTTCCAAGGTTCTGCCTCCTGGATGAGCCCGGAAAGAGCCGCTGCTGGAGGAGGCAGAACAACTCTGTCAGGAGATATAGATCTCCCTGGCTGAATGCTGGCTTCCTGGACATGGCTGCCATTTGTTCCGACTGTGTCAGTGCTGCGTAGCCACGTGCGTTGCTGGGGGCGTAGCCACGTGTGTTGCTGGGGGCGTAGCCACGCACAGAGCTACATGCGCATGTCATGGCGCTTGAATACGTGCGTTACTGCGGGCGTAACTACGTGCGTTGCTGCGGGCATGAATACATGCGGTGTTTACGGCGTGTGCATGCGTTACTACGTGCGTTGGTTTTGTTCTGGGCACTGTACATTTACATATCCCTGGGGGAATATTGCACCTGGCATTGGTACTACTATCTCTGATTGTGTTGGACTATTACCTATGGGAGCCTGTGGGCATGATCTGCACGTTACAAACCCCGCTTCCTCATACCTCTGCTACATTTTGCTGCATCAGCATCATGTTTCATACCACCTTCTGCTGCACACACCTCACATCAGGGTCCATTCACATTCCATTGGGCAGATATGTCCTCCAGGTGGGGATGTCTCACGCATTTGTAATGCCCCTTCTGTTTAAAGGGATTGTGGAGGGTGTGTGGTCAGAACAGCACAGACAGAGTCCCTGATTGTCTCTACGTCTGGGTGTTATGGGAGGCTATGGGGTGCTTGTGTGTATTGGACAGAGGTACCTCATTGCACCACACAGTCCATCTGCAGGGATTCACAGGGTTGGATTGGAGCAGTCACGCCCATGATGCACTGCACATGCAAATCAGCTGTGTTTAGATGGTCCTATGTTGTGGGTTTCCCCCCCCCCCATCTCCTCAGGCTGATGGTGGTCCTGACCATGTGCAACTCCACAGCAGCTCGCCATAGTAGGGGGAACAGACCATGTGTGGCACTGCTACAGTGTATCCACAGATAGTCACCTTGTGCGGGTACTGTGACCACCGTGAGTTTGAGGTGGGGTGGCCAGCAACAGGTCCACAGCACCTTTCATGACTGACACACCCCAGGTACCCATCAGTGTAGTCTCTGTAGTTCCGTTTGACGCACCGTGGTTACACTGGTGACCTGCTGCATGTCTTGCTCATGTGCACCTACAGTAATGCATATCTGGTGTTGGTGGCAACAGTACTGGCGGAAGGGGGGGAACAGGGGGCACGGGGGGGGAACAGGGGGCACGGGGGGGGGAACAGGGGGCATGGGGGGGGGAACAGGGGGCACGGGGGGGGGAACAGGGGGCACGGGGGGGGAACAGGGGGCATGGGGGGGGGAACAGGGGGCACGGGGGGGGAACAGGGGGCATGGGGGGGGAACAGGGGGCACGGGGGGGGAACAGGGGGCACAGGGGGGGAAACAGGGGGGAAACAGGGGGCACGGGGGGGGAACAGGGGGCATGGGGGGGAACAGGGGGCATGGGGGGGGAACAGGGGGCATGGGGTGGGGAACAGGGGGCACGGGGGGGGAAACAGGGGGGAACAGGGGGCACGGGGGGGAACAGGGGGGCAAGGGGGGGGAACAGGGGGCAAGGGGGGGGGAACAGGGGGCACGGGGGGGGAACAGGGGGCATGGGGGGGAACAGGGGGCATGGGGGGGGAACAGGGGGCATGGGGGGGAACAGGGGGCATGGGGGGGAACAGGGGGGGAACAGGGGGGGAACAGGGGGCACGGGGGGGGACCAGGGGGCATGGGGGGAATGGGGGGGACAGGGGGCATGAGGGGGGGAACATGGGGCATGGGGGGGAACAGGGGGCATGGGGGGAAAACATGGGGGGGGAAGAACAGGGGGGGCGGAGACTTAGGTGACACCACACAAACCCCCCCCCTCCAGGGCTCATGGTGCAGGACAGATCCACCTCACTGCAGTGGTAGCTGGAGGGGGGGCCTATCATCCCCCGTCTTGTTGGGGAACAGACCGAGCGCTACACATCCATTGGGCAATAGTTGACAGGCTTGGGAATGTCCAGATACCCCACAACAGTTTCTGACACTCTTCAGGAGCACACCTTCAGCCGCTGCACACTGCGAGGTGTTCCAGCACGACACATACTAGCAGCAGACAATCCAGCAGCTAGTCCAGGGGGCATGGTCCTGAATGGGATGCAGGCACCCAGAACAGGGGTGTCAGCATACACACCAAGCAGATAGATTAGTGATTGGGCCCCACACAGGAACCCATCAATATCACATGTGTGAACTGCCATAGCACACTATGGGGGAACCTAGCCCTGCAGTGATCACTGCTCATTCAGGGTGAGTGTGACCTCCCAGCTGGACATGCTATGGCCACCCTATTTGTGCAAGTGGTGGCCAGACACTACAGTGTCTGCGCCATTGCCCTATGCCTTGTGCTTATGCAGCCAGGTTGGCCACCCTCTATGGCCTATTCCCAGGGTACCTTGCTCCTCATTATGCATATTGGCCGGCCTATACTCGCAATAGTGCTAGCACTGAGGGCTGTTTGCCAACACAGCACACTTGATAGTGGGGCACACACTCCCCACACCTATGCCAGCATTGTGTAGCTCTGGGGGTGTTGGACAGCCCTGCCCACAACAGTGGTCCGGGGCACAGTGCACATATGCTTAGGGTACGCACAACTGTAGGTGTCACTGCACAGGTTGGTAAACACTGACAGACAAGGAACCTGTAGCACACTCCACAGACATCAGAGAGGTTGCTATGCTGCAGCTCACTGGGGGAAAACATGTACTTAGGCTATGAATTGCTATCTGACAGTGGTCATAGCAACCTTTTATGGGGTGTGGACCATATTCCGATGTGTATGGTGGCATTACTATGGTATGCAGCTGCTAGTATTGGGAGATGCACGCAGAGCACAATGTCCTGACTCCCAAAGGTGGCTTTGGCTGTTGGGCCTGTGGATGCGGATGTGGATGCCCCTGTTGGCTGCTGCTTTACGCCAGGGTTTCCCAACTCCAGTCCTGGTGTACCATACACTGTTCAGGTTTTCATGCTGTCCCTCATGGCAGGGCATGAGATACATTTGCAGACCATGGGTGTGGCGCATAGACATGCACCACAGGCATCTTGCTCAGAGGCAGTGGGGAGACGGAATGGGTGTTTGGCACTCCAGGGCTGCATTTGGGGGGCTCTGCTATAGGTATTTGGTAGGTTTATGGTGTCTGTGCTCTGTGGGGTGGGATGTCGGTGTTATGGGCATGTTTTGGCATCTGCAAATAAGGTTCCGTCTGTATTAGGACTTTGCAATGGTGGGTAAAATATGCAGTGTGGGTTGGCAGGATCCACAGGTGGGTCTTGAACCTGTAACCTTCTGTTTTCAGATACAGTGCTTTTGTGCACTGCACCACCATGTTCTCACATAGATGGCACTTTCCCTGGTGGTGCCTTCACATGTGCTGCCTGCGGCCCTCGGTATCCCCTTCTCCAGCATCTGTCCAGTTGCCATTCCAACATGCACGCCATGCTGTTGCGGGACATGTGCCTGCCATAGGCACCCTGTCTGGTGGTTGAGGGCACCGTGAACAGAGTTATTTCACTGTGGATCCATTCCCCTTGTATGTGGACAGTGTTTAGTCCCTTCCACATTTTCTCTCTGTGCTATATGGCTTACTCGGGGGGGGGGGGGGAGGCGCATTTCTACCACTGTTGCCCAACTTGGTTCTTCTTTTTATCCGTTTATTTGGGTCATTCTCAGTGTTTCTGTGCTCTTATGTTGTGTGCACATGTTTCACACTTATCACTTTTTTTGGGTTTCCCTGCCTGTGCTTTACATTGCTGACAGCTAAATGGTTTCTCTCCCCTTTAACGGCAGCTTTTCATTCGCGTTGGAACTGTGCTGTGAATTTCAGCGCGTTAGTGTGAGGGGAGCCTCTCCACGCCCACTCTCCACCCATTGACCCCTTCTCTCCGCCCACTCGCCACTTTCTGCGCTGTTTTAACACGCCGCGGAGCTTTACGATCGTTAACTATGGTTAACGCGTGTAGTATGACGTTAACGGTCGTTGGCGCGTGATTACACGCGTTATACTGCATTTACGATCGTTAACGGCATACAACACACGTTATTCACGTTTACCGCATTTTAGTAAACATACCCCTAAGTCTTCACCTGCCTATATTTAGTATTTCTTGAGCAAGGGCTTAATTATGATTGGGAATGAATTGTAATTTGGTGACTTGTATTTTAAAAGATTTCCTGTTGACTCTCCACTGTTTCCTTTTGATTGTTCTTGTGGGCTAATATTTGGTTTACGTTGCTTTTCCTTTAGTTATTTCTTTTGTATAATTTAGATATTCCATATTTTCCTGGTTCATTCATGTGAATGCTTGAGTGTTCTTGTATAAATGCCAATAAAGATTAAATTGGAAAAAAAAGAGATAAGGAAGGAGAGATCTTACCTTATTTTAAGGAAAAAATGAAGGTTTGGCTTTTCAACTAGGGAGGGTACATTTATTGAGACTGGAGGGTTAGAGTTTAGTTTTATTATATATTATATATTGTATACTTTATATTGTAATATGCTTCAAACATTATGATGATGTGTGTGTCTATATATATATATATATATATATATATATAATCTGTCTATATCTATATCTATATCTATCTATCTATCTATATATTTTTTTTTTAAGTGTCATCAAGTTAATGGTGACTCCTGGCAATCCAGCATCCCCTGGATTTTCTTGGCCAGACCTTTTCTTCTGAAACAATAGAGGTTAAAGTGACTTGCCCAAGATCACAAGGAGTGCCAGTGGGAATTGAGCCCAGATCTCTTAGGTGCTAGCCTACTGTACTTCTCCACTCCATGTACATATTAAATATAGGAAAATAATAAATAAAAATAAAGGGTGGGAGGGACAGAGTAATTACCGGAAGAGAGGGGAAAGAAGTGTACTTCTCACCAACACACAGACTCACGCACTCCTATGTGCCCATCCTCCCACCTGCCACACATTCTCACAACCTCAATACTCCCATCTTTTGCCAAATACTCACACCTCAACATACCCATCCCCATACACTCAAATCACAGTCCACCCATCCCCTATACATTCTCAGACTCCTTACATACCTGTTCCCCACACCCTCACTCATACCCTAGCATACCTGTCCTCCCCCTCATACACCCCTCAACATACCCATCCTCACAGTACACGACCCTCTCCCAATACACCCATCCTTCTACACTCAAATATATCCATCCTCACACTTACTCTTATACCCCAAATACCTATCCTCCCATATCCTACCTTACTATCCATCGCCCTACAATGCCAATGACATCTACTCCCCTCAGCCCTACTCACCCCCCAAAATACTCATCCCCCACACTCATCCTCATAGCACACACCCTCATATACACCCATGCCCCCACACACTTACACACCTCCACATACCCATCCCCCAACACCCTCACACAGACACACACATATGCTCTGATATCCATCCCATATATCCCTACAGATTAACAGCTAAACACATTCATTGTAGTTCATTATACATATACAAGTAATATACACATTCCTCACATATACCTTGAGTGACTGCTCAAATCCTATACCCACTATCCCTCCCAATCCACACATCCCCTGCTATCTTACTGAGACACACTTAGAAGAAAAGGGAAACTTGCCCTTATGAATAATGTAAATGTGCACTTTTCAACTTATATATATCTGTATTTTACTTGTATGCTGATATACAGTGGGCAAATAGTCCTTCACTATTACATGAAAAACATAATAATATAATTAAGTAGGTATAAGAACTTGATTTCAGTTTTCTGAGTTCCTTTAAACAATTTATAACCATAATACATGAAGTATGCCATATAAGTAAACCGCAATATGAATGCAAAATCAATGCAGTTTGATTAATTGTTTGCAAAGGTGATGTATTTCACATACCAAACGTACAATTTTTAGGCACCTTTTATTTCAATGAATGAAAGCACCTAGAACTAATGTCACATCAGTCTGTCTGTTCATATAAGAACATAAGAACATAAGATATGTCATACTGGGTCAGACCAAGGTCCATCAAGCCCAGTATCCTGTTTCCAACAGTGGCCAATCTAGGTCATACGTACCTAGCAATTTCCCCAAGGGACACAGGTTCCACAATGCTTGTACTGGATCAAACATTGATATCCTGGGTCCCTTCTTAATAATGGTTTATGGACCTTTCCTCCAGGAACTTGCCCAAACATTTTTTAAACCCAGCTACACTAATAGCCTCCTCCGGTTACAAATTCCAGAGTTTGATTACACGTTGAGTGAAAAAATATTTTCTTTTATTAGTCTTAAATAGTTTACCCTGTAGCTTCATTGCATGTCCCCTAGTCTTTCTATATTCTGATAACGTAAAGAATTGATCTACGTTTACCCATTCCACTCCGTTCATTAATTTATAGACTTCTATCATATCTCCCCTCAGCCGTCTCTTTTCCAAGTTAAAGAGCCCTAATCTTTTTAGCCTTTCTTCATAGGAGTATCCTTCCATCCCCTTTACCATTTTGGTGGCTCTTCTCTGAACCTTTTCTAATAATGCTATATCCTTTTTAAGATACGGCGACCAGAATTGTACACAATATTCAAGGTGCGGTCTCACCATGGAACGGTATAGAGGTATTATAATATCTTTTGTTTTATTTTCCATTCCTTTCCTTATGATACCTAGCATTCTATTTGCTCTCTTGGCTGCCACTGCACACTGGACTGAGGGTTTTAACATGTTATCCACAATGACACCTAAATCTTTTTCCTGGGTGGTGGTTCCTAATGTGAAACCTTGCATCATGTAACCATAGTTTGGGTTGTTCTTCCCTAGGTGCATAACTTTGCACTTGTCCACATTAAATGTCATCTGCCATTTTGATGCCCAGTCTTCCAATTTATCAATATCCTCTTGCAATTTTCCACAATCCTCTTGGGTTTTAACAACTTTAAATAGTTTTGTGTCATCTGCAAATTTGATAACCTCACTCGTTATTCCCTTTTCCAGGTAATTTATGAATATGTCAAAAAGCAGCGGACCCAGCACAGATCCCTGGGGTACACCACTATTCACCTTTCTCCATTGGGAAAATTTGCCATTTAGCCCTACCCTCTGCTTTCTATCTTTTAACCAGTTCCTGATCCACAATAGTACACTGTCTCCTATCCCATGACTCTTTAGTTTTGCCAAAAGTCTCTGATGAGGGACCTTGTCAAAGGCTTTCTGAAAGTCCAGATACACTATATCAACCGACTCACCTTGGTCCAACTGTTTATTCACACCTTCAAAAAAGCATAAAAGTTTATAAGACAAGATCTTCCTTGTCTAAAGCCATGTTGGCTGTCTCCCATTAGGCCATGACTATCTACATGCTGAGTAATTTTGTTCTTTATGATGGTTTTCTACCATTTTTCCCTGTACTGACGTCAGGCTCACCGGTCTGTAGTTTCCCGGATCACCCCTGGAACCCTTTTTAAAAATTGGCGTTACATTGGCGATCCTCCAATCTTCAGGTATTAGAGATGATTTTAATGATAGTTCACAGATTACTAATAGCAGGTCTGCAATCTCATATTTCAGTTCTTTCAACACTCTTGGATGTGTACCATCTGGCCCAGGTGATTTGCTACTCTTCGGTTTATCTAATAGTTGTAATACATCTTCCCGATGTATCAATATTTCCTTCAATTCTTCTGCACCTTTAAATACCACTTCAGTCATGGGTAACATCCCTACATCTTCCTCAGTAAAGACCGAAGCAAAGAATTCATTCAGTCTCTCCGCTATCGCCTTGTCGCCTCTTAGTGCCCCTTTAACCCCTCTATCATCTATCAACCAGACTGTGTGCAATGGACTTTGATTAAATCAAAGTTGAGGACTCAATCCAATTCCATGATAAAAGAGTGGCTTGAAAACCTAATATTTGAATTGTGTTCAGCAGATGACAACATACAGTGCATGAAAAAACGAAGCTAAAAGAAAATTTTAGAAATATGGTAATATCTTTCTCTAGAATTCTTTGGTTCATTTATTGGATATGAGCCACCATAGGCAAACCTCTTCCCTTGCGCCTCCTACTCCATCCCCGGCCCCCTCCTCTCCAGGACCTACAGAGGCAGCAATGGCTTCAAACAGCCCTGCAGCACTTACCTAACCTCTAGTGCTGTGAGACTGTTTGGCTTCTACCCCCTCCGATACCCATTCCTGACTTCCTTTTACAGGGGGAGGAAGCAGCTGATTAGTCACTTCTGTCCCCATGCACAGGAAGTCAGCATCGGGCATCAGGAGGCACTGAAGCACAAATGGCCCGCAGTGCTGTAGGTCATTTGGAACCATTGCTGCTGCCGCTGTAGCAATGGGCCACCCATGGCCCATCGGTACTGTAGGTGAATGCCTAATTCGCCCGATGGTCAAGCCACCCAGGGTTCATTTTGCTGAATCACATTGATGTCTTTTCTGGTTTTCTTTGAGCATTTTCTCCATCTTATTAGCATACCCAGTGTATTATAAGTAGCAGGCTATTTCCTAAATACATTGATTGACTGATTTCATCATGCTGCTTTCTACCATTTAATTTTAGTGCAGTACCTGAACCACCCCTTCTCTTACATAGCCATTTGTGATGCATTGAAAACACACAGAAAATAACTGTGGTGAGTGGAATTCAGCAGGAAACACAGGCAGAAATACAAGTAATTAAAAGCCTAACCGGGTTGGATCTGCAGGTTCTGTGGTGGAGTGACATTTCATGTGGTCACGAACGGGATGGTGTCAAATAAGTGGCAGAGAAGCAATCAGAGAGAACAATGCCATTTTGGGACTATATAATTTATTCTTTGAGTTCTGAGTCCTTGGATTTTTGTATTTTTTTCAATACTTTGTGCACATTTCTCACTGTTATCAATACAGATTCAAGTATCAAGCAGAAGAACCACCTTTAAAAACCAATTCATTAATGCATTTTTTAAAATATAATCTCCAGATCACAAATTCCAGTCCAAAATATGTATTCCTAAAAAAACAACCATAAAGGTCACTAGACACGAATGCAGAAATGAAAAGCCTGATTTTCCATAGGTTTGTCTAGGTAAGAAAAGGAACGTCCAAGTTTGGATGTTCACAGTTTGTACAGCATTTTATGAAATTCAAAGCTTGTCGCAGCAAGTTCCAGCGGGAACAGTAATTTTAGAACAAAACCACTGCCAGAAATAGAGTGGTATCACTCAGGGCCTGGGACGTGTAAATGCTGGTACTTACTGCTGCAGAACCACTGATTACACATATAAGTACTACCACTTATGTACATAATGCTGTATTTTACAATTGCTTTGGCAATTAGAGAGTGAAGCTATAAAACTCTAAGATTTGATTTATGAGGTGTTTTTTTAATGACAGAAAGGTAACATTGACCTCTCCTCCATCACTCCTCCAAACTGCAGGTCCAAAAGAATATTTAGATAATACTTACGCAGGCCTCAGTGCTAGGCTAGATGAAGCAGATGTGGATTTTCTTTTGCTAAATAAGAATCATACATACTGTTAAGGCCACGCAAATCATACCCAGGACATGCCGCTTTGAAAACTGCTCATGCTGCAGAGATGCATGAATAAGCAGCAGCCTTTCTGAAACTGGCCAACAGCTGGGCTGCACTCAGGCTGCATCGGCTCCTGCCCACACGTCCGAGATAACCTGGATTGTACATATCTAGGGGACTGCCTATATTGACATGGCTGCATCCACCATCAAGCTCCCAACAATGGACTACAATCCTTTATATGTTGTCTTTCCGCATGGCTCCAGATCCACATTGTCTGTCTGTTAAGTCCATTCTGCCTTTCACAGGCAGACATCTTTGGTGAACCTCCCTTCTTTGCATTGTAGGGCATGGCAGAACTGGAAGAGAGTGCTGAAGGGACTGAAGCTATGAGGCAAGAAAGACTGGCTTGGTCTCCTTGTATGGACATTCTGGCATTTTGGTGCATTTGACCTAAAGCTCCTATGTGCACACAGATGCTCTAGTACAGTGGTTCTCAACCTTTTTTGTACCATGACCCCTTTTACCATTGGTCAACTGGTGGTGACCCCCAATGATAAAATCAAATGCGTCTCTCTTCCTTTACCGTTAACGCATTGTTGCTGTAATCATTTGTTGAATTATTAATATATTATAGACCTTTGCAATATGTTTTTATTTATAAAATTTATTTATAAAATTTATAAAAAGCGGGATATAAATACAGCTAAATAAATACTTATTTAAACCACAATTAAACACAAGTAACAATATTTGACTTCAAAATTATGATGATTTTGTAGTCAAATCACTAATATGAAATAAAATTATTTTTTCTACCTTTGTTGTCTAACCAATTTATTCTCTGATCATGCTGGTCCCGATCTGAGGCTTCTGCTTTCCTGTCTTCTCTTAGCTCTCTTTCTGTGGTCTATGGTCCATCTACCATTTCTTATCTCTTCTTTTGTTTTCTTCACTTCTTTCCATCAGCCTATTTCCAGTCCCAGTAACCATCCCCAGTATCAGCCCCTTTCCAGTCCTCACTCTCAGTACCTTCCAATGTCAACTTGCATTCCCATGACTGCCACTGGTGTCCATTCCCTTCCAGTCCCCCTCCTTCCCCACTGAGCAGTCCCTTCTAGTACAAATACCATGGCAGCCCCTCTCAAATCCACTCTCTTCCAGTTCCATTCTCCCATCCCCTCGTATCAGTCCATTTGTAGCCTTAGCCCCCAGTTTTCTTCCAGGGCCAGCATCTCTATCCTCCCCTCCCCACAATCAGTCCATTCCGAGTCAAAGCCCCCACAATCAGCTCGCTTCCAGTGCTAGTCCCCCCTCAACCCCATTACCAGTGCTAGCCTCCCCTAATCAGCCCAATACCAGTCCTATCCCCCATCAGCTCATTACTAGTCCTAGCCTCCCCTAATCAGCTCATTTCCAGTGCTAGTCCCTCCTCAACCCCATTACCAGTGCTAGCCTCCCCTAATCAGCTCATTTACAGTGCTAGTCCCTCCTCAACCCCATTACCAGTGCTAGCCTCCCCTAATCAGCTCATTTCCAGTGCTAGTCCCTCCTCAACCCCATTACCAGTGCTAGCCTCCCCTAATCAGCTCATTTCCAGTGCTAGTCCCTCCTCAACCCCATTACCAGAGCTAGCCTCCCCTAATCAGCTCATTTCCAGTGCTAGTCCCTCCTCAACCCCATTACCAGTGCTAGGCTCCCCTAATCAGCCCATTACCAGTCCTACCCCCCCCCCCATCAGCCCATTTCCAGTCCTAACCTCCCCGATCAGCTCATTTCCAGTCCTACCCCCCCCCATCAGCCCATTTCCAGTCCTAACCTCCCCGATCAGCTCATTTCCAGTGCTAGCCCCCCATCAGTCCATTACCAGTCCTACCCCCTATCAGCACATTACCAGTCCCTACCCCTCCTTGATCAGTCCATTCCCAGTCCTAGCCTTCCCTAATCAACCCATTACCAGTCCTAGCGCCCCCATCTGCCCATTATAATCCTAGCCCGCACTGTCTCTCCCCTCTGTCCAGCATTTATTGCCCGTCTGAACAGTATGTATGTATCCCTGTCTCTTCCCTTTGTTCATGTCAGCCCCTCCCTCCCTCCATCCATCCATGTCAGCCCCCCTCTGTCCATGTCAGCCCCCCTCCCTCCATCCCTCCATCAATGTCAGCCACCCCTCTCTCCCTCTCTCCATGTCAACCCCCCTCTCTCCCTATGTCAGCCCTCCCTCCATGTCAACCCCCTCCTCTCTCCCTATGTCAGCCCTCCCTCCATATGTCAGCCCCCCTGTCCATGTCAGCCCTCCCTCCCTCCATGTCAGCCCCCTCTGTCCATGTCAGCCCCCTCCCTCCATCCATCAATGTCAGCCCTCCTCCCTCCCTGTCAGCCATCCCCGCCCTCCATACATGTCAGCCCCCCTATCTCCATGTCAGCCCCCCTGTCCATGTCATACCACTCCCTCCATCCCTCCCTCCATGTCAGCCCCGTTGCAGGTTCCCTGCCCCCTCCTCCCCTCTCCCTGTCTGCCTGCTGCTGCCCTGCTGTTCTTCTACAGCCGCGGCTCCCTGTCTCTTAGGGAACCACAGCTATACCTGTAAAACCGTTGCGGAGCCATCCCGTCTCGACGGGCTCCATGCAGCATTGTCCCACCTCCAAAGGAAGTGGTAAACAACTTCCTTTAGAGGCAGAACAATGCTGCACGTAGCCCATCGAGAGACAGGAAAGCTCCGCAATGGTTTTACTGGCACAGCCGTGGTTCCCTAAGAGGCAGGGAGACGCGGCTGCATTAGAAGGGACTGGGAGGCGGTGAGTTTGCCGCTGCCAAGAAGCGGACTCAGCAGCGGCAGCAACTTGGGTGTGAGGTGAGGCGAGGTGACCCCCGCTAAATCCTGTGGTGACCCCCGTGGGGGTCGCGACCCAAAGGTTGAGAACCGCTGCTCTAGTGAGTGGAATTTTCAGCATGTTAAAGGTATGTTAGCATTGCTGTGTTGTGCATTACACACGTCTTTTGCTGCTGTCGAACCCAAGACAATGTTCATGCCATCTGTGCCTGTGAGATTTCTCTTGATGCCAGAAGCTGAGAGGATTGTAGGTGGTATACCACTTCAAATGTGGGAGGCCATTGCAGAACACCCTGCATGGACCAGGCAACTGTCTGAAGTTGCATGGCCTGAGTTTACAAACTGGGATCTAGCTGCACTGCAGCTGTATATCTGAGGGACACTGCGAGAGCTACACATATCACTTTGGTTTGTTGATGCTGTGACCATCACATAGGTCAGACCTACATGTTGGCAATAGCACCATATATGTCACTAGAATTAAGAGACAGATATCCAGTGCTGTCTGAGGGTCACTACCTATGATGGTGGATATGTGTCCAACACAACCTCCAACATATCTTATTGTTTTAGAGTGTCTCCAGTTGTGAGTGGGAAGAGCAGATGTCTGGCACTAACTAGGTGCCGTTGTAGAAATGGGGATAAGGGATGGTATCTGTCTGCTGCTCACAAATTGGTTGAGCTGGTACTGTCACTTATTTATTTATTTAACACTGTTCCTCATAAGAGGCTTATCAGTAAACTCAGTAGTTTGGGGATGGGTCCAAAGGTGGTGAACTGGATCAGAAATTGGTTGACTGACAGACGACAGAAGGTGATGGTAAATGGAGCTCACTCGGATGAAAGGAGGGTGATTAGTGGGGAGCCCTAGGGTTCGGTCCTGGGCCCAGCACTATTCAATGTATCTGTGAGTGATATTGCTGAAGGACTGCATGGAAAAGTCTGTTTTTTGCAGATGACAAGAAAATTTTCAACAGAGTGGACTCCTCTGAGGGGGTGGATAATATGAGGAAAGATCTGCAAAAGCTGAAAGAATGGTCTAATGCTTGGCAGTTAAGATTTAATGCGAAGAAGTGCAGTGTCATGCACTTGGGAAGCAGAAATCCAGGGGAAATGAAAGCGATAGGGGGCGAGAGGTTGGTGTGCACGAATCAGGAGAAGGACCTTGGTGTGATTATTTCTGAGGATCTAAAGGTGGCAAAACAGTGTGACAAGGCAGTGGCAAAAGCCAGGAAGATGTTGGGTTGCATACAAAGAGGAATTACCAGCAGAAAGGAAGAGGTACTAATGCCATTGTATAAGTCGAAGGTGAGGCCTCACTTGGAATACTGTGTTCAGTTTTGGAAACCGTATCTTGCAAAGGATATAAAAAGACTGGAAACTATTCAGAGGAAGGCGACCAAAATGATTTGGAGTTTGCGTCAGAAGCCTTATGAGAAGAGACTTGAAGACCTAAATACGTACACTCTGGAGGAGAGGAGGGACAGGAGAGATATGATTCAGATCATTAAATACTTAAAGAGAAATAATGAGCAAACAAACCTCTTCCAAAGACGGGGAAGCTGTAAAACTAGAGGGCATAACATGAAGCTGCAAGAGGGTAATTTGAAATGCAATGTCAGGAAATACTTTTTCACTGAATGGGTGGTGGATACTTGGAATGCCCTCCTGATGTAAGTGTTGGGGGCAAATACAGTGACAGAATTCAAAATGGCATGGGACAGACACAGTGGATCCCTTTACAGCAACAGGATAAAATAAAAATAAGCTTGACTAACAAATTTCTCAACATACAGGGGTGTCCTACACAGGGCGGTGGGTTCACCCCTTAAACAAAGACATGGGGAGGGGGGGCCTGCACAGAGCAGCAGTTGCACCTACTCTTGCCATTTTACTGGGCAGACTAGATGGATCATACTGGCCTTTATCTGCTGTCATTTACTATGTTACCACCGTTCATGAAATCAAGGTGATTTACATTGAACAAACGTAAATTACACTGAAGAGGGCATTGTAACTTGGAGATAACTATTTTACAGTAAATGTGGGCAATGGAGGGTTAAGTGGCTTGCCCAAGACCACAAGGAGCACCTGTGGGACTAGAAACACCAGTTCTTCCAGTGCAAGGTTGCTGTCCTCTAGTGGGAATTGAACCCCTGACTTTCTGGTCTGAGGTACTTTTCCCCAACCACTAGGCCACTCCTTCCTTATGTGGCTGGTTTTTATGTGGCTTGGTATGTATATGTTGATGACTAGACATCTGTGGCTGTGTATCAGGAGAACCTGTGCCAGGTTACCATGGATGGTTTGGGTTCCCTGTTTTGCAGTTTGGGTCCCTGTTGGGTACTAGGAATGTGCATTTGTTTGAAATACTATGGGAAATATCAACAAAATGTACTATATAGTTTCAGATTGTTTTGAAGCACAAAAGACATTGAACTATCCACAATTTGTTTTCCTCCCAACAGTTTTGACACTGGCTGCCCTCACAAAAGCACCCTTTGGGTTGGTATATCTGCATATTGCTGCAGAGTCTGCTCTCAACTGTATCAGGTATGGTAATGGAAGAGGTAGCTGTGGCTACTGCCCAAATGAAAACCATACTGGAAAGGGTACTAGAGATTTCAAACAAAGAAAAAATACTACTTTCATTTCTCACTGTCAGAGGCTGACCTTGAAACTGTGATTTTGAGGATCACAAGGCAAGTATCTTGTAGATGAGCCATCACATCCCAATGATAACTGGTTCTAGACAGCCATTTCTCAATAGTCACATTGCTGGTGATCTTTCTCTTTTCTAACTGGCCCCACTTTAGTCTGAAGTGGAAGTGTATGGACACTGCTGTTGTTGTTATTAAGTGCCATCTAGTCGGTGTCAACTCATGGCAATCCTCTGGATAGCTGTCCTAAACTGTGTTCGGTCTTCAGTAAGGCAGCTCATTGTTGACAGAGAGGCACCCATAACTGCTATTATTGTATCGATCCATATTATTGCTGACCTACCTCTTTTGTGTCGACCTTCTATCTTGCCAAGCATGATGTCTTTCTCCAATGATCTCTCTCTTCGCATGATATGTCAAAAATATAAAGTCAAAGTCTTATCATCTGAACTTCTAAAGAAAGCTTAGGTTTGATCTCCTCTACTACTGACTGATTAGTTCTTCAGCCAGTCCATGGGATACACAGTATTTGTCACCAGCACCATTATTCAAAGGCTTCAATTTTCTTCCTATCTCTTTCACTGTCCAACTTTCACATCTATACAACATTATTGAAAATACCATGGCTTGAATAAGTCAAATCTTTGTATGGAGAGAGACATCTCTGCTCTTGAGAATCTTGTCTAGGTCTTTCATAGCCATTCTGCCAAGAGCAATGCGTCGTCTGATTCCTTGACTGCTTGTTGTTTCTTTATTGATAGCTGATCCAAGTATGTTAAAGTTGTTCACTGTTTCAATTTCTTCTCCATCAATGATGAACTTATTGATTTTGCCAGTTGTCAAGAACTTTGTCTTCTTTACATTAAGGTGCAGGCCCATTTTAAGACTTTGGGTTATGTTTATTAAACCGTCTTAATGTTACCGGCATTAGTTGCAGTCTTACTGTGACAAATGCCATATAAGGTAGTGGGCGTTCCGGTCTTAAGGTAGCATTTCGGGTTATCACGCGATAAAGTCTGTTATCACGCAATAGAGGGAGCCGTGGCACGTTAAAGCGTGTTAGCCTTAATTAGGCGCGCTGACCAAAAAACACAGCAACAGAGGTGTAGCACAATGGTTAATACATTAACTACTGCTACAGTGGTCATGCGTTTGATTCCTCAGTGGGTTCAGTTAAAAGACTGTCTGAGGCAATCCCTTTTCCTGCTTGTAACAGTCAGACACATCCCAACAATTTGCACTGCCAGCAAAAAAAGCCTCACCCCAGTGACGCAACCTAATGCACCTTTTAGGGCGCACCATAAGGTGCATCATAAAGCAGCACATCATCCAAGGCAGGTCATAATGTGCCCCAGAGGGCAGCAGGAAAGGTTGGCACCCTCCAAGGCAGCATATAAGGCGCCCCATAAGCTGGCCAAACCTAAGGTGCCACGAAAGATGCCCCAGGGATGCCAAGGTGACACAGGAGATGGTGCCCCAAAGTCACAAGCATGAAATGTATGGCTCAAACACAGATGTAACCATAACACTGCACAGAGCACCAAGGAAAGGCAATGAACAAGTGATGGAAGGAAGTAGATGACGGAGCTCATGGACCAGCCAAATCTGCGTGCAGCCCATGTGGCAGCAGGTAAAGTAGACAAACATATCGGGGGCAGCTGTACCGATGTACAGGGTGATGGTAATGTACAGTGCAACAATGATAGTGTGTGGCAGAGGATGGGGATACGTGTCCACCAGAGGAGGTAGAGGTGGCAGGATAAGTGCAATGACAGGAGGACAGAGGAGAGCAGTGTCATGCAGAGCAGATGCAGGAGAGGCAAGCATGAAGAGCCGCAATGCAGAAAAGTGTGTCAGTGCAGGACATGGGGTAGCAGCCTGCACATTAGGGCAGGATGCCACACAGCTGGCACACACACATAGACAGACAGAAGGATGGCTGGCAACAGTAATGAGGGTATAATGTGGCGGCAACACAGATCTGCACAGATATGACTGTTACACGAATGAAACGTAGTTGTGTGGGACAGCCAGAAAAAAAAAGGGGAACAGGGAGGAACTGAACCCATGACCTCTGCTATTGAAGTTGTTGCATTAACCATTGTGCTACATCACTATGGGAACTGTCATGCTAATGGCTGGCTACAGAAAGAATGCACGTCACCATGAAACTGTCTGCTGTGGCTACCAAGATAGGATAGAACAAACAGTACCCTTAGTGCAATTCAGATACAGAAAAACAGTCAACATCTGCTCACCAGATGGGGTATGCACCTCTACAGCATGTCAGCTTGGTAGGGGGGAATGATCGTGCATGTTACTGGCACAGAGTACCCACAGGTCATGCCAATGTGCGTGTTCTGTGCTCACCCTGAGGGTGAGGTGGAGTGGCCAGCACCAGGTCCGCAGTACCCGGGTGGTTGAGGTGGGCTGTGATGCAGGTCTCCATCAGTGCCAGTGTGGGACAGGTATTTGTTGCAGACACCTTTAGGAGGTCTCTGTGTCCATTTGTAGTTGCCAGTCATGTCTGGCCCTTGTGGACCATGATGCAGACAATATAGTGCATATCCACTGTGCTTGCTATGGTCACCTGTTTAGGGAGCAGGGGTGTGTCAGGACTCACATGGTTCTTCTATAGAGGTTACGTTCAATTACAACTCAAAAGCAAATTAGAATAAATAAATGAATAAATGACTCACTTTTATTACTTTCACTCCACTGTTAACAGGTCTCAGATTCACGTAGCACTTGTCTCTGGACTGTCGTCCGATATTCTTGTGCCGTGATTAACATCAATGACCCCAGTGTGTTTTTCTATTGAGATTTAACTTTATATGGTGCTTTAACTTAACTTAAAGGGCATCACCCGATGTGTTGACCGGTGAAACTTAAAGGGCATCACCGATGTGTTGACCGGATCCCGACGCTCTAGTCAGGCGCCATTACAGCGTTTCAAAAAGGCTTTCCTCAGGAGATCCTTCCCCACGCTATAAGAGACACACAAACACAAACCTTAAAATCTAATCCTAAAAAGCGCCATATTACTATTCTCTCGCAAAGTACATAAAAACTCTAACTCACTTCCGGAGATGCTGCCCACGTCCTCTCTCATTCAATGGTAGCTCCAGGCACCAAAAGACGCCGCGCATGTGGGGTGGAATTCCCTACCGTAATTTAAACCCCTCTACCTGATATTTCAATGTGATGCAGCTGTTCAAACACTCGCTGGGGCTCATTACGGTCAGTTTCGCTTATGAATGCCAACTCTCTCATTTGCTTCTTCGCGCTTCTTTCCATTTACTAACCCCACTAAAACGTGTCTGTTCACCTAAAATCACTTCCTCCTTTGTCTTAAGCCGTCCTGTATACTGCATGTTTCACTTCTTAATGCCCTTGAATTCTACTTTACAGAACGGCGAAAAGGCAACCCCACTAATATTGATTAACTATTGTGTTTCCCTACTCCTATTAAAAAATGCTCCTTTCTCCTTTCTTTTATCCGAGCTGAAAACTCAAGTACATACTTGCCAATCGATGGCTAGATTTAAGCCGCCCGGGCTTACTGTAGTTAGTCGGTGTATCCACCGCTGTTCCCTCATCAATAGAGTCTCATCTAAAGTTCTACCGCCTTCAGGCTTAATTATCTGTTGTATGGCAAAGCACCTTAACTGCTCAAAGGTATGTCCTTGCGCCAAACAATGCGGCACTATCGGTGCTTCCAATCTACGGCATTTCAAATGACATCTATGTTCCCTCAATCTAGTTCGCAAGGAACGTAAGGTCTTGCCAATGTACATCAAGCCACAAGGGCAGAGAATACTATACACCACTGCCTCCGTAGTACAGGTTGTGCTAGTTCGAAGAGTAAAACTAACACCTTGATATTGAAACTGAACTAATTCTAACATAACCGGGCAGACATCGCAATCCCCACATGGTTTATGGCCGCCTTCCACTAGAATGGGATTTAATCGTGGAAGCACCGTGGGACTGAGATACTCTTTCAAATTCTTCCCTCTTTTCCAGACACATCTAATCCGTTTATCTCTCAAACCTGGAACCAGCTTCAACACATTGCAATGTTTATAAAAGAGTTTTTGTATATGATAACTCATGGGAGAGTATGTTGTTATTAAACTAACTGTGTCAGTTTCCTTCTTCATCCTAGCTGATGCACCCATTTTCAGTAACCCCGGTCTATGATTGTATAATGCCCTTCGATAGGCTTGCTGGATTATTGACCTAGGGTAACCCCTTTCCTCAAAATCTTTCTTAAGGACGCGGGCATGTTGTTTAAAATCCTGAACACTTGAACAATTTCGCCTAAAACGCAGAAACTGTGAAAAAGGGAGAGAATTTTTTAATTGTCGAGGGTGCCTACTCTGATAATGGAGAAATGACACCCTTTTTGACAACAGAAGACCATGTTGATATACAATTGAACACGTCCTGGGAAATGCTTACTAATTTACAAAAAAAGAAAGTATGAACTGAATTGCATCGCTCCTCTTTGGTGAAGTATATTAACCGACAACAGATTCCCAGAGGTCTCAGGATATATAAGGAACCCAGGATGCCTGATATGACGACTGATTTTGTGGAGAAATGGAACATGATCCTGAATAAATGCTCCCTTGACCTGATGGTCTTGATGGTGGAGGCATTAAAATCAACAGTGGACAATTTGACACAAGACATCAAAAGAATACAAGAAGAATTGAAATCTAAGGAAGGAGAAGTAGATCATAAGCTAAAACTGGAGGAAGTTCAAAAACAAATGCAACAGGTTCAACAGGAGACTATGACAAAGAAATTGAAAAAACTAAAACGTGATGGGACTGATTATTCCACGGGTTATGTATATCCCTGGGTGGATGCTAAAAGAAAATTGAGAAAAAACAAGAAACAAGTACGTTTTGAAGATCTATCAGGAGATACATCTCAAACCGACTCAAGTGCTTCTTCCAGAGAAGATTTTTTCGACAAAGGCAAGGACACTGTGAAGAAAAAGAAAAACGAAGTGACAACATTAAGAGGCAGAGCAGGACAGCAGAGGAAATAAATGTTTCAAATACCTCTTCTGAATCGCTGGTGGAAAACGTTTCTGGGAGGTCTTTATCGCCAGCAGCCATGCAGATTCTCAATAAAGGCTTATTGTTTGTACCATGCATTAAATTTGATTCATTTCAATTTCGAGTAGACTTTGAGAAACTCAAGAGAAAATTACATCTGAAACATTATTTCGCTGTACAGTCGGATTTAGAAGACTTGCGGGAGGTCCCCGTCGAGTCATCACAAAGGGAAGATCAACCCCCGGTGGAACCACCTTCTATGTTAAATCGAATTCCACTCCCTTTACGCTCGAATTGGATACCACCTATACCACTTCATCCAGCATTGGCTTTTTTTAAGGAACTGATATTACATGATCTCTCACAATTAGAAAGTGAGGTCAAACCAATTGCAAATGCTTTGACCAGTATAGAAAATCAAGCTTTACAAGAATTACGGGAGAGAACAGATGTGGTTATTAAGCGAGCAGATAAAGGGGGAGCGGTGGTGGTTCTGGACCGTGGAGCATACATAGAGGAGGCCTCCTTGCAGTTAGATGATGTTACGACCTATAAAAAATTGATGGAGAATCCCCAGTGTGAATTACAGCAAGAGATTAGACAGCTCACATCACAGGCATTACACAATAAATTGATTTCGAAAAAGGAATTTCATTATCTAAATGTTACCTCTCCTAGCACAGTGAAATTTTATACTGTTCCTAAAATCCACAAATGTTTAAACAACCCTCCGGGTAGACCTATAGTGTCTACCAGAGGCAGTTTATTAGAACCCCTCTCCACATATTTAGACTCGTTCTTGCGTCCTTTACTGTCCACAATACCTTCATATTTGAAGGACACAACTCATTTATTGAACATAATAGAAGGTATGGCGAAATGGTCAATAATAACTGACACGTGGCTGGTCACACTCGATGTAACATTTCTCTACACTAGCATACCGCAGGCAGCGGCGTTAGACGTAGTACATCATATTTTGTCCCAACGTGGAGATTTGTCTGAAAAACATATAGAATTTCTGGCAGAGTTAGCACGATTGGCTATCTATCGGAACTATTTTCAGTTTGAGGGGGTTTTGTATCAGCAAATAAGTGGTGTGGCCCCTTCATGCGCCCCTTCAATAGCAAATTTCTATATGAGCACCTTTGAGACACGTTGGCTATCCCAATCCCCTTTTTCGGAGTATGTGGTGGAGTGGCGAAGGTATATAGATGATGTGTTTGTTCTGTGGAGAGGGACACAGGCGACACTATTAGAATTTTTTGAATGGCTTAATCAGCGGGATGTAAATATCAAGTTCACGTATAATTACCATCAGAACGAGATCACATATCTTGATGTGCATATCTGTAGAGGTAGTCAATCGTGGCTAACGTTAGTCTACAGGAAAACCACTGACAGAAATACATTTCTCCATTATCAGATTAGGCACCCTCGACAATTAAAAAATTCTCTCCCTTTTTCACAGTTTCTGCGTTTTAGGCGAAATTGTTCAAGTATTCAGGATTTTAAACAACATGCCCACGTCCTTAAGAAAGATTTTGAGGAAAGGGGTTACCCTAGGTCAATAATCCAGCAAGCCTATCGAAGGGCATTATACAATCATAGACCGGGGTTACTGAAAATGGGTGCATCAGCTAGGATGAAGAAGGAAACTGACACAGTTAATTTAATAACAACATACTCTCCCATGAGTTATCATATACAAAAACTCTTTTATAAACATCGCAATGTGTTGAAGCAGGTTCCAGGTTTGAGAGATAAACGGATTAGATATGTCTGGAAAAGAGGGAAGAATTTGAAAGAGTATCTCAGTCCCACGGTGCTTCCACGATTAAATCCCATTCTAGTAGAAGGCGGCCATAAACCATGTGGGGATTGCGATGTCTGCCCGGTTATGTTAGAATTAGTTCAGTTTCAATATCAAGGTGTTAGTTTTACTCTTCGAACTAGCACAACCTGTACTACGGAGGCAGTGGTGTATAGTATTCTCTGCTCTTGTGGCTTGATGTACATTGGCAAGACCTTACGTTCCTTGCGAACTAGATTGAGGGAACATAGAAGTCGTTTGAAATGCCGTAGATTGGAAGCACCGATAGTGCCGCATTGTTTGGCGCATGGACATACCTTTGAGCACTTAAGGTGCTTTGCCATACAACAGATAATTAAGCCTGAAGGCGGTAGAACTTTAGATGAGACTCTATTGATGAGGGAACAGCAGTGGATACACCGACTAACTACAGTGAGCCCGGGCGGGTTAAATCTAGCCATCAATTGGCAAGTATGTACTTGAGTTTTCAGCTCGGATAAAAGAAAGGAGAAAGGAGCATTTTTTAATAGGAGTAGGGAAACACAATAGTTAATCAATATTAGTGGGGTTGCCTTTTCGCCGTTCTGTAAAGTAGAATTCAAGGGCATTAAGAAGTGAAACATGGGGGGCGGAGCCTGATGTCCGGGGGCGGAGCCTGATGTCCAGCGGGATGGTCGCATAACGCTGAGGCTCCCGAGAGGCCTACTCAGAATCCTGAATTAACACCGTACATACTTGGAACTTCTACTCTGATCTTGCCGGGGCACATTGGTGAGATGACGGGGACCAAACCCACGCGCCTGGAATTTGGATCTCCAGCGGCTTCTCACGGCAAACGTTCCAAAACTGAACCTCCGTCCCCGCAGAAGGGGCTGGCCCTGTGCGAGGGCCCCGAAATGCAGCAGGAAATCCTCGCAGAGATTAGAGGGGTCAAAAACCTCGTGCAGTCAAACGGTGAAGCACTCCGAGCGCTGCGGGAAGATTTTGGTGTGCTGCAAAGCAAGCTAGAAGGGCTTTCTTCGCGTCAGGACAAAATGGAGAGCATATTGGACTCCCATGCAGCCCGGTTGTCCAAACTCGACAAAGTTGAACGTCAGGTGCGGGCCTTGCAGAAAGAAGTGGAAGATGGCAATAATAGAGCGCGCCGCAACAACATACGACTCGTGGGCATACCGGAGGGAGCGGAATCGGGAGACATGAAAGAGTTTTTATGCAAAATCCTCCCTTCCCTGCTCCAAATCACCTTTACCAAAGATTTGGAGATCGATCGCGCTCATCGTGTACCCACAGGCATAACGCTCAACAGGAAGACCCCGCTGCCTATCATTTTTCGACTTTTGAGATATCAACACGTGGAGCAAATTCTAAGTGCCTCTCGGGCAAAGGGCCATATGGAGTTTGAGAGCCACAAGATCTCCTTCTATCCCGACTTGGCTAAACCCACGGTCGACCGCCGAAAGCGCTTTCTGGAATTCCGGCCGAGGCTTCAACAACTACAAGCACGCTATGGCCTGATGTACCCGGCCAAGCTCCGAGTCACGCTTCACAATCAGACAAGAACATTTGAGGACCCTGATCTACTAGCGGAGTTTTTGGATTCCAAAGAAGCCGACTTGATGCGCTGACTTCCAGAATATTCCTGCAAGTATTCTCATATCCGCTGTACCTGCCATATTGGATCTGCCGCAGCCCAGCAAAGAGTCTGGCGAGGGCAGTTTGTTGCCTTACTTTTGATGATATCTGTGACCCGACTCCATCTACCCACAGTAGCCTCGATGAGTATCAGAGACAGTGTTAATTATGGACTCTGGTGTTTCTTTTCTTTTTTTTCATGTCTTTCTATTTCCTCTCTAGGGCCTCCTCCCGCAGACATATGGTCGCCATATTCTTTGGGGGTTTTGCTTCTTCTCTAAGATACTTTGGTACATACTTTTCAATATGGGGTGTATTAGCCAGAATACTCGGTGATTATGTCATTGTTGCACAGATTCTGATTATGTTGTATGTTTTCAAGCGCCCTTACCTAAAATGTCTATTACCGATTGATGGCACCATGTAAGATTTTCTCATTGAACGTAAAAGGAATCAATAATCCGATAAAACGGAAGAAAATCCTAAGCTACCTAAGTCAGGAAGCTGCGGATCTGATTTTTCTCCAAGAAACGCATTTAAATTCGAAGGAAACTCTTAAACTCAATATTAAACCTTACATGGTGGCCGCCTACTCCCCAGCCGTTTCTAAGAAATGTGGGGTTGCCATACTGGTTAGGAAATCTTTGCATGCTACTATTATTGCGACTAGCTCAGATACAGAAGGTAGATGGTCCAGAGTTCACCTCAAGATAGGTAGCCTTGAAGTTACATGTATATGCCTTTACGCTCCTAATGTGGATGACCCTGCCTTTTTTGCTACCATTGCTCAGGTTGCGCAGGCCTCTGCTAATACTTCATTGATAATTGGGGGGGATTTCAATCTAGTCCTTGATCCCCTGATTGACAAACAGCCGCCTAGGACAAGTGGTCCCCCCAAGAGTCACACCACGCTTACCTCCCTGATCAAAGATCTTGCTTTAGTTGATCTATGGAGGTTACTACACCCCAATGAGCTTGACTTCACCTTCTTCTCTTCCCCTCATAAATCCCAGTCTCGCATAGACTTCTTTCTAATATCAAAACTGTTAGTTCCTCAGGTGGACACTGCAAAGATTCACTCCCAACATATTTCAGATCATGCTGCCATTTCCTTTCAATTACACACTACTGCACCCCAAGGGAATTCGGGGGCCTGGTTCTTTGATAGAGCCCTGTTAACTCAGCCAGAGTTCCAGTTAGAAATTCGAGCAGCCATAAAGGATTACTTCCATTTTAATCTACCCCAGGATACTGCGAATTGGGCTTGGTGGGAGGGCTTCAAAGCGGCCATTCGAGCAACGATCACTAGCTATCAAATCCGCCTGCGGAAACAACGCAAACAGCAGCTACTCATACTAGACCAACAAATAAAAGCAGGCGAACGAGTTCTAACTTCACGTACTGATCCATGTGTATTAATTCGATTACAGCGTCTCCGTTTTCAATATAATTCAATCCTCTCAACTGCAGCTTCTAAGAGTATTGAGCTTCAGCGAGGGACATATTATCGTGAAAATAACCGAGCCGGTCGACTCTTAGCCAACGCCTTGAAAGGTCAAAAAGAAGCCAAACGCGTAGCGGCCCTTCGAGCTCCACAGGGAGGGGGCATAGTGACCACAGACTCCGACATTGTAGAGCTCTTTCGGGATTTCTATACCCGCCTATATCAATCTGAATGTGAGTTCTCGTCAGAGACATTCGAGCGATTGCTTTCTGGCATTCAGCGGCCGACCCTCTCTGAAGATGATAGGGATGCGATGGATGAACCCTTCTCTACTTCAGAGATCCAATCTGCCCTAAAACGAACAGCCTCGGGCCGTGCCGCAGGGCCCGATGGTCTCCCGACCGAATTCTACAGAACGTTCAGTGCAGATTTAGTTCCCTATTTAAAACTCTATTTTACTGCCCTTGCGGTAGATACATCCTCTTTGGGATCCTTTTCTGCAGCTAATGTGGTAGTATTTGAGAAAGAAGGCAGAGACCCGCTACTAACCGCCAACTACCGTCCAATCTCCCTACTTAATGCCGATTATAAGATCTTCGCAACGATCTTGGCCACCCGGCTATCTGACAGGATGGCCACCCTAATTCACCCCGACCAATGCGGTTTTATACCCGGCAGATCAACTGCTGACAATGCTCGGACCTTGTGCCATGTGCTATCCAGTGCTGCCAATCTAGATCATCCATGGGTGGGTCTCTCTCCCTGGATGCCGAAAAAGCCTTTGATCGTCTAGAATGGCCCTTCTTATTTGCAGTTCTCCGATGGTATGGCTTTGGGGAGGGCTTCCTCCGATATCTCCAAGTCATGTATACTCAACCCATCGCCAGTATTTGTGTAAATGCCATCAAGTCTCAGCCATTTAATCTCCAAAGAGGCACGCGTCAAGGTTGCCCCCTATCACCAATGCTCTTTGATCTAGCTCTTGAACCCCTAGCCCTCCTTATTAGACAGTCCGCACGTATTCGAGGTGTCCCCTTCAGTCATCGGGAGATTAAACTCTCTGCATATGCAGATGACCTTATGCTTTTCGTATCCCTCGATTCGGTTCCAGCTGTCTTGGATCTGATTGACGGATACTCACAATTATCGGGCTATAAAATTAACTGGACCAAATCTGTAGCATTCCCACTGAACCGCTGGGTACATGAGGCTGACATGCAGGCCTTTCCCTTCCTTTGGCAATCCCGCATGGTGAAGTATCTCGGGGTCCATTACTGTTCTCCTTTAGAAGACACTATCAGTTTTAATGCCAAAGAGGTAGTCTCCAAAGTCCGTGAGCTCACAAATCGTTGGTCTCCCTTATCTCTTACATGGTGGGGCCGCTTAGAAACTGTGAAAATGATGATAGTCCCCAAAGTGAACTACATTTTAGAAATGCTGCCATGTTTACTCCCGCTACATACTTATAAAGATATTGAGGGCCTTCTCGTCCGTTATCTCTGGCAGGGCAAGCCACCAAGGATAGCTAAACAAAAACTACAATCTGCAAAGGAAAGAGGGGGTACAAGATTTCCTGATTTTCTTAGATATCATCAAGCCTTCCTACTTAAGCAAGGTGCCCGATGGCTAGATGCCTCCACAGACAGCAGACCAGTTTGGCTTGACATAGAAGAGGAGCTTAGTAGCCCAATTCCGTTGACCCATCTCCCCGGTATGTCCTACCAAGTAGACACCCGCCATCCACCAATGATTGTCGATACTCTTGCGGCCTTTAACACTCTCATTCTATCACTGGGCCCGAACGCATGTCCTCAGGACGGACTCCCGCTATGGAATAACCCCAGAATTCAAGTCCTAAATAGAACGATAGCATGGAAACCCTGGTACTCAAGGGGGATCTGGACACCCCAACAGCTTTTCTCTGCAGCTCGTTGGAAAACCTTTTCTGATTTACAAAAGGAATTTGCGTTACCAGCGAAACACTACTTTCAATTGATGCAGCTTCAACACTGCCTCAAAAGTGCTCGAATCATGCCGCCCTCTGCCCCTACTGAGGACGGGCTATTAGAGATAGTTCACTCTATTAGTAGCACACATGGGGTAGCCTCTAACTTTTATAAAATATTATGTCAGGGTACAGACACGGCCACTTTTAGAGCCCAACAAGCCTGGGAGCGCGAACTGCAAACCACTTTAAACCCCTGTGCAATGGAGCGTTTTCTGGAGCAAAGTAGTGCGGGTTTCCCGGTCTGCCTCTGTTACCCAAACTCTCTTCTTTTTTGCACACAGATGCTTTTATACCCCAGAAAAAATAGCCAAATGGAACACAAATGCTAGGGACCAGTGTTGGTCTTGCCATACTGCTGTGGGAACCTTCGCTCATGTTATTTATGAATGTCCTCAACTACAGGTCTATTGGGGGCGGGTCTGGGGTTGTATTCAATTTATCTTACACCTTCACGAACCTCTCTCTTGGAAGATCGTGGGACTCCGTTCTGTGGCGGAGGTCCCCTCTCTTCCTAAGAAGGGTCGCTTTCTCCTTGATTTCATGCTGGGTATAGCCATATGCTTAATCACGAGGAATTGGAAGGATAGCTCTCGACTTACTGTCAATGAATGGTGGAACCTCGTCTGCTTATATAGTAAATATGAGCAGATACCTCGGAGAGCTATTCCCCATGCCCAAACTCACTTTCGCTTGTCTAAATGGCAGATGCTTAATGATTATGTACAATCTGCTCATTGTTCCAACATGCCTGTATAATGTGCACTCATCATGTTTCAGATCACCGTTAGGTTTTGTAACACAATAATGTAAGTACACGCCCGCTTCGGGTATGATTAGTTTTCTAGCGACGAAGCCGGGGGGAGGGGGGTGGCAGGGGTTTACTTTGGTGTATGTATTACACTTTATGTATCTGTCTTTTAGCTGTATGTCTTCCTTTTCCTTTGTTGTTATAAAACGAAAATAAAGAATTTAAAAAAAAAAAAAAGAAGTGAAACATGCAGTATACAGGACGGCTTAAGACAAAGGAGGAAGTGATTTTAGGTGAACAGACACGTTTTAGTGGGGTTAGTAAATGGAAAGAAGCGCGAAGACGCAAATGAGAGAGTTGGCATTCATAAGCGAAACTGACCGTAATGAGCCCCAGCGAGTGTTTGAACAGCTGCATCACATTGAAATATCAGGTAGAGGGGTTTAAATTACGGTAGGAAATTCCACCCCGCATGCGCGGCGTCTTTTGGTGCCTGGTGCTACCTTTGAATGAGAGAGGACGTGGGCAGCATCTCCGGAAGTGAGTTAGAGTTTTTATGTACTTTGCGAAAGTATAGTAATATGGCGCTTTTTAGGATTAGATTTTAAGGTTTGTGTTTGTGTGTCTTTTATAGCATGGGGAAGGATCTCCTGAAGAAACCTTTTTGAAACGCCGTAATGGTGCCTGACTAGAGCGTCGGGATCCGTTTCACTGGTCAACACATCGGGTGATGCCCTTTAAGTTAAGTTAAAGCACCATATAAAGTTAAATCTCAATAGAAAAACACACTGGGGTCATTGATGTTAATCACGGCACAAGAATATCGGACGACAGTCCAGAGACAAGTGCTGCGTGAATCTGAGACCTGTTAACAGTGGAGTGAAAGTAATAAAAGAGAGTCATTTATTTATTCTAATTTGCTTTTGAGTTGTAATTGAACGTAACCTCTATTGAAGAAACTTCAGTACGCGTTCATAAAAAAAGACCATATAGTTTGTGAGGACTCACATGGTGACAATGTACTTAGCAAACCGCCCTCTATGGGTCAGGGTGGGGGGGGGGGGAACATGATCTGTCCCCAACAGACCTGCACTCTTACCTTTTGCAAGGGGGGCAGTGGAGGTACATGAGGACAGGCTGTGGGAACAGCAACCCCAATCCTGGTATCGAATGGACAGCTGCTGAGGATCTGCACTTGGGACAGGGCCACTGGCAGATAGGTAGTGAGCCCAGTCAGCTCAGCTGCCCCCCACTACAATCTGACATTCACCAGCAGAGGGAAGTCAGTGTGCACCTGTTGCACTCTGCAAGGTGGGGCAGCCATACAGATGCCAACTGCAGACAGTCTGCTAGCTAGTACATAGTGCATGTTCCTGGAGAGTGTGTGCACCCAAAACTGGGATGTCAGCACACACACCACGCAGTCATGTCAGTGATTGGGCCCCAGAAAAGAGAACCCTTAAATATTACATGAGAAAAATACTGTATAGTACTATGGGGGAACCTAGTCACTGCTCAGTCAGGGGGAGAGTGACCTCCCAGCATGATATGTTGTGGCCACCCTGTCCGTGCAGGTGGTTGTCGGACACTACAATGTCGCAGTCATTGCCCTATACCCTGTGCAAATGCATCCTGCCCATGCCACCCTGTCCGGGCCATACCCACAGTACCTTGCTCCTCATTATGCACATTGGCAGACTAACACTGGAAACAGTGCAAGCAATGTGGGCTCAGTAAGGTGTAGTCAGCCACAGCTCACCAGATAGACAGACACACACTCCCACACCTATGCCAACATTGTGCAAATATCTTTATCTTTATCTTTATTAGCATCATTTGATGAACCGCCCAGGCCGAAGCATCAGGGCGATGTACAATATAACAGTAGGCTACTGGAAATAAAGTCAGAAAAGAACGCCAAAAATCGATAGAATAGGGGGATACAGAAGAAAGATAGAAAGGGGTAAGAGCCCAAGATGGCGGGGGGAACAATAGGGCGGGAGGGGGAAAGAGGAAAGGAAGGGGAAGGGGAAGCGGCCTAGTGAGGGGATAATCGACGGGAGTGGGGGAGATGACTGGGGGCAAGGCACCATCATCAGGGGGGGGGGGAGATCAAAGGCTTGACAAATAAGGTGTGTTTTGAGGAGAGTTTTGAAGTGGGGATAGGAAAGTTCCAAGCGAAGGGGTAAAGGGAGAGAATTCCAGAGGACTGGCCCCAGGAAGAAGAAGGCAGAATGACGGGTGAGCTCTAAGTGGGCCTGAGCGGGGGAAGGGAGAAAGAGGCGATTACCATAAGCGGATCGGAGAAGACAAGGCGAGGGCTGAAGTCGAATGATGTCTGACAGATATTGGGGGGTGCTGGAATGGAGAGCCTTGTGTGTGAGGATGAGGACCTTAAAGATGAATCGGAACTTGACCGGAAGCCAGTGTAAGGCAAGGAGGCAGGGGGACATGTGAGAGCGAGCTGGGGAACCAGTAATAAGACGAGCGGCGGCGTTCTGTACTAATTGCAGACGGCGAAGCTGAGAGGAAGGTAGACCTGCATAGATGACATTACAATAGTCTAACCGGGTTGTGACGAGAGACAGGACTAGGGTGACGATGAAGGAGGTGGGGAGTGACGACTGGACGGCCCGAATCCTGCGTAAGTGGAAAAAAGAAGTGCGTATAACAGAAGAAATGTGTTGGTGAAAGGAGAGGGCTGAGTCGAGAGTAACTCCCAAATAGCGAAGGGTGGGGACCAGGGGGATTGAGTGGGAAGACATAACAGGAGACACGCAAGGAGGGGAGAGACCAAAGGAGAACCAAATTGCGGAGGACTTGGTGGGGTTCACATGTAAGAAGTTAGAGTCGAACCAGGATGCAATGGAGGCCAAGCAACGGTTGAGTGGAAGAAGGTCAGGAGTGGAGGAGGAAGTATGGTGGACCAGCAAGATGTCATCGGCGTAAATGTAAAAAGAAATACCAGATTACTAAATGAGTAAAGCCAACGGCGCTAGGAAGGCATTGAAAAGTAGGGGGGCCAGGATAGATCCCTGAGGGACACCGCAAGTAGAGGGGGATGGAGGGGAGGTGGAGTGACGGGAGTGCACAGAAAAAGTGCGAGAAGACAGGAAAGATCGAAACCACTGCAAGACAGACCCGCAGATACCAAAGTCAGACAGGCGGAACAGGAGAGTGCGGTGATCGACCATATCAAAAGCGGAAGAAAGATCCAGAGAAACCACCAAAGAGAAATCACCACGGTCGTGAGCACAGTGAAGCTCAGAAAGAAGGGCAGTGAGGATAGTTTCAGTGCTATGACCTGCGCGAAATCCGGATTGACGGGGGTGAAGGGCGAAAGTGGAATCAAGGTGGGTGGCGAGTTGGGAGAACACCAGCTTCTCGAGGACTTTCGAAAGAAAAGGAAGATTGGTGACTGGCCGCCAGTTTGCAGGGGTGGCGGGGTCAAGGGTGGGCTTCTTTAGGAGAGGACGGATAATGGCGTGTTTCCAGCTAGAGGGGAAGAGACCAGAGGAGAGGCTAGTGTTGAAAATGGAGAGAATGTAGGGCACAAGAGCGAGATCAGAGTTGAGCAGCCAAGCGGAGGGCAAGGGATCAAGGGGACAGGTGGTCCGTTGGGCTGATGAAACAGCTTTGATGACTTCAGGGGCGGAAAGAAGCGAAAAGGAACGCCAAGTGTGTGGGAAGGTGAGGGAGGGGGGTGGGGAGCCAGCAGCGGGAGGAGCAGGAGGGGAGGTGGGGGGAGGGGAAAGAGGAAGGGGGCAATCGGGGAAGGAGGAACGAAGAGAGAGGACCTTATTGGTAAAGAAGGAAGCAAGGGTAGATGGGCTGGGGGCTGACGGGGGGGAGTGAGGAGGGAGAGTAGAGGTTGAGGAGAGGGATTTAAGGACAAGAAAGAGGCGTCTGGATGAGCAAGAAGAAGTGGCAATGAGCTGGGAATAGTAAGACTGTTTAGCCGAAGTTATCTGAGAGCGGTAGGAGAGATGAGCCTGACGAAAAACTGAGTAGGAGCCAGGAGAGCGATGCTTCCTCCACAGGCGTTCAGCCCGACGGAGGTGGGAGCGGTGAAGAAAGAGGACAGGGTGATACCAGGGGTGATGAGATGAGGGGTGGGAAGATGCAAGACAAAGGGGAGCGAGAGCATCAAGAGTAGTGGAGAGGGTGGAAGACCAGGTATGGACCTGTTGGTCAATGGGGAGAGTGAAAAAGTCCGGTAGGAAGAGAGAGAGAGCAGGGGGGAAAGCACAAAGTGCACGAGGAGTAAAACGCCGCCTAAGGGATGAGACAGGGGGGTCCGGAGGGGAACCTAGTGGACGAGGAAGGGGGAAAGGGAAAGAAAAAAGAAGGCAAAAGTGATCTGACCAGGGAACAGGGATGGTGAGGAAATTAGACGGGGAATGGGAGGATGGATTGAGTGTGAGAACAAGGTCCAATGTCCGGCCAGAAACATGAGTAGGGCAGGTGACATGCTGGGTGAGAGACAGGTCGGAAAACAGAGAAATAAGAGTCTTGTCACGAGCACGTGGGGGGAGGGGCAAGTGAACATTGAAATCACCTAGGATGACTAAGTGGGGAGACAAGAGGACGGAGTCAGACAGGGTAAGCTGAAGGGAATCCCAGAGATCCGGGCGCAGGGAGGGAGGTACATAGAGAAGGAGGAAAAGGAGTGGGGATGGAGAATCGGAGCGAACTAGCAGGGATTCAGGATATATTGGAGAGGGCGACACTTGCGAAAAGGACAGGGTGGACCGAAATATCAGCGCCACCCTGCCCCCAGAGCGACGAAGGCGGGGGGTATGGAATGCAGAGTAGCCGGGAGGGAGGCACTGATGGAGAAGGGTGTCCTCCCCCTCACGGAGCCAAGTCTCCGTGAGGAAGAGGGCATCCAGGGAGTGCTGGGACAGGAGATCGTGAATAAGGTGGGTCTTTGAACGCAAGGAGCGACAGTTCAGAAGAGCCAGCGAAAACGTAATGAAGGGAAGGGCTGGGGAAGGTATGGACGAGGGAAAAGTGGGGACCGGTGAGGCTGGACGGGAGCTACAGGGGAGAAGATTGGAAAGATTGCGCGCTAAGGGACCAGGGGGGGGGGGCGGCGTTCGGCAACGGCCAGTGACCCCAGATAACAGGAATAGCGGCCCTGGCCGCCACACCAGTCCTGGGTACAGTGCGGGCATTGCTATGGTACTCAATACTGTTAAGGTCACTCCCCGGGGTGGTAAACACTGTCAGAATCAATAACTGAAACACACTCCACAGATATCAGAAAGGTTGCTATGATGAATCTCTATCAACAAATTGTGTTTAACTTAGGATTTGCTATCTGATAATCATAGTAACCTTTTGATATATGTGGAACGTGTTCCCAAGCTTAGAACGACATTGCTAAGGTATGCAGGTGCCAGTATTGGGATATGCTGCTCTGCGCAGGGCCCAACAGCATGACTCTCCATGAGGCTTTGGATAGTGGAGCCTGTGGGTGTGGGTGTTTATGCTCCTGTTGGCCGCTGCTCTAAGGCAGAGGTTCCCAACTCCCGTCCCGGTGGGCCAAATACTGGTCAGGTTTTCATGCTGTCCCTAATGAATATGCTTGAGATACATTTGCATGCAATGGGGGTGGCGCATACAAATGAAGCACAGGCATATTTATTAGGGACAGCATGAAACCTGAATGGTGTTTGGCCCTCCAGGACTGCAGTTGGGAAACTCTGCTCTAGGGATTGCACATTTATTTATTTATTTATTTATCTGCATTTATATCCCGCTTTTCACCGGGTCAAAGCGGTTGGGGGATACATTTAACACGAGGGGATATGAGACACATATACTAATACTTACAGGGAACATGGGCAATGGAGGGTTAAGTGGCTTGCCCAAGACCACAAGGAGCACCTGTGGGACTAGAAACCCCAGTCCTTCCGGCCCAAGGTTGCTGTCCTCTAGTGGGATTTGAAAAACCGACCTTCCGGCCTGTAGTACCTTGCCCCAACCACTAGGCCACTCCTCCTCCGTTTATGGTCTCTGTGCTCTGTAGGGTAAAATATAGGCATTTATGGCTTGTTTATTTAATCTGCAATAACAGTTCCGTCTTTATTACCATGGTTTAGTACTGGGTAAAATATAGGGACTGGGTTGACAGAAGCCATGGCTGGGACTTGAACTTATGACTTTCTGCCTTTGAACACACTGGCTGTGTGTACTGCACCACACTGTTGCCACAGGGACATGTCATTCCCTGGGGATACCATGACTGTTCGTCAGACAGACCCTGTCTGTTGCAGTGCACGGCACTCACCTAAACGGGGCTTGTCCATGGTCTGCTGTGGGCAGATGCCACTGCCCCCTCTGTCACCAGCACCCCTCCGCCACCATACTGCCATGCCATTATGCCAGTGGTTCTGGTGGTGCGCAGTCCCAGGCCATCCAGTGTGCCAGTAGGCAGCTGCCTATGGTGTGGGTTCTCGGGTAGGGGTTCCTACATGGACATGCATGCTTTCCCCCGGCACCGCCTGCCAATGTTATGTGCCCTTGGGGGTACCTGCTGGGTAATATCCCCTGTGACACTGTGGGACACACTCTCGTGCCCATCTTGGACCCTCGTCAGTTGCTGTCTTGCTGCTTTACAGTTTCGGCATTCCTATGTGTCATCTAGGCATCTCCCTAGTCCGCACTGTGCACCAGCTGGACCACAGCATGTGCCGCCTGCAGCCCCCTGTATCCCCTTTACAGCATCAGTACAGTTGCCCTTTCCTATGTGTCCACTCTGGTGTTGCTGCACATGTGCACGCCATAACAAACCTGCCCAATCTAAACGACAGAAACCCTGATCAGCGCTATTTCAATGTGGGATCATTCACTTTGTAGGGGGACAGAGCATAGACCCTTCCAAACATGATATCTTAATTTTTATGCTTTGTCAGTAGTGCTGATTTATGTTTATCATTAATATAACTATTGGCCAGCTTGGTTATTAGGATTTTAAATGTGGTTGTGGTCATTTTATATGTTTATTTGCCTTTTTGGTTCCTGCACATGTATCACAACTATCACTTTTCTGGGTTTCCCTGCCTTTGCTGCACATTGCTTACTTAAATGGTTTCTCTTTCCTGCAAATGTGCCTAACGCAAGGGTTTCACAGCGTTAGTGTCCCTGGAGCCTCTCCCCACCCACTCTCCACCCATTGACACCCTCTGGGAAGCCTTACTCCACCCTTCAGACCCGGATTTCACAGCGTTAGTGTGCCTTAACGCTGCCGCGGTGTTATCACACGATAAGTGGCGTTATCGCACGATAATGTTACATTTTCACGCGATAATGTTACATTTTCACGCGATAATGTTACATTTTCACGTGATAATGTTACATTTTCACGCGATAATACCACTTCTGCGATGTTAAGATGGTTTAGTAAACATACCTATAAGAGTATCACTCGAATCCAAACTCAATTATGTATACTACAAAGCCATCCTATTTCTTCAATACTTAATGGATATCGAGTTTTTCACTTCTTTTTTAACTTCTTCTTCTCGCTCTCTGATCCCTACGCCTCCCCCAGGCACCATCGTTGCATTTCACATTAGTTGTTTTTTCATACCAGAAGTCCAAAAAAAGGTGTCAAAAAAGTCTGAGAGCTCTGATAACAATGAAAATAATTGAATGAGTAACCAGAAAAGATAGTGTTGGTTGTAGAGGGAGTAGTTTATAAAAAATCTCTTTTGGTTCTATACTGATAAGAAATGTAACATTATCGTTTTTCATAAGTGAATTTGTAGGTCCACATGAAAGAGACATATGATAACTTAAAGCATCTACTGACTTCCATTAACTATAAAAAGTACAGCTGGCACCTCTGTGGTGACTTGAAGGTAGTTGCCCTTTTAATGGGACTGCAGCAGGGATATATAAAATACATGTGTTTCTTATGTGAGTGGGATAGCTGAGCAAGGGATTGGCGCTACTTGCAGAAAGAATGGAATCGCAGACAAAATGTAACAGTTGGAGAGAAGAATATCCAGCACCCAGCTCTGTTTGAGGCTCACAAAATCCTGCTACCACCCCTTCACATCAAACTAGGTTTGATGAAAAACTTCGTGAAAGCCATGGACCGCACTTCTCCAGCTTTCCGATATCTGTATGAAAAATTCCCTCGACTCAGCAAAGCAAAGATTAAAGAGGGAGTTTTTGTGGATCCTCAGATTCGAGAGCTCTTCAAAGATGACTGGTTCAACAACTTGCTGCAGGGTGATGCGAAACAAGCATGGAATGCTTTTCGCCTAGTGTCAACAAACTTTCTCGGGAATGTTAGGGCAGAAAACTATAAGGAACTAGTAGAAGACATGCTGATGCTGTATCAGAAACTTGGCTGCAATATGTCTCTAAAGATCCATTTCCTTGATTCCCATCTTGATTTCTTTCCTGACAACTGTGGTATGGTTAGTGATGAACAGGGCAAATGTTTTCACCAGGATATCGCAACGATGGAGCAAAGATACCAGGGAAAATGGTCCACTACAATGGTGGCTGACTACTGCTGGACACTCTCCAGAGAAGCTCCCGATCAGGGAGGAGTGGTCTAGTGCTTAGGATAAGGTACTTCAGGCCAGAGGGCTGGGGGTTCAAGTCCCACCTGGGGACAGCAATCTCAGACCAGAGGGATGGGGATTTCTAGTCCTATAGGCACTCCTTGTGGTCTTGGGCAAGCCACTTAACCCTCCATTGCCTATGTTCCCTGTAAGTATTAACATATGTGTGTCATATCCCCTCATGTTAAATGTGTCCCCCAATTGACTGCCTTGACCCAGTGAAAAGCAGAATATAAATACAGCTAAATAAATAAAATAAACATGAGACAGGCAAAAAAATCTAAGAAGTAGTCTATGACTTGGTTTTTTACAGGTATTAACCGAAGGCCTATTATATTTACTATTGACATGCCATTTTGTGATGTAAACATTAATTCTTGTAGATTACAAAAACATTATAGCCAACTTTGCAATTTCACTGTCATATTCATGTTCAGCATATAAAAATTGATAAGAAATGACTATTTTTTATTTCAGTAACATGACTTTTGTAAAAATTTGTTGACCAGTGAAATGAAAAATCTAAGAACATAAGGGATCAGACCCATGTCCATCAAGCTCAGTATCTTGTTTCCAACAGTGGCCAAACCAGGTTACAATTACCTGGCATCTTCCCAAAAGGCACACAGGTTCCACAATGCTTGTCCCAGGACAAGCAGTGGATTTCCCGGGGACAATGTGATAATGGTTTATGGACCTTTCCTCCAGGAACTTGTTCAAACCATTTTTAAACCCAGCTACACTAACAGCTTTTGCAACATCCTCCGAAAATGAATTCCAGAGTTTGATTGCTCACACTATTCAAGGTGCGGTTGCACCATGAAATGATATAGAGGCATTATACATAATATCCTTGATTTTATTTTCCATTCTATTCTTTATGATTCCCAGCATTTTATTTGCTTTCTTCACAACCGCTGTACACTGGGCAGAGGGTTTCAATGCCTAAATCATTTTCCTGGGTGGTGGTTCCTAATGTGGCACTTTGCATAGTGTAGCCATAGTTTGGGTTGTCGTCTAACCAAACTTTGAGTTGTTCTTTCCTAGGTGCATCCAATTTTCCAATTTATCAAGGTCCTCTTGAAATTTTTCACAATCATCTTAACAACTTTGAATAATTTTGTATCATCTGCAAATCTGATCATCTCACTCATTATTCCTATTTCCAGGTTTTTTATAAATATGTTAAAAAGCAGTGTACCCGGATGCAGAACCAGCCAAGGATCAACATAGCCACGTAGGAGATTCTCTCCCGCAGACCCAGTCAACTAATCCTGCCCTATCATCGTTTGGTAGGAAGGGAGACCTGAGGAGACCATCCTCCATCAGATGAACATGGCTAACAGTAAACAAACCTGACTGGACTTTGCGAACTCGCAAGGAATGGGCACAAAAAGATCAAAATCAGACCCGTTGTCCCTGCACAAGATGGTGCCGCAACAGGACTCTACTGAAGGGCCGCAGGAGATTTTGATGGAGATCCGAGCGGTCCGCAATCACGTAGATGCAAACGGTGAGTCTTTGAATGAGTTACAGGCAGATATGAAAGAGTTGAAGGCATAAATTATAACTCTTACATCTAGAGTTGAGAAAGCCGAAGTGACCACTGCGGCTCACAAGGAGTGAATCTTGAAACTCATAAAAGCATCACGGAGAATGGAGTTGCTGGAACGCAATATCGAAAACATGAATAATAGAGCAAGGAGGAATAACATACATATAGTGGGGATTCCAGAGGGTGCAGAAGGAAAAGACCCAATTGCTTTCTTGGAAGGTTTAATCCCTAATCTGTTAAAAGTGGACCTTTCTCGCCCATTTGAAATAGAAAGAGCGCACCGCGTGCCGAAGACAGCAAGCTTGCAAACCAGGAGACCAAGACCTACGATCCTTTGTGTGCTAAGATACCAACAGGCTGCTCAAATAATGATGGCAGCTAGGTCTAATACTTCCCTCCAGTTTGAAGGACATAAAATTGCTCTCTATCCCGATTTTTGTAAAATAACAGTAGAGAAGAGAAAACAATTCCTGGCATTTAGACCAAGATTTCAGCACCTGCAGGCACGATACAGGTTATTTTACCCAGCGCGCTTTAAATTCACTTTGAACAACTCCATAAAAACTTTTGAAGATCCAGCGTCACTAGAGTTGTTCATCGAGGAGCAGGAAGTATTGCAAATGCATTAAGGTCTCCCACAGGAGTCAAAGAAGACCACTCTGGGGTCCAGGCATGACTTTCTTGTGCTCCTCAGCATGGGTTGAGGTGCCAATTGAATTGCTTCTACCCTAAATCTTGACACTATAACCTGTTGACTAATGATGTACTCATTTAGTTTCTGCTGATGATGTGGCTGGAATCAGCTTGTGTTGTGGCTTATTGTGATGGTTTTGTGGTGGCGGGTGGGCAAGGAAGGAAGGAGGAATGTTTTATTTTGTTTAGGGGGTGGTTGGGTCACTGGTTCCCCTTCTGTTGACAAGGTACAGTGGGAAATTTATTCTTAAATTAAGATGGTAGGGGAGGGAAAACATTTATAATAGGGGTGTGGGGCATGCAATGTTTTGATGTACTTGCTGTCTCACCCAAGGAAGTGGTCCCCTATCTATGGACGCAAAGGATGGCTCTCTGAGAGGAAGAGAAAGGAGGATTATAATTCTTCATAGGCTGTGTTAGGCTTATCTTTAGCTTTATAAGGAAACATGGCTAATGGGGTGAAGATATTATCTCTGAACGTTAAGCGTATTAAAAATCTGATAAAGAGAAAAAAGATCATTGCATACTGTAAACAATAGCAAGCTGATTTGGTCCTACTGCAGGAAACCCATTTAACTTTGGCCGAGGCTAAAAAGTTGGAGGAAAGTCATTTTCTTTTAATTGGTCATTCTCCCGCAGTGAATTGCTCTTTCTCTATCTGTTTATTCACACCTTCAAAAAAATATAACAGATTAGTAAGACAAGACTTTCCTTGGCCAGATCCATTTTGGCTTTCTCCCATTAAACCATGGCTATCTACATGTTCAGTAATTTTATTCTTTATAATTATTTCTACCATTTTGCCCAGTACTGATGTCAGGCTCACCGGTCTGTAGTTTCCCGGATCACCCCTGAAATCCTTTTTAAAAATTGACGTTGCTTTGGCCATTCTCCAATCTTCCAGTACTATAGATGATTCTAATGATAGTTCACAGATTACTAATAGTAGGTCTTCAATCTCATATTTCAGCTCTTTCAACACCCTTGGATTATTTCATCAAGCTATTGTGCTTTATATTTGTCTGATTGTATCAAGACTTTGACGGGCTACAAAGCATTTAAACAGTTTTCAGTTTTACTTTTAAGCCTTGGTGAATTTGGAAATCAACCTATCTGATAACTTATAGTACAACAGGTATCTTTTTACGCCTTGGGAATTTAGGCTGCTTAAGTCTAATTCCATGCCCGTTTGTTTCTACATATCATTTCTTTTGATTATCTATGCTGGATTTCTTGATTCCTTGTTAAGTTCATTTAAATTTTATCTCTGAAGCACTCCACTCCTCACCTTCCTTTCTTCTAAGTGAATTCATTTTACCACCATCCTCTGTTTTCTGTCAGTCAACAAATTTATGATCCTGTTCACCACCTTGGAACCCATCCCTAGGCTACTCAGTTAATTCATAAGCCTTCTATGAGGAACAATACCAAAGGCTTTCTTGAAATCTAAATACTGTAGAGCACTTCCATTGCATGCCCTTGATCTAATTCTTTGGTTACCCAGTCAAAAAAATCAATCAAATTTGTTTGGCATGATCTTCCTTTGGCAAAAACATGCAGCCTTGGATCTTGCAAACCACTGGATTCTAGAAAAACCACTATATTTACTTTGTGACACAGTGGGCAGTATAGAGCACATGGAGGTAAGAGAAAATGAGGAACTTACCTCAGATTTAGCTGAGCAGCAAATAAACTCAGTATACGTAGGAACAGCTGAGCAGCAAATACATTCAGCACAGGAGAAGCCAAAAGGCATTAGAATGAATTTTCCTGGTGATAGTCCTGACGTAGTTAGAAACAGAAAGCCTCATCAGGAACACCTGTTCACAAAGACCCACATAGCGTGCAGAGAAGGGAAGCATATAAGTTGCTGGCTAGAACCAGGAAAAGCCAGCAGGGGCAGAGACTCAGGAGGACTGAGCAAGCAACCAGTGAGCACGTGTCATGCTGAAGGAAGTTTGCCGGGAGAAGGAAACAGTAGGTCTGACACCAGAGCAGGAAGCAGCCAGGGACGTGACCAGGACCCTGCTAGGTTTGATGGTGGTTGGAGAGTCCGGGAGAGAGCTGTCAGGAGCCCAGAAACAAGAACCAGAAACACAGTTAAAAGGTGGGAACCTTGCTTTTATGAGGAAAAGGTTAAAAGCTCTGTGTGTTTTAAAGGTCAAGGGCGTGGCACTGGAAGTGACTTTGATGTGGAAAGATATCCAGTGATTCCACCAGGTTGGAAGAGAAAGGAAAGCCAGAAAGAAGCTATCACAATACCAGGCATTCAGAGCCCTAGGTTTGAAGAGCACTTTTTGGGAAAAGTAATCCATGCACCACAGGAGGGTTTTCAGGAAGCCAGCACATTGTGACCCTTATGCTATCGGGAGTGAATCCGAATTAATGTAGTGGGAGAATAACAGCTGTACTCCTGACCCGGTCCCTATGGATTACACAATATGTTTTTCAGATGATGTCATATCTTTATGTTAAGCCTGTGGAAAGCAGCCATGTGCTAGTGTCAAAGGAAAAGAAGATATTTTTCTTTGTAGCAGTTTCTTTTTGTTTTTCTGCTGTTTTGTTTGTGTTGTATCCAAAGAATATCCGTTTGGGAAGGGGAATAAAGCCCTGACATTATTTTGCCTTACCATTTGACTGCAAGACTCTTTTTGGTAGAAAGGCATCGTGAACTTTAAAGCCCTAGGCAGCCGCCTAATAGGGTTCAGAGAAGGTCTATCTTACAGACCCCATCACAACTTTCAGTAGTATCTCCATTACTTTCCCCACCACCAAGGTAAGGCTTACTGGATTATAGTTTGCCACCTCTTTTCTATTGCCACTTTTCTGAAGAGGGACCATATCAGCTCTTCTCCATTCCCGTGGAGCCTCCCCCATCTCCAAGGATCTATTAAGCACATCCTTTAAAGGTCCTGCCAGAAATTCTATGAGCTCTATCAGTATCCTGGAACGTATCTCATCCAGTTTCATAGTTTTGTCCTCTTTCAATTTTGAGTGGAGGAGTGGCCTAGTGGTTGGGGCAAGGTACTTCAGGCCAGAAGGTCAGGGGTTCAAATCCCACTAGAGGACAGCAACCTTGGGCTGGAAGGACTGGGGTTTCTAGTCCCACAGGTGCTCCTTGTGGTCTTGGGCAAGCCACTTAACCCTCCATAGCCCATGTTCCCTGTAAAATAGTTATCTCCAAGTTATAATGCCCTGTTCAATGTAATTTCAACTTATTCAATGTAAACCACACTGATGCAGAATAGCACAGTATATAAGAGAATGTAAATAAATAAAAATTTCCAAGCTTTTCATAAACACCTTATTTCATGAATGGTGTAGTATCTTCTCCATTCCCATTAGTATGTTTGTCAATCATGTGTGGTCCTTCTCCAAGATTTTTTTTTATGAGTACAAACAGAAGTATATGTTTAGCTCTTCTGATTTTTTTCTTGTCACTTTTCACAAATCAATTCTCAGCAGCTTTGAATTTTGTGGCCTTCCATCTCTCTCAAGTATACCTGAAAAACGTCTTGTCACCTTGCTTTACATCTTTAACCATTTCTAATTCTTCATGTTCTTTTATAATCCTGATTTCTCTCTTTGTCTCTTTCAGCTTTGTGGGTATTTTTTTCTGTGTAATCTTCTGAAATCTCTGAATGCTTCTTTTTTTTTTGTCTTTATTTTTCAGCCATTTCTATGGAGAACTATATTATTTTTTGTTTCCTCCTTTTTTATTTACTATCCTTACATTACTCTTTTGATAACCTCTTTCAGTCTATTAAATAATAATTAGCTGTGAGGCATGCAAATGCATGCAAAGTAGTTCATTATCATGCAAAATGAATAATGCCGCTAGCACTAAACTTCATAAGTTGCATTATTCATTTTATTCACTAAAATTTAACACCACAAGAGGTGTTGTCGGCTTTTTCCTGCTAACCTGCAGGCCAATGCTTCTAAGAAGCAACTAAAAGAGGCTGGTGATCTACAAAAGATTCCCCCCACCCCACTCCTCATTTCCCAAGAGCTCTATCTGGATTGGTCCGTCAACCCCATGATACTTAATCCATTTTCCAAATGCAACCTCCCAAAACCAAACTCATCATAACCCCTGATCCCCTGATAAAAATAAAAGGTCTAACCAAGGTACTTCACTTCTGAGTTGGTAGTCGGGGATAGGAGCAATCCTTGGTCACTCCTTCCCTGGAAGCTTTTGCCAAAATCGGTCACAGGCCCTTAGCCATAGTCTCATAGTGGTCAGGTTAATGAATCGTGTAAAATCTCTTGTAAAATCTCATGCTGTAAAACAGTAAATAAATATGGGCCCAATATTCAAAAGGCATTTACATAATTTACAGCCCAGTAATCCATAAAAAAGCCTGAGATGGGGGTATACAATGGCACCTACATGGTTAGTGCCATTGAATATCCCGATCTAAGTCCCCTATGCGCCCCAATGTTATCCGGTTAGCACCAGGGCATTTTGGGAGCATTCTAGGGTGGAACGGGGACGGAGAATGGCACTAATCTTGCAGCAGCGATTTTGTATATTACCTATCTTTAAGGCACAGAAGCTAACCGTGCTGCATCCAAAATCACTGCTGCACGGTTAGCCTCTGCAGCTTCCAGCTTTGGCGGGGATCACTGGATATTCAATGCCGTAACCGCGGCATTGAATATTCAGTTTAGGGGTTGGCGGGGTTCCGGACAGCAGAACATCAGGCCCATGCTTTTTTACTGCAGGCTGTAAATAGGGATCTAACTTTATATCTGAGGAAATATAGAGGGAAGTGACTTTCTAATGATCATAAGAAGGAAGATATTGATTGCTTGTGATAGTATGGCATGGGATGTGAGTTTCTAAGGTTAGCTTCTAAGGCAGTGATTCCAAAACCTTTTCAGCCCGCTGCTCCCTTGGTTCCATAAATTTATTATAGCACCCGCCCGCATCACCCAGTGAGGCTTTGCTCATTTTATCTGATGCAGTGTAATCACAGATGCAAAATCTATTGTTCTTTTAGCTCACAGATTTGCCGATTGGTGTGGCCGAAATGAACATGCGGCATGCAGATTCTCCCCCTTCTGAGCACTAATGTCATTCCCACCACAGATTATTTCTTCCCACCATCCAAGACTGGCCAGTGGCTGTTTTACAAGTTTATCTATTGCATTTCACTTTTGAATATATTTTGTTCACGCATACAAATCTGACATGCTGGATGCAACTTATTGCTTATTCCTGCCAAAATGCCAGTGACCCCCCCCCCCCCCAGTGTAATCATGTAATGTTAACATATGCACCATTGGTTCTCTCGCGATGATGCAAGTATATGCTTATTTAGTATACAGTCAATTTATATTGCACAATGTATATACCTTCTTACTTCTTAGTAGTTCATGCCACTATATTGTGCATATCCTCTAGTGCCCCCATGCCACAACCTTGACTTTCAATGCCTTTCTCGATTAGCCCAACACTCCCCAGGGGGCTGTGCCACCCACTTTGGGAATCACTGTTCTAAGGGGTAAATATTCATGATCACGTATTTATTTTATTCATTTAACAGGTTTTCTATACTGCATTATCATAAAATTCAATGTGATTTACATAAAACACAAACAGGCAGAGTACATTGAACAAGGAATATTAACTTGGACAAACATAGGGTATGAAGTAAGTTAAATGTGAATGGGAGGCTAGGTTGAATTGATCATTCCAAAGTTACCTTTATTTGTGTATCTTTTAGTGGATGTATGGTTTATTGAATCTCATTTATTTCTCTCAAGAGTTTATGTTGCATTTCTTAAGTGAGCCACTTTTCTGGATAGCAGCACCTGCTATCTGGAGATATTCAGCGGCATGGTCAAGGTAGTGAAGTTGAATATCTTACAGACTGCTTCTGCACTATCCAGATAGTGCTGGGGCAGTCCATAGGCGGGGTGAGAGCAGAGTGAAAAATTATCCACTTAACCTAGTTGCCCTCCTATATTTCACTGTATGAGGGCAATATTTTAAGCAATTTTCATGAGTTGTATGCATGGCAGTGGCTGTTACATAAGTAGGCCATGCCCAAAAGTATGCATGTTGCAAGCTGGCAAACACTTGTACACTAGGAAAGTAATAATATAAGGGGCCATATACTTTTAGGTGGCAAGTACATGTCTAAACCAGGGGTTATTTCATTCATTAATATGCATTTATGGCCACATGTGTGCATTGATGATGTCTTGTAAAATACGAACCAACATAATCAAGCACATTGAGTTTGGTTGGAGCATGGTCAGAGTGCATCATTATATATATGTCTTCCTAAGACTGGTGTAAATACCTGTGCCATAACTTAATGCACAATTTGTCACTTCAGCTAGGAGTCAACTTGTGTTTATAAAATAAGCTTAAAATAGATGCCTTAAAAATTCATATACCTGCCAGTGAGCTCTTGATAGGGATGAATGCGAACCCCTCTCCCCAGTATGTGAATGAGGGGCGCACAATAGTCTGGCATGCAGATCTGCTGGTCCAACACAGAGACCACATAGATATGGGGTGCATGTTGCAGGAGTTCTTTGTCATCCACCCCTCCTACTAACTGGGGTCGGGGTTGTCCACACGCAGCCCCTAGGTCAGGCATATAAGACACCCACCCCAAAAACAACTGGTATTCCAGGAGGTGGACACCAGTCTCTTTGGCCAAACAAATGCCAGAGGGGTAGAAGGCTATCCACAGAAGCCATCTATGCTCCTAACATGGTGAAAGCTCTGGAAGCATACTGCAGAACACCCCACGCACCACCATGGAGAAGGGAACCACCGATCAGTCCTCATCTTGAGAATACATGACTTCAATAGACTGAGGGCCTCTAATCCTAGGGAGGCTGCAAATGCGCCCCAGGTGAAAAGAACACTTCATCCCCTAAGTAACATTCTGGAGGCGGGGGGGGGGGGGGGACGGGACACCGATCAGAGAGCTCCAACTGATCTAGCTCACCTTCAGTGATTTAAATGTAAGCAAGTGCACTTAGCCAGTGTGTTACAGACATGCTCTCTAATGGTTAGAGTGATGGGCCATGAGCCCCCATAGACACGACCCATGGAACCAGCATAGCCCCCCTAGGTACATGTGTGCACCAATACGTGAGTCCCCAGCCCATCAAGCCCAGCATCCTGTTTCCAACAGTGGACTATCCAGGTCACAAGTACCTGTCAGGTTCCCAAAAGGTAAACAGATTACATGCCACTTGTCCTAGGGATAAGCAGTGGATTTCCCTAGTCCTCTTTAATAATGGTTTATGGACTTTTCCTCCAGGAACTTGTCCAAACCACTTTTCAACTCAATTACACTAACAGCTTTTACTACATCTTCTGGTAACAAATTCCAGAGTTTGATTATACATTGAGTGAAAAAAATGAATGTGCTGCATTGTAACTTCATTGGGTATCCTCTAGTTTTTCTACTTTTTGATGGATTAAACAACCGATTTCTGTTCCACTCCATTTATTATTTTATAGACCTCTATTATATCTCCCCTTAGCCATCTCATTTCCAAGTTGAAGAGCCCTAACCTTTTAAGTCTTTATCCAGTGCATATGCATATGTGCACAATATACTCTTTAGATTAACTTGCAATGTTCCCCATATTGAAGTGAGTATCCATTTCATCCAGCAGTCAGCCTTTCTTCACTAGGGGGCCCACCATATGACCAGGTCAGCTGCCACCTTACAGCTCCTTTATGGTCAAAAGTCTTGTGGGACCATAAAGTCATTTTGCCAATGACTTGAATAATAAACCATCATCTAATACTTGCTAGTAAAGAGAATCTGACCACATTATCTAGCAGCTCCTGATCTTGCTTTTTATCTTCCCACTGCCCCACTTAATTTGTAAAAACTTCCAAGTTTGGGGGTGGAGCTTGCCGTTAACCAAGATAGCCTCTTGAGCTGTTCTCTCCAGCAGCCATTTTCACAGACTCCTGATTTCCTCCGCTCTCCCACCCATCTAGCTGATCCTACCAGTAGCGGTACCCTTCTTTAACATGTCCGTGATCAAACCAGACAAGTTGGACAACTTTGCAGCTGTACCACAAGGAGTGAAACGGTCCAAGCCTGAGCCCCCTTCACCAAGCAAAATGGCAGGCACAAATGAATCCAAAGAAGGCCTGAAGGAAATCTTGAGCAAGATTCATCAGGTTAAGGATCTGGTTTCAGCAAATGGGGAACCCCTCAATAACATGCAGACTGAGTTGACAAAAGTCAAAAGGCAATCAACTCAGACACGCTACAAGTTCCAAACATCATCAGACAGGTAAAAATCAGTACTAGCCGCAGAGCATTTTCATTCTATGCCCCAACCTTATGGAACCAACTGCCATATGAGCTGCGAGCAATTAAAGACATAGTTGATTTCAGGAAGAAATTAAAAACGCATCTATTCCACTGTCACTACAACCAGTAGTAAATCCCAAAGAGATAAAGGATGAAGTGAACAGTTATATGTAAAAATGTAAATATGTTTAAGTAGAATCCCTTTTGTAAAATTATGTAAATATGTCTAGGCCAATCTCGAGACCATATTCTGTGTGCTGTGATTTACCTCTGAACTATTGTATATATGCCCCAACTTCTCTGTCTTGATTTTTGACAAATCCCAAAGATGTAATCAAACCGCTTCTGATCGCTGGAAGTAGCGGTATATAAGTGTTACTAAATAAATAAATAAATAAAATTTGCTACACTATCCTTATAACTATACTTTGCTGATGTTATCCTACAGCATCCTGAGGAGCTCTTCCATCAAACTGATCAGAATCCTAAACAATTGCACAATTAGAATACAATCTTGAGGATTTGAATAATCGCACATGGCGAAATAATGTACAAGTTGCCAGGATCTCTGAAGGAGCTGAGAGCACCAACTCCATTGTGTATTTGGAACATCTTCCAAAGTTCCTTAACTTAGGATTTCAGTTCCCTTTGAAAGTGAGCGGGCCCATAGGGCCCCTTCCCATCGGGCCTCCATGGCGAAATATCCACAGCCTATAACCTTTAAGGTTCTGCGGTATCCACAAGCCCTTCAGATCCTCTAAGCTGCGTGATGACAGGCACTAATACAACTTGAAGGTCAGCGGATATTATTTTTTCTGGACCGGAATAAATCAACTATGGACCGGAGAAAGCAACTTCTCACCTTCCGTCCGCAGCTTCAAAAACTCCAGGATAAACATGGCTTATTCTATCCTGCAAAACTCCGAATTACACCACACAATACCACCAGGTCATTCGAAGACCCAGTGGCAGTTTGGGAATTTCATACAGGCTCAGCAGGGATGGACACTAATTGATCTTCATTGCCTGCCACTGAAGTGAGTTGCGATCCACTTACATGTTCTGATGGAGAATAACTCTGATTATCAGTCATGGCTTTTGGTCACCTAACTCTGCTTTGTCTACCTGGCGAATACTTTAAACTGCTTGGATATCATCAATCCCATCCAGCCACAAATCTGGATTTTCATAATCCTCAGAATAAATTGTCATTTTCTGGATCACGGGAGCATAAATGACCATGGTTTGACTACTCCTGATCCTATTGTTTTTCTTTTTCTTAAACCATTATTGCAAATGAACCTTTTCTTATGCAGATTTCCCTGGGTGTATCCTAATGTGTGTTGCAGTGTGTTCTGTTTTGTTTCCACCTGATCATGTGTGTATGGAGTGTGAGGGAGCACATTTGTTTGTGAGGACATTGGCAGGGATGGGGAGGGTTAGTTAGTTGTGTGTCTGTGGAGTAGTAACGTTTGAGTCCATGTTCCCCCATTTTTTTCTTTTTTCGTTCTATTTAAGGGCTTTGATGTTTGTGGAAAGGGCGGGGGAGGGAGGGAGGGAATGTTTATTCATTTGGAAATTATCTTGGCTGCCTGCAGTGGGCAGTCTACCCTCACATGCATTGGTTAGTTATGGGATGTTTGGACTTAGTCTCCAGCTTCTTGTTATATATTTTCTTTGTATAACTCGTATATATCCTCTTCTAATAGGTGGCTTATTTCTATCTTACTGGCTATTTCTACTATTCCACATTGGCGCGAGAAGGTATGTCTCCAGCATTTTCTGCTGATTTGCTATATGCACCCTGAGAGGTCAGCTCCACAGCGACACTTAAATTCCTTTCCCTTAATATGATAGGGATCAACAAACCTATGAAGAGGAAAAATATCATTATATTGCCAGAAAGTATCAGCAGATGTTATTTACTTACAAGAAACTCATTTGCCCTCCAGTGAGGCCCTAAAGTTAGGCTCAGAAATTTATTCACGTGGAGGCCCATTCTATGTTGCATGCTCCTGTGCTGTCTGAACGTCCAGACATCCAGATGGCCAGGGGATGCACCCGATTCTGCTCCCGCAGAGATTAGATGTTCCGCGGGAGCAGGATCACAGCATAATGGCTGGACATCTGGGATGTGCCCTGATTCAGGCACCTCGGATGTCCAGCCAACTACCCAACTAACTCAGCCAGGCTCCTGAATCAGGGCCCACATTACAAGTTACTCTATTGACTCCTCCAAACAGCATAAACAGACACTCGTAGACTTAGAGAATAAAATCCAGGATGGGGGGGCGGACGCTTACAGTGCGGTTCGATCCCACCATCCTACTATGTTTGCAACAATTGAGAAAACAATATAATCTTTTAAGTGCTGAGGCCCGTCAAGTAGTAACTGTACAGCAAAGTAGGTATTTTGTTGAAAATAATCATGCGGGATGTTTATTAGGTAATTAACTGAAGGCTCGTAAAGACGCTACATGCATTGTCAAAATAGTGGGGGGTCTACCAAGGACACAGAGATTCTTGAGAGCTATACTTCTCTTTATAGCTCTGAGGTTCAAGATAATCTGGAGGCTTTCGACCAGTTAGTTGGCAGCATGACATGGCTTATACGTACTCCATCCCAAGCGCATGATCTTGGTAGAGCTCTTACAGAGCAAGATATTTTACAAGCTATAGATCAGATGTTATTGGGAAAGGCTTCAGGCAATCTCCCCTTGGAGTTTTATAACCTTTTTAAGAAGGAACTTGTCCCCATCTTCTAACATATTATGGCCTCCTTGCAGACCAGGCACCATCCGCGGAAGGATTCGTGGATGCCACCATTTTGGTACATGAAAACTGGGTAGGGACCGCCAAAAAGTGGCCCATTACTGGCTAATCTCCCTGTTAAATGTGAATTACAAGATCTATGCAAAACGTTTAGCCTCCCATTTATTTATTGTAACAAGTTTTTTATACCGCTTTATCATTTGAGTCGAAGCGGTTTATATTGTAACTTAAACTTGGTAATGTATATTAAGCAGGGACTTTGATAACTTATTTTTTTCTGAGGCAATAGAGGGTTACGTGACTTACCCAATGCCACAAGGAGTTTAAATAAAGCTATCCCAGATTTAATACACCCTGATCAATGTGGCTTTGTTCAAGGATGCTTCATTTCAGATAATGGGTATTTATTATGTCATCTATTAGCAATGGCCCAAACTTTTCTTCCCTGCTTATTGGTCTTTCCAGGGACACGGAAAAGGCCTTTGACAGACTAGAGTTGTCCTTTCTATTCCAAACTCTTTGGTAGTTTGGGATCAGAGACCTGTTTATTGTTTGCTGTATATGGAAGGGCAGACTATGGTACTTTCCTGCCATCATGTTTCTATGTTTCTATAACATACAGGTCAGATACTGACTAACTCCATCCTCTCCACCCCCTTCCTTCCTTCTCATGGCCCTAGAAAGGAGTGCCCACTAGCCCCTTTCCCCTTTAATCTGGCACTCAAACTGTTAGTGTTCCTTCTTCTCCAGTCTGTGAATATTCTAGGTTTTTCCCTAAAAGACCTATCAATTAAGCTCTGAAGCTATGCTGATGACTTTTTGTTATATGTAACTCCTTCATCTCTAACAGGAGTGTTAGATGTCATTGGTCACTACTCATGACTTTCCAGGCATAAAATTAACTGGATGAAATCCAGTGATCACATTGAACCAACAGGTCTCAAGGGAGGCCTTACAGGCTTTTCCATTTCAATGGATAGGCTCAGTTTTCAAATACTTAGGGGTTCACTATTTTCCTAACATTCAATCCACGATAGATAGAAATGTGATGGGTTATATTGCCATAGTGCAGTCCTGCACTACCCAATGGTCTCCATTGACTCCGTCTGGGTGGGGTCGCTTAGAAACTTAAAATGGTTATAGTTCCTAAAATAAACTACATTTTGAGCATGCTTCGTCTAATGTTTCCAGATTCCTTTTTCAAGAAAGTAGAAAACTTCCTGGTGCAGTACCTCTGGAAATGGAAATCCCTGCGGATTGCTCTTTGGAAGTTATAGCTCCTTAAAGATAAAGGAGGAGTTCATTTTCCTGATTTTAGATTGTATCATTACTCTTATATACATGAGTGAGGTGTATGCTGGGCACTGATCCACTGCAGGTCTCCAACCCCACCTGTGCCTTCTTGGAACAGCAATTAACTGCCGCAACACCTTACCACCTGCTCATGATGATGTTACTTGCAGGTTGCAAGAATCCATCTCCAATTATCATCGCTACATAGCAAGTTTTCCAAGCTCTCCTTCCTTGGCTCAAGGGCATTGCACCTGTTTCGCAGAACATGCCCATTTGGCTTAATCCTTGCTTTAAAGTCCATAGACATCCCATTAATTGGCGCAACTGGCAAACTTATGGTATTTGGACAGTTGGACAGCTCTTACCTTTAGACTCCTTCAAGACATTTTCCAAACTCCAACAGGAGTTTGACCTGCCTCCCTGGTGTTTGTTTCAGTGGTACCAATTTTGACACTATTTGATACACTCTGGCATTGACCTGGTGAACCTCCCTAGTAATGGTGATCTGTGGGCTAAGATATGTAGCCTAAGTAACTCTGGTAAGCCTTTGTTTACAGTATCTTCAGAGAAGGCTTCAACCATCTCTGTTTGGGAATTGAGCATTCTTGGGAATTTGATGTTGGAGCTTTACTCTCCCATAAACAGTGGAAGCAATTTTGGGGTCACTTGCACCATATCTCTTATTCATCCTCTCTTACTCAAACACTTTTTTTTTTAGCACACAGAGCATTTATCACTCCGTTGACTCTCACAAAGTGGAATGAACACAAAGGAAACTGTTGTTGGTCCTGCGCTACACATATGGGCACACTAGCGCACATAATTTTTGAAAGCCCTAATTTGCAGGGTTACTGGAGCCAGGTTTGGTCCCAAATTGCTCACATCTAGTGCCTCAGTAAAGTCTTAACCTTTAATATTATTATCTATCGATCTGCAGCAGGCATACCTTCTCTGTAAAGGGATGATGTCTCTTTTTTTGATCTTTTGCTTAGCATAGCCCCAAACTTATTCTCACCCACTGGAAAGACTCTACTCAGGTTGACTATCACCAGTGGTGGAATATGGTCTGTACGTATCAAAGATACGAGGCAACATTTGTTCATCTGTCTTGTGGATGTGTAGGCAGCTCTGCCAAATGGAAAACCTTAGATGTTTTTGTATCCTCTGCTACCTAATGCTATTTTCTATTTTCTGAACATTTTACCTTATTGATGGGGAGATCCTATTGTATTATCAAAGCCAGGGTTAGGAGGGGGGATTGTTATTGTTGATTGTATGTTGATGATGTTGTTTCACTATTGTAAAAACTTAACATCTTAAAAAAAAGCTTCCAAGTTCAGCACAAGTTCCTTACTCCTGCACCTAACTTGTTCCATTGCTGACACAATGCTCAAATCCAAAAGTTTCACGAGAACCTGGGGGTCTTCAAAGTCCTTGGTTTGATAATGCAATGTCACACACATCCGTGTGAGATTATATAATCCATAGTGCTTATTCAAGTGTGCCAACTTGTCTCACAATGTTAAAAATTGTTTGTGCCTTTCATCAGCATTTTTATTAAGATCAGGTAAGGGCAATGGAGGGATATTCTGTGCAGGTGGCTAGTGATACAAATGCATCTAGCCACCAGCACTGAACTTAAACCTGGGATATTCAGTAGCAGGGTAATATCTGGCCCTGTCATAGAAGATCCAGATTTGCTGGATTGCCATGAGGCTAACTGAGCAATGATGATATTGAGCCTGGTTAGCTAATGTGGTGAAAGTTAGGCCAGGTTACCTGCAGCTGACTTTTGCTGCATATTGCTAACCAGGCAGTGGCTCGATACCACCGTTGCCTGGTTAGCGATAGGTGCTACCTCCAATCTGCCCTGGAATGCCGCTGAATGCGCCAATGCAAACCACTGAGCATCAGGGCGTGAAGTAGTGGCATCTGCGGTTATTCAGTGGCACTAGCCATGGTTAGTGCTGCTGAATATCACACAGAGCGGCATTTACATGGTTTACAGGTCTGTCTTTGAAAATGTCCCCCAATATTTTTTCCCGTCATGCTGAACAGGAGCTCTAGTTTTTGCTTTAGCCAGTATCTCTGCTGCATGTTGATAGTGCAGGATCTGGAGCACAAAAGGTTGTGGATACTTAGCCTCCGATTTCCTATAGGTGGGGTCTCTATGGGCCCATTCACTTTCAAAATTCTTGTGGTCACTTAGATCAAAAAGTTATTCCACATTGTAACCTATTATCTCCTTCCAAACCCTCTGGGATCCCCATAACGCGGATATTGTTCTTTCAGGTTCTATTATTTAAATCTTCAAGTTGCCATTCCAGTATTGAGAAGTCCTGTACTTTCTTTTGGAGCTGTGTCAGATCCCCAACCATTCTATACCCCCACTCCTTTATTACATTTATTCATGACTGAAATACTTTACACTGGTAAGTTTTAATTTTTTCTCCTCAGTCGCATCTTTGGTATCCTTCAAAAGATCTTTCATAAGGTAAAGCTTTGCCATTATAGCACTCAAGGATGACTCCTCATTCTTCTTGATGGCCATATTTTGTGGTGATGGTAGCTTAGTCTTAATTTGCTTAATGCCCTGATTCATTGTTGAAATCAATTCTATTTTGTTTCCTTTTGCAACAACCATGTTCAGCAGAATAGGAATTTAAAATTTGTATGTAATTGATGCTTTTTAGGGGAGATGAAAATGGTAATTCACAGATTTCCCCAGAGGAGCTCTTCTCTTGTGCACCCATTCTCTTTTCTGCCCTACTATTGAAGACATTTCTGTTTCCTAGTGTCCACTGCTTATGTGTATCTTACCATACTTTAGTCCCCACTTTCACTAAGGGCCAGCTTCTGAGAGGTAAATAGCAGGGCTGTACGTCCCGAGAGGATGTGCAGCCCTGCTATCTGTCCTGACTGCATGCCAGAACATGATCTCCCCAAACGCAAACAGCTGCAGTGCAGGGAGATCTGGATGGGAGCGGCAAAGGGACGGAGAGTGGCCAGAGTAGGTGCGGACCAGGCACCCAGACATTCAGGGCCAATTCAGGTCATGGCCCTGTACATCTGGTGGTCAACAGGAGGATACCCAACCTATTCCACCTTGAAGGTGGAATAAGTGCTGGGCTATATGCGAGTGGCCCCAGCAGCCACCTGACGGACATGGAGCCATGGGAGGTGAGGCCCCGCCACCCAATTCTAGCCCTGTCAGACCCCAGGAATACTGGTCTGGTGGGGAGCTGGGCCTTCGGTGAACCTGCGGGAGCAGGGGAGGCCTGGCTGTGCTGCTTCCAGTATGTCTTCCATGGCTGCTGCTGGGGTATGTCGGGCTGTCCCGTTGCCCGATCCTGCACCCACAGGATAATCTAGCTCCCGCGGTGCAGAATCGGGTACAACAGAGCCCGTCCTGTTCTGGGACATCTGGATGGCCCGGATGTGTCCCTTCCTTGATCGGGCTCCACGTGTTTTGTCTTGATTAGATTGTAAGCTGTGATGAGCAGGGAATATATCTTACATCTATATCTACAGCGCTGCGTAACCTTGTAGCTCCATGCAAATGTTTAGTATTAGTAGTGGTGATGGAAGAATTTAAAGGGATTAGAGTTGTAAAACAGAAACATAGAAAACGAAGGCAGATAAAGATCATATGGGCTATCACATGGGACCATCCATATCAACTACTACTATTTCCCTGCCAATAAGTAAGCTCTACAACAGCGAAACAGAATTTGGTTTTATTTTATTATTCATTTTATTTTGTATTTCATTGCAATTTTTGTTGTCAATTTTGAAATGTGAATATTTGGAAACCACCTTGGGAGGTCTTCTAGTAAAGTGCTGTAATTTCTTTTCAATTAACTATCTCTCAGGGAGTTGGTCTCCGTGTGTCTTTGTTAAGAGACAGAAACAAATGCTATCTTATTGTTCTGTATCTTAGAAATCTTTTGGTTAGAGTGATCAAATTGATTTCTTGGCAAATCCGTGAACTGAAATTAAGAGTTATGGTGGCCTTATGACAAGAAATATACTTATCTCATGTTAAATTAAAAGGTAATAGGTAAGGAATATTTTTTCTGCTTCTTATCACACTTCATCACACCTCCATGATAGAGCCGATCAATTTAATTTCCAAAACCTGTCCAACAGTAATGTGGGGTTTGTTTGTTAAGCTAGATTTGATATATCACCATTCTGCTGAAACAACCATCACAGGGGTTTACAAAAATCCAAAATACTTATATGGAATTACAATAAACAACATAAATACAATTGGGATACAGCAGAACAAGGGATGAGTAGCACAACATTGACGTTCCTAAAACAGATTGCAAATTAACGGTGTCACATAAGGACATAAGAGAAAGCTGAAGGCAAAAAAATCCCACTCGCTACATTATGATGACCTAAAATCTAAAGCTTCCGAAATGCTTGACTATAAAGTCACTGTTTCAAACCCATTTTAAATTTCTTCAAAGATTTCTCCTGCCGCAAATGAAAAGGTAATGAATTTCATAACATGGGTGCCACGAAACTAAACGCCAATGTCCAAGTTAATTCAAGTTTGAAGTAGGATGGTGGCGGAAAAATTGTAAAAGATCTTAATAGGCACTCTGGTCAGTAAGGGATAATAAAAAAGGATAAGTAAGATGGAGAAACAGTAAAATAAATCCTGGGGAGCTCATTTTTAAAGTCTTAGTCGTGATTTTGGAGCCTTCTTCTTCCTGATCACAACCCCCTGAGCCTTCCTTTCTGAGACCATTCCCCTCTGATCTTTATCCCCCCCCTCCAGCCAAGCAAGTCCCCTCCCCCAAAATGGGCAGTCAATAAAAAATAAAAGTCCTCCCTCTGGACCCTCCACAAAGACCCTCTGCACCAAAGACCTCACCTCGGACCTATTCCCAACCCTCTGAGCCCCTTTTGGTTTTACAGGGGCCAATCCCTGTTGTCTAGTGGAGAATGGGAGAGGAGTGGTCTCCCTCTTTTCCCGCTGCAGTGGGCAAAGCTTTCAATATGGTGGTCTGCACTGTTAGTGGACAATCCCTAGTGGTAGTACCAGAAGACTGCAGTTAGGGTGAAAACTACTATACTAAAAGTCTTGTTAGCCAGGGCAGAAGCCGAGGAGAACCATCCCTGCCCCAATCTCCACTAGACACCAGGTATTGGCTCCAGTAAACCTGGGGGAGGGGTTTAGGGTGGTGGAGAGTGGGTCTTAGATGAGGTCTTCAGTATAGGAGTGGGTTCTTGTGGGTGTGGGGAGTCCGGAGGAGAGATTTTGATTTTGCCTCGAGTGCCCAATCCAGGAAAAGTGGTTTGGGAGGGGGGGCTTACTCATTTGGGGAGATAAGGATCAAGAAAATGGTCACATGGAGGAAGGCTCAGGGGTTATGATTGTGGGGAGAAGGCTGAGTGAGGTTCTGATCAGGGGGTGTGATTACGGGGGTTATGGCGAGGGGGGATCAGAGGGAGGACTGAAGATCATGGCTACTCCGACTTTACTATCTGTGCTGCCAGGACTACGTTTCCTGCCTCAGCAGGTAGCGTGGATGCCCCTGTGCTACCTACCAAGACAGGCAGCGCGGCTCTCACATGCGTAAATATGCCCTTCTTGCAGTTAAAGTGAAATAAATGCAAACACTTACTGATCTTTAGTAAAAGGACGCCATAATGTTTGAGCAGATATTGAGGGCAGATATACAATGGTAGTGGATGACCTTGACTATGTTTACAACAGTGAGTCAAGCAGTTCATGTATGAATTAGCACATGAGCTGGGTAGTTGCTATTGTGCAGGCATGACAGCACATGTTCATTTGCGCACTAACTGCATGCCATGTTATGAGGCTGGAACTAGATGGGTTATTGGCAGAGAACAGGTGTGGATTGCACATTAAGTTAGCAGAAGCTCTTGATAGCATGAGTGCATTTAATCCCTCCTTAAGGAAATGTGTTAGGTGCAACCACATTATCAGCATGCTATTACATGGTCTGCTAATTTAAAGGTGTTACCCCACTCAACATCCCATACCACCCCCACCCAGTTAGCCCTCAACAACCAAATCACCCCCACCTCTGATTAGGCCACCCACTCCACTTCCACTTCTTCTTGTCATTTTACCAGGGGTGTCCCTGGTGGGTTAGTATCTGGGAGATGGCAAGAGCAATCCCAGAATGCTCCTGACCTGACATCAACCCAGGTGCAAAATGCAGACTGACCCCTAGCAATAGTTTTGTGGTACTGTCGCTAGGGGTCAGGATTCTTATTTATACTCCTCTTTCCCCGTTGGCCTAGTGTAGCTATCTACTAGAATTCATTTAAGGGAATGTCTCCCAAAGGCTCATATGACAGAAAAAGAAAACCCAGAACATGATAAATGAAGTTGCTGACATTCTAATTGGACAGATCCTGTTCATGGGCATAAAGGAGAATTTCAAAAACATATGATGCTTCTGTAGAATAGGCTTGTCACTTCGTTGTTTAAAGAAGTGTTTTGTTTTTTTTAATTGAAAGCATTGTTTTCCAAACGGATATTTAGTTTAGTTTATTTGTACGTTTTACATAGTAACATAGTATATGACAGCAGATAAAGACCAGTATGATCCATCCAGTCTGCCCAGCAAAGCGGCAAGAGTAGGTGCACCTGCCAGTCTGTGCAGGTCACCCCTCCCCATACCTTTGTTTAGAGGTGTACCCACTGCTCCTTGTAGATCACCCCTATTTGCTGAGATATAAGAGATAGTTAAATTTAGATGTCAATGTTTGTGGTAAACCATTTCAGATGGACCGTATATACATTTATTAAATGAAAGGAAAGGAAACAAAATAATTCCTTTGGCCTAGCCACAGTGTGATTTAGGATTTAGAAAAATATTATTTTTTTGTGGCCTTAATTGCCTTCACATAATTGGTTGCACGCTTTTTATACTTATCTTTGTGAAAAACAGATCTAGATTTACACCAAAGCCATTCACATCTTCTGCATTCTCACTTACAGTTCTTCAGCTCAGCGGTCTATCACGAGTCTGTCAAGGATCAGAGCATCAAAGCATATGTTTTAAATATGTGGGACACTCATTTCACTAGCTCACATTAAATATCAAAAGAAATCCTAGTTTGCATCCCAGAAAGCTCATGGAATACAAAATATTTTATCACACGTTCTTAGAAAATGATCAAAATCATGTTATTAATGCACTTTCTGATTCAAGGGAAGAAAATGACTGTCAAAAATAGATAAAGCTGGATAAGGTCGGTAAGCAGAAAGAAATTTACTGTTCCATAAACCTCCTCTATAAAATCCTGCTGTTATTATTCATACTTCACATTCTGCAAAACCAAAATATCCCAGCAGTTCTGAGATGGTTTCTTTCAGGTGCAGCCAGTGAAATATAGCCCTGCACATCTATGATGATTAGAGGATTCAAATGTAGAATGTTTTCCATACTACTCAATCAACCAGCCTGCAAGCAGCATAGCGCATACATGTGATGGTTCTCAGAGTCACAACTAGTTACCCAGAAAGTGATGGTTAAAAGTCTAATGATAAACTAAGAGCCCGATATTGCAAGGCATTTACACGGCTTACAGAGCTGTAAACCGTGTAAATTCCCCTAAGCGAGACATTCAGCAGCATTTACACCGTTAGTGTCGCTTAATGACATGATGCTAACCGCTTAGCATCGGAGCATATCAGGGGTGTTCCGGGAGCGGATCCCAGGGATAACCGTGCAGGAATGATATTCAGCTGCAGCCCGATTATCCCTCAGCAGCAAAACTCAGGTGAAGCTAAAGCTGTCCTAACTTTTGCTGTCGAAGCTAACCGGAGAGCGAGTGAATATCACCATGGAGCAGTTAGCTTCTGCGCCATGCGCAGCTGTTCAGCAAAGCCAGATAGTCAATGTCTGTGGCCGGATATGGCTCTGGCATTGAATATCCGGGTTAACTCTTCAGCGGTGGCAGCTAGCCATCACCACTGAATATCGGGCACTATGATTTTTAAAGAAAAGCATGGGTTAGTTTAGAATGAAAATGAGAAGAAAACCAAAGGAACAGAAAGACCAGCATCTTAATGGTACCACCAATTGCAAAGTCCAAAAATCCTGTGTTAAAAGAGAGCTGGTATTTGATTACTTCTATTACTACTACTACTGAGCATTTGATTAGTGCTACAAGTCGTATGCAGCGCTGCACAGACATGTAAGAGACAGAGCTTACAATCTAGTTAAGACAGACAACACAGAAGGTGTAGGCAGGAATTTATTTATTTATTTAACTGTATTTATATCCCGCTTTTCACCGGGTCAATTCGGTGGGACATATAACAAAAGGGGGGAGAATCAATGGTGGGGGGGGGGGCCATCACCGGGGGTTCAACAATGATGATTTGGGATGGACATAGAGACTGACAGGGTAGCATAGTTACTGGTCTGGAGCTTTTGAGAAAAATAGGGGGGTTCCTATTCAGAGATGTTCTTGGAATAGGATGGTTTTTAGCTGCTTTTTGAATGATGGGAGATCACCGTTGTTCCTGATGTGGTTTGGTAGAGAGTTCCAGAGGGATGGGGCATAGAGTTCAAAGGCTCTGTTGCAGGTCCGTTGTGTTGCCTTGGTCCTTTTGTGGGGGACTGCAATGGAGCTGTTGGAGGATTGTCTGGTCGTTCTGCTGTGGGTTGGTCGAGGTAGTAGGGAGCAGAGTGGGGTGCCTTGTGTTTGGTGGATGGTTTTGTGGGTGAGTAGAAGAGCTTTGTATTTGATTCTTGCTTCGATGGGGAGAATATGGAGGTCCCTCAGAATTGGGGTGATGTGGTCCCTTTTCTTTGCATTGTGAATTATTCTCGCCGTGGTGTTTAGGGCAATTCGGAGAGGATTGGTTTGTGTGGCAGGTAGGCCATGGTAGATTACTTTGCAGTAGTCTAGATGAGGGAGTGTCAGAGCTTGCATTACTGTCCTGAAGTCCTGTGGTTCGAGGAGAGGTCGGAGACGTTGTACCATTTTTGCCTTGTGGAATACTGTTTGAGTGGTCTTGTTGATTTGCTGCTTAAGGGTTAGGGCTTGGTCAATGATGATGCCGAGATATCTTATGTGTGGTTGTATTTGGATTTGCGTGGTTCCCATGGTGATGTGAGTGGGTGGTTTGAAGTCTGGGTCTTTCGTCACTATAAGAGCCTCGGTCTTCTTTATGTTAATGGATAGGTTGTTCTCTTGTAGCCAGTTGAATACGTCAGTGAAGCAGGTTGACAGCTGGTCGTTTGTCAGGTCTGTGGTTGTAATTGGAGCGTAGAGCATTATATCGTCGGCGTATATGTGGAAGTGGACATTGTGAGTGCGTATGACTGAACAGAGTGGACGGAGGTAGATGTTGAAAAGCATGGCTGATAATGTGGATCCTTGCGGTACTCCTTGATGTTGCTGGAAGGGGGGTGAGGTTGAGTTTTTGGTGCGGATTAGTTGCTGTCGGTTGGTTAGATAGGACTTGAACCATTGGAGTACAGTATCTTTGATCCCAATTGTTTGGAGTCTGTGGATGAGGGTGTTATGGGAGATGGTGTCGAAGGCCGCTGATATATCCAGGAAGATATCCAAGTTATAATACCCTGTTCAATGTAATTTAAGTTTGTTCAATGTAAACCGCACTGATGCGGAATAGCGCGGTATATAAGGGAATGTAAATAAAATAAATAAATAAATAAATAAATAAGATTAGGATGAATCGTGAGTGTTTCTCTTGGGTTCCTATGATGAGGGTGTTCATCAGTGTGGTCATGAGGGTCTCGACCCCATGTAATGGTCGGAATCCGTGTTGCTGCGGGTCCAGTATGTTGTTGACGTCTAGGTGTTCTTGAAGCTGACATTGTACTATCTTCTCAATTATTTTTGCGGTGAGTGGGAGGCTCGCTACTGGTCTGTAGGAGGTGGGGTCTAGGAATGAAGCAAGGGGGAAAGAAAAGGAAAAAGGAGATCAGGTGAGTCAAGAACCAAAAGCAGCAGCGAAGAGGTGACTTTTCAGCCTGGATCTGAAGAGGGTTAGGGAAGGTGCCTGGCGAACAGACACGGGTAGTTTGTTCCAGGCATAAGGTGCAACAAGGTGAAAGGAGCGGAATCTGGAGTTAGCAATAGAAGAGAAGGGCACAGATAGAAGCAGTTTGCTAGAAGAGCGGAAGTCCCGAGGGGGGTTGTAAGGAGAGATAAGAGAAGAAACGTAGTGAGGAGCTGCAGAGTGAATACATTTATAGTTCAGCAGGAGAAGTTTGAACTGGATGCAGAAACAGATAGGGAGCCAATGAAGTGACTTGAGAAGAGGAGTAATATGGGCATGAAGAGGCTGGTGGAAGATTAGCCATGCAGCAGAGTGTTGAACAGATTGAAGGGGAGAGAGATGATTCAAAGGGAGACCAGCAAGGAGTAGGTTACAGTAGTCAAGACGGGAGGTGATTAAGGAGTGGATAAGCATCTTAGTAGTGTGTTCAGAAAGGAAAGGACAGATTTTGCTGATGTTATAGAGAAAGAAACAGTAGGTCTTAGCTATCAACAACAGGAAGAGCTATTAACAACAGGCACATGCCATATAGTGAATGGGAAGCAAACTTGGAGAAGGCAGTTTTCAAGGCTTTTATAAACCCATTTACCTAGGGAAAATTGGCCTGTCTGAAAACTGCATTTTTCTGCACAACTAAAAATTATGTGCATGTTCACAAGGAAGGTAATTGCATATCGGACAACCAAATGTATGGAGATGCCCAAAGACAACACAGGACAGAGTTGCACGGTCTTTCAATAATGCTCTTATAGCCTGGTGCACAAGTTGTAGAAGGCAGCCAAAATGAAGGCACATATGTCAAGCATGTGTGTATGCAATCTGTGCATATCCACATGGCTGTGTGTACATCTATGCAACGTGCATGGTGACATGACAGGCATGGGAACAGAACACCAGTGGAGAGGAGAAGGACTATGGCCACACCAATAATACCTTCATAAATGCAAAAATGTGTATTCAAAACCTGACTTGGCTAAGTTTTGGCGTCAGAGGTCAGTTTGAGTGTATCTTAATTATCTTTGGCTTGACAAAGGCTGCAAACAATATCATATATAATCAAAACCCAGAACTAAAGCCGGTCAAAATCACCGAAAAGCCTTTATATAGTGAGACAGCAGGTATAGATCACCCCAATGAGAGTGCCAGTGTACTGTCACTGTACAAACCAGATGCAAATCTACAAGGGCATATACCGTCCGCATGAGCACACATAGAAAACAATCACTGCATTTCAGTTGTGGAATAGAAAGTGACTATGGGAGATGTGAAAGCACAGAATCCCCTACATGGTGGTGCAAATAAGGGGGGTCAAAAACACAGTTAATAGTGTTCTAAAGGAAATTGAATTCCAGAGCCAGGAGTCCAGTGAAGGGTTTTATTTCATTCTCGCAAGAACAGGTGTCAGCTCCCTATAGCAGGCACAAATCTTTATTCCATCTCACTCCTTTTATACATTTTATCTTTCCACTTCCTGCTATCATGGTTATATCCCATTGGTTGATGTTTAAGGTAAGTCACATGATTGCTTTATTTCATACAATTTCAAAGTTCTCACGGGAAGAAAAATACTTCTTTTTCTTTCTGCACTTTTTCTGTACTGTTCTTACAGTTTCACTGTTAATCATTAACTCACAGAGAAGGAAAGCTCCCATGGAGAAACAAAGACTGCTGATCTGTATTTTTTTCTGTTCATACAATTTTAACTCACAGAGGAGAAAAGCTTTCATGGGAAAGCAAAGGACTTTTTTTTTTTTGTTACTGCACCCTGATTTCATTTTAAAGATTTTTTTGGTTATAAACACTATGGGGCTTGTTTACAAAGCCGCGGTAGCGGCTTCCGCTCGATATCGGAGTCGCGGCTCCATTGAATTCAATGGGGCCACGGCTCCGATATCAGGCGGAAGCCGCTACCGCGGCTTTGTAAACAAGCCACTATGCTTGTTTATGTGACTATTCCTTGTAAAAATAACATCTCCTAAATTCTTTAACTACAACAATTCCCCCTTTTCTTTTATCATTATGTTGCTTTTTACATTTGATTCACCACTTCATAGGAGATTTCCAATTTCCTAAGCATCCTTCCGATCTCATCTTTATCCAGGCTTCCCCCTTCCTCTTGTTCCTCCATTATAAATATTTTCTCTCCATATGGTGGGGGAGCCGGTACATCCATCCTTTTACTGATAGCGGTTTCTATCAACCTCTAGGTCAATCCCCTCACACAGGGGATTATGCAGCATCCTATGGTGGTCAATACCCCTGCTACAATTATCAATGAAGAAACTATGGATACCACTATCCCCCTCCATTTTCCAAACCATGTTTCCAACCAGCCCGTGAGGGAAGTGTCCACTCCTGAGTTCTCTGCCAGTTCTTCCGCCAATATAGTCAGCATCCTTAGGGCCTTAGTTATTTTATTATTTATTAGAGTCTCTTTTATACCGCGCTATTCAGCATCAGTGCGGTTTACAATGAACAATAATATACACATTTCCGATGGTACTTTGTGTTTACAGTTTAACAGGTAATGCAACTTGGATAACAGGGTAACTATTTACAATTATGGCATAATAACCCACAAGAGGGACTCAGATCCAGCCGCTATCTGATTTCAGGCTTTATATTCATCCAGCACCCCCTAGGCATCCCAATGGCATCAATAAAGGGAGGTATAAGGGATTATTCTGTCATCAAACGAAGTTCCTAGGACACTTCGCTTCCCCGACCCATTTTAGCGGGGTTGGGTTGAGTGAATGCCAGGGTGAAGGGGATGGCCAGCTGTACTAGGGCGCAAGTCCCCGTCCACAGTTGAGGGAGCGTTGGTCTCAGAATGTGCCTTCCACAATGCCACCACAGGTCAGCCCTAGGAATTATCAGGTTGGAGTAGTTTCTCCCTTCTTCCCCTGTCCCTGTCAGGTTGAGGTAGTGTACACAGGTGGTCAGGTTCCCCACCTCTTTAGTGTAGGTCTAACCCCTCCTGGTGAGACAGGCAGAGTGATTCCTGTACACAGTAGAAAATGAGGGGGAACTCTCACCTCTTTGGGATCTGCGGGTGGAAAGAACACTCCCAAGGTTCTGCAGCTTTTGTTTCCCCAGGCCTCCCTCTCTTGAAACAAGGACAGGATACAACATACTCCATCAGGATCTGTTTCCCACGTAAGGGAAAAAGGTACATCCCGAGCAATCGGTCTTCCAGATGCGCATGCATAGCAATTGCTACGGTTGACACTTCCTACCGTATACCGGACCCATTCTATCCAGGCATTCATCTCTCCATACCTAGTCTCTATCTCTAAGGTGTCTCTTAGGTAGTTTATTTCCACTACTTTCACAGCCTTAGCCTTCTGCTCCTGGTTTTGACATCTTAACTTCAAAGAGAGTCTAGTTGGGTTTATTATTTAGTTTGGGGAACCCTAATTCTTAGCCTTCCTACCGGGTCTTCCCCTGTTACCTCAATCCCTAACCCATATGTCCCATCTACCAGATCAACTTGATCCATAAGGATAATTACTATTGGGTTACATTCATTTTTCCTACAACTAGGGAGAGCCTTTCTCTCTTGTATTTTTATTTTAGTAGTTGGGTGACCTTGACTTTCTGGAGTCACCCATCCTCCTTCCTCTGCTGTCCACTATACCCTTGTCCATGCATAACATGCTTTACCAAACTCTAGGGACATTTTATTTTTGGGGAAAAGATATTTGTTACTATTGCTGTATTGTTTCTCTTAATATTCTCCCCCACATTCTATTACCTGACATGCATCGAACTGCAGGCTGATTGGACCTTCCCCTTCAGGCACTGTTATTGTGAAAATTTCAGGGAACGCACTCCCCCATTTGGTCCTGTTTTTTATTTCCTCATCTGTCCAGCCTTTCCCTTTACCGAACCCAAACCTCCCTCCCAAGGGAGGTGGTTTGTGTTTGTAGGGGATATACTGGGCCATTACCAGCCACATTTCCCCTAGACCCATCCCCAGACACATATTCCACTTCCCTCCCATCTTTTAAAAGAAACTGTTAATGTCCCCTTTGAGTTCAATTTTATGTCCTTCCTCTTGCCAAAGTCAAATGCAGTGGGTCTTGGGTCTTTTTAATGCTCCACTGTTCATCAACGGGTGCTGGTACTGGGCCTTTAATTCGGGTGTAATGGATCCAGCCCTTCTCTGCTGTTCTCACAGCTGTCTCTGTTTTCAACAAGACTTGATATGGACCTTCCCAGTTTGGTTGTAGCTTTGACTCTTTCCAGGATTTTACCAGGACCCACTGTCCTGGTTCGATAGCATGAACTGTGGAGTGGAGGAGTCGCCTAGTGGTTGGGGCAAGGTACTTCAGGTCAGAGGTTTAAATCCCACTAAAGGACAGCAACCTTGGGCTGGAAGGACTGGGGTTTCTAGTCCCACAGGTGCTCCTTGTGGTCTTGGGCAAGCCACTTAACCCTCTATAGCCCATGTTCCCTGTAAAATAGTTATCTCCAAGTTATAATGCCCTGTTCAATGTAATTTCAGTTTGTTCAATATAAACCACAGTGATGCAGACTAGCACAGTATATAAGAGAATATAAAAAAACTGTGAACTCCAGGGGTGGAATCTGTGCCAACAGTCCTTTATTCCTGAGGAAAGAGAAAGAAGAAGATAACCCAAGTATATATTCTCTGAAGAATTTATCCTTAGTCTCAAACTGAGGTAGTTCACTTGATTGTCTCATGTAGGGTAGGCCAAACAGCATTTTGTAGGGCGGTAACCCTATGTCTTTTCTAAGGGCTGTTCTGATCCTTAACAATGCTAAGGGCAGGCACTCTCCCTGAGGAGGGTGGATGCCATGGAGTATGGAAATCCCTGGATACTCCCAGAGTTTCCATTAAGTTTTGCAATACCTTGGCTGTGAAGTGCCTTCCTGGTCTGAGTCAATGTGACCTATCATTCCATATCTTGGAATGATTTGTTCCAAAACTATTTTTGCTACTCCTATTACCGTGGCAGCTACCATGGGATATGTCTCCACCCATCCCGTCAAATGGTCCACTATTACCAAAAGGTATTTCACCCGCCCAACCAGGGGCAACTCAGTGAAATCAACCTGTATACTTTGGAATGGACGAAGACCAGGGTCTCTGCCTCCCTGTGGTTGTTTCCTAAGGACCTTTTTGTTTATTTTCTTACAGGTTATACACCTCTCACACACTTGCTTGGCTACTGTGTATATTCCCATACAGCCATTGTGCCTTAGAACCAGATCACACATTGCCTGTACACCCCAATGACTTCATTGATGTAGAACGGCCATAATTTTTCTCATTGTTTGTTTGTTTACCATCTGCCTGCCATCAGGTAAAACCCATTTCCCCTCTTTAGTTTCTACTGCCCCTATATCTTTGAGTTGTCATTTTTCCCTTTAAGTAAATATGGGATTTGCTGCATGATTCACTATTTCTGTGGTTAAATTGTATATAGGGGATAAGTCTTCCCCTAAGACAATTTCAAAGTAGAGCTACTACTACTAATCATTTATATAGCGCTACAAGGCTTGTGCAATACTGTACATATACATGAAGAAAGATGGTCCCTTTTAACAGAGCTTACAATCTAAACAAGACAGATAATACAATAAGTGAGAATAGGAAGGGTAAGGAGACACATGGAGAACAATCTGCACTAATCATACTCCAGGGGAGATGAGCCATATCTCACCCAGACTCACTACCCATTAAAATAGTGATGTGCATATGTGCTTTGTCCCTGAGGGACAGGAAAAGAAAGCAGGAGCCCAAAGTGGGAGTGAGGGATGGGTCAATGCTGCCATGAAACTGCAGTGAGGAATGACTTGTGCTATTCAATGAGGATGCACTGGGGGGTCCTCTGGAGAAGATATCTTAGAACACAGAGATCACTTAGAAGGGATGTGTATAAGGCACACAGCTTGGTTACAATGAAGAACACAACAACACCCATATATACGCCTGGGGCAACTGGGTGCCAAGCCCTCATGACCTTTTTAAAACCTTATACAGAGATGGAAGAAACAGAAACATAGAAGCATAGAAACATGGTGGCAGAAAAATACCATATTGCCTATCCAGTCTGCCCTTCAATACCAACTACTATTGTCCCTTTTTTCCCTTTAGAGATCTTCTGTGTTGATCCCATTCTCTACTGAATTCAGATACTATTCCCCTCTCTACTGGGAGACTGTTCCATGCATCTACCACTCTTTCCATAAAGAAATATGTCCACATATTACTCCTGGATCTATCCCCATTCACCTTCATCCTATGCAGAGCTTTCTTTCAATTGAAGAGGCTCTCCTCCTGCACAGTTATGCCATGGAGGTATTTAAATGTCTCTATCATATCTCCTCTCTCCCGCCTTTCCGCCAAAGTATACACTCGCATTGAGATCTTTAAGTCCATCCCCATTTGCCTTATGACAAAGTCCATTGACCATATTGGAAGCCACCCTCTGCATAAATTCCATCCTGCTTACTGTATATCCTTTTGAAGGTTTGGCTCTTGAATTTCACACAATACTCCAAATGAGGTCTCACCAAAGACTTATACAGAGGCACTATAACCTCCTTCTTCCTGCAGTACATTCCTCTCTCTATGCACCCAAACAGCTTTCTGGATTTTGCTGTCACCTTTTCTACCTGTTTAGCCACTTTAAGATCATCAGAAATAATCACCCCCGGGTCCTGCTCTTCTTTTGTAGATAGAAGTATTTCACCCCCTATACCATGCCGCTCCACTGGATTTTGCAACTGCCAACTTGACCATTCTTTAAGCTTAGCGAGATCCATCCTCATATTATCTACTCCTTCCTAGACTGCAGATTCTCTATTGCAGATTTTGTTATCATCTGGCAAACCTTTCCCAACAGTCCTTCCACAATATCATCAACAAAAATGTTAAAAAGAATTGGACCGAGAACAGATCCCTGTAGCACACCACTGGTTATATCCTTCTCCTCAGAGGAAGTTTCATTTACCTGTATTCTTTGTCACCTCCCACTCAGCCAATTTCTAACCCAGTCAGTCACTTTAGGGTCTATTCCTAGGATATTTATTTATTTAGCTGCATTTATATCCTGCTTTTCACCGGGTCAAAGCGGTTGGGGGTTACATTTAACACGAGGGGATATGAGACACATACACTAATACTTACAGGGAACATGGGCAATGGAGGGTTAAGTGACTTGCCCAAGACCACAAGGAGCACCTGCGGGACTAGAAACCCCAGTTCTTCTGGCCCAAGGTTGCTGTCCTCTAGTGGGATTTGAACCACCGCCCTTCTGGCCTGTAGTACCTTGCCCCAACCACTAGGCCACTCATCCCTCTAGGATGCTCAATTTATTTATGACATCTGTGCAGAACGGTGTCCAAGGCTTTACTGAAATCTAAATACACCACATCTAGGGCTCTACTTTTGTCCAATTCTCTGATCACCCAATCAAATAAATTAATTAGATTTGTCTGACAAAACCTGCCGCTAGTAAAACCATGCTGCCTCACAACCCATAATCCATGGGACTCCAGAAATCTCACTATCCTCTGTTTTAGCAGTGTTTCCATTACTTTTCTCACCACAGAGGTCAGACTGGCCTGCAGTTCTCAACCTCATTTTTACTTCCGCTTTTGTGTAAAGGGACCACCTTTCTCCAGTCCTCTGGGATCACTCCTGACTCTAAAGAAGGTTAGACAGTCGAGCTGCTAGAATGTCCTCAGGTTCCTTCAATACTCTGGGATGTATCCCATCTGGCCACATCACTTTGTCCGCTTTTAGTTTAGCTAGTTCTTCATGAATACGGTTTTCAAAAAATTGTTCAAGATCTCCTTTGCTACTGTTTCTATTTGTGGATGTTTTCTGAGATCCTGCTTATGACCCTTCATCTGTAAACACAGAATAAAAACATTTGTTAATCAATTCTGCTTTATCCTCATCAGCTTCTACATATTCCTCCCTTTCACCTTTGAGTCTGACAATACCACTTTTGCACGTCCTCTTCTCACTAACATAACTAAAAAAAGTCTCATCCCTCCCATTTTACTGCATTGGCTATTTTTTATTCTCTTTGTTTCTTTGTTTTCCTGACTACTTTTCTAGCTTCTCTAAGGAGTATGTTTACTAAACCGTCTTAACATCGCAGTGGTGGTATTATCGCGCGATACGTGATGTTATCGCGCGATAATGGCGCTTTACCGTGCGAGAATGTCATGTATCATGCGATAATGTCTGCGGTGGCATTTAAGTGCTCAGAGGGTGGAGCAAGGCTCCCCAGAGGGCGGAGTAAGGCTTCCCAGGGCTGGAGATGAGGGGCCAATGGGCGGAGAGTGGACGGGGAGAGGCCCCATGCACACTAATGCCATGAAATGTAGCTCTGAAAATTAGCGCCAGTGAAAACCTTGTGCTAGAGGCACATTTGCAGGAGAGAGAAACCATTTCAGTCAGCAATGTACAGCAAAGCCAGGGAAACCCGGAAACGTGATAGTAGTGATACATGTGCACGAACCAAAAAGGCAAATGAACATATTAAATGACCAGAACCACATTTCAAATCCCCATAATCAAGCTGGCCAATAGTGCTACTAATGATAAACATAAAGCAACACTACTGACAAAGCGTGAAAAGGAAGATATCATGTTTGGAAGGGGCTTTGCTCTGTCCTCCTACAAAGTGAATTATCCCACAGTGAAATAGCAGTGAGCAGGGTTTTCTCCTTTATATTGGGCAGGTTTGTTATGCAGTGGTCCAGCTGGGGCACAGTGCGGACCAGGCAGATGCCTATGTGGCACATAGGAATGCCAAAACTGTAAAGCTGCAAGACAGCAACTGACAAGGGTCCAACATGGGTACAAGTGTGTGTCCCACAGTGTCACAGGGGATATTACCCAGGAGGTACCCCCAACGGCACAGAAAATTGGCAGGCGGTGCCGTGGGGAAGGGCGAACGTCCATGTAGGCACCCCTACACGAGAGCCCTCACCACAGGCAGCTGCCTACCAGCACACTGGATGGCCTGGGACTGTGCATCACCAGCACCACTGGTATAAGGGCATGCCAGCATGGTGGCAGAGGGGTGCTGGTGGTGAAGGGGGCAGTGGCATCTGCCCACAGCAGACCAAGGCCAAGCCCTGTTTAGGTGGTTGCCGTGTGGTGCAACAGAAAAGGTCTGTCCAATGAACACTAATGGTAGCCCCAGGGAATAATACGCCTCTGTGACAACAGTTTGGGGCAGCACACACAGCCAGTATGTTCAGAGTCAAAAGGTCACAGGTTCAAGCCCCAGCTGTGGCTCTTGCAAACCATGTTCCCATATTTTACCCAGTACTAAACCGTGGTAATAAAGATGGAACTGTTATTGCAGATTAAATAAACAATCCATAACGCCTATATTTTACCCTACAGGGCACAGACTCCATAAACATGTGCAATTCCTAGAGCAGAGTTTCCCAAATGCAGTCCTGGAGGGCCAAACGCCATTCAGGTGTCATGCTGTCCCTAATAAATATGCCTGTGCTACAATTGTATGCCACTTCCCCATTGTATGCAAATGCATCTCATGCATATTCATTAGGGACAGCATGAAAAACTGAACAGTGTTTGGCCCACCAGGACCGGAGTAGGGAAACCCAGCCCTAGAGCAGAAGCCAACAGGGGCATAAACACCCACACCCACAGGCTCCACTATCCAAAGTGGAGGCACCCAAGTTTTTGTTCCTGTTCCATGTAAAAAACAGATAATATGTATCTTATCTGATGTTTTATTGTTCTTTGTAAACCGCGCTGATTATAAATAGTGCGGTATATAAGAGATGTTAAATAAATAAATAAATAATAAATAAATAAATAAATAAATAAAGCCTCTTGGAGAGTCAGGCTGTTGTGCCCTGCGCGGAGCAGCATCTCCCAATACAGTCCCACTTGCATACCTTAGCAATGTCGCCCTTAATTTGGGAACACATTACACATATATCAAAAGGTTGCTATGATTAATGGCAGATAACAAATCCTAAGTTAAACACAATTTGTTGACAGAGCTGCATCATAGCAACCTTTCTAATATCTGTGGAGTGTGTTTCTGTTTTGGTTTCTGACAGTGTTTACCACCCCAGGGAGTGATCCCAAGAGTATTGCATTCCATAGCCATGCCTGCACTGTGCCCAGGACTGGTGTGGTGACCTGGGCTGCCAAAAGCCTCCATATTTGCACAATGCTGGCATAGCTGTGGGAGTGTGTGTCTGTCTATCCAGTGTGTTGTGGCTGCCTACACCTTTCTGAGCCCACACTGCTTGCACTGTTTCCAGTGTTAGCTTGCCAATGTGCATAATGAGGAGCAAGGTACTGTGGGTATGGGCCAGACAGAGTGGCCTGGGCAGGATGCATCTGCACAGGGCATAGGGCAATGGCTGGGACATTGTAGTGGCCAACCACCACCTGCATGGACAGGGTGGCCACAGCATGTCATGCTGGGAGGTCCCTCTCACCCTGACTGAGCAGTGACCACGGCAGGCAAGGTTCTGCCATAGTGCAATACACTATTTCTTTCAGGTAATATTTATGTTGTTTTTTGGGGGGTGGGGCGGGGCCCAATCACTGACATACATGTTTGGGATGTGTGTGCACACAGTTTCTCCAGGAACATGTGCTATGTACTAGCTAGCAGACTGTCTGCAGTTAGTGTGTGTATGGCTGGAACACCGTGCAGTGGGTGGAGACTGACTGTGCCCTCTGCTGATGAATATCAGATAGTGGTGGGGGGCAGCTGAGCTTTTCCAGCATTCTGTCTGTCTGCCTGCCATTGCCTTATTGATGCGTACAGATCTGCATTGACTGCCTTGTAGGGTGCCTGTTCCCCAACAGGACTGGGGTTGATGGTCCCCTCTACTGCCACCATTGCAGAGATGTAGAATGTGGATCTGTTGGTGGGAGATCCTGTTCCCCCATCCTGAGCCACAGAGGGCTGGTTGGCGGGTGCTACATAATCTGCTTTTGGGTCCAAACACCCCCTTTCATTTATAGCATGTGACCATGGCACCCACACACGAGATGCACTATTCTGGGTGCATCATAGTCCAAAAGAGCTAAACATGACTGGGAAATAGAGATGGACACAGATGTATCCAAGGTGTGTCTGCAAGAACTACCTATCACACATTGGCACTGATGGAGACCTGCAGCATAGTCTATCTCAGCCATGCCTGATGCTGGGTGCCCCACCTCACCCTCAGGGTGAGCACAGGACCCACACAATGTCACAGTCTGTAGCTACTCTGTGCCAGTAACACACATGGTCAGTTCCCCCTTCCAGGCTGAGGTGCTGTGGAGGTGCATACCCCATCTTGTGATCAGCTGCTGTAGACTGCTGATCTGCATGTACAGTGTATCATGGGTATGGGTGGGTTTACCCTATCCTGGTAACCACAGCAGACAGTTTTTTTGGTGACCTGCAGTCTTTCTGTAGCCATCCAGGGAGGAGTTATATAATGTGCCCTATAGAGCGCTCTATGGGGCACATTTTAAGGTGCCTTGGCAGACAGTGCACTTTTTAATGTGCCCTATGGAGTGCCTTATAGTGCGCCTTATGCAGCACCTTAGGTTACGGCACTGTGGGTGTTTTGCTGGCAGTACTAATTTAAATTAAAAAAGGAAATGCCTCAGACAGCACTGATTTAAATGAAAGGATAATGCCTCAGACAAGGTAGCGGACCTCACGCGCCACCTAGATAAGGTCTTAGATAGTGCTGGGGAGGAGTCTGCTGTCTTGGTACATGTCGGTACCAATGACATAGGAAAATGTGGTAGGGAGGTTCTGGAGGCAAAATTTAGGCTTTTAGGTAGGAAGTTGAAATCCAGAACTTCCATGGTAGCATTCTCCGAAATGCTTCCTGTTCCACGCGCAGGAAAAGGCAGGCAGAGCTCCGGAGTCTCAATGCGTGGATGAGACAATGGTGCAGAGATGAGGGGTTTGGATTTGTTAGTAACTGGGGAACATTCTGGGGAAAGGAGGGGCTCTTCAGAAGGGATGGGCTTCACCTTAACCGGGATGGAAACAGGCTGTTGGCATTAACCTTTAAAAAGGAGATAGAGCAGCTTTTAAACTAGATATTAGGAGAAAGCCGACAGTCGCCCAAGAGCGGATGGTTCGGAAGAATGTATCCTTGAAGGATACTACCAAAAGCAGAGAGGTTCCACAAAAGAGTAAAGTACCCAAATGACCTCAAGTATGGAGCAGAGCTTAAAGATCCCAATTTACCCATGTCTAACAATAGCCAAATTATCATGAATAAAATACATTCTCTAAAATGCTTGTATGCAAATGCTAGAAGTCTAAAGAATAAGATGGGAGAGTTAGAATATATAGCACTAAATGAAAGGTTAGATATGATTGGAATATCAGAGACATGGTGGAAGGAGGACAACCAGTGGGACACTGTGATACCTGGGTACAAACTATATCGTAATGATAGAGCTGATCAAATTGGTGGAGGGGTTGCGCTCTATGTTAGAGAGGGCATTGACTCAGAAAGGATTAAAGTTTTGCAGGAAACAAAATCTGCTGTAGAATCTATATGGATTGAAATTCCATATAAAAGGGGGAAGGCAATGGCAGTGGGGGTGTACTATCGAGCACCTGGCCAGAATGACCAAATGGATGATGAAATGCTCAAAGAAATCAAGGAAGCTAACAAAAGTTACAGCGCAGTAATAATAATGGGTGATTTCAATTACCCCGGTATCGACTGGGTCAGTGTCACGTCAGGACATGCTAGGGAGATAAAGTTCCTAGATGAAATAAATGACTGCTTCTTGGAGCAGCTGATTCATGAACCGACCAGAGGGGAAGCCATATTAGATCTAGTCCTTAGTGGAACACCAGATCTAGTGCAAGAGATAAGGGTATTGGGGCCACTTGGCAATAGTGATCATAGCATGATCGCCTTTGATTTAATTAGTGGAGGAGGGATAGTAAGGAAATCCACAGTACTACCTTTGAACTTTCAAAAGGGAGACTATGATAAAATGAGGAAAACAGTTAAGAAAAAACTAAAAGGAGCAGTTGCAAAGGTTAAAGACGTACATCCGGCTTGGCTGTTGTTGAAAAACACTATCTTGGAAGCCCAGACCAGCTGTATTCCTCGCTTTAAGAAAAGTGGAAGGAAGTCCAAAAAACTGCCAGCATGGTTTAAAGGTGAGGTCAGAGAGGCTGTTGTTGCCAAAAAAGCATCTTTCAGGAAATGGAAAAAAGAGCCAAACGACGAAACCTGGAAACAGCACAAGCACTGGTAAGTCACATGCAAGGCATTGATAAGGCAAGCAAAGGGAGAATTTGAGAAGAAGCTTGCTGCGGAAGCAAAAACGCGAAGCAAAGACCTTTTCAAGTACATTTGTAGCAAAAAACCTGTGAGAGAGTCAGTTGGTCCATTAGATGATAAAGGGGTTAAAGGAGCACTAAGAGGCGACAAGGCGATAGCGGAGAGATTGAATGAATTCTTTGCTTCAGTCTTTACTGAGGAAGATGTAGGGATGTTACCCATGACTGAAGTGGTATTTAAAGGTGCGAAAGAATTGAAGGAAATATCAATACATCGGGAAGATGTATTACAACTATTAGATAAGCTGAAGAGTAGCAAATCACCTGGGCCGGATGGTATACATCCAAGGGAGTTGAAAGAACTGAAATACGAGATTGCAGACCTGCTATTAGTAATCTGTGAACTATCATTAAAATCATCTCTAATACCTGAAGATTGGAGGATCGCTAATGTAACACCAATTTTTAAAAAGGGCTCCAGGGGTGATCTGGGAAACTACAGACTGGTGAGTCTGACATCAGTACCGGGAAAAATGGTAGAAACCATCATAAAGAATAAAATTACTCAGCATGTAGATAGTCATGACCTAATGGGAGAGAGCCAACATGGCTTTAGACAAGGAAGATCTTGTCTTACTAATCTGTTATGTTTCTTTGAAGGAGTGAATAATCAGGTGGACAAAGGTGAGTCGGTTGATATTGTGTATCTGGACTTTCAGAAAGCCTTTGACAAGGTCCCTCATCAGAGACTTTTAGCAAAACTAAAGAGTCATGGGATAGGAGGCAGTGTACTATTGTGGATCAGGAACTGGTTAAAAGATAGAAAGCAGAGGGTAGGACTAAATGGCCAATTTTCCCAATGGAGAAAGGTGAATAGTGGTGTACCCCAGGGATTTGTGCTGGGTCCGCTGCTTTTTGACATATTCATAAATGACCTGGAAAGTGGAATAACGAGTGAGGTTATCAAATTTGCAGATGACACAAAACTATTTAAAGTTGTTAAAACCCAAGAGGATTGTGGTAAATTGCAAGAGGATCTTGATAAATTGGAAGACTGGGCATCAAAATGGCAGATGAAATTTAATGTGGACAAGTGCAAGGTTATGCACCTAGGGAAGAACAACCCAAACTATGGTTACACGATGCAAGGTTCCACATTAGGAACCACCACCCAGGAAAAAGATTTAGGCGTCATTGTGGATACCATGTTAAAACCCGCCCAGTGTGCAGCGGCGGCCAAGAGAGCAAATAGAATGCTAGGTATGATAAGGAAAGGAATGGAAAATAAAACAAAGGGTTGACAGAGTATAAATGTGCAAAACAATCTACAAAACGTTGGACAATCTCACAATTCTTATGGGGCAGCTTGCTATTATCATTGCAAATGGTCTTCACAAATTTAGGCTCCACACAAAGTCTAATAAGCATCTGCTTCAGCTTACTACCATAACAGAAAAATATATACTTACAATAAGTCATCATTTTGTGCACTTGTGAATTAATGTATTCATGGTCACTTGCATAGCCAAACGTCCGTCCTTAGTAGCTCTGATCGGCTGCTGCTCAAACTACAAGAGAGCAAATAGAATGCTAGGTATGATAAGGAAAGGAATGGAAAATAAAACAAAAGATATTATAATGCCTCTATATCGTTCCATGGTGAGACCGCACCTTGAATATTGTGTGCAATTCTGGTCGCCGTATCTTAAAAAGGATATAGCGATTTTAGAAAAGGTTCAGAGAAGAGCCACCAAAATGGTAAAGGGGATGGAAGGATACTCCTATGAAGAAAGGCTTAAAAGGTTAGGGCTCTTTAACCTGGAAAAGAGACAGCTGAGGGGAGATATGATAGAAGTCTATAAATTAATGAACGGAGTGGAACGGGTAAACGTAGATCGATTGTTTACCTTATCAGAATATAGAAAGACTAGGGGACATGCAATGAAGCTACAGGGTAAACTATTTAAGACTAATAAAAGAAAATATTTTTTCACTCAACGTGTAATCAAACTCTGGAATTTGTTACCGGAGGATGTAGTAAAGGCTGTTAGTGTAGCTGGGTTTAAAAAAGGTTTGGATAAGTTCCTGGAGGAAAGGTCCATAAACCATTATTAAGAAGGGACCCAGGATATCAATGCTTGAACCAATACAAGCATTGTGGAACCTGTGTCCCTTGGGGAAACTGCTAGGTACGTATGACCTAGATTGGCCACTGTTGGAAACAGAATACTGGGTTTGATGGACCTTGGTCTGACCCAGTATGGCATATCTTATGTTCTTATGTTCTTATGACAGTCTTATTACATAACACCACTGTGGAATTGAACCCATGACCGCTGCCTCCACAGTCATTGCAGTAACCAGTGGGCTACATTTTTATTTATTCAACCACTGCACTGGCATAAACTTAGGCCTAATGTGCGTTGGCGCGCCACCGTGAACGCACAGCATGTGCACCGTGAGTGGCATCGTGCATGCGCTCTGTTCGTGCATGTGCCAGCAACCCTGTCACTTCCATAAATATGGAGAGGCGCTCACGTCAGCCAGCCTTCACTAGGCGTGATTTAAAAGTGCTCGCAAACCTGATCTGCACAAAGCAGACCAAGTTATTTCCTTTATCATCCAGAAGGCAAGATCGCCACCGCATCAGGCGGACATGGCGCCGCATCACTAGGCGCATTAATCGTATTGCTGACCACCCACGTGAGGTAAGTGCAGGCAGTGCTGAAAGTAGGTGTGGATGCTGCTGTAAACAAGTATGCCTTATCACCATGAGGCCATGACCTGCTCACAGAGGTCAGGCTTAAATCCTGTAGGTATGGAAGTTGCTGCTGTTCATGTGTTTATATCCACCCTACCCCCAGGAGACCTTGATCTGATTACCAAGGTCAGTTATACATCCTGTTGGTACGGTACTTGCTGCTGTTCATGTGTTTATATCCACCCTACCCCCAGGAGGCCTTGATCTGAGTACAGAGGTCAGGCATAAATCCTGTAGGTATGGAAGTTGCTGCTGTGTCTGTGTTCCAATCCTCCCTACTCCCAGGAGGCCTTGATCTGATTACCGAGGTCAGTTATACATCCTGTTGGTACGGTAGGTGCTACAGTTCGTGCGTTTACATCCACCCTACCCCCTGGAGGCCATGACCTGACTACAGAGGTCAGTTATACATCCTGTTGGTACGGTAGGTGCTACAGTTCATGTGTTTACATCCACCCTACCCCCAGGAGAGCCAGACTTCATTACTGTGGTCTGTTTGACATCCTGGTGTCTGGGTTACCTGCATCTGTTGTTGTTGCACTGCTGAGCCCAAACACCAGGAGACCCACACCTGATCACTGAGGTCTGTTAAAGCTGCTGGTATCAGCGTACCTGCAGCTGTTGGGGTGTCACTGCTCTGCCCGACCCCCGGGAGGGCCTAGAGCGGATAACATAGGTTTATAGCTCAGCTAGGTGGCTCTGTGCATGCTCCAGTTGCATTCAGCCACAATTGCCATATTCACAAGAGGCCTAAGTCCTGACCACAGAGGTAGAGTTGTAGGTCTGATGTCATGGTAGTAGCCCCTGCTGATGTGCCTGGCCCACCCAAACACCATGCGAGGTAAGAACACATCGCACATGTTCCTTAGAGAGCTCATGGTGCCACGGTGGGTGTGTCGGCTGATGTGTGTGGGTGAGCCAAATACACAGGTGTCTGCCACAGCATACATGGAGTTTGGAAATCCCACTTTTGGAGACCAACATGACCACCACACACATGGCATGGTGCACCCATGTCATGCAAGGAGGCCGTGGGAACAGGGTAAGGGGGCCAGGGGTAGTACACAGTACACATAGCTGGCACGCCACACATGCATGTGGTGCTGCCAACAGGTAGTAGAGGACCCACTGGCCAGAGCAGCAGCAACACTCAGCTGCCTGCAGTGATGTGTGATATGCGATAGCCACCCACCAGAGATATTCTCCCCCTGATGTTCCCACCCACTGCATTCCCCCCCAGGTGGAGGACCTTCGGAAGAAGGGAAGGGAGTTGCGGCTGCACTGCCCGGATGTCCTGGAATGCCTACAAAGGAAGGCACAACAGGAATATCATGGTGAGTGTTGCGGCCACTGCAGGGATGTACAGCATGTCACAGTGGACCAAAAGCCTGTGTGTGGCCACAGAATGTTTATGTGGTGTGGGAATGGCATGATGGTGTCCTAATGAATGTCTTCCCCAACAGATGCCGTTGCTGCCGGTGAACAGGCATCCACACACACTTCAGTGATAATTTTAACATGAAACAAATCTGTACAGTGTGATGGGGAACAGTCAGTCTGTTAAGGATCTTGGGGGGTCTGCGAGCTGAGGATGTGAAGTTGCAGTTTGTGTTGCACAGCTCCAACATGACATATGTATGTTTCTCTTGTGTTTCTCAATCCACAGGACATACTTGGTGACCCTCCTGGTGCTGTGGTACATTGGTAGGTGACTGTACATCATCCAACATGCAGTAGTCTGGGGTAGGTGGACCTACAGCTACTTTGTCTGTGACGACAGTAAGGGGGAGCACATGTCTGCAGTGATCTGTTATATTGTACATATGTTATTGTTCACCTCTTTTCCCTGCACCCCCATACCCCATATGTTGCTGTTGGCACACATATCCACATGTGTTCCTGGCCAGTTTGTCTTCTCCAACACTGTCTCTGGGACACGTCCAACAGAGCTCTGTGTGTGTGCAGGTCCTAGGTGTTTGGGTGGTAGAATGCACGTACACCCTTCCCTGACATTGTAGCATCAGCCAACAGCATGGTATCATTGCATTTAACAGGCCTTTATCTCCACTAATCTCCAATTGTGCACATACAGGTCGTATGCTACTGCTGGCATGCTCACCTTAGCATACTATGTGGGTGTGTGTTTTTGGGTTGGCTGTGTGATGATACAGCGTGTAGGCATTTTGCATTATCATGTGGTGTGAGGGGTCTGTACACCTGGGGAGCAGTGGTGACTGTGCTATCTCTACCTTACTGCTGTTTACCTTGTGGACATTGTGGACATGTTGTGAGCTGACCTATCTCTTGTGTGCTGACAGACCACTGCGTAACAGCATTTTTGTATCACAGATATCGCCATAATGTGGACATGCATCAACAGTGGCTGGACATGGGGACATGGGAACTACACATTTCGATGACAACTTCTCCCTTCACTGTGACGTGTTGTGGCCTTTGAGAGCCTCAGGGGATCCCAAACATACACTTGCTGCAAACACACGGTAGGTTGCACCTTTGGTCTTTTGTGAATGACATCAACCTTTAAATGTTAATGATTTACTGTTTGTCTCATAGACATTTCCTGGTGCACATGAGATGGAGCTGTGAAATGCCTGTGTAACATGGGCACGGACATGACCATATCCATGTGACACCCTCGTCTGCGGTTCCAATTCAAAATGTCCCCAACATGCAGTGTGTTCTGTGTTGTGATCATGTTATGTTTGCCTGTGTGACGTTTCCTTACATACATATTGATGTTTGACTCTCTGCAATTTGGGCTGATGTTGCAAGCAGCATACCAATACATTGTTTATCCTCTTCTGACACAGGGCAGTGAACACACAAAGCACATCTACTACAGTGCTTCCGGCGTCACCATCAACCACCTGTTGGAGGACACAACAACACCATGGAACTATCCCTGGGAAATGGTGCCTTAAGATGTTTGACCTCTGTGAGTGGGACACATGCCTAGGATGGACAGTATTATTGTTGGACTGCAAACAGTACCAAAATGTAGGCAGGTATGAATTCTCACCAATACTTTATTGATCCATACTTATTAAGGGAGACCAGACCCGACACAGGCCGTGTTTCAAAAAACTCTTCTTCAGGGGTAGGCTCACCTTATACTAAAAACACATCATGAATAGTTAAAAAATTAAAACACAAATATAAAAAAACATCTCTCATAAATGAAAAGACTAGTAAGAATGCGATAATAAATGGATAAAATATATAAAAAAGACACAAATATGATATACGTAATCCATAGACAAAAACATGTGCTAATATATATCATAACCATGTAAAAACATAAATGCATAAATCATAAACATGTTAAATTATATTAGAACAAAATTCCTTCTAAAAAACGAATGCAGCATATACATATATATATAAAAGAATAAATGAAAAACAATAACATGCAGATGCTAACCAAAAACTAATATATATAAATATAAATAAAAACAATAAATAAGGGGGGGCGGAGCCTGATGTCTAGCGGGTAAGACGCTTCGCGCTGAAGCTCCCGAGAGGCCTACTTAGAATCCTGACTTAATACCTATACAAACTTACTATTTCGCTCCGGGCTGACCGGGGTACCTCGGGGGGGATGGCGGCCCATAAACCAGCGCGCTTGGACTTCGGGTCTCCTTCTTCTTCTCACGGAAAACGCTCCAAAACAGAGGTGTCCTCCCCACAGAAGATGGCTCCATTTCGGGAAAACCCCGAAATGCACCTGGAGATTTTAGAGGAAATACGCGGCGTGAAGGAATTGGTGCAGTCCAATGGAGAAGCGCTTAGAGCCATGCGAGAAGACTTTGGAGTGCTCCAGGACCGACTTGAAAGTCTCTCATTACGGCAGGACAATATGGCGGGGGTCCTCGACTCGCACGCGGTGCGCTTGGGCACACTAGACAAGGCTGAGCGCCAGATACAGAATCTTCAAAAGGAGTTAGAAGATAGCAATAATCGAGCCCGTCGCAACAATGTGAGGCTCATTGGAATACCGGAGGGGGTGGAAGCGGGAGATATGAGAGAATTCCTGCTCAAAACTCTTCCCTCCTTGCTGAAGATCACCTTTCATAAAGAACTGGAAATCGATCGTGCACACCGTGTTCCTACCCACATGGCGCTCAACCGAACGACCCCCCGGCCTATTATCTTTCGCTTGCTACGATATCAACAAGTGGAACAAATTTTAAATGCTGCCCGGGCGAACCATCATTTGGAATTTGAAGGTCACAAAGTCTCCTTCTTCCCTGATTTGGCAAAGCCTACCGTTGACCGACGGAAGAAACTCCTTGCTTTTCGCCCTCGACTTCAACAGCTACAGGCTCGCTTTGGCCTGTTGTATCCCGCGAAGCTCCGAGTGACTCTCCACAACCAAACCAGGACATTCGAAGATCCTGATCTACTATCAACATTTTTAGACTCCAAAGAAGCAGAGCAGATGCGCTAATCCAACGACTTGGACTTTTATTTGCCGGCTCTGTCCGCCATTTTGAAGGGCCCGATGCGGCGGTCATAGTCAAGCACAGAGACTACCTGGACTTTCTTTCTTTCTTTCTATGACTTTTGTTTTTTGGTCTCCTATCCCTCCATGATGTGTGCCTCGGTCGGATTCGGAGCACGCACAGTCCTACAGGTTATGTGTTTTTTCAATTTCGGCCTTCTCTGGGGCTTCTCCCCGCAGACACATGGTCGCCAGTAATTTTTGGGGTTCTGCTTCTTCTCTACCGCGCTGCGGTTTTTCTTTTTTAATGTGGGGCGCTTCATTGTATTATCTAAGCTTATTTTCTTTTATGCCATATGTACAGCCAGATACAGTCAATATGAGGGACATTGTGAAATTATGTGCGCTATCATGCTCAGAATTTTTAACTTGTCTGAATGGCCTTATGTAAAATCTTATCACTCAACGTAAAGGGCATTAATAGTCCAATCAAAAGAAAGAAAATCCTTAGCTATCTTAGCCATGAGCATGCTGATTTAGCGTTTCTTCAGGAAACGCACTTAAACTCTGCTGAAACACTGAAACTCAATGTTAAGCCTTACATGGTGGCTGCCTATTCTCCCGCCGTTTCCAAACGGTGCGGGGTAGCCATTCTGGTTAAGAAATCTTTGCAAGCTACTGTAATTGATACTAGCGCTGACAAGGAGGGTAGATGGGCCCGAGTACATCTTAAGGTTGGAGATAGTGAATTTACATGTATTTGCATTTATGCCCCGAATGTGGACAACCCTGCTTACTATGCAAGTATTGCGCAGTTGGCACAGGCCTCTGCCAATACTCCATTAATACTTGGTGGTGATTTTAATCAAGTGTTAGACCCTCTGATAGATAGACAGCCGCCTAGAACGAGTAGTCCACCCAAGAGTCTTGCTACCCTTACAGCTCTGATGCAAGATCTTGCGCTGGTAGATATATGGAGGCTGCTTCACCCCTCCGACTTAGAGTTCACTTTCTTTTCTGCCCCCCATCACTCCCAATCTAGAATAGATTTCTTTCTCATTTCCAAAGCACTGATTTCTCAAGTAGACACGACTAGGACTCATCCTCTCCATATTTCAGATCATGCTGCCATATCTTTATCATTACATGTCACTGCGCGGGACGATTCTCCCCGAGCTTGGTTTTTTGATAGATCCCTACTGGGTCAAAAAGATTTTCAGGTTGATATAAAGGCCGCTATCCAAGATTATTTTCATTTTAACTCACCCCATGACACAGCGAGCTGGGCTTGGTGGGAGGGTTTTAAAGCATCTATCCGCGCAACTATAACTAGCTATCAAATTCGGCAGGGGAAACAAAGAAAGCAGCATTTACTGATTCTAGAGCAGCAGATACAAGCTGGGGAGCGTCTCCTCACGTCCCGTACTGACCCATGTATTTTACTCCGTTTACAACGCTTGCGTTTTCAATACAATCAGCTTCTGTACACTGCTGCTGTTAAAAATATTGAATCACAACAAGGGCTATATTATCGGGAAAATAATCGTGCTGGCAAATTATTAGCAAATGCCCTAAAAGGTCAAAAAGAAGCCAAGCGTGTTACCGCCCTCCGTAATCCGTCGGGGGGGGGGCTTGGTCACTAAAGATACCGAAATTTTAGAACTCTTTCGTGATTTTTATACTCGGCTTTATCAATCTGAATGTGATTTTGAGCCAGATGTATTTGAACGCTTACTTTCAGGGGTACAAAGACCGACCCTATCTGACGAGGATAGAGTGGCCTTGGACACACCATTTACTATCTCAGAAATTCATTCTGCTATCAAGAAATGTGCCTCAGGTCGAGCCGCAGGCCCAGACGGTCTCCCTGCTGAATTCTACAAAACCTTTCACGCTGACTTAGCTCCAGTTTTGAAACTTTATTTTTCTGCTCTGGCCGAGGAGGGTTCTCCTTCTGGGTCCTTTTCAATGGCAAATGTAGTAGTTTTTGAGAAAGAGGGGAGAGACCCGCAACTAACAGCTAATTATCGTCCAATTTCCCTCCTAAACGCGGACTATAAAATATTTGCCACCATTCTCTCTACCCGGCTCTCTGATAGGATGCCTACCTTAATACACCCAGATCAATGCGGTTTCATTCCTGGTAGATCAACTGCTGACAATGCTCGGACTCTATGCCATGTACTGACTACCGCAGTTAATCTTGATCGCCCATTTGTTGGCCTCTCACTTGATGCTGAGAAGGCCTTTGATCGCTTAGAGTGGCCCTTCCTATTTGCAGTCCTCCGCTGGTACGGATTCGGGGAAGGTTTTCTCCGTTGTCTTCGCACCATGTACGCACAGCCTACAGCCAGTATATGTGCCAATGCTTTAAAGTCTCAGCCTTTTCCCCTTCAACGCGGCACTCGCCAGGGATGCCCCCTGTCTCCACTTCTCTTCGATCTTGCACTCGAACCCTTGGCTTTACTAATCCGGCAATCGAAGGAGATTCATGGAGTCCCCTTCACCCATAGGGAAATCAAAATTTCAGCGTATGCTGATGACCTTATGCTTTTTGTCTCTATAGACTCAGTACCGGCTGTCCTAGAGCAAATTGGTAAATACTCACAACTGTCCGGTTATAAGATAAATTGGACCAAGTCGGTAGCCTTTCCACTAAATCCTTTGCTTCATCAGGCAGATATGCAACCCTTCCCCTTTTTATGGCAACCTCGCATGGTCAAATACCTTGGGGTTCACTATTGTTCTCCTTTGGAAGACACTATCTCCTTCAATGCCAAAGACTTAACCTCTAAAGTCCGGGCGCTTACTCACCGCTGGACTCCTTTAACACTTACCTGGTGGGGTCGATTAGAAACCATAAAAATGATGATTGTTCCGAAAGTGAATTATATCTTAGAAATGTTGCCCTGTCTCTTACCTCGACGTATATATAAAGATATAGAGGGCCTTCTGACTAGATACTTGTGGCAAAACAAGACACCTAGGATAGCGAAACACAAGCTGCAAGCAGATAAGGAAAATGGGGGTGTCAGATTCCCTGATTTCCTGAAGTATCATCAATCTTTTCTTCTCAAACAAGGCGCTCGTTGGCTGGAAGATCCAGTACCGAGTAGACCTGTGTGGCTAGACATAGAAGAGGACCTTTGCAAACCGATTCCTCTTACTTTTCTTCCTGGTATGACTCTCCCATCAGACTCCCACTTTCCACCAATGCTTTTAGACACCTTAGGTGCCTTTAATAATCTTATGCAATCTTTAGACTCCCGACTCTGTCCGTTAGACAAGCTCCCACTTTGGTACAATACTCGATTTCGAATACAAAATAAGCCGATGGCGTGGAGCCCCTGGTACACTAGGGGCATTTGGATTCCTAGTCAGTTGTTCCATGAAGGTCGCTGGAAAACTTTTAGTGAATTGCAAATTGAATTTGGTCTCCCAGCGAAACACTACTTTCAGTTGGTGCAACTTCAGCATTGCCTTCGGAGTGCTAAGGTGCTCCCGCCATCGGCCTCCCCTACACAAGGTTGGTTGGAGACTATCCGATCTATCGGTAGTTCACCGGGTGTAGCATCCAATTTTTACAAAACCTTATGTAATGCTATAACTAGAGATACCCCTATAGCGCAGAAAGCATGGGAGAGAGAATTGCATGTGACTTTGACCCCGGAGCAATGGAGCCTTGTCTGGAGTAGAGTGACACGGGTCTCCCGATCCGCCTCACTCACTCAGACACTCTTCTTTCTAGCCCACCGGTGTTTTTACACTCCTGACAGATTAGCCAAATGGAACACTACTCAGGGCAATAGTTGTTGGACATGTCATGCGGCCATTGGTTCACTACCTCATGTTATGTATGAATGTCCCGCACTACAGTATTACTGGCGTCGGGTCTGGGGTCGTATCCAGTCTATTTTGCACTTTCAAGAGCCCCTTTCTTGGAGGATAGTGGGACTTCGCTCAGCTGCGGGGATCCCCTCTCTTCCAAAAACGGCTTACTTCCTTTTGGACTTTATGCTTGGCATTGCTATTTCCCTAATTACGAAATACTGGAAAAATAGCTCCCATCTGAGCCCCAATGAATGGTGGAATCATGTCTGTCTCTACAGTAAATATGAACAAATACCTCGTATGTTTGCTTCCCCCATTCAGACTCCTCATCATCGGTCTAAATGGAAGATGCTCAATGACTATGTACATTCTGCTCAATGCTCTCATCTGACTGTCTAAATTTGTATATATCTTTGTTCCATGATTATTCTGTATCGCAGATACTCTTTTGATTGTTTTGATGTATAATCACTGTTGTTTGGAAGCGCTCACATGCTGACATAATCAGCTAGAGAAGAAGCGTGGGGGTGGGGGGTAATTGGGTTTACTTTTCTTTATTGTATACTTGTTTTGTCTCCTTTGGTGTGTTGTTTCTTTTGTTTGTTGCAAAATGAAAATAAAAGTTTAAAAAAAAAAAAAAAAACCAATAAATAAATAAATAACATGTTGCAAACAACATCACTACAATAAAAATAAAATCATAAAATGCAAAAAATTGCAAAAAACCCCATTCAATATGGGGAAATACAAAAGAGATGAAGATCATAAATCCAAAACACCAAAACTAATCTAGGAGCAGGAGTGAAAGGAGCTATTACCTTGAGAACTTGATAAGAATAAGTCAATAAAACTAAGGGGTATGTTTACTAAACCTTCTTAACGTGCGTGCTGTGCAATTAGCGCGTGCTAAGGTACGTGCTAAGGTACCTTAGCACGCGCTAATGACGCTTTACGGGGTACAAATGTGCCTTAGTATGCAAATGAGCGCTGAAGGCGGGGAAAGTCAACCGGAGGGCGGAGGAAGGCTCCCCAGGGGCGGAGAGAAGGGGTCAATGGGTGGAGAGTGGGAGGGGAGAGGCTCCCCGCACACTAACGATGTGAAATCCGAGGCCAAAACTAACGCAAGTGAAAACCTCGCGTTAGAGCTGATTTAAAGGGAAAAGAAACCATTTCTGTCAGCAATGTACAGCAAAACCAGGGAAATCTACAAAAAGTGATAAGTGTGATACATGTGCACGGAACAAAAGTGCAAATAAACATTGAAAATGACCCCCCAAAAAAATAAATAAATCATAATCAAGCTGGGCAATAGTGATAGTAATGGGAAACATCAAAAAACACTCCCAAGAAAGCCCCAAAAAATAAATATGAATTTTGGAAGGGTCTACGCTCCGTCCCCATACAAGGTGAATGATCGCACAGTGAAATAGCACTGATCAGGGTTTCCCTCTCCATTGAACAGGTTACCTATGGCATGCACATGTTCCACAACAGCAGGGCGGGCATGTCAGAATGGGCAACTGGACAGATGCTGGGAAAGGGGATACAGAGGGCTGCAGGCGGCACATGCTGTGGTGCGGCTGGGGCACAGTGCGGACTAGGCAGATGCCTAGGTGGCACTTAGGAATGCTGAAACTGAACAGCAGCCAGACAGCAACTGATGAGGGCCCAACATGGGCATGAGAGTGTTTATCACAGTGTCACAGGGGATAGTACCCAGCAGGTACCTCCAAGGGCACAGAACATTGGCAGGCGGTGTTGGGGGGAATCGTGGATGCCTATGCAGGCACCCCTACCCCATAACACACACCATAGGCAGCCACCTACCTGCACACTGGATGGCTTGAGACTGCACACCACCAGCACCACCAGCAGAAGGGCATGTCAGCATGGTGGTAGAGGGGTATTGGTGGTGGAGGGGGGCAGTGGCAGCTGCCCAGAGCAGAGCATGGCCTAGCCCTGTGTAGGTGGGTGCCATGCACTGCAACAGACAGGCCCTGCCGCACAAACAGTCATGGTATCACCAGGGAATGCACTGTCTTTGTGGCAACACAGTGGTGCAGTGCACACAACCAGTGTGTTTAGGAGCAGAAGGTCACAGGTTCAAGTCCCAGCTATGATGCCTGCTAACCCAGTCTCCATATTTTACCCACTACTACAACGTGCTAATACTGACAGAACCTTTATTGCAGATGACGTAAACATGCCCAAAACACCTACATTTTACCCTACAGAGCACAGACTCCATAGGTTCCATGCTGCCTCTAATAAAGATGCCTGTGCTGCATATCTATGCACCACCCCCATGGTATGCAGATGTATCTCATGCATATTCATGAGGGACAGCATGAAACCCGAACAGTGTTTGGCACACCAGGACTGGAGTTGGGAACCTCTGCCGTAAAGCAGCAGCCAACAGGGGCAGGCACACCCACACCCACAGGCTCCATTAGCCAATGCCCCCTGGAGAGGCAGGACATGAAAATCTTAAGTAGTTGCGCTAACATGCAAGGAGGAACAGCAGTGTAGCACAATGGTTATTTATTTATTTATTTACATTCTCTTATATACTGCACTATTCTGCATCAGTGCGGTTTACATTGAACAAACTGAAATTACATTGAACAGGGCATTATAACTTGGAGATAACTATTTTACAGGGAACATGGGCTATGGAGGGTTAAGTGGCTTGCCCAAGACCACAAGGAGCACCTGTGGGACTAGAAACCCTGGTCCTTCCGGCCCAAGGTCGCTGTCCTCTAGTGGGATTTGAACCCCCGACCTTCTGGCCTGAAGTACCTTGCCTCAACCACTAGGCTACTCCTCCACTCCACATGGTTAAGGTAATGACTGATGATAAAGGAGTCATGAGTTTGATCCCCAGTGTGCCTAATACTTAAGGCTGGCTGAGGCATCAGCTTTGACATGTAAGTATTGTTTCCTGCGGCACTTTATTTGTATTTTATTAATTGCTGCCATCAAACACACCCTCATGTGCCGTAACCTAAGGTGCTGCATAAGGCACCCTATAAGGCACTCCATAGGGCACATTATAAAGTGCACTGTCCACCACAGCACCCTATAATGTCCCCTATAGGGCACCCTATAAGTCGTTCCATAGGATACTGTATAGCGCACCTGATTATCCTGTTCATATGTAAACACAAAGTACTATTGGAAATGTGTATGTTCACTGTTTATTGTAAACCGCGCTGATGCTGAATAGCGCGGTATAGAAGAGACTTTAAATAAATAAATAAATAAATAAATAAATAAATATATGGACGGTAACCATTAGGTGCCCTATAGGGCGCCCTATAAAGCGCCCTCTGAGGCACCTTATGGGTACAGTACGCTGAGGGTGTTTTTGCTGGCAGCACTAATGCACATTAAAAATAGATAATGCTTTGGACAGCCCTATCAAATAACCCCACTGTGGGTTTGAACCCATGACCTCTGGCTTAACTGGCAGTGAAGTAACCAGTGGGCTACAGCTCTATAGCTGCTAGCAAGCCCCTGGCTGGCTGCAGAAGGACTGCACGTCACCACACAAACAGTCTGCTGTGGTCACCAGGATAGGGTTAGCCCACCCGTACCCATGATGCACTGCACATGCAAATCAGCCGTCTACAGATGAACAAAAGATGGGGTATGCACCCCCACAGCACCTCGGCCTGGTAGGGGGAACTGACCATGTGTGTTACTGGCACAGAGTAGCTACACACCATCACATTGTGCGGGTACTGTGCTCACCCTGAGGGTGCGGTGGGGCGCCCAGCACCAGGTTCACAGCACCTTCCATGGCAGAAATAGGCCATGCTGTAGGTCTCTGCAGTCCCAGTGTGTGAGATAGGTAGTTTCTGCAGACACACTTTGGATACATCTGTATTTCTCAGTCAGGTTTGACCCTTATGGACCCATAGGCAGATTATGTACCACCACCCAACCCACCCTCTGGGGCTGAGGGTGGGAAACAGGGTCTCCCACTGACAGATCCATATTTTACATCCCTGCAATGGCGGCAGTAGAGAGGACCACCAACTGCAGTCCTGCTGGGGAACAGACACCCTACAGGGCAGTCAATGCAGTTCTGTACATATCTATAAAGCAATAGCAGACAGACATTAGGCCCATAAATACTCAGCTGCACCCCACCGCATTCTGTTATTCTCCTGCAGCCACTGCACCCTGCAAGGTGTTCCAGCAAGACACATACTAACTGTAGACAGTCTGATAGCTAGTCCATAGGGCATGTTCCTGGAGAAGATGCATGCACCCAGAACTGGGATGTCAGCATTCACACCAAGCAGATAAATCAGTGATTGGGCCCCAAAAGGGAACCAAGAAATATCACATGAAAAAGATGTTATAGGGCACTAGGGGGGAACCTAGCCAAGCCGTGGTCACTACGCAGTCAGGGTGAGAGTGAACTCCCAGCAGGACATACTGTGGCCACCCTGTCTGTGCAGGTGGTGGCCGGGCACTACAATGTCCCAGCCATTGCCCTATGCCCTGTGCAGATGCATCCTGGCCAGGCCACCCTGTCTGGGCTATACCCATGGTACCTTGCTCCTCATTATGCACATTGGCAGGCCAATACTGGCAATAGTGCTGGGAGTGTGGGCTGTGGAGGGTGTTTGCAACCACCACACACTGAATAGACAGACACACACTCCCACACCTATGCCAGCATTGTGCTACTATAGAGCTGTTTAGCAGCCCTGGCCACCACACCAGTCCTGGGCACAGTGCAGGCATGGATATGGTACGCAATACTGTTGGGGGTCACTCCCCAGGGTGGTAAACACTGTCAGAGACCAGACCTGCGGCACACTCCACAGACATCAGAAAGGTTGCTATGATGGAGCTCAATCAGCAAACTGTGATTAACGTAGGAATTGCTATCTGCCAGTAATCATAGCAAGCTTTTGATAGCTGTGTACCATATTCCCAGGTGTAGGGTGGCATTGCTAAGGTATGCAAGTGCTAGTATTGGGAGATGCACGCAGGGCCCAATGTCCTGCCTCTCCAGGAGGCATTGGCTAATGGAGCCTGTGGGTGTGGGTGTGGGTGTGTCTGCCCCTGTTGGCTGCTGCTTATTAATCGTAGCTCATGAGGCAGCTGGTTCCAGAGCAGTGGTGCTGCGTATGAGAATGTTCTGTGGCTTGTTTCTGCTTTGACAGCTCTTATGCTGTTTGGTACGCAAAGTGAGTTTCGAGTTATGGTTCTTCTGCATCTATTGGGTGGCTGGATGGTGATTAGATTGGTGAGGTATGATGGTGCTATGTTGTGAATGAGCTTGAAAGTGGTCACTAGAATTTTGTATATGATGCGCGCAGTAATGGGGAGCCAATGCAGCTCAATTAGTACAGTGGTGATGTGTTCAGTGACACCTTTTTTCATAATGATTCTGGCAGCAACGTTTTGGGCCATTTGCAAGATATTTAGGGTGCTTTTTGGAAGGCCTTGTAGAATGGCATTGCAGTAGTCCAGGTGGGGAATGATTGGAGCTTGTGCCACTGTTCTGAAGTCGGATTGATCGATGATATTACGGAGTGGTTGGAGAACTTTTAATTTATGGAATATGGCACAGTTTGTTGTCCGGAGGTGTTTTTCCATCCTCAGGTTGCTGTCGAGCAGTACCCCTAGATATTTTATTTTGGGCTTGGTGTGGTAGATGTTGTTGAGCGTGACAGTGGTGGGCAGGATGAAATCTTTTTTCTTGGAGATGAACATCACCTCTGTTTTTTTGTGGTTTATTGACATGTTGTTTTGTTGCAACCAGGTCTGGAGCATGTTGAGGCATTCTTCCAGTTGGGTGTAGCTCGGTTGGCTTATGTCAAGTTGAGTATACAGCATTAGATCGTCTGTATAAATGTGATAACTGATCTTGTGCTTCTGAATGATTTCGCAAACTGGTTTTATGTATAAATTGAATAGGAGGGAGGATAGTGCTGATCCTTGAGGAATGCCTTGGGTTTGGGGGAAGGCATCAGCTTTTTCATCGTTGAATTGGACCTGTTGCATTCTATTTGATATGTATGATGAGAACCATTTAAGCGGAGTCCCTGTTATACCTATGGAGGCGAGTCGGTTTATGAGAGTATTGTGGTGAACTGTATCGAATGCAGCAGATATGTCGATAAAAATGAGTATGAACATCTTGCTTCTGATTTCGAGGCCCTTGAGGAGGTTGTCAAGGAGTGTTATAAGTAGGGTTTCTACTCCATGATGTTGACGGAACCCATATTGATGCATATCCAGGGCTTTCCTGTTGTCTATGTGGTCCTGCAACTGTTGCTAGACTGCATTTTCGATGATCTTGGTTAGGAAGGATATGCTCAAGATTGGTCGATATGATGTTGGATCGTTCTTGCCGAGTGTTTTGTTTTTTAAGATGGGTCTTATGAATTATCTTTTGTGTTGCGTTGGCATAAAACCTTGCTGGAGAGATTGGTTTACAATGTGGGAGATAGATTGGGCACCCACACAGGATATGCACTATTCTGGGTGCATCAAAGTGCTCATGGGCTAAACTTGACTAAGAAATCAAAGATGGACACAGGTGTATTTGGCAGTGTAGCTGCAAGACCAACCCATCACACACTGACACTGATGGAGACTCACACCATAGCCTATCTCAGCTAAGCCACGTGCTGTGGACATGGTGCTGGGTGGCCCACCTCACCCTCAGGGTGAGCACAGGACCCGCACAATGTGACAGTCACTACCTATTTGTGCCAGTAACACACATGCTCAGTACTCCCTACCAGGCTGAGGTGGTGTGGGGGTGCATACCCCATCCTGTGGTTATCTGTAGACTGTTGAGTTGCATGTGCAGTGCATCATGGGTATGTGTGGTTTAACCCTATCCTGCCAACCACAGCAGACAGTTTGTGTGGTGGGCTGCAGTCCAACTGTAGCCAGCCAGGAGTTCGCTAGCAGCTATGGAGATGTAGCCCATGGGTGACTTCATTGCCTGTGGAGCCAGAGATCATGGGTTTGATCCCACAGTGGGGTTATGTGATAGGGCTGTCTGAGAAATTATTTGTTATAATTTAAATTGGTGCTGCCACCACCAACACCCTCAGTGCTGTAGCCTGAAGGTGCCTCCAAAGCGCCCTATAAGGTGCCCCAAAGGGAACATTATAAGATGCCGTGTTGGACAGTGCACCTTATTATGTGTCCTCAGGAGGGCCGCATAGGGTGCATGATGTGGCACCTTAGGTTATGCCAATGGGAGTGTGTGTTTGCTGGCAACAGAATTAAATACAAAAATCCAAATGCCTCACAAAGCACTGCTGATATTAAAGGGGAATGTCTCAGGCAGTCATATGCAAAAGCTGCAATGTTGCATTGAACCCATGACCCCTGTACTATCAGGCAATTTGTCAAACAATGTGCTACACCTACCTCCACTAGGTCTGTATGCCAGCACACATGCCTAGGATTAACACACAGTAATGTGCTAAACCTACCTCCATCGTGTCATAATGTGCGGTACATAACCTATTGCGTGAGTCCAACATTTAGCCCAGAAGGCCCCCTCCCCCCCCCCCTCATGGCATCCTGCACATCATTGCTGGCTTCACATTAAGATGGATTAATGAACATACCCCATAGGCACACACAACCCCATATCACCAGGGTGAGTGACAGACCACGTTGATGGGCTCTCAGGGCTCCTGGGGATAGGGAGAATGTATTCAACTGTCTAGGCACACACAACCATATCACCAGGGTGACTGATAGCCCACTTTGATGGGCTCTCAGGACCCCTGGGGATAGGGAGAATGTATTCAAATGTCTAGGCACACAGAACCATATCACCAGGGTGACTGATAGCCCACTTTGGTGGGCTCTCAGGACTCCTGGGGATAGGGAGAATGTATTCAACTGTCTAGGCACACACAACCATATCAGCAGGGTGCCTGACAGCCCACTTTGATGGGCTCTCAGGATCCCTGGGGATAGGGAGAATGTATTCAACTGTCTAGGCACACACAACCATATTACCAGGGTGACTGATAGCCCACTTTGATGGGCTCTCACGACTCCTGGGGATAGGGAGAATGTATTCAACTGTCTAGTCACACACAACCATATCACCAGGGTGACTGACAGCCCACTTTGATGGGCTCTCAGGGCTCCTGGGAATAGGGAGAATGTATTCAGCTGTCTAAGCACACACAACCATATCACCAGGGTGACTGATAGCCCACTTTGATGGGCTCTCACGACTCCTGGGGATAGGGAGAATGTATAGAACTGTCTTTGCACACACAACCATATCACCAGGGTGCCTGATAGCCCACTTTGATGGGCTCTCAGGACTCCTGGGGATAGGGCGAATGTATTCAACTGTCTAGGCACAGACAACCATATCACCAGGGTGAGTGACAGCCCACATTGATGGGGAGTTAGCAGAAGACCCAAAGAAACCAGACTAACATGGCTAGAGCAATTGCCACTGGAAAAACAAAACCAAAATGTTTGGAAACATTCTATGTTTTTTGTATTTCTGCAGTGTTCTTTGGGGTTTGTTCATATTTTTTTTAACACTATATTCCGGGCCTCCAATGGTCTGAGGGACAGTGAACTGTCCCCCTGTTTAGAATATTTGAGGACCCCTGGTGTGCATTATCCCACCGAAGGACCATCCCTGCTCAGCAGTGCTTAAATTAGGCACAGACATAACACGTACAGGTCTGAGAGGGGGCATGTAGCAGACATGTAGCCACATGTGCAGGGCAGATATAAAAAGGGATGATGCAAATGAAGGAGGCAAAACACAGAGTAAAAGGGGTGGAATGGGGACAGCACACTAATGAGCCAAAGGCAGAGGGTGAGAGATGATCCTTGGGAGCAGGTATGAGGAGGTGTTAATAAGAAGCCTGATGCACATCCAAAGGGCAGGTACTCAATGGGCTGGGAGCAGCAAGGTGTGATTTGGGTACCTACCTGCCTGGGGATGGGCAGTATCCAGTGCCTCTGGCAGTCCATAGAGGTATATTGGCCCTAGCCGCTCTGCCAACTCCTGCTCCAGGGGTGTTAGGGAGGGTGTAAAGGGGCCTTCCCCTCAAGTGCCCACGGCATGCGGCCGCTCTGCCATCATGTGTGCACGCACACCCCTCTTTATGTCGTTAAACCTCTTCCTGAGGCTGTCAAGGTCTCTGCTTGGGCCCCCTGCTTGTGCCACCGCCTCCTGCACCTCCTCCCACACCTGGGTGTGTGTTGCAACAGTGGTGGTGTTGCTTAGTTGTCCGTATAGGACATCATAATTTTCTAGAACAGACACCAGCAGGATGTGATTTTCCTGTGGTGTGAATTTCTGGGCCCTCTTCCTTTGCAGAGCTGGCACCAGTATGTGTTTACGTTTTGTAGTGAGAGGACCCTGTGTGGGCTGGGCCGATGGACCTGCAGCCTCCACCACACTCCCTGCCATATCTGTCTCCTCCCCAATAGGTGGCCCCACCTCCCTCCCCCTCTCCCTCTCCCTGTCCCTCTCCCTCTCCACTCCTGCCCTGTCCTGTGGCTTCATCTCCCTGTCCTCTCTCTCACTGTCAGACATTCCTTCTCTTGCCCTTCTCAGCTCCACCTCACACCTCCCTTCTCTTTCTGCTATCTGCTCTTTACCTCACCTCCTTTCTCACTCACCTGCTCCTTGACTCCCCTCCTCTCTGTATCCCCTGCTGTACCTCACACCTATCCTCCACAACCAAGCCGCTAACACTCTGACCCGCACCACAAAACCTTAGCTCTCCTAGACACCTGCTTCTCTCTCTCTCTCACTGACACCTTCTCTCTCCCTCGCCTACCAACAACCCCTCAACGTGCAGCACATGTAGAGGTTTATTTATAGGGTTTTTTGCGTTGCGCGTGCGTAGTTGAGTGAGCATGTTGGCTGCATAGTTGCGCATGTGCAGTTGGCCACGCGCATTGTGCATGCACCGCCCAGAGGCGGGAAATGGGTGCTTGTGCGTTGCGCAGTCAACTATGCAGAGCATGCGTGCACACGCGCCGCCATGCAAACTGCGCATATGCAGTTGGCTGTGTGCATTGCGCATGTGCCACACAGATGCAGAATGTGGGTGCATGCGTTAGTTAGCGCGTGAGCTGTGGCGCATGCAAAGTGTTGCATGTGCACGTCGCATGCAGTGTTGCATGTGCACAGCGCATGCACAGTGGTTGTGCTCACGCAAATGCGCATGCGCAACACGAGCTACGTAAAAAAACTCTATAAATTGTCCTGAGCACATGTTGCACATTGAGGGGTTTTTTGTAGGCGAGGGAGAAAGAAGGTGTGCGTTGGCAGTGACGGAAGGAGCGAGTCTAAATCAGGTGTATTGTGGAGCATGACTAGGTTTGTGATTGTTGTTGGTTGTATTGTGTGGCTGTGTTTCTGTGTGGTGTGTAAGGTGTGTGTCTTGGTTAGGGAAGTGTCTGTGTTTGACTGATTTAGAGGAGCAGGGCGAGTGGAGGTTATGGCGGCCTTTGCGTTTGCTGCAGCTGCAGCGCGAGGTGGGCAGGTGGTGCGGTTGCGTGACAGGGGAGACGGTGTCTATGGGGCTGAGGCACAGGGCATGGGTGTAATCCCGCAGCAAATCAGACCTGCAGCTGTGGGGGCAGGGCAGGCAGGGGCTGTGCACGCATGGCGCAGGAGGCGTGCTGAGGTGCAGGCTCGCCAGCCACACCTCTACAGGCCCAGGGCCCAGTTCCAGGGCATGCGAGAGGACCAGGTCATCTCCCTGTACAGACTGAGCACAGGGGCTATTAGGGAGCTCTATGAGGATATAAGACCTGACCTCGAGCCCTTGACTGATCGGTCACATGCCATACCAGGTTTGGTCAAGCTCCTTGCTGCCCTACATTTCTTTGCCTCTGGCTGTTTCCAGTCATCTGTGGCCGCAGTGGGTGGCATGAGCCGCCCCACCTTCTCACGCTGTCTCCACCAAGTACTGCGTGCCATGGTCAGCCGGGTGCAGAATTATATTGCCATTCCACACACTAGGCAACAGTGGTGGACCCTGAACCAGGCCTTTGAGGCATTAGCCTGGATACCACATGTGATGGGAGCTATTGATTGCACACATGTTGCCCTGGTCCCGCCTAGAGACAGGGAGGTAGTGTTCCGCAACCGCAAACACTATCCTTCCCTGAATGTTCAGGTTGTATGTGATACAAATATGCATATTCTGAATGTGGTCCCCAGGTTTGCAGGGTCCACCCATGACGCCTATATCCTGCATCACTCTGCACTATTCCAACAATTTGATTCAGGACAGTATCAGGACTGCATATTGCTGGATGGGTGTTTCCCATTTCTGACATGCACATGGTGCTCATGTGACTAGGCGTATGTGCAAATGTGTGTCTTGCAGTGTCCTGTGTGGGATATAGGGGGAAGGGGGGGTTGCCCTCCAAATGTGCCCTGCTATGGTGCTGTGTGATGCTGGTTGATTGGATGCAAGAATTTGTGTGGTTGTTACATATTATGTTGTTGCCACTCCATACACCTACCCCTTGTCTGGTGTTTCTTAGGTTCACCCACTCAATCTGTAATAGGGTAGACACCCAGGAAGATCTACAAAACATGAGGAGTGATCTAGCTAAGCTTGATGATTTGTCTTAAATTGGCCAGCTGGGATGTGATGGTAGGAAATGTGAGGTCCGGCTGTTGGCCTGAAGCAATCCAAGGGAGCACTTTTGTATAGGGGGTGAAGTACTCTTGTGCACTACAGAAGAGCGGGACCTAGGTGTGGTTGTTTCTGCTGATGTCAAAGTAGCTAACCAGGTTGAATAGGCGAGGGAAAAAGCTAGAAGGCTGGCTGGGTGCATACAGAGATGAATGGCTAGCATAAAACAGGAAGGGAGAATGCCTCTGTATATGTCTTTTGTGAGACATCATTTGGAGTAGAGTGTGCAATTCTGGAGACTGCACCTTCAAAAGGATGTGCACAGGATGGGGTCGGAGCAGAGGGTGTCTACTAAAATGATTAGTGGTCTTCATTATACAGCATATGAAGACAGACCGAAGGATCTTAGGATGTACACCTTGGGGAAAGGAGGGATAGAGGTGATATGATGGAGATGTAGAAATACCTCCATGGCATATATGTTGAGGGAGAGAGCCTCTGCAAATTGTATGCAAGTTCAGCTATGAGGGAACATGGGATGAGGGTGGAGGGAGATAGATTCAGGGGTGATATGCCACCATATTTCTTTACTGAATAGGTGGTGGATCCATGGAATACTTTCACAGTGTAGGTGGTAGAGACGAGGACAGTAACTGCATTCCAAACAGCATAGGAGAAACACAGAGGATCTATAAGGGATAAAAAGGGGACTGTTGTACCTGTTGATATGGATGGACAGACTAGATAGGCCATGTGGTCCTTTTGTGTCATCATATTTCAATGTTGCAATGCTGCATAGTTATGATGTCATATGTTTCTTACAGAATGTGTAATGCATTTGTTTTGCACATATATACCTGTGTCCATTTGAGGGGACATGAGCTCATGCTTTAACTTACCTCATGTCTTTCTACAGGTGATGCAGGATATGGGTGTCGCACCTGGTTGCTGACCACTGTGCGTCAACCACGGACACGTGCAGAGCGGAGGTACAATGAGGCACATGCCACCAGCCGCTCTGTCATAGAGCGCACCTTTGGCATTTTGAAGAGTCGCTTCAGGTGTCTGGATAGGACAGGCGGCGCCTTACAATATACTCCACAGACTGTGGCAGAGATCATCATAGCCTGTTGCATCCTGCACAACATTGCTCTCAGCCACAATATCCCTGCAGAGATTAATGAGGGTCTGGAGGATGATCTGACGTGCCCCCCTGTACGTGCACGTGAGGGCACAGCAATCAGGTGGCAGGTGATAGCACAGCTCTTCTCATGTACGTACTGCATATGTTCCCACATTTTTTGCTATATGTGTGTAGTGCTAATACAGATTAACATTTGTAGACCAATATCAGTAGGATGCAACACTGCACTGACATGTGACAGACACTGGCTGGCCTTCCCAACGTCAAATATCAGCATGACTGGGAACCAAACCATGTGGGCAGGGCAGAACAGAGGGCTGAGGTGGATTATGTGGGTGGGTGCTTTTAGGCTTGTGGGAGGTTTTGGGGTGACATTCGTGGTTTGTGGATGATTGTGATAGTGGATGCTGTGCAACCACTGTTAGTTTGTGTTATGCTTTGGGTGCAGCAAGGTGAGAGGCATGTGGTGTGGGTTTCACACTGGGAGAGAGGACCATGTTTGGGGCCACTTGTCCAGCTGTGCGTGTTTTTCATTTGGTATTTTGAGCTGATCGTGTGTGTGGTATGCTCTTGTAAGCTGGATGTGTTGATCTGTAATTTTTGTATAGTGCTACATGTGCTATGTAGCACTATATACATACTCAGTACTATCTGTCATAATGGTAATTGAAACCCTTACGGGGAGTTAGTGGCACAGCACAGTGTGGCAGACTGAATAAGTCATTGCGTAACCCTAACATGGATGCGGAGAAGGATAGGGAAAGTGTGCATTGTCCAGCCAGGGTTTTTTTGTTTTATTTTTCCATTGCAGAATAGACATGCAGTGCAGTGTTGCATATGTACACACAAACAGAAGTGATTCAGGCATTATCAACAAGGTGTAGGTTACAGTAGGCAAGCTGAGAGATCAATGTGGGGGTGGATTGGGTTTTAGGGTTGTTTTCAGGGAAATGAAATAATTTTTTTCATCAACTTTTTTAAAGCAAATATAGCTGATGACATGTCAACATAAACCCATGACTCAACTAAAGGCTGTATAAATGCATAGAGGAGGAGAGTGCATGCCAAGACACCAACTGCATTGCATACCCTAGAGAAGGAACGTAATGGCCACATACACAAAGAGGCTCTGATGGGAGGGGGGTTATTAGGTGCACATATAGGCTATCCATGCTTTGCCATTATCACTTTCACACAGTGGGCTGACATGCAGCCATCAGGGTCACGTCAAAAGCATACATTGGGGTATGGTTTAGCGGACATAACGCAGACATTGAGATATATGTTTAGCAACTCAGTAGCACACAGCTGTTAATGTTAGTCAAGGTATGAGATATACACACCAGGAAATGTGTTTGGACAGAGGATCCCGGAGGTGCCCCTGCATATTTCCATGTGTTACAGCAATTGACAGCGGGGTAGCAGACGACATTGGGACACCAGTAAACACAGTGAAGGGCCATTGGGAGCAACATGGGGGACCCAGGATAATACTGCAGCCTTGGAGTGAGTTGGGAACACGGTAGGGTAAAAACACTCATGTTCACCAGTGTGTGCGACAACAGGGAGGTGAGGGAGGGGACAGACAGAGTACGGACCCCTGTAGTTTGGCAAAGACATGTCCTTGATGCCTGTCACATGGGAGATATGTGTACAGTGTGAAGGTGAACAGTGAGTCTGTAAAGGATGTTGGGGGGTGTGGAAGCTGGGGACAGGAATGTGCATTGTGTGTTGCACAGCTAGAACATGACATATGTATGTTTCCCTTGTGTTTCCCAATGCACAGGACATAGTTGTTGAAGCTCCTGGTGCTGTGGTGCATTGGCAGGGGACTGTACATCAGCCAACATGCTGGGGTAGGTGGAACTACAGCTATATTGTCTGTGCCAGCAGTCAGGGGGAACACATGTCCTCGGTGATCTTTCCTATTGTCCAGATGTTGTGATTCACCTCTTTTCCCTGCACCTGCCTAAACCATATTTTGCTGTTGACACACATATCCCCATGTGTTCCTTTTCCAGTATATCTTCAGCAACACTGTCTCTGGGACATGTCCAACAGAGCTGCATGTGTGTGGAGGTTGTAGGTTTATGGGTGGTGGCCTACACGTGCACCTTTCCCCGACATTGTACCATGAGCCAACACCAGGGTATCATTGCATTTCACAGGGCCTTTATGTGTACAAATATCCACTTGTGGACATACAGGCCATATGCTACTGCTGGCACGCTGCCCTTTGCATACTGTGTGTGTGTGTTCTTGTGTTGGCTGTGTGATGATACAGTGTTCAGGCTTTTTACATTATCATGTGTTGTGAGGGTTCTGTACACCTGGGGGGCGGTGGTGACTGTGCTATCTCTACCTTACTGGTGTTTACCGTGTAACCATTGTGGACATGTGTTGTGTGTTGTGTGTTGGGAACAGAACTGTGTCTTGTGTTCTGACATACCACTGTTGACCTGCTTTTTGTATCACAGATATTGGCGTGACATGGTGACATGGAGATTCTACATATTTCGCTGACATTGTGTCCCTTCACTGTGACCTGTTATGGCCTTTGAGTGGCTCAGAGGATCCAAGACATACACCTGATGCAAGCACAAGGTAGTTTGCACCTTTGTTCTTTTGGTAATGACATCAGCCTTTACATGTTATTGATTTACTGTTTGTGTCATATACATTTCATGTTGGCTCTGTGTTCACGAACGCTGATGCACATAGGATGGAGCTCTGAAACGCCTGTGTCACATGGGCATGGACAGAAACATATCCATTTGAGATCCGTGTGTATGCTTCCAATTCTAAATGTCCACAACATGCAATGTTTATTGTGTTGTGATCATGTCATGTTTGCCTGTGTGTCCCTTCATTATGTGCTTCTTAATGATTGACTCTCTGCAATTTGTGCTGATGTTGCAAGGCGCATACCAATACAATATTTCTCCTTTTCTGACATAGGGCAGAGAACAAACCAGACACATCTATTACAGTGCATGTGGCATCGCCATCACCCACCTGTTGGGGGACAGAACACCATGGAACTTTCCCTGGTAAATGGTGCCATAGGATGTTTGACCTGTGCGAGTGCGACACATGCCTAGGATGGACAGTATTATTTTTGGATTGCTACTTTGCCCATGACAGACCTGTCCAACACACTGTTGCTGCCGTGCTCTGGTTGGGAGTCATGCTCATCGCAGGAGACACACAGGACCTTTCATGTACTGTGGCATATTGGGATGTGACAATTGACTATGCATGCCCAGGGTTGCAAGGATAGTCCTAACCTGATGTGTTGGATTGCAGATACACTTTGGACTTTGCACACTGTGTACTGGTCCCCACGTGTGAATCAGGGACTGCCATTGTCACTGTATGTTGCACATTCCTCCACAGTTGTTTCTTTTGGCCATGTGTGTGACATGGAACACAGGATATGCTCATCTGTTTGTTTCAACACAAGCATACAGCCATACGTGTGGCATAGGGGTAGCGATGGAGAGGTCCTGTTGTCTATGTCCACCTAATCTCCACCTGGAGCTGATACAGGTTTTGCAACAACACCGCTTTAATGTACGCCAGCATCCTGGATTGATGTTTTCAATCAACAAGGGTCTTTGCGTGCATGTGTGGCATCACTGAATCATGTTGAAATATCAATGGTGCATGTGCATATGACTGACTATGTTGGGAAAACACAGCACGTGGCAATATGGCTTCTGTGTGGTTTACTGTAACATGTTGTTGTTGTTAAGTGCCGTCGAGTCGGAGTCGACTCATGGCGACCCTCTGGATAGCTATCCTAAATTGTATTCGGTCTTCAGTCAGGCGGCTCATTGTTGACAGACTGGTACCCGTAGCTGCTGTTATTGTAGCAATCCATCTCATTGCTGGCCTTCCTCTTTTGCGTTGACCTTCTATCTTGCCAAGCATGATGTCTTTCACTAATGATCTCTCTCTTCGCATGATGTGTCCGAAGTATGAAAGTCGAAGTCTTGTCATCTGAGCTTCTAAAGAAAGTTTAGGTTTGATCTCTTCTAGTACCGACTGGTTTGTTCTTCGGGCAGTCCATGGTATACACAGTATTCGCTGCCAGCACCATAATTCAAAGGCATCAATTTTCTTCCTGTCTGTCTTTTTCATTGTCCAGCTTTCACATCCATATGATGTTATTGAAAATACCATGGCTTGAACAAGTCGAATCTTTGTATGGAGAGAGACATCTCTGCTCTTGAGAATCTTATCTAGGTCTTTCATAGCCATTCTGCCAAGAGCAATGCGTCGTCTGATTTCTTGACTGCTTGTTGCTTCTTTATTGATAGTTGATCCAAGTAGGTTAAAGTTGTTCACGATTTCAATTTCTTCTCCTTCAACGATGAACCTGTTGATTATGCCAGTTGTCATGATCTTTGTCTTCTTTACATTAAGGTGCAGGCCCATTTTGAGACTATGTTCTTTGATTGTGAGAAGCAAATGTTTCAGATCATCTTCACTTTCAGCCAGTAATGTGGTATCATCAGCATAGCAAAGGTTGTTGATGAGTCTTCCACCAATCTTCACACCTCTGTTGTCTTCATACAGTCCTGCTTCTCTGATGATTTGTTCTGCATATAAATTAAACAGGTAGGGGGAAAGTATGCAGCCTTGTCTTACACCTTTGCTTATTTTAAACCATTCTGTTTCTCCTTGTTCTGTTCGAACTGTTGCTTCTTGATCAATGTACAGATTACGCAAGAGAACGATTAGGTGTTCTGGTATACCCATGCTTCTTAATGTGGCCCAGAGTTTCTCATGGTTTACACAGTCAAAAGCCTTGCTATAGTCGATAAAGCACAAATAGATATCCTTTTGGTATTCTTTAGTCTTTTCAAGGATCCATCTCACATCCGCAATGATGTCTCTCGTTCCTCGCCCTTTCCTGAACCCTGCTTGCACTTCAGGTAGTTCTTGTTCTAGGTATGGCTGTAGTCTCTTTTGAATAATCTTCAGTAGAATCTTGCTGGCATGTGGGATCAGAGCGATTGTGCGATAATTTCCACAGTCAGTTGGATCACCTTTCTTTAGTATTGGTATAAACACAGATCTTTTCCAGTCAGTTGGCCATGATGTTGTCTTCCATATTTCTTGGCAGAGCCTTGTAAGTACGGTAACAGCTGCATCAGATTGCTGCAATACTTCTATGGGAATGCTATCAATGCCTGGTGCTTTGTTCTTTGATAAGGCTTTCAATGCTGCTTCAACTTCTTCTTTCATCACCAATGGTTCCTGATCATAAGGTATAGGTTGAAACGGCTGTTGGTCCACTTGATCTTTTATCATATAAAAACTCTGTATATTCCTTCCACCTTTTCTTGATCTTCTCAGCATCATTCAACATAGAACCTTGAGCATCTTGTAACATTCCAATTCGAGGCTGGAACTTTTTCTTTAACTCTCGCAGCTTTAGGAAAGCCGATCTTGTTCTTCCTCTAATAGTTTCTGCTTCTATTTCCTTGCAAGTGTCATTGTAGTACTTTTCCTTGTCCTGTCTTGCTGCACGTTGGAAATCTCTGTTGAGTTCTGCGATTGTCTTTCTTTCTTTCTCCTTTGGCTTTAGCTTCTCTGCGTTTCTGGGCAATTTTCAGAGTTTCTTCCGTCATCCATTTTGGCCGTTTTTGCTTTTTCACCTTTTGTAGAGACTTCTCGCTTTCTTCCAGCACAACCTTCTTGATGTCATTCCATAACTCTTCCGGAGCTCTGTCATTTGTATCTAAGGCAGCAAATCGATTTTGCAGGCAGTCTTTAAATTCCAGTGGTATATTCTCAAGGTCATATTTTGGTGCATTCATGAGTGGTTTGCTCTTTTTCAACTTTAGCTTGAGTTTGCATACTAGTAGTTGATGATCTGTACCACAGTCAGCTCCAGGTTTTGTCTTTGTTGATGTTATAGAGCTTTTCCATCGTTGACTTCCACAGATGTAGTCAATTTGATTTTTATACAATCCATTGGGTGAAGTCCATGTGTACAGTCGTCGCTTGTGTTGCTGAAAGAAGGTGTTTGAGATGAATAGATCATTGGTCTTGCAGAATTCTATCAATCTTTCTCCAGCTTCATTTCTGTTGCCAAGTCCATATTTTCCAACTACTTTGCCTTCTTCTTTGTTGCCAACTTTTGCGTTCCAGTCACCCATGACTATCAGGATATCCTGTTTGCATGTTCTGTCAATTTCAGCTTGTACTTGTTCATAGAACTCTTCAATTTCATTCTCTTCTGCAGCTGTTGTTGGGGCATATACTTGAATTATAGTTGTGTTGATAGGCAATCCTCGTAGACGAATAGAGATTAAGCGTTCGCTGACTGCATTGTATTTCATTACAGTTCTTGCAAGTTTCTTCTTTATTATAAATGCAACACCATTTCTTCTTTGTCTTTCATTTCCAGCATAGTAGACCATGTGATCATCTGATGCAAAGTGCCCGATGCCAGTCCATTTCAGTTCGCTGACACCCAACAGATCAAGTTGTACACGTTCCATTTCATTCTTGACCACTTCCAACTTCCCTTGGTTCATGCTTCGTACGTTCCATGTTCCAATGTGTAAGACATCTTTACAGCTTCTGACTCTCATTTCATGCGCAGCTACATCAGCAGTCAGACTTCCCGAAGGCTTTGATCCAACCACATCATAAATGCTGGCTTTACTCTGAAAAGTCTTCAGCTCTTCCCCAGTAGCTAGTTGAGTGCCTTCCGACCTGGGAGTCTCATCTTCCAGCACCATAGCACAATTTGTTTTGTTGTAACTATCCATTGGGTTTTCATGGCAAGATACAGAAGTAGATTGCCGGGCCTTCCTTCCGCGCAGTTTAAGTTTGGTGTTGTTGCCGTTGTCACAGAAATGTGATCCTCCGCCGTCAACACTATCCCATTCTGCTGCTGCCCAGATGGGTGGTTTGTCTTCGTCTGGCACCTCAGCTGAGACTTGTCCATCTTGGGAGACCCTGCCAGTAGTTAAACTACCGATAGTTTAGCTCTCAGCATCACTGATGCACACAAGCCCTCACAGCACGACAAGCTGCAAACCAAGTGAGAGTACTGTAACATGTTTGCCCTTAATTTCCCTCTCTATATACTGTTTCTTGTGTTTGTTTACTGTACAGATGTGCCGCTCTGCATTGATTTACAAACCTTGCATTGCATGTCTGCACAGTCCTATTTATCCCCTAAGGTGACGACACTCACATTGCCACGTTATATTTGGAGTGTCGCAGTATGAGTGTCTGTTGTCTTCCTTCAATTGTGCATTCCATGTACGGTGATATATGTGTACAGACACTGTCTACACACCAACCGGTGCAGGGGGACCTCCTGCATGGTGTTATCTCTGCATGTTTCTGCAGGTAGTTTTCATTTGAATTCTGTCTGTGTTCATGTGCCTCTGCTACCTGTTAGCATATCCTCATTGTGCATTTGATGATTGTTTAAGGTTACATTGTTCCACCTTGGATTCCTATATTAGGCATTATGTGATAGCTGTAACATTATTTTCAATCTGTGGTTCTAAAGTTACAACGTTTCAACAACATATGCTGTTTTCATTTGTGTACCTCCTGTGTTGCCAGACAGATATATTTTAGGGAACAGATCAGGATTGATGTGTGTTGGTCCCTCATCATGCACCGCCTACTGTCTACATGCACTCATATGTGAGTAACACATTTGAGGCATGCGTCAGCATGTGGGGGGTGAGGGCCTAATGCATAGTGCTGCACATTATGTCTCCTGCCCCTCATTTGTAGACGGTCCAGTGACCTTTCTGTCTTTCACCTTGGATCCACTCACCTTGATATTATGATGGCGGGATCTACACTATCTGTGAAGATGAACCCAAATAAACCTATGTGTTTGATATACATTTGTCTCTGCTGCTGCTTGATCATGGTGACAAACTTGCAATACAATGTGTGCCTTTGAATCAGTCCTGACTCCTTGTGACCCAGAGACTCCAGGGTTTTCTTGTCACTGGAAGTAGATTGTCAGGTCTTTCTTCCATGTAAATAATAGTGTTTCTCTGTAATTCATCTACAGAAGCATTTTATACATCAGATTGAACTCCTGGCTATTGAGGTCTCAGATACTATAGGCTGCCACTGTGTCATGAAATCTCCAGTGGACTAATGCCTAAATATACATCAATGACCTCTTGCTTAAACCATTAGCCATATAGGTGTTCTCCTGAAAAAAATTTTTTGATGTAAATTATTCTTCAGTATTTGTAATCGAACATACTACTTAATGTCAAATAATAAACCAGTGCTTAGCTGTGCGATGGATTCCCGAAGCTTATTCATGCGCTATGAGATGCGTTTCTCCAACTGGTTTCATCAGGGGAAATTGTTCACATCGCCACTAAAAGGAGAAATAAGTTCTTTAAATATATGCTTCTCTTGTTACATTTACTTTTGATCTTAAACTAATTTACTGCCGTGTATCCCGATCCTCCTACCTGATATCGCACCGGCCTGGTTCAGTTGATCTTTGTCAATGGTATGCGTTACTACAAAAACGCCGCGCATGTGGGGAAGTAAAATAGTTAACCTTAATTGATTCTACTTAAACATGTGTTATCACTGAGGTGTGGAGAATAGATTGAACTAGATTTATCTTTCATATGCACAATTCCCATTCAATTCGGGAATTCAGTCCCTGAGGTACTGTAGAAGCCAGAGTGTGAATCCATCATTGTTCCTGATACAACAAGGTCTGATCTATTGATTTTCCCCGAATTGGAAAGAGAACTTGTTCAATGACGAAACAACGTAATTCAGAAAAGGAATGCTGTAAGTGCAAACAATGATCAACAATCGGAGCTTCTCGTCTTTGACATTTTAGCTTACTTTTGTGTTCATTAATTCTCACCTGTAGGGAACGGATTGTTTTCCCGACATATAGAAGGTCACAAGGGCAGCGGATTGCATAAATAACTTGTGTTGACTTACAAGTGGTTCTATTTCGTAACCGATAGAATGTGTTATGATAATAAAAGTCATGAAGTTCCAAAGTAATCAAGCAAATATTACAATTACCGCAGCGTGTGTGGCCTCCAATTGTTGAAGAGGTGAGAGCTCGAGGAGAGCGTAAGACTGCAGGACTAAGCAGCTCTTTAAAATTTTTTTGCCTTTGCCAGACATATCGCACTGTATAGTCTGCTAGTTCTGGGATGCCTTGTAGAACATTAGCATGGCGTTTTATGCTCCGTTGTAAAGAGTAGCTAAACGGTGAAAATGACGTAATTAAATTACAGTCAAACCTCAGTTTTCATTTGCCCCGGTTTTCATACGCTTCGGTTTTCAACGTCTTTTTTGACTGAGATTTTGTCCCGGTTTTCATACATCGCTTCGGTTTTCAACGTCTTTTGACTGAGATTTTGTCCCGGTTCTCGTACATCGCCTCGGTTTTCGTAAAGTACAGTACTGTAAATACATACACCCTCGCGCTGCACACCATTCTGTATACACTGCCAGAACGCCTGCCCGGTCCCGGCAGCACTGCCCCCCGGACTCACCGATCGCCAGCGTGATGAGAAGCAAAAGCCAGCTGAGCACGTAAATGAAACACATCCTCGAGCCTGGTCAGAGTCAGAGAGGCAAGGATTGCGCAGAGAGGAAGGCCCCGATCTCATCCACCGCCTGCCCATTCTCTGGAGCGCCCCCTCAGGCTCGGAGGTAGCAGGGAAGAAAAGCTGTCAACGTAAGCAGGAGATGTTGCATGAATGTGGGAGGCAGTTCTTTCTCTTGCATGGTACGTCTGAAGCTATATCATTAAGATTTTCTGCCATTCTGAAGCATTGAGCAGATAATGTAAAGGTATTTTAATGGGCTGAATCCAATGTGATTCCGAAGAGAGCTGGGCACAGCAGCTTGTCAGGGGTGGCTAAGGCCAGATGTTAACATACTGTACTGTACAGTACTGAACTTAGCTTGCTTTCAGTGATGTTAAATGTTCATTTATCCAATTCATTAGTCATTTATATTTATTTCTCATTGTTTTCTGTATGTAAAAATATAGTTATTCTCTATAAAATGTATTTTTGTGAATATTTTTGGGTGTCTGGAACGGATTAATTGGATTTACATTATTTCTTATGGGAAATATTGCTTCAGTTTTCATACGTTTCGGTTTTAGTCAGACTTTTTCGAACGGATTAATCATGAAAACCGAGGTTTGACTGTAATGTGCATTTGAGGAGTAGCACTTCTTGTGTTTGGAGGATTAATAAGCAAATCCCGATTAAGAAACTTTGCTCTCTTATACGCTTGATGTATTACTCTGGAGGGATATCCTCTTTGCAAAAAATTGTCCCATAAAGTAGAGGACTGTTTCTTAAACTCCCGTATATCGGTACAATTTCTACGGTATCTAATAAATTGGGATACTGGTAAGCTGTTTTTTAACTGTAAAGGGTGGGCACTTTCATAATGCAATAAAGTATTTTGATCTGTTGATTTCCGATATGTGGAAGTGCTCCAACCTGATGGAGTCTTGCTCACCAAAACATCCAAAAATGTTATGTACTCTAGATGATAATTCAGAGAAAATTTTATCTGGTCATCCCGTGAATTCAACCATTGAAAAAACTTTAATAGAGCTCCCGTTGTTCCTTGCCAGATAACAAACACGTCATCCACATATCTTCTCCATATTTTAAGAGATTCAGCGTACGGGGAAGTTGTGATCCAATCCTGCTCAAATTTTGACATATATAGATTGGCGATGGAGGGGGCACACGTTGCCCCCATCGCTACGCCAGATATCTGATGATAGATAACATTATCATATATAAAATGATTCTGAAAAAGCGTTAACCTGGTGATTGCTGATAAGAATGTCAATTGAGAATCTGAAAGATCTCCACGATCCTGGAGCGCCTGTACTACGACATCATAAGCTTTATCCTGTGGAATGACAGTATACAATGACGTAAAATCCAAGGTTACTAATATGATGTTATGCTGTTGCGCCAAGTTCCCATGCTCAGACAACATTTGTAAAAAATGTGTAGTGTCTTTTAAATATGCCGGAATCAATGACATTAAAGGTCTTAAAAAGGAGTCTAAAAAAATCGATAGTGGCTCTAACAGTGAACCTCTGGTGGAGACGATAGGGCGGCCCGGTGGGTTATTCAAGTTTTTATGAATTTTACAGCATTCCTTTTTCTGAATTACATTGTTTCGTCATTGAACAAGTTCTCTTTCCAATTCGGGGAAAATCAATAGATCAGACCTTGTTGTATCGGGAACAACGATGGATTCACACTCTGGCTTCTACAGTACCTCAGGGACTGAATTCCCGAATTGAATGGGAATTGTGCATATGAAAGATAAATCTAGTTCAATCTATTCTCCACACCTCAGTGATAACACATGTTTAAGTAGAATCAATTAAGGTTGACTATTTTACTTCCCCGCATGCGCGGCGTTTTTGTAGTAATGCATACCATTGACAAAGATCAACTGAACCAGGCCGGTGCGATATCAGGTAGGAGGATCGGGATACACGGCAGTAAATTAGTTTAAGATCAAAAGTAAATGTAACAAGAGAAGCATATATTTAAAGAACTTATTTCTCCTTTTAGTGGCGATGTGAACAATTTCCCCTGATGAAACCAGTTGGAGAAACGCATCTCATAGCGCATGAATAAGCGTCGGGAATCCATCGCACAGCTAAGCACTGGTTTATTATTTGACATTAAATAGTATGTTCGATTACAAATATTGAAGAATAATTCACATCAAAAAAATTTTTTCAGCAGAACACCTATATGGCTAATGGTTTAAGCAAGAGGTCATTGATGTATATTTAGGCATTAGTCCACTGGAGATTTCATGACACAGTGGCAGCCTATAGTATCTGAGACCTCAATAGCCAGGAGTTCAATCTGATGTATAAAATGCTTCTGTAGATGAATTACAGAGAAACACTATTATTTACATTTTAGACTCTGTGATAAATAACCATACCAACAGGTCTTTCTTCCAAACTAATGGAGGGTTACGTGACTTGCCCAAGGCCACATGGAGTGCTAGTGTAAACTGAGCTCTGGTTGCTTGGTGTCCAAGCCAGTTTTCTAAACACTAGGCTACTCCTCCACTCTTTGATCACATTGACACTTGTATCTACTGATTTGCTGGTCATGTACATGGCCCACCTGTGCTGACATCCTTGTACGATGGCAGCTGTGTATCTGCCAGCCATTTGCCACATCACTGGGTATTACAGGTTCCCATACACACCCTCCCTTTGGGGTATTTTTTTTGCACTGTGCTCAGTGTGCTGTTTGAGGTAGTGGTTAGAGGCATGTGTTATAGCTCCCTAGTTTGCAGGTTTGATCCCCACATGTGGTTTATCTTTTTCTTTTCTGTTGTGCTAACTGGACCATTAGGTACCAGCAGGTTCATCACCTCTACACACACCCTTCCCTCTCTTCACTGTACACCAAGGTGTGCCCTCTGTGCTGCCTAGACATCAGATATTATCTGTTACATAGGTCTCTTTCTTTATGGTGTTTACATGGCAGTGCGCTTGGGGGTTTTGTATTGCTGTGGTTCAGCTGGTGTGTGGTACACCTGTTTGCATGCTGAATTCTCTCCTGTCCTGTTCTAGATTTTTCACCAGCTCCGCAGAGCATCCTCTGCTGCCCTTGGGGTTTAGTTTCTTTCCTCTATTGCATGCTATATTCACTGAATAACATTTCATTGTGTGTGTGCATGTGTCTCTGCTCCCAATTACAGACTGTGATCTGATCTGTACAAAGCAGATCTGCATGTGCATTTGGTCATGGTTACTGTTGGGGGTTTGCCTGTCCTGACAGCCAGTAGGCGTCTTGTGTGATGCCCTGCACTATTTTTGTATGCAGCCTTTGCTAATGAGCTCACGTTGGTGGTGTGGCCTAACGGTTTGTGCATTGCCATTTGTGGTAGTGGTCATAGGTGTGATTCCTCTCTGTTCTCTTTCATTTGTATGCTTGTCCTGCAGAACTAGTTTTCATTCATGTGACAGTCATATCTGTGCAGATCTGTGCTGTGAGCACATTGTACCCTCATCAGAGTTGTGAACCATCCTTCTGTCCATCTTCTGTCTGCCAGCTGTGTGCCATCCTACCCTGATGTGCATGCTGCTACCCCACGTCCTACACTCCTACACATTCCTGCATTGCAGCTCTCCCTGGTTGCCTCTCCTGTGTGTGCTCTGCATAGCACTGCTACTCCACTGTCATCCTGATATTTCACCTATCCTGCCATTTCTGGCTCCTCTGCTGCACACATCTTCCCATCCTCTGTCACACACTGTCATTAGAACATAGTACATTACCATCACTCTGTGCATAGCTACAGCTGCCCCCGATATGTTTGTCCATTTTTCTAGCTGCCACATGGGCTGCAGCTGATTTGTGTGGTCCATCAGCTCTGATCTACGTCCTTCTTTTACTTATGCATTGTCTTTCCTTTCTGCTCTGTGCAGTATTTGGGTTACGTGTGCGTTTGGCACATACCTCTCTTGCCCTTCAAATTGGGGGACCTTACTGCTCTTGGCCACCCCAGTGCCCTCATCATGCACCGCGTACTGTCTACATGCACACATATGTTACTAACATATTTGGGGCATGCAGCAGCATGTGGGGGTGGGGCCTAATGCATACTGCACACCATGCACCTGATGCACATTATCTCTCCTGCCCATCATCTGTTGACGGGCCAGTGACTTTTCTGTAACATGTGGGTTGCTGCCCTGCAAAATGTGTTTTCAGATTTTCACCTGGGATCCACTCACCTTGATATTATGATAGATGGTATCTACACTATCTGTGATGATTAACCAAAATAAAAATATGTGTTTGACGTACATTTGTCTCTGCTGCTGCTTGATCATGCTGACACTTGTATTTAGTGATTTCCTAGTCATGTACATGGCCCACCTGTGCTCACATCCTTGTACGGTGCCAGCTGTCTATCTGCCAGCCGTTTGACACATCACTGGGTCTTACAGGTTCCCATACTCACCTTCCCTTTGAGGTAATATTTTTGCACTGCACGCAGTGTGGTTATTTGGGATAGTGGTTGCAGGCATGTGTTGTAACACCATAGGTTGTAGGTTTGATCCCCCCATGGGGTTTACTTATTTTTTTCTGTTGTGCTAACCTGACCATTAGGTACCTGCAGGTTCATCACCTATGCACACACCCTTCCATCTCTTCACTGTACACCAAAGTGTGCCCTCTGTGCTGCCTATTGTGATGATGAAGGCAGTTCAGAGGCTATGGAATGCCAGGAGAATGAACTCTGTGCCTTTAAGAGTGAGAGCATTCAGGGTTTCCCCAGCAACCGAGAACCTTTGACTCATAGCACAGTCACCATTAAGCCCCGCCCACTTCAGCACATCAGGGCTGGAGTGAAGCCTAGCAGCTCTCACATGTGCTGGGAAAAAGGCGTGGTCCCTGAGAGGGAGCAGTTTAAAACTCCTGTGTTTGGAAAGTCAGGGAGAGGAGGACCGGAAAGTGAAGGAGGAAGACGAGGAGAGGAGAGAAGAAGGAGTGGCAGTGAACCTAGAGGACCTGGAAGAGAATCCAGAGGAACTGGAGCTAGAGGAGAAGGGGCCCAAGGAGGCACGAGAAGTGCTCGGCTCAAGCTCAAAGACAAGCAGTGGGATCTGCTTGGAACCGGTCCAAGGCAGTCTCAGCAGAAAGGAAGTTTGCTACAACGGAGAGAAGTACCTGCAGAGAGAAAGCAGCATGGCTCTGGCAAGGAAAGAGGAGAGCTACTAAACGGCCCTGAACTAAGGCAAGTGTGTCTTCCAGAATTCCTGCCTGAAAGAAAGTTAAGAGAATTAGTTCCTGATAGAAGGAATAATTATAATAACCAGCTAAGCTCTAGCAGTAGAAACAATAGCTTGTCTGCAGGTCAGCACTCCCAGCTCTCTGAAGAAATAGAGCAGAAAAAGGTTCTATTAGAGAGATTGAATGAAATGCTCCAGAAACAAACTAGTCAGCTCTACAGCCAGGTACCCTCTGAAGAATGTTGTGAGGATGCCATTGAGGAAATGGATATAGGAAGCTGCTATGAAGACTATGAAGATAGCTCCGATGAAATGCAGTGTTCTTATTGTAAAGCTAATGAATTAGAAGTGTGTTAAGCTTAAAACCTGTTTGAATGAGTGAATGCCATAGTAAGGAACTTAACTGATTGAAGGACGCAGCACAGAGAACAGCTGAACGTTGTTAATCAAGCTGTTGCTCTGTAAGGCCTGAAACTGAAGGGAAAGCTCAGTGGACATTTTAAAGCTGTTTCTGTTATAAAGGAGCTGTGAAGTAAACACTCCCATAAGAAGCTAATGTGACCATGAGAAGCTTTACAATCTGAGCTTTGAAAGCAAGTTCCTAAGAAGCTATCTATTGCTGATACCAGTATTCCTGTGCATACTTTTGTAAAAGTTATACCTTTGCTTTGGAGAAGAATCCCATTATTCTTTATTCAGCCTGTTACTTGTGAATATGATGGAAACCCCAGAACACAACAAATAAATATTTCTCTGTTTCGCCTGACCACTTGTCTGCACAACTACTTTTGCCTAATATGGATAAGTGAAACTACATATCCCAGCAGCCCTCCTGGCAGCCATATTGGGAGGACTTATTCTAGGACAGCAAGGCAACTCCATCCTGGTGCCCGGCTATACGCCCAGCCAGGTGGGGGCGACAGAGTGGCGTAGTTGCTACGGATCAGCGCTGAACACGCATGTGCAAAGGAAACTGCACAGCGTATTCCAGAACTCTACAGGAGGACGCCGACTGGAAGTACGAGCGGCTGAGACTGGGAGAGAGAGAGTCCAGAGTTCGACTGGTCCAGAGAGTCCAAGGTCCTGCGGAGACCCTACACTGCTGCTGAGTGAGACGCACCACCAGTACCAGGTACAGGGTATTAACTAAAGGGTAGTTAAGGATACCGGTACTGGGTGGGGCGGTTGGAGCAGGTAGAGGGAAAGACACCGAGTGTTTTGTGCCACACTTGGGTGGTGTGTTTGTTCTTTTGTCTTTGATAAAGAAAGATAAGAAACATGGAAGTAGCGGAAGTTCTTAAGTGGATGGCTTCGCAATTTGACCGCCAGAAGGAGTTATCGTTGGAGCTCCAGGAAAGAGCTGCCGTCAGGTTGCAGGCCCAACAGAAGCCATTGGTGGACTTAATGGAGGCCTGGGTAAAGGAGACTAAGAAGACACCAGAGCCGGACCCAGCCACCACAGGTTTCACAGGACTGGGGTTAGCCCGAGCAATTGGACCGTGGTCCAAAGAGACCCTTAACTTTGGACAGTTAAAGGAGGGAGATAACTTGTACAACTTCTTAGAGGCGTTTGAGAAGGTGGCTCGAATAGCCAGTTGGCCACAAGAGCAATGGGCGGTGAGGCTGGCTGTTTCGCTAACGGGTGAAGCATTAGCTGCCTACCAAGCCGTACCTACAACTTTGGCCAATGACTATTATGAAGTCAAAAGAGCAATAAAGGATAGGCTGGGATTGACACCCTCAGTCTATCACCGTCAGTTAAGGAAATTCTAAATTGCGTTCAGGTGAGACACCAAGGGCGTTTTATCACCGGTTAAAGGGGCTGGTATCCAAATGGCTGGAGCCAGAGCGTAAAACATTGGAGATGATATTAGATGATATTATTCTGAAGCAATTTCTAGCAGCTGTTCCAGAAAGAATGAAGAATTTCCTCATGTTACAAGGGTGTAAAAGTACGCAGAAAGCTATAGTGCTCTCTGAGCGGTTTTTAGAAGCAGAGGCTGTAGCTAAGGACAAAACTGTGACTTTTACTAAAATGTCTGCTGCTGTGTCAGATAGGGATAGAAAGAATGCAAAGAATGAATATGTTCCCATAGTTAGAAGAAAGCCTGTGAACCGAGCCTGTTACCGGTGTGGTAGCGAACAGCATTTACAGAGGGACTGTAAAATGAGGACAGCCTTAATTTTGAATGAGCCTAGTAAGGCTTCCTATTAGATATTACAGTGCAAAGTATACCCACAAAAGCATTGCTTGATTCAGGCTCGGATCAGTCCATGCTGTCCAAAAGCTTATGGCGCAAGATAAGGGCCCCGGATTCAGAGACACCCTGTTCACCCATGGGCACAGTAAAAATAAGGTGTGTTCACGGAACCGCGTCCACATATCCTGTTTACCATGTCCGAGTGAAGGCCTTAGGGATTGAAAGAGAGATCCCTGTGGCAATAGTTCCCCGATTACCGCAGGAGGTAGTGCTCGGGAGGGATTGGCCCCAATTCCAGAGAGGTGTGCAACAAGGTCTGGGTGCCAAGAAGGGAATGGTTTCTACACGAACCCAGTCCAAAGCCCTAAAGGCAGCAGAGGAAGAACCTATAGTGGGGGAGACGGAAGATCTTCCCTCCCATGAAGATTTAGTGACCATCCCCGTAGACAAAGTAAAAAAGCATGTAGTTATATGTGGCTCTGGTCCTAATTACAGACTGTGATCTGATCTGTACACACCAGATCTGCACGTGCATTCCATCATGGTTACTGTTCCATCATGGTTACTGTTGGAGGTTTGCCTATCCTGGCAGACAGCAGGCTTCTTGTGTCATGCCCTGCAGTATTGTTGTATGCAGCCTTTGCTCACAACCTCATGTTGGTGGTGTGGTCTACTGGTTTGTGCATTGACATTTGTGCTAATGGTCATAGGTTTGATTCATCTCTGTTCTCTTTCATTTGTATGCCTGTCCTACACAGCTACTTTTCATTCCTGTGACAGTCATATCTGTGCAGATCTGTGCTGTTAGCACATTGTACCCTTATCACAGTTGCCAACCATCCTTCTGTCCATCTATGTGTGTCTGCCAGTTGTGTGCCGTCCTGCCCTGATGTTCATGCTGCTACCCCATGTCCTGCACTGATACACATTTCTGCATTGCAGCTCTTCCTGGTTGCATCTCCTGTGTGTGCTCTGCATGGCACTGCTACTCCTCTGTTCTCCTGTCATTACACCTATCCTGCCACCTCTACCTCCTCTGCTGGACACGTCTTCCCATCTTCTGCCACACACCGTCATTGTTGCATGGTACATTACCATCACCCTGTGCATCGCTACAGCTGTCCCCGATAAGTTTGTCCATTTTTCCAGCTGCCACATGGGCTGGATGCAGATTTGTCTGGTCCATCAGCTCAGATCTACTTCCTTCCATTACTTGTGCATTGTATTTCCTTGTTGCTCTGTGCAGTGTTAGGGTTACATCTGTGTTTGGCCCATACCTTTCTTGCTTTTCAACTTGGGGGACCTTACTGCCCTTGGCCAACATTTTTTGAGTCACCTATACATCCTTGGGGCATTTTAAGACACACCTTAGAATAAGCCAGCTTATGGGGTGCCTACTATGGTGCCTTGGGAGTTGACAACCTTTCGACATGGCCTCTGGGCACATTATAACCCGCCTTGGCTGACATGTTAGTTTAGGATGTGCCTTCTGGTGCACCCTAATAGGTACATTAGTTTAGTTTGGGGTGTGGGTATTTTTAGCTGGCAGCACAGATTGTTGGACTGTTTCAAGCAGGAAATTGCCTTGACCAATCTTATCGATTAAGCCCACTGGGGGATCAAACTCATGACCCCTGTTTCAGCAGTCATTGCATTAACCAGTGTGCTATATCTCTGTTGCTGTGGTTGTAGTTCAGCATGCGAAGTTAAGGTTAACGTGCGGTAATGTGCTTCACTCCCTCTATTGAGCGATAACAGACATGGCACACTTTATCGCGCTATAACCCGTGATTGCTACCTTAATACCGGAACGCCCACTCCTTATATGGCATCCTTCACATTATCGCTGTAACTAGCGCCGGGAACATTAAGACAGTTTAGTAAACATATCCCTAACATTTCCAAATATAATTGCTTGTCTTCCTCTTTCTATGATCTCTTGTATTTTATGAAGGCCACCCTCTTTTTCTTCACCTTTTCAGCTACTTCTTTTGAGAACCATAGTGTCCTCCTTTTCCTTTTACATATATTTACTTTCCTAACAAAAAGGTTTGCTGCCCCTAAAATATCCCCTTTCATTTTTGCCTATTGCTTTTCTATATCTTCCAGCTGTTCCCATTGCGCTAACAACTCCTTGAGGTATTGTCCCATCTTAGTATAGTTAGTTTTCCTAAAGTCTAGGACCTTCACTTTATGATGGACTTTATCAGCTCTAGTCCTAATACTGAACCATATCATCTGGTGATCACTGTATGCTAGATGATCCCCCACTATAATATCAGAAACACTTTCCCCATTGGTAAGTATCAGGTCCAATATGACTCCTTCACATGTGGGTTCTGTTACTAGTTGCTGGAATAAATCTCCCTGTAGAGAATACAGTATCTCCTTACTTCTAGATGACACTGCAGCAAGGATACGCCAATCAGAGACATCTCCTAGGGTGATTCTCCTTATAGGCATGTAGGGGATCATGATGACAGAACACATGGAAGAACTTGGGGAGGGGGGGGGGAGGCATGGTACTAGAGATACCTCACAGGCTGAGATAGATTTGCCAATCCAAGAATGTAATTCTAGATTGTCTTGCACTCACATACAGTTGCCAGGGTAGGCTTGCACTCAGATCTTTATCTTTCTTTATCTTTATTTACGGATTTAATATACCGCTCTTTACCAGTGGCATCAGAGCGGTGTACAGTAATAAAAATACAAGCTGCAGAAACAGAAAAAGAACGCCATTATATAAAGAACAGGACAGGAGGAGAAAGAAAAGGCCGTAGATAGTACATCAAAAGGGGAACAAAGCCAGGTAACAACAACATACAGTCAGTACTATCGTGGAGGGGGGGAAAGGGAGACAGGTGGGGGAGGGAGACTGAAAGCGGTGCAAAAAAGGTGAGTCTTCAGCCTGGATTTAAAAGATGCTTGGAATGTGGGCCCATAAAGGTAACTTGTGGGCCAAAAGAAGACCTGTGTCAGTCAATGCCCTCATCATTGCTCCCTCTCTCCACAGATTAAGGACCCAAAGAAGCAGGATCATTACTGAGGCCACATGGCTGTAGAAGGTCCTTTCAAGAATGCTGGAGGAGGAAAATGTATACAAGGAACCTGAGCAAGCCAGCAGCACTCCCCATTCCACATTGTTACTGCTGTATATCCCATAGGTGTCATGGTAGATTGAAAGTGGGAACCATGTATAGTCCCCTTGTATGATGTCCCTCACAGCAATCTGAAAGATGGAAAAACACATGCTTAGCACTCTGAGAATGAATAAAGGTTATGAGTAGAGGTCAGAGCACCTCTCCATGTCAAAAGCAGAAAGATGATGCCAGAGCAGGAAAGGAAGCAATGAGTGGAAATATTGCAACCATTGGTCACCTGCCCCATACCTGCAAACACACTCAAACATCCAGATACACCATCCGCCCAACATAAGCAACTGTGCTTCAGACCCCAAAGGCAAAATATGGAACACTAGTACACTGACATGCACATAGTCCCTGGACAGATTTATCATCCCTTGGGAGTGGCAACTCACTAGCGGTCATATCCATATCTGCCAATGGTGGAACCCCAGAGTGTCTCTCCCCTGATGTATCATGCAGGTGCCATCATACTCCCTCTTTTTACTGTCCCCAACGTCACCTCAGTATTGCCAATGTAGAAGGGCCATAAGTAGTCAGTGTACCATGGCAGCAGGCCCACACAGATCCAGACATGCAAAGTCCATGCACAACAAGGAGCTGCTATGGTAGAAACAAGTGAGCATCTATGCGTATGAAGTACAGCCAGGTGACATACTTTAGCTGCATGTTCCAGAAGCAGATGAAAAATACCCCTACTCAGACACCAGATGAATGTAAGATGCTAGTGGTATTTGGAGGTTCCATTAGTTCAAAGTGTAAGATCACCATTGGCCACCTCTCCTCTTTGTCAATCTGGCAGCCCCACAATACAGCCACTCTCAGTCCCCTATGCACGCCTCCAGTCACAACCCACCACACTAAAACCACTGTTAGGAATGCTGTAGAATGAAGCCGCGGAACCAAAAAGCAACACTTGTCTATGGTGGACAAAGGAGCTTAGGTTTAGCATCACCTGCTTGCATTTCTGAATGAATGGATCTCAGGACAGGTCCCATAATTGTTCTACAACTACATCCATGAGGCACACAACTACATGAGCTGTTTCCCATGTGTCTCCCTTCCATTCCATGAACCCAGTTGCCAACTCCATGATAAGTCCCAAGCAGCAATGTCTGTGTGACTCCACACATTGCCTGCCACCCTTGCAACATACAACCTTCTGGGCCATGGACAGAGCTTGGGTCCTTCCATCATTCTACTGCCACTATATCCTCCAACACACACATAAACACACATTTTTTGACCTCATCAATGTTACCTACCTTGAAAGGAAACTAGGTCCATTGGTCAGGAAGCTTGGTTCCTGTAACAGGCCACCTGGATGTTCCCATGCAACTGATCCACCACACTCCATGCCAAAGAACTCTTACACCCATTTCTTGCACCCCTTTGCCCACATGATGTATGCCATCATCCAAAGTTCCCCACACCCGAGGCTATCTTCTTTGATAATCAAACATCCACAAATCTTAGAAGTAATGGTGATGTGGTACTAAGGCCAGTTCATTTCTCCATTGCCATTGCAGGTACCTAGTCAAGGCCCTTCCCTCTATACAAACATTAATGTCCTTCTATTTATGTCTCCAACAGGACAGTGTGCTAAGGCAGGACTGGATTTAGCCACCACAAACTGGAAGAGACACTACTAGCTGAGGAGCCACCACAAGCAAGGGGCAGACAGAAGCCACTCAAGATCCGGAACACTCTGGGGTATGTTTACTAAACTGCGGTAATCGTGAATAACGCGCGTTATGTAACGTTAACGATCATAAGCGCAGCATAACACGCGTTATGCTGTGCTTACGATCGTTAACATTACATAACGCGCTTTATGATGCCCTAACGATCGTAATGCCCCGCGGCGCGGTAAAAACCCAAAGAAGGTGGAGAGAGGGCAGAGAGAAGGGGTCAATGGGCAGAGAGTGGGCGGGGAGAGGCTCCCTTCACACTAACGAGCTGATCTGAAGAGCTCAATTCCAACGCGAATGAAAACCTGCTGTTAAATGCACATTACAGGGGAGAGAAACCATTTCAGTGTCAGCAATGTACAGCCCAGCAGGGAAACCTAAACAAAGTGATAAGTGTGATACATGTGCACAGAACAAAAGGGCACATAAACACTGAAAATGACCCCAACAAACTGGAAAAAGACCATAACCAAGCTGGCCAATAGTGGTAGCAATGAGAAACATCGACCCCTCCCCCCCCCCCCCGAGTAAGCTCCATAGAACAGATATAAATCGTGGAAGGGTCTATACTCCGCCCCCATACAAGGTGAATGAGCCCACAGTGATATAGCGCTGCTCAGGTGTTTCCCCACCATCGGACAGGGTTCGTATGGTGTGCACATGTCCCGCAACATCAGGGTGGGCATGTCGGAATGGTAACTGGACAGATGCCGTAGAAGGGGATACAGAGGGCTGCAGGCGGCACATGCTGAGGTGCAGCAGGGCCACAGTGCAGACTAGGGCGATGCCTAGGTGGCCCATACGAATGCTGAAGCAGCATACCAGCCAGACAGCAACTGCTGAAGGCCCAACATGGGCATGACTGTGTTTCCCACAGTGTCACAGGGGATAGTACCCAGCAGCTACCCCCAAGGGCACGGAACATTGGCAGGCGGTGCTGGGGGGAAGCTTGGACACCTATGCAGGCATCCCTACCCCAGAACACGCACCATAGGCAGCCGCCTACCTGCACACTGGATGGCCTGAGACTGCGCACCACCAGCACCACCAGCAGAAGGGCATGTCAGCATGGTGGCTGAGGGATACTGGTGGTGGAGGGGGCAGTGGCAGCTGCCCAGAGCAGACCGTGGCCTAGCCCTGTGTAAGTGGGTGCCCTGTACTGCAACAGACGGGCCCTGTCTGACGAACAGTCATGGTATCACCAAGGAATGTACTGACTCTGTGACAACAAGGTGGTGCAGTGCACAAAACCAGTGTATTCAGAAACAGAGGGTCACAGGTTCAAGTCCCAGCTGTAGTTCCTGCCAACTCAGTCCCCATATTTTACCCACTATTACAACATGCTAATACAGACAGCACCTTAATTGCAGATCACGTAAACATGCCCAAGACACCTACAGTTTACCCTACAGAGCACAGACACCATAAATATGCACATTACCTAGAGCAGAGCCTCCCAAATGCAGTCCTGGAGGGCCAAACACCATTCCAGTTCCATGCTGCCTCTGGTAAAGATGCCTGTGCTGTATTTCTATGCCTACCCCCATGGTATGCAGATGTATCTCATGCATATTCATGAGGGACAGCATGAAAACCCGAACAGTGTTTGGCACCGCAGGACTGGAGTTGGGAACCTGTGCCGTAAAGCAGCAGCCAACAGGGGCAGACACACCCGCACCCACAGGCCCCATTATCCAAAGCCTCCTGGAGAGGCAGGACTTTGGACTCTGCGTGCATCTCCCAATACTAGCACTTGCATACCTTAGTAATGCCACCCTAAACCGGGGAATATGGTACACATCTATCAAAAGGTTGCTATGAGTACTGGCAGATAGCAATTCCTAGGTTAAGTATACTGTTCTGAGTGAGCTGCATCATAGCAACCTTTCTGATGTCTGTGGAGTGTGCTACAGGTCTTGTGTCTGACAGTGTTTACCAACCTGGGGAGTGACTCCTACAGTATTGCGTACCATAGCCATGCCTGCACTGTGCCCAGGACTGGTGTGGTGGCCTGGGCTGCCAACACCTCTATAGTTGCACAATGCTGGCATAGGTGTGGGGAGTGTGTGTCTGTCTATCCAATGTGTGGTGGCTGCCAACAACCTCCACAGCCCACACTGCTAGCACTGTTGCCAGTATTGGCCTGCCAAAATGCATAATGAGGAGCAAGGTACTGTGGGAATAGCTTCAATAGAGTGGCCTGGCTTGGATGCATCTGCACACGGCATAGGGCAATGGCTCGGACATTGTAGTGCCTGGCCACCACCTGCACAGACAGGGTGGCCATAGCATGGCCTGCTGGGAGGTCACTCTCACCCTGACTGAGCAGTGACCATGGCATGGCTAGGTTCCCCCATAGTGCTGTATAGCATTTTTCTCATGTGATATATATGGGTTTTCTTTTGGGGCCCAATCGCTGACTTATCTGTTTGGTGTGTATGCTGACATCCCTGTTCTGGGTATATGCATCTCCTCAAGGACCATGCACTATGGACTAGCTGGCGGACTGTCTGCAGCTAGTATGTGTCTTGCTGGAACACCTTGCAGGGTGCAGCGGCTGGAGGCTTGCTGCTGGAGAATGTCAGTTAATGGTGGGGGGCAGCTGTGCATTTCCGGGCCTACTGCTTGTCTGCTATTGCGTTATGGATGTGTACCGCTCTGTCTGTTCCCCAGCAGGACTGGGGTTGCTGGCCCCTCTACTGCTGCCATTGCGGGGAAGTAGACTGTAGATCTATTGGTGGGTGATCCTGTTTCCTAACCTGAGCCCTAGAGGGTGGGTTGTCTGGTGGTACATAATCTTTCTCTGGGTCCATACACCCCCACCCCCTTTCACCTAGAGCAGATAATAATGGCACCAACACAGGATATGCACTATTCTGGGTGCAGCATCGCCCATAGGGACTAGACATGACCGAGACATACAGCAGGACTCAGATGTATCCTAGGTGTGTCTAACACAGGGGTCACCAACCTGCGGCCCGCGGGCCGCATGCGGCCCACGAGGTCCCTTCGTGCGGCCCGCGAGGCTCTACCACTATAAACATTGCATGCGGCCCGCCACACACTGTAGATCAGGGGTCTCAATTTTGCTATTCTCTCTCAGCATGATTCCCGGGGCTGCGTGGTGTCGGTCTGCTCACATGACTGAGTCACGAGCCTGCCCTCCACCAATCAGTGACAGGCAGGAGGAGGAGGAGAAGAAGGAGGAGGGGGGGGGCCGGGCCCAAAAGCAGTCTGAGCAGCCACGAGGCACCACGCGCTTTGGAGGATCGCCAGGGTGCACAGCTCTCCGCGGCAGGTAAGGAAGCAGTCTGCCCAGCACCCGGAATTAAGCCAGCCCTGCCTCCTCTTCGGCTTTCAGAGCCACGAAGGGAGAGCTTCTCCCTCGCGACTCTGTTAAGCTCGAGGGGGCAGAGAGGAAATTTCCCATAAGCCTCAGCCGGCTTAATAGAGTCGCGAGGGAGGAACTCTCCCTTCGCGGTTCTAAGCCGAAGAGGAGAGGGACTGAGGCAGGCAGGGAAGCAAACAGGCAGGGAGGGAGGGAGGGCTGGCTCTGCCGGGCAGGGGGGGCCCTGCGGGACATGCGATTTTTGCCGCGGCTGATGATGATGAGGGGGGGGGGGGTGTCAGAACTGGTAATGTGCTGTGGGCTGGGGGTCAGAACTGGTAATGTGCTGTGGGCTGGGGGGGGTGTCAGAACTGGTAATGTGCTGTGGGCTGGGGGTCAGAACTGGTAATGTGCTGTGGGCTGGGGGGGGGGGGTCAGAACTGGTAATGTGCTGTGGGCTGGGGGTCAGAACTGGTAATGTGCTGTGGGCTGGGGGGGGGGTGTCAGAACTGGTAATGTGCTGTGGGCTGGGGGTCAGAACTGGTAATGTGCTGTGGGCTGGGGGGTTTAGAACTGGTAATGTGCTGGGGGGGGGGGTCAGCACATTACCAGTTCTGACCCCCAGCCCACAGCACATTACCAGTTCTGTGCTTTAGTACAAGAAATTAATTTATAGTTTTATTTCTACAGTGCTGAGGTATTCTGTGTAATTCCTATTTGACATTGCTACTTGTTCTCTTTTCCCAGTAGGTCATGTATTGTTCTCTGAAATGTATTGATTTAATATTTGCAGTGTTGCCTTTTGATAGGTAGGGTCTGATGCTTTGTGAGTCCTGGTAGTGCTGTTATGATATGCTTTAGTAACAGGGTCACTTAGTGGTTTTTCTCTGGCATTGTACTGTAATGAATGCGCTTACTGACTGTGTCCTACTTATTGTACTTCTTTCCCAACTGGGGGAAGGGATAAGGGAGAAACAAAGGGCTCCAAAGGCGGAGAAGAGGTGCTGACCCAACAACGACAACAACACACAGCATGCCACCACTCCTAGCCCCCATCTATCTCCTAACACCCCTCCTAATCCTCCACCCCCACTCAGCCAAACCCTGCAACCCCTCTGCCCAGACACACTCACCTTGCACACCAACCTGCACCACTGACCCCACAAACCACCACCACCTCCCTTGTTATGTGTTACACCGCTTTGACCCGGTGAAAAGCGGGATATAAATACAGTTAAATAAATTAAATAAATAAATAAAATAAATAAATAAATTAGAGGACCAATCAGCAATAAGGCTTAAACTTTGATTATGTTTTTGCAGCTATCGATAGAATTCCTGTTCTCTTTTTTCCCCATGGCTTACCCCATGAACAAGAAGCGCAAGCTCAGCGATGAGAACCGCGGCTTCAACCCTGAGTGGAACAAGCTCTTCTTCACGCTGCACAAGGATCGTGCGCTGTGTGTCATCTGTCAGAAGACCGTTGGCGTTCTGAAGGACTACAATGTGAAGCGCCACTTCGAGTCCGTCCACCCAGAGTACGCCAAGATGGATGCAGTCAAGAAGAAGCAGGAGTTTACCCGCGTGTCGTCTGCGCTCCAACGCCAGTCCGCTCTCTTTGTGAAGAGCGTGACAGCCGCCCAGACTGCAGCCGCCAGCAACACCACAGCTAGCTACCGCGTTGCCTACCTCGCCGCAACTCGTCTCAAGCCCTTCACCGATGGCGAATTCGTAAAGGACTGTGTACTCGCCATCGCCGATGAAGTGTGCCCTGAGAAGAAGGCGGTCTTCGAGAAGGTCAGCCTGTCTGCTCCGACCCCCACTCGCCGCGTCGAAGATATGAAGGACGACGTCTTGGGCACCTTGAAGCAGCGCTTCCGTGACTGTCAGCACTTCGCGATTGCCTTGGATGAGTCGACAGATGTGAAGGATATCGCTCAGCTGGCGATCTACTTCCGTGGCGTCACAGACTCCTTCGACGTCATCGAGGAGTTCGCTCAGCTTGTGCCGATGAGCGGAACCACCACTGGCGCTGATGTGTTGGCAGCTGTGCTCTCCTGGATCAAGGACTTTGAACTTGACTTGTCGCGTCTGTGTGGTGTCACCACTGACGGCGCCCCTACCATGTTGGGGAAGAAGAACAGCTTTGCCTCGCTTCTTGTGAAGCACGTGCGCGACCTCGGCCACAAACAGGATATCAAGATATTGCACTGCATCGTCCACCAAGAAGCCCTTTGTGCCAAGTCTGCAACCATCGCTGAGGTCATGTCGGTCATTGTGAAGGCTGTGAACTTGGTGCTGTCGCACGCATTGAATCATTGCCAGTTCAAGGACTTGCTCGCAGAGGCTGACGCACAGTATGGCGATCTGCTGTACTACTGCGAGGTGCGTTGGCTCAGCCGTGGGAAGATGCTTGAGCGTGCCTACGAGCTGAGAGAGGAGCTGGCATCTTTCCTCGAAGCCAAGGGATTCGACTTCCCGCAGCTGCGCGATCCTCAGTGGTGCCAGGATTTAGCGTTCCTTGTCGACCTGACAGCTCACATGAATCAGCTCAACACCCAACTGCAAGGCAAAGAACTCCTCGTCTCAGACATGGTCGCCAAGGTCAAGGCCTTTCAAGTGAAGCTAATGCTGTGGGAAAAGCAGCTGCAAGCACGCAACTTCGCACACTTTGCGCAGCTCGCTGCACTGACGCCTTCGGCTGCTGCTGCTCGCCGTTACGCATCCACCATCCGTCATCTCAAGACAGAGTTTGAGGCTCGTTTCCAAGACTTCACCAAGCACTCACAAGACTTTGCCCTCTTCAGTGCCCCCTTCGAGATGAACCCCACCGACGTGCCCTCTGACCTTCAAATGGACTTGATCGAACTGCAGTGTGACGACGCACAGAAGTCACGCTTCATGGCTATGGGCCCTGTCGCATTTTGGAAGACACAGGCGGCCACCCACCCGTCCATGGCCGCCAACGCACGCAAGGTCGCTGCTCTCTTCGGCTCAACCTACTGCTGCGAACAGCTGTTCAGCCGAATGAAATTGATAAAGTCATCCACGCGCTCGCAGCTCACCAACGACCACCTGCAAGCATCCCTTCTCCTGTCAGTGTCATCTGTGAAGCCAGACTTTAAGCGTTTGTCTGCTAGCATGAATCATCAGCCATCTCATTAAATTCAATAAAGGTGATCAGCCATTGTTTTCATAATTTTGCGTTTGTTGTTTTTTTCGCGGGGGCGGGGAGAAGGGGGGTGCGGCCCGCGAGGCTCCCGGTAGTCAGCTGTGTGGCCCGCGGCCCTCTGGAGGTTGGTGACCCCTGGTCTAACAGAAATAACTATCACACACTGATGGGGACCTGCAGCATGCATATTTCAGCCATGAAAGGTGCTGTGGACCTGGTGCTGGGCGCCCCACCTCAACCTCAGGGTGGGCACAGTACCCGCACAATGTGACTGTCTGTGGCTACTCTGTGGCAGTGCCACACACGGTCTGTTCCCCCTTCCAGGCCGAGGTGCTGTGGGGGTGCATACCCAATCTTGTGCCCATCTCTCGACTGCTGATTTGCATGTGCAGTGCATCATGGGTACGGGTGGGTTAACCCTATCCTGGTAACCACAGCAGCCAGTTTGTGTGGTCATGTGCAGTCCTTCTGTAGCCAGCCAGGGCTTTGTTCACAGCCTTATAAGGTGTCCCATAGGGGACACTATAGGGTGCCTTGGCAGACAGTACACTTTATAATGTGCCCTATGGAGTGCGTTATGGGGTGCCTTATGCGGCACCTTAGGTTATGCCACCTTGAGGGTGTGTTTGCTGGCAGCACTAATTAAAATACACGTCAAATGCCTCAACAATTACTACTTAAATGTAAAGGGTGTTGCCTCAGTCAGCCTTATACATTAGGCCCACTGTGGAATCAAACCCATGACCCCTGTATCATCAGTCAGTGTCGTAACCATTGTGCTACAGCTCTGTTACTGTGCTTGTATGCCTGCGCGCCTTCTTAAGATTAACGCGCGGTAACGTGCCCTGTAGCGCTCGTTCATTTATGGCGCCTTGTAACGCGCGTTCTCGGCGCGTTCTCGGAAACGATGTACCACCCATGTCCTTATTTTGGGTTTCTGTCTCTACAGCGGCTCCTAACGCGAATCGCACTAACGCAGTTTAGTAAACATACCCCTCTGTGTCTCCTCCTCCAGCTTGTGCCTGGGAGAGGAGGAGCAGGTCAGGGAGCTTTCTACCATTATTGACCACAGCAAGGGCCCTGACACACAGCTGAACCCATCAGTAGCAGCTCTCACTGCACCAACTCCTCCTTTATTTATGGTAGTTGACCATGCCATCCTAACATTGTGTAGGAGAGATGGGGCCATAGCCTCTGAACTGCAGCAGATAAGGCTCCTCCTCCAAATGCTGGAGGGGGCTGGTGTATATAGTCTTCTGCATGGCAGCCACCTTTGATCATGAGGTCATACACCCTATATCCTCCCATCCACTATCTGAGACCTGACACCTCACTTCTTCTTCCCCTGATATGACCTACATCCCTCATCATCCCACATCATCAAACAGTTTGGCTCCTTTGTGGCTTGTTAGCATTGGCTTGCAGTCATGTTGCACAGAATTCCATGGCATAAATGATATTGCTCAGCATGAAGAGATAAAATGATATATTTCCCTGCTGCAGATATTTGTGGCAAGATATGTTTGCTGTGTGGGGGGAGGGTATATGGGTCTCCTGCCCACTAGGGGTGTGCAGGCAAAACCATTTTGTTTTGTTCAGTCACGTGTAATTTGTGGATTTATTTTAATTTTGAGCCCTGAGTTGGAAAGCTGGTATCTAACATGTCTCCATAGAGGTTAGCATTAGGCATCCTGCTCTTAACTCTGTCTTGTATATCAGTTGATCTGTGTTTCTGGTTCCTGACTGGTGCGAAGTTTGTTAAGATAAGTGGCCTTGTGAATCTATTGACATCTACTCTAGAGATGTACTCCAGAGGCTTTTCTACTATCACATTCTTCAATTAGAAATTCTGTCTAAGTATAACATTAGAGACATTTGCAAAGCCTACTTCAGATCCTGATTGTCTATTTTGTAAAGATCACTAATTGGACAATTAGGATTATCTATTTTGTAAAGATCACTACTTGGACAAGCAGGATCTGGAGTAAGGTTGGTAAATGTCACTAATAGCATACTTAGGGGTATGTTTACTAAACTGCGGTAACGTTGCAGTGGCTACGTTAACGCGCGTTAACATAACGTAACGTTAACGCCCATTAACGTTACATAACACGAGGTAGCATTCCCGGCCTCAGTAAGTCCCGCAGAGGGTGGAGAGAGGGTGGAGAGAAGGGGTCAATGGGCAGGGAGTGGGCGGGAAGAGGCCCCATCCACACTAACGCGGGGAACTGAAGGGCTGAATCCCACCGAGACTGAAAACCTGGCGTTAGCACACATTTGCAAGAGAGAGAAACCATTTAAGTGTCAGCAGTGTACAGCATAGGCAGGGAGCCCAAGAAAAGTGATAGTAGTGCTCCGTTTGCATTAACAGCATAGTGCCCAACTATGAAAGGCCACTTTGGTGATGGTGCAAATGGGGCATAGGGGGCTGCAGGCGGGACAAGTAGTAGGGGCATCTGGGGCACGGATGGGCTAGACAGTCACCTAGGTGGCACATAGGAACATAGAAACCGGACATCAGCAAGGCAGCAGCTGACAAAGGCCAAACACAATCCACCTACATCTACCTGGTCCACCCTAGCTAACAGTTGCCAGGGCACTGACCTGACATCTCCCAGCCAACCCTCCCCCAAGCGGAAGGGACATAATACTGGCAGGCAGTGATGGGGCGGATGTGAGGATGCCCATGTATGCCTCCCCACCCCAGACCCCACTCCCTAAGCAACCGCCTACCCACACAGTGGATGGCCTGGGACTGTGCACTACCAGCATCAACAGCATATGGTCATGTCACCATGGCAGGGGTGTGTGTGCCTGTGCTGGAGAGGGCAGTGGCACCTGCCTGCAGTGGACCTAGGCCATGCCCTGTACCAGTACGTGGTGTACAGTGCAACATAAAAGGTCTGGCTGAGGAAAAGTACAGGTAGCTCTAGGGACTACTGTGCATGTGTGGTGCAGTACACACAGCCAGTGTGCTCAGAAGCAGAAGATCACAGGTTCAAGTCCCAGCTGTGAATCCTGCAGAACATGCCCCTATATTTTACCCTACAATGCAGATACAACAGCAACATGTGCAAAGCCCAAAGCAGCGGTGAAGAGGGGTACAAACACCCACTCACACAGGCTCCACAATCCAAAGATGCATGGAGAGTCAGGCTGTAGTCAGAGCACTACTACTACCTCCTGCACAGTTTAGCAATGTTGGCACTGTGATCAGGACCAGTGTGGCACACAGGACTGCTAAACACCCCTATATTTGCACAATGCTGCAATAGGAGTGTGTGTGTGTGTGTGTATGTATGTATGTATATCTATCCATTGTTCTGTGGCTGCCCACACCTCACTGAGCCCACAATGTCCCATTGTTTCCAGCTGTAACCTGAATATGTGCATAATGAGGAGCAAGGTATTGTGGGTATGGCCCGGACAAGGCAGATTGGCCAGGATGCATCTTCAAAGGGTGTGGGGCAATGGCTGGGACACTGTAGTGCCTGACCACCACCTGCATGGACAGGGTGGCCACAGCATGGCATGCTGGGAGGGCACTCACTCTGACCGAGCAGTGACCATGGCATGTCTAGGTTCCCACACAGTGTTAAATGGTATTTGTTTATAGTGATGTTTGTGTGTTCCCTGTTTTTGGGGCCCAATCGCTATCTGCTTACAGTGATATTTGTGTGTTCTCATTGCTGAGCCCTGATCACTGAGATACCTGTTTGGTACACATAGCTTCTCTGTGAGCATGCACTATAGAATGGCTAGTGGACTGTTTGCAGTTAGACTGTGCATGGTTGGAACACCTTGTAGGGAGCTGCTGGTGAATGGCTGACAGTGGTGTGAGGCAGTTGGGGTTTTCCAGACCTACCCCAGCATTTCTCCTGGTCTGCCATTGCCCCAGTCACAAGTACGGCTCTGGCCCACCAACCCTGGAGGGCTGTCTTATACCAGCAAAATGGAGGTTGCTTCAGTAGGGGCTCAGGCACCTCTCCCTTACCTACAAAAATGGTGATCGTAGGCCCTTTAGGGTTAATAATGTTTATCACTTTGACCCATAGAGGCACTGCTACACCAACCTCATTCAAGTTTAGAACCCCCTCTGCTCTGATAACAGGTGCTCATATCAGCCAGACCCTAACACTGGGTACACACTAATCTGGGTGGTGTCTGGTCCCAGAGGGCTACATTTATTTTTATTTATATTCTCTTATTTACCACGCTATTCTGCATCAGTGCGGTTTACATTGAACAAACTGAAATTACATTGAACAGGGCATTATAACTTGGAGATAACTATTTACAGGGAACATGGGCTATGGAGGGTTAAGTGGCTTGCCCAAAACCACAAGGAGCACCTGTGGGACTAGAAACCCCAGTCCTTCCAGCCCAAGGTTGCTGTCTTCTAGTGGGATTTGAACCCCCACCCTTCCAGCCTGAAGTACCGCACCCCAACCACTAGGCCACTCCTCCACTACATGTGACTGCAGGATACAGACAGACACCAAATTATCTTCAGATGCATGGCAAGGAACACCTATCACACACTGGTAGTGATTCAGATGTACAGCAGGACCTATCTCTGGCATCACATGTACTGTGGACCTAATGCTGGGCACCCATCCTATCCCTCAGGGTGAACACAGAACCTGCACAATGGCATGGTCTGTAGCTACTCTGTGCCAGTATCATGCACTGTCAGTTTGTCTTTCCAAACTGAGGTACCGGAGAGGTACAGACCCCATTTGGTGATCAGCTGTAGACAGCTATTCAGCATGTGCATTGCATCATGGGTACTGATGGGGTTACCCTATCCTGGCACGCAGGGCAGACAGTTTGTGTGGTGACCTGCTGTCCTTCTGTACCCAGCCATTGCTGTGAGACATGCCACAGAGGTATAGCCTACTGGTTAGTACAATGCCGTTCTCGGCATTGTTCATGGGTTCAATTCCTCATTGTTCCTTTCTTTCATGACTGTCCTACTCAAATATTTTGCATGCCTGTGACAGTATTTTTGCAGAGCTGTGCTGCCAGCCCATAATACCCTCACCACAGTTTCCAACATTCCTTCGGTCCGTCTATCTGCAACTGTCAGCTGTGTAGAGTACTGTCTGCCTGTGCAGGCTGCCACCCCATGTCCTGCACTGCTACTCTTTCCTGCATTGTGCCTCTTCATGCTTGCCTTGCCTGTGCCTGATCTGCATGGCACCAGCACTCCTCTGTCCATCCATCATTGTAACTATCTTGCCACCTCTGCCTCCACTGGGGGACACGTATTCCCATCATCTGCCACCCACTGTCTTTCCAGTACTTTACATTGCCAACACCCTGTGCTGTGGTACAGTTGCCCCACCATGTTTGCAACAGTACTGGCAGCCACATGGGATGACGGCAGATATGGCAGGTACAGAAGCTCCCAGCTCTCCCTCCTTCACTCACCTGTTCATTGCCTTTCCTAGGTGCTCTATCTAGTGTTAGGGCTACATCTGTCTCTATGCCTCACAGGTCACGCTGAAGCACTTTGCAGCCCTTAGGGCACACTAACCTAGGGCACCGTAACCTTGTTGGGCCACCTTAACCTATGGTTCCATAACCCAGGTTGCCTTCTAAGGTGCCTTGCCAAGGGGTGCCTAATATGGCACTTAGCCTAAGGAGCCCTATAGGGCACCTTACAAAGCGCCTTATGAAGCACCTTACAAGGCACCTTATAAGGCATCTATCAAGGCACCTTGTGAGGCACCTTACTTATAAGGCACCTTACCAGGCACCTTGTAAGGTGCCTTATAAGGTGCCTTGTAACTCACGTTAGCTGATACGGCTTGACGTAACGATGCACCACCCATGCCTTTATATGGGCATCTGTACCATTACTGTGGAACCTAACGCGGGTGACATTACCCCAGTTTAGTAAACATATCGCTTAAATATGGTTCCATAGAATGTCTGGCATAAGAACACGGTAGAAGATAAGTCTTTGGAATAAGTCTCCAAAGCAGGAGTCAAGAGATTTACAAGGCCTAAAATCTAGAAAGGGTATGCCATATAGCTTCAAAGGTACTGGTAAATTGAGTTCACTCTGAAGATAGGGAAATTATCAGTGGGTGCCTCAGGGATCTGTTGTTGGTCCTATTCTTTTTAACATTTTTGTAAGCAATATTGCAGAAGGTCTATCAGGAAAGGTATGCACTGGAAGATGTGGATAACATGAGGAGGGATCGAGTAAAGCTTGAAGAATCATTGAGAATTTGGCAGCTAAGATTTAGGGGCATGTTTACTAAACTGCATTAGTGTGATTCGCGTTAGGATCCGCGGTACAGGCAGAAATCCCAAATAAGGACATGGGCGGTACATCGTTACCGATAACGTGCGTTACCAGGCGTCATAGCCTAACGAGCGTTAAAAAACATCGTGTAGAGCGCCACGCAACGCGCACCCATAAGGCATCTGATAAGGTGTCTAGCAAGGCATTTAGAACTGTAGCACAATGGTTAATACACTGACTAATAGTACAGGGGATGTGAGTTCAATCCCCCGGTGGGTCTAATGAGTAAAGCAGGTGGAGACATCACCGTTTACTTTAAATCAGTGTTGTCAGAAGCAGTTATTTTGTTAACTTTAATTAGTGCTGCCAGCAAACACACCCTCACGGGGCCGTAACCTAAGGTGCCGCATAAGGCACCCAATAAGGCACCCCAGAGGGCACATTATAAAGTGCACTGTCTGCCAAGGCACCCTAGAATGCCCCCTATGGGTCACCCCACAGGGCGCATCAAAGGGTGCCTCACAGGGCACGTGAAAGGGTGCCTGATGAGGCACCGTAAGGAGACAGCACTGTGAGGGTGATGTAGCTGGCAGCACCACTTCAAATAACAAAAAGAATATGCCTCACACAGTCCCACCAAATAACCCCACTGTGGGCTCCAAACCATGACATCTGGCTCCACAGGCAGTGAAGTAACTAGTGGACTATATCGCTAGTGTGACTAACAAATCCATAATAACGATGCGGGCAACCTATGGAGTATAACTGTCAAATGTTCAAAAGTCGCATCCAGATCAACAACAGGTTCTCTACGTACAAACCCAGAATGCCTGCCAATCAAACAAACCAAGGTCTCAGCAAACAAGGACATATGGCAAACACGATCAAGACCAAGGTCAAGATCATTACCAAAAACAAAAAGCCCAATAACATCACCGACCTTGTCAAACACTGAAAGCTACTGGCAAAATCCAAGGAAACACTCAACTTACTATGAATATGTGGAGACAGACTAGCCAGATGCCTGTTCCCCCAGCACTAACAAATCCCTGGCTGGCAGCTGAAGGACGTCAGGTCACCACACAAACTGTCTGCTGTGGTGGCCAGGATTTGGGTTAACCCACTCATACCCATGGTGCACTGCACATGCAGATCTGCAGTCTATAGATGAACACAAGATGGGGTATGAACCCACACAGCACCTCGGCCTGGTAGGAGGAACTGACCGTGTGTGTTTCTGCCACAGAGTGGCTACCGTCCATCACAGTGGACGGGTCCTGTGTTCACCCTGAGGGTGAGGTGGGGTGCCCCGCACCATTTCCGCTGCACCTGGCATTTCTGCGATGGGCTATGCTACAGGTCCCCACCGGTGCCTCTGTGTGATAGGTGGCCCCTGCAAATACCCTTAGCATTTGCCTGTGTCCATCTGTACATTACGTCTTGTGGGGGGCGTTTGGGCCCATAGGCGGTTTATATACCAACACCCAACCCACCTTCTGTGGCTCAGGGTGGGAAACATGGTTTCCAAATAACGGGTCGACATTTTACTCCCCTACACTGGGGACAGTAGAGGGTACCATTCACCCCAGTCCTGCCAGGGAATGGACACCCCACCAGGGCAGTCTATGCAGATCTGTACGCCTCAATACATTGGGCAGTGACAGACAGTAGACCTGGTACTGCACAGCTGCCCCACACCACTATCTGACTTCCTCCAGCAGCAAGTAAAGTGAGTCACCAGCCACAGCACTCTGCAAGAGGTTGCAGCCACACACATACAAACTGCAGACAGCCTGCTTGCTAGTCCGTAATGCATGTTCCTGGAGGTCAGGTGTGCACCCACACCTGGGATGTGTACACACCCACCAAGCAGATGGGTCAGTGATAGGGCTCCAGAGAACAGGGCCTATATACCTCACTTCAGAAAAACACTATGTAATACTATGGGGGAACCCAGCCATGCCGTGGTCACTGCACAGTCAGGGTGAGCATGACCACACAGCAGAACATGTCGTGGCCACCCTGTCCGTGTAGGTGGTGGGCAAGCCCTACAATGTCCCAGCCATTGCCCTGGGCCCTGTGCAGGTGCATCCTGCCCAGGCCGCCCTCTCTGGCTATACCCACAGTACCTTGCTCCTCATTATGCACATTGGCATGCCAATACTAGCAACAGTGCTAGCGGTGTGTGCTGAAGAGGGTGTTGTCAAACGCAACACACTGGATAGACTGACGCACACCCCCACACCTATGCCTGTATAGTGCACCAATATAGGCTTTTGACAGCCCAGGACACCACACCAGTCCTGGACACGGTGCAGGCATGGCTATGGTATGCTGTACTGTTGGGGTCTCTTCCCAAGGTGGTGGACACTGTCAGGTTCCAGACGTGACACACACTCCACAGACATCACAGAGGTTGGTATGGTACAACACACTGGGCCGCTTGTGCTAACATTAGGGATTGCTATGTGCCAGTTATCATAGCAACCTTTTGCTATCTGTGTACCGTATTCCCTGGTTTTGGGTGTCATTGCTAGGGTATGCATGTACTAGTATTGGGGGATGCACACAGGGCCCAACATCCTGCCTCTCCAGGACGCAGTGGCTAATGGGGCCTGTGGGTTCGGGTGTTTCCGCCCCTGTGGATCAATGCTCTTGGACAGGGGTTCCCAACTCCGGTCCTGGTGGGCCGCACCATGTTCGGGTTTTCATGCTGTTCCTGATGAATATGCATGAGATACATCTGCATACCATGGGGGAAGCGCATCGGCATACTGCACAGGCATCTTTATTGCAGACAGCATGGAACCTGAATGTTGTTTGGACCTCCATGACTGCCTTGGGGAGACTCTGCTCTCGGTAATGCACTTGTTTGTGGTGTCTGTGCTCTGTACGGTAAAATGCAGGTGTTCCAAGCATGTTTATTCTATCAGCAATACACGGTTCCATCTTTCTTACCACGGTTTATTACTGGTAAAAGGTATGGGGACAGAGTTGGCAGGGACCACAGCTTGGGATTGAACCTGTGACCTTCAGCTCCTGAGTGCACTGGCTGTGCTTACTGCGCCACAGGGACAGATCATTCCCTGGAGGTACCATGACTGTTTGTCATACTGAGCCTGTCTGTTGCAGTGCAGGCACCCACCTGGACCGGGCTAGGCCATGGTCTGCTGCAGCCAGGTGCCACTGCCCCCTCCACCATCTGTATGCCCTCCACCACCATGCTAACATGTCCTACTATTGGAAACAGCATGACACCTGCATGATTTGTAGCCCTCCCGGGCTGAATTTGGCAGACTCTGCTCTCTGTAATTCGCCTGTTTGTGGTGTCTGTGCTCTGTGCGATACAATGTAGGTGTTCCAAGCATGTTTATTCTATCAGCAATACAAGGTTCCATCTTTCTTACCGCGGTTTATCACTGGTAAAATGTATGGGAACAGAGTTGGCATGGACCATAGCTCGGGATTGAACCTCTGACCTTCAGCTCCAGTAAGCACTGGCTGTGCTTACTGCGCCACATGGGCAGATCATTCTTTGGAGGTACCATGACTGTTTGTCCTACTGAGCCTGTCTGTTGCAGTGCACGGCACCCATCTACATGGGTCTGGGCTGTGGCCTGCTATGGTCAGATGTCACTGCCCCCTCCGCCACCAGTACCCCTCCACCACCATGCTGCCATGCCCTTCTGCTGGTGGTGATGGTGGTGGACAGTCTCGGGCCATCCAGTGTGCATATAGGCAGCTGCCTATGGTATGGGTGGTGGGGTAGGGGTGCATGGATGGACGCACACACTTCCCCCTAGCACCGCCTGCCACTGTTCTGTGCCCTTAGGGGTGACTGCTGGGTACTGTCCTCTGTGACACTGCGGGGGACACACTCATGCCCATGTTGGGCCCTTAACAGTTGCATTCTGGCTCTACTGTTTATGCATTCCTATGGGCCAAACTGAGCATCACCCTAGTCCCCACTGTGGCCCAGCTGTACCACAGCATGTGCTGCCTGCAGCACTCTGTATCCCCTTTTCCAGCATCTGCCCAGTTGCCCATTCCGACATGCCCACCCTGCTGTTGCAGAACATGTGCATGCCATGGGGAACCTGTTCAGTAACATGGGGAAGCCCTGATCTGCACTATTTCACTGTGGCATCATTCACCTTCTATGGTGACAGAGCATACACCCTTCCACAGTTAATATCTTTTTCTGGGGCTTTCTCAGTGGTATTTTTGGCTGTTTTCCATTGATATCACTTTTGGCTAGCTTGGTTATGTTATTTTCCTTGTTTCTTATGGTCATTTTCACTGCTTATTTGCCCTTTTGTTCTGTGCACATGTATCACACTTATCACGTTTTGTGGGTTTCCCTGCCTATGCTGTACATTGCTGACGCTGAAATGGTTTCCCTCCCCTGCAAATGTGCATCTACCGGCAGGTTTTCAATCGCGGTAGGATTCAGCCCTTGAGTTCAGCGTGTTGGTGTGCCTGGAGCCTCTCCTCGCCCACACTCCGCCCATTGACCCCTTCTCTCCACCCTCTCTCCACCCTCTGCGGTGTTTTACTGCGCTGTGGAACTTTACGATCGTTCATTTACGTTAACGCGCGTTATGAGACGTTAACGATCTTTAACGCATCATAATGCACGTTAACGTTACTTAACAATCATTAACATTACATTACGCGCGTTGTGTACCGTTACCGCAGTTTAGTAAACATGCCCCTTAATGTTAGAAAATGCAAGGCCATGCATTTGAGCTTCAAAAATCCAAGGGAGCAGTACAGGGAGTGAAAAACTTCAGTGCATAAAATAAGATCAAGACCTGAGGCTGATTGTATTGGACGATCTTTAAAGTACTCAAATTAGTAGAAAAAACAATAGCAAAAGCCATAAGAATGCTTGGGGCATAGAGAAAGGAATGGCCAGCAGGAAAAAGGAGGAGAGAATGCTTTTCTATAAATCTCTAGTGAGAGTTCATATGGGGTCCTGTGTATAAATCAGATTTTGGGGAGAAGCACAGCCAGACCCCTATGGTTAGCTGCTGTATGGGGAGGTGCTGATGGGGGTATATGGAGGCTGTGTGGGTACTGTTGATCTTCTGATCAGTGGCACTGACATCATGGTTGCATCAGGGAGGGGTTGAAGGAGGACTGCACGGACAGCAATCCCGATAGCTCAGCACTACTTAACGCCACCTCCTGAGGTGCCATCATCTGAAGCCACGTTATCAGCATTTTTGACAGCCAGTGCATGGCTGGCAACTGTTGCCATGCCTTCTCCCCACCCCGATCCTGCCTCGCCTGCATTTAACACACAAAATGCAGATAGCACCAAAAATAGCTGTGGTATTTGCTTCTTACTTGCGTTAGCTGTAAATGCAGCACGATAGCATGTGCTATCTGCTGCGTTACCAGCTAATGCGATTTAATAAACATGCCCCTCGTAATCAAAGAGAAAGATGACAAAGCCTGCCAGTGGAGAAGAGGAAAATCTGCTCTTGAATTAGAATCTAGACATGCTTGTGTTAGCTATGAAAGGTTGTGTGTAGAAAAAAAGGAGTTCAAAAGCTGAGTAAACTTGGTGGCACATTAGATTGTGGACTAACTGAATTGGTGCCTGAAGGTTGCAACTCCCCAGAAACTAATTGGCTCAGTGCTGACAAATTAATGGTGGCTAAGTACTGTCAGCCAGGCCGCCTGGATTTAAATAATAGGATGATTAGACAGTCACATATTAGTTTTGGTGGCTGCTCAGATTGTTGCAGGGCTTGGGATAAGATGAAGCAGGAGGTATTGGATTAGTTGTGGAAACTTGTATACTCAACTGCATTGAGTGCTGGAAAACCAAAACTAAAGTGCGACACCCACCGGCCGGGCCAAGAGGCTGACAGCTGATAGGCGGCCTTACTGTCCTTTAGAATAAAAGTTCTTTACTCTGTAGGAATGAATTGTAGTTGAGGCAGGTGGTAAGGCTTTGCAAGATTTTTATTATTTATACAATGGGGATTTTCAAAGGCACGCGGAGGTTCAAAACACAACAAATGCACTAGGATAACTTCTCCAAATGAAAGGATGAACACAGGAAAAACCAGGAGAAATGAAAAACAAAACTTTTCTTCTCTGCTGTTCTCTGCACTGCTCCGTGTGGTCACACACTATACTACAGCAGAACTAAACACAGTTGGTTTCACTTTCACCAAACAACGTCTTCCCAAACACCGTTACTCTCAACAATGAATACAGCACAGCACTGCTTTCTTCTGAGTCACAGGTAAAAGCTACCTTATTAAAAGGCTTTTAAAACTCTCTCCTGTTTCACTTTCTTACTGTGGTATTCTTGTGAGTTAAACAACAGTCCATTGGTATAGGGAAATCATCACATTCAGGCACAGTGGTTTCTATCTGCATTTCCTCAATGCCATTAGAATTACCAAAGTCTTTCTCATATGTGGGGACTTCTTTCAGCTTCTCTCTCTTTAGAAACTGGTGGAAGTGATCCCACAGCAAGTCAGCCTTTTCAGGTGTTTTGATACTAGGGGTTTGAATCCTCTCACTAGAGAATATTCTCTGCAGTGCCCCTAATTTAGAAGCTTCAAAAACGTCAGAGTTATCTGGTCTGTAGTTTGCAGCAGGTACTAGGCTTTCAATCCAACGTTTCACAGTAGAGGGGGAGGGTTCCAGCTCCTGCTCATTAAAACTAGCCTTTATCTCTTTTGCCAATTATCAGATATAAAATGGTCAGCCTTGAGGCTGTTTCTCTGTGTCAGCACTGGTGCTCTTTCCACCTCTCCAATCCTCCCAGCTGTAGCAATTGTTTGACTGGCCTGCCCGGCTTCTCCAGTTGTCTGTGCTTTTACCTTTGAATGCTGGCTTTGTCTGAGTGCGTGCCTTTCCCTTGGCACCTTCTCTCACACAGGCTGTTCTGCCTGGACTCACTGGTCTCAGACTCTGGTCTTGGCTTTCTCTTGCCTTCCACCTGGCTCTCTGGATATTTTCCTGACCAGCTTCTTTGTGGGTTCTCCAATCGGTTCTCCAATCGGTTCTGTCTCCAGGTCTGTAATCGGGTCTCTCTTCGGGTCTCCAATCGGGTCTGTCCTCAGGTCCCCAATCGGGTCTCTCCTCGGGTCCCCAATCGGGTCTCTCTTCCTTCCCTCTGCATGTGGTTTTTAACCCTGGCTTCCTGCTTCTTTGTGACCAATCAGGAAGGGGGTTAGTTTCCACCCTTGTACTAGGGCGTGGTTTGCTTCCTACAGGGAACTGCCTTTTTCTCTGACGTAGGCAGAGTTTTCCTTGTAGCTGTGCATTGTCATCCGTTTCCATGGGGATTTCTGGATTTTCTTCTGTGTCCATGCTTTCCATCAGGCTTTCACCATCACAAAAGATAACAAAAACTTGCTTGAATGAAAATCTCCTGCAGGCCAGACTGAATGGGCTAGTTTCTACCATCATCACCTATATTACCATCTTATAGTCAAAGCACTCTGTTTAATCTATTCTTGAATAATCACAATAGATGCACTGAGAGAAAGATTGTTTATAACTGCTGAAAATATAATTTATAATTCAATTAAAGCTCTAAAATAGAATCTATTAAAACAGTTCATCTACATTATTTGTCTTTATTTTAATAAAGTAGACCTTTTTCATTGCATTCAACAATTATTGATGCCACTGATAATTAAAAGAACTAATTGATTTCCCTCAAATATTATCAATCACCTCACATTCATATCCAGGAATAGCTATTCATCATACATCACATATACTCCTAATAAATTGGATCATCCTTCATACATTTTTAGAACTGACATGTATACTTCTGCAGTTAATTGTTCTTTACCCTCCAGTCTATAGGTTATGTTACTATACATCATGTTATATTATTTTACGCCTGCATTTTATCTTCCTTTAACTAGTGTTTTACCTAAAGTAGTTTACAACCAGCAGCATAACAAACAGATATACCATAATAATCATAATGAAATACATCAATAAAATGTGCTAATAATCTAAAAGACGTCAATTTCCAATAGATTCATCGATAAAATGCAAGTTATCCTAGCTATTTAGTTTATTACAGAATTTTGTGGGGAAGCAGGAGCTGGGTGTTAGTCATTTTGTTTAATGGATATGGTGGGTGTGGGGATTATTGTATAAAAATTAGACCCCCAAAAAGCAATCTTCATGTCACTAGCAGACAGTGGTTATAACTTCTCTTTTTTTGTGGAGCAATTTATTAACTTTTTTTACACTAAGGTCATCCAAATTAGAGATGGTATGTTCACATCTCTGTGTTCCGCTATCTCAGAGATTGTTCAAGTTCCTCTCAGATTCCTAGCTCCTGGTGCTCTTTTAACATTCCTTTCCATCTAACATCACATTGGCAAAAACATCATATACTGCAATAAATATTCTGCAAAGAAAACACTCACTGTGTGAAAAATATGCAGTAGCAGGGCTACCTTTGAGGGAATACGTGAAGAGACGGATTACCACTACATTTTTCGTTGCTGGCTAAACTTGACCCATTGTTCTCACGTATTAATGAAGGAGCTCTGCATATGAGGATTGGCACTTTTTTTCTAGGAAAAATTCACTGATAAAACTTAAACCATATTGTGCTTGAAGGCATTTTTTAAAGCACCATCTCAATCCTTTAAAAGACTATCTTTGCATTGCTGCAGGAAGGAACGTGAGATATTCCTGGCTGCATCAATAAAAAAGTATATTTACCATAGGTTTCGCTAACCTGTAGTTCAGAGGAGCCACAGGTTGCTTTCCTCCTTGTTGCTGCTCGATTATGGCCGAGTGCTACCCCCAGACCACCCTGGATACCTCGATGCTAACCAGTTAGCTCGGGGCATGCAGTGATGCCACCCGCGAATATTCAGCGGCACTAACTGTGTAAATGCCTTTGAGTATTGCGCCCCCTGTGTTTGGCAGAGCCTTTATAAAACACCAATGAGATATGAATGACCCAATCTGGACTCAGCATTTCTCACATTGTGCCCCTCTTTAAAATGGGCCTTTCTATTTCTTATCTTCCATACTTTTCTGGAATAAAAGCTTCTTTTTTTAAATTTTTATGGTTGAACTCCCTTGGGTCGATTTTCAGTGGTGGCAGTCATCATTTGCAGTGCACGTGGCTGCTGCTGAAACAAAAAGTGGATATTCAGCTTATCTGGTATCTGCCACTGAATATCCAGCGTTGCTGCTTAAAGTTTTCTGACCTCTCCTAACTTTATTTGATTATCTGGTTTCCTGGACAAGCACCTGACCTGCTCCAGCTCCATCCACAGACCCCCCTGATACAAACCACATGATTCTAATGTGGACTGTGGTGATATTCAGCAACACTAACTGGTTAGTGCCACTGAATATCGGGCAGGGCGGGGTTTAGACGGTTAGCAGGTCCTTCTAATTGGCTGAACCTTTTTGAATATTGACCCCCACGGTTTTCAAAAAATGCCTCTTTCCCTGTGTCTACTGCTTAGTTATGTGTTGCACCATTTATTTCGTAATCAGTGTAGCGTTCCATGGAGTTCTGATTTCTGATTATGCAGTTTGTGTTTAGTTTTATCTGTTTTTGTTTTGTTTTATTTATAAACTGTGTTATGTCTTCTCTAAATTAAGTGAAGCTGCGGCAAATTCTTTGTGGTCTAGCCAAAATACAGGACAATATTCTAGCTATTGTCATGTTATCATGGTATGGTCCACTGCAATCAGACTCATCTTCTCAATGTATGAAGGAAGATTTGCGTAGCAGCCAAAGGTGATATGCCTATTTTTAAAATGTGCATACAGAGAGGAATGGCTATCTGAAAAAAGGAGGTGATAGTGCCTCTGTATAAGTCTTTGGTGCGACCTCATTTGGAGTATAGTGTGCAATTCTGGAGAACGCATCTTCAAAAGGATATAAACAGGATGGAGTCGGTACAGAGGATGGCTAGTAAAATGGTTAGTGGTCTTCATTATAAAGCATATGAGGACAGACTTAAGGATCTTAATATGTACACCTTAGAGGAAAGGAGGGATAGAGGTGATATGATTTTGAAGTTTAAATACCTCCGTGGCATAAATGTACAGGGGGGAGAGTCTCTTTCGATTGACAGCAAGTTCTGCTACGAGAGGACATGAGATGAGGGTGAAGGGGGATAGATTCAGGAGTGTTATGAGGAAATATTTCTTTACGGAAAGAGTGGTGGATCCGTGGAATATTCTCCCAGTGGAGGTGGTAGAGTTGAGGACAGTATCTGAATTCAAAAAAGCATGGGACAAACACAGAGGATCTCTAAGGGAAAAAAGTGGACTGTTGTAGTTGTTGATATGGAAGGACAGACTAGATAGGCCATGAGGTCTTTTTCTGTCGTCATATTTCTATGTTTCCATGCTTCTATGATGGATAAACATAGATCGGTTGCTCCTTCAAGAAGCAGAAAGACTAGGGGAGATGCAATGAAGCTACAATGTAGCACATTTAAGACTAATTGGGGAAATATCTTTTCGCTGAATGCATAATCCAGCTATGGAATTCATTGCCAGAGGATGCAGTAAAAGCTATTAGTGTAGTTGTATTTAAACAAGGTTTGGACAAGTTGCTGGAAGAAAAGTCCATAAACCATTATTAAAGTGGACTGGGAGAATCCACTGCTTATCCCTGGGATAAGCATCATGAAATCTGGCTACCTTTTGTGAACCTGACAGGTACGTGTGACCTTGATTGGTCACTGTTGGAAACAGGATGCTGGGCTTGTTAGACCTTTGGTCTGATCCATTATGGCATATGTTACATTTGTATGTTCAGTTTTCGAATAATTCTTATTTATGTGCAGACTAGTATTCTAGGATATGTGTGACTACTTTGTGCATGTTACTCTGAAGTGCTGAACTGTATATGATGCTATGGAGTTACATGCATTATAACATCCACATATATATTAGAATACTAGTCTATGCAAAAATAATAATAATACAAATTTTTTTATGTGGCAGTAAAACCACTGCTGTCACAGGTCCAGATGTGCATGTGTCAGACATGTGCACATGGGGGGTCTGCGCACACTCTTCCATGTTAGCACATGGATTTTGCATGCATTTGTATATTCTTTGTTTAGAGCACTGGGAAGCAAATGATCAATGTTTACCTTGCATTAGAAAACTGCACTGAGCTTTAGAACACGTCCCTTTTGCAAGGTAACTGAATTGCCTCGCTAGTATTTAAAGTTCTATATCTAAATAGGCACTTGTGTTTCCTAGACTTACTCATAATATGTGCCTTCAGAGGGGAAATCCAGTTAACTGGAACTATTCACAGCCACATTTCTTAATTCCCAGTTACAGTATCGTTAATATAGCTTCCTTCAACAATTCAAAATTCACAGAGTTTTTAAATCCCTGCTGCTGCAGCAGAAGTCTAGTGCATAGAATCTAATCCCAAATCATTCAAACTACAGTTACACAATACAAGGATATAAACAGGCTGGAGTTGGTGCAGAGGGTGGCTACTAAAACGGTTAAGGACCTTAATATGCATACTTTAGAGGAAATGCGGGACAGAAGTGATATGACTGAGATGTTTAAATACCTCCATGGCATAAATGCACAGGAGGAGAGCCTCTTTCAATTGAAAGCAAGCTCTGCTATGAGGGTACATAGGACGAGGGTGAAAGGGGATAGACTCAGGAGTAATATGCAGAAATATTTCTTTATGGAAAGAGTGGTAGATGTGTGGAATAGTCTCCCAGTGGAGGTGGTAGAGATGAGGAGAGTATCTAAATTCAAAAAAGCATGGGACAAACACAAAGGATCTCTAAAGGAAAGAGAGGACTCTTGTAGTGGGTGATATGGAAGGGCAGACTAGATAGGCCATCATGTTTCTATGTTTCTCTGTAAGGTTCCACATTAGGAACCACCACCCAGGAAAAAGATTCAGGTGTCATCATGTATATGTTAAAACCCTCCACCAAGTGTGCAGCAGCAGCCAAGACAGCAAATAGAATGCTAGGAACCTTAAGGAAAGAAATGGAGAATAAACCAAGGATTTTATAATGCCTCTGTATCGTTCCATCGGCACCTTGAATATTGTGTGCAATTCAGGTCGCCATATCTTAAAAAGGATATAGCGGAATTAGAAAAAGTGTGGAGAAGAACCACCAAAATGGTAAAGAGAATGGAAGGATATCCTTATGAGGAAAGGCTTAAATGTTCTATCAACATGGAAAGGAGTTGGCTGGGGGGGAGGGGGGGAGGGGTAGAGATATGATAGAGGTCTATAAATTAATAAATGCAGTGGAATGGGTAAACGTAGATCAGTTCTTTATGCCATCAAAAAGTAGAAAGACTAGTGGATACTCAATGAAGCTACAGCATAAGCCATTTAAGACCAATAAAAGAAAATATTTTTTCACTCAATGCGTAATTAAATTCTGGAATTCGTTACTATAGAATGTATTAAAAGCTGTTAGTGTAGCTGGGTTTAAAAAAAGGTTTGGACAAGTTCCTGGAGGAAAGGTCCTGGAGGAAACCATTATTAAAGAGGGCCCAGGAAATGCACTGTTTACCCTGGGAGAAGCATTGTGCAACCTGCATGCCTTTTTGGGAACCTTCCAGGTACTTGTGACCTGGATTGGCCGCTGTTGGAAACAGGATACTTGATGGACCTTGGTCTGATCCATTATGGCATTTCTTATGTTCTTATGTAAGAACAGACTTACACATTTACTTTAAATCCGATTGGGCTATCCTCCTTCTTCTCATGTAATATGCTCCAGGCTGCCTTCAGTGAATAGCCTCTTGTTTCTTGGAAGTGCATCAACACTCTAGCAGAAATAGTCTGCCACTGCTATCCCCACTTTACAGTTTCTTGTTCTCATGTCCCTGGTTGGTCCAGCTGAAGAAGGTCACTAAGATTTTGTTCTTTGTAGTCTAGGCGAATGTACTAGATGCAGATCCAGCTTAAATCAGTAGAGAGAAATAAGAGACTACATGTGATATGCAAGCAAGTGAAATAAAAGAATAAAGAAAGAAATGCAAATTAAAAGTGAGGACTGGTACCTCCAAAACCAACTGAACAGAAATATGTGAAAAGCATGTTTTTTAACCCAGGTTACAGGAGTTCACTGTGGACACAACCTACCTCTTAGGGACATGTCTACTAAACTGCGCTAATCACTAACATGTGATAAGCATGCCGTGCTAAAAATGAGCGTGGGGACCTTGTGCTAAAAATCCTGTGCTAACAGATTAGCATGCAGATGGTGCAGACAGGTCGGGTTGGGAGCAGAACGTGAGCATTGATGGCACATCGCATTTAACATGGTTATGACCCTAACCAGGATTGTTGCTGTTAGCATGGGTGGACTTAACACCACCTCAATGGATGTCTTCTGGTGCTGGACATTAGCAATGAGCCAACCACAGGGGAATAGACACACTTGCCTTTTGATGTTGGCCCTGGCCGCTGCACAGTTTTGTGGCCTGATTGCACACTTCCAGCACGCTGTTTAGTAAACCCGCCTCTTAGTCTCCCTAAATGAATTACATTTCTTTGTATTGTTTTGTTTCCAAAACAAAATGAAATGAAATAGAAAGTTCTGTAGAAATATCCTTGCTTCATTTCAAACAAAAGCACTTCCTTAGTTCCGATGAAGATTGGTATTATAACACCAAATCACTTATTTTCATAATGGTAGGCAAGACTTAGTGGGTAAAACATTTGAAAACTTTACACACTAGCTTAAATAAATGAAAAAATGGATTATGATGACTTTATTTCAACTCCAGACCTTCTAACATACCCACAGGTCTACCTACTCAGAGACCTTATGTCCATTGTCTAAGTCCTTACTGTCTGTTCAGATCATTAATGTTAGCCTCCCCGGTGACAGCCCCTCCACTCTAAGAATTGATTACTGTCCCCCCCCCCTCCTTTGTTGTTAAACCGCTTTGACCCGGTGAAAAGCGGGATATAATTACAGTTAAATAAAATAAATAAATAAATGATGACCTAATAATGGCTCCTCTTCAATTGTTGTTTTTGGTGGAAGGAAGTACATCGCATTAAAGAACTAATTGCAATGACATTGTATAGGACAGTGTTTCCAGCTAGTGTTCCATAGTGCCTTGATGTTCCTTCAGACCTGGTGAGGTGTGCAACAGAAAATGTCACCAGTGCCTGATGCTCAGATCCAGGCTGATGCACATAGGCTCTGTATTCACAGCATTGTTAATCCAGGTTCAACACCTGTATCAGGTAACATAGGGCAGTGGTTGGCCACCTAGTCCTTGGAGCACACCCAACCAGCCAATTGTTCAGGTTACCCATAACAAATATGCATGAGCTAGAATTGCAGACAAAGGAGGCAGCCAATGCAAATCTGCCCCATGTACTGTAGAGTCATTATGGGAATCCTGAAAACCTAGCCGGCTGGCTAGGTGTGTCCTCTTGGATTGGGTTAGGAATGACTAATATAGGGATTGATCTCATGTCAGAGCTAACATTATCATTCATTTGCAATTATTTATTAGCCCTTGTATCTTGTTAGCCTTTTGGTTGTTTTCTAACCTTTCTGCATGAAAAGTGGCTGGTTTAGGTACACAGTGTGCCTGCATTGTAATTCCATTTTTACTGATTTCTAAATATATTCTGGCTGCCAGCTCCAGTCCAACTGTAAGTGGCGGGAGTCTGAAGTCATGTTGCTTTATTGATTTGATAGCAGATGTGAAGAAACACACATAATATCTTAGAAGTGAGTATGAATCATTGCGAAGAAAAGCTAGGTTTCTAGCTATCAAGTAGTGGGTCAAAGGCTCACCTAATAAAAAGACAAATATTTATGCTGTTAAAAAGAGGAAATTTGTTTTCAATATTCATTCTGTGGCTTTTCACGGGCGAGGTTTCCATAAAGAGCGGAATATGGTGGACTACTTGGGTCATTGCCCAACCAACATTTTGCCCAACAGCATCAGCATGTAGAGAGCTTGGGGGCAGAGCAATATGTTAATTTATTTGTCCCCTTTGAACAAAAAGATTGCTGCTGCCCCCAGTGTTTTCATGACATTGAAATTACATCATACACAGAAAATATCTGAGACTGAATTCAATGTCTGTGGACTTGGGGGCATGTTTACTAAACCGTCTTAATGTTACCGGCGTTAGTTGTAGTCTTACTGTGACGAATGCCATATAAGGTAGTGGGTGTTCCGGTCTTAAGGTAGCATTTCGGGTTATCACGCAATAAAGTCCATTATCCTGCGATAGAGGGAGCCATGGCACGTTAACGCGTGTTAGTCTTAAACACAGCAACAGAGGTATAGCACAATGGTTAATACATTGAGTGATGAAACAGGGGTCATGCGTTTGATCCCACAGTGGGCTTAATGAGCAAGGCTGTCTGAGACTTTACCCTTTAATTTAAATCTGAGGCATTTTCTTTTTTAATTTAAATTAGTGCTGCCAGCAAATACAACCTCACAGTGCCGTAACCTAAGGTGCCGCATAAGGCGCCCTATAAGGCACTCCAAAGGGCACTGTCCTTCAAGGCACCCTATAATGTGCCCTATAGGGTGCTATCTGAGGTGCAGTATAGGGCGCCTTATGAGGAACCTTAAGGTCACAGCACTGTGAGGGTGCATTTTGATGGCATCACCCTTATTAAACAACACCACTGTGGGATCAAACCCATGACCTCTGCCTCTACAGTCATTGAGGTAACCAGTGGGCTACATCTCTATAACTACCAACACACCCCTAGCTGGCTACAGAAAGACTGCAGATCACCACACAAACTGTCTGCTGTAGTTACCAACTGTACCCATGATGCACTGCACATGCAAATCAGCAGTCTAGAGCTGATCACAAGATGGGGTATGCACCCCCACAGCACCTCGGCCTGGTAGGGGGAACTGACCGTGTGTGTTACTGGCACAGAGTAGCTATAGACTGTGACATTTCGAGGGTCCTGTGCTCACCCTGAGGGTGAGGTGGAGTGCCCAGCACTAGGTCTGCAGCACCTGGCTTGCTTGAGATAGGCTATGCTGCAGGTCATCATCAGTGCCACTGTGTGATACGTAGTCCATGCAGACACACCTAGGATACCCCTGTGTCCATCTCTATTTCCCAGTCTAGCCCTTGTGGACTATGATGCACCCAGAATAGTGCATATCCTGTGTGAGTGCCATGGTCACATGTTACAGGTGAAGGGGGGTGTTTGGACCCAAAAGCAGATTATGTAGTACCACCCAACCCGCCCTCAGTGGTTCAGGGTGGGGGACAGGATCTCCCACCAACAGACCCACATTCTATATCTCTGCAATGGGGGAACTAGAGGGGACCATCAACCCCAGTCAAACAGGCACACTACACTGTAGTCGATGCAGATCTGTACACATCATTAAGGCAATGACAGAATGCTGGAAAAGTTCAGCTGCCCCCTACCACTATCTGACATTCACCAGCAGAGAGCACAATCAGTCTCCATTTTCTGCAAGGTGTTCCAGCCATACACATACTAACTGCAGACAGTCTGCTAACTAGTACATATTCCAAAAGGAACACTGTGCAACCATGCATGGGACCCAGCACACACAGCAAGCAGGTAAGTCAGTGATCAAGCCCCAGAAATAGGAACCCATAAATATCACTTGAGTAAAATACTATATAGCACTATGGGGGAGCCTAGCCATGCTGTGGTCATTGCTCAGTCAGGGTGAGAGTGACCTCCCAGCATGACATGCTGTGGTCACCCTGTCCGTGCAGGTGGTGCTTGGGCACTACAATGTCCCAGCCATTGCCCTATGCCCTGTGCAGATGTAGCCTGCCCTGGCCGGGCCATACCCACAATACCTTGCTCCTCATTATGCACATTGTCAGGCTAACACTGGAAACAGTGCAAGCATTGTGGGCTCAGTAAGGTGTAGGCAGCCACAAAACACTGGATAGAGAGACACACACTCCCACACCTATTTCAGCATTGTGCAAATATAGAGGTGGTTGGCAGCCCTAGATGCCACACCAGTCCTGGGCACAGTGCAGGCATTGCTATGGTACTCAATACTGTTAGGGTCACTCTCTGGGGTGGTAAACACTGTCAGAAGCAAACACTGAAACACACTCCACAGATATCTGAAAGGTTGCTATGATTAATCTCTGTCAATAAATTGTGTTTAAGTTAGGATTTGTTATCTGACTTTAATCATAGCAACCTTTTGATATCTGTGGAACATGTTTCCAAGTTTAAGATGGCATTGTTGCTCTGCGCTGGGCCCAACAGCCTGACTCTCCATGAGCCGTTGGTTAGTGGGGCCTGTGGGTGTGGGGGTGGGGGTGGGCGTTTGTGCCCCTGTTGGTTGCTGCTGTAGGGCAGAAGTTCCCAACTCCGGTCCTGGTGGGCCAAACATGGTTCCGGTTTTCGTGTTGTCCCTAATGAATATGCATTTGCATACAATGGGGGCAGGGCATACAAATGCATCACAGGCATATTTAGTAGGGACAACATGATACTTGAATGGTGTTTGGCCCTCCAGGACTGCAGTTGGGAAACTCTGCTCTAGGGATTGCACATGTTTATGGTGTCTGTGCCCTGTAGGGTAAAATATATGTGTTTATGGCTTGTTTATTTAATCTGCAACAACAGTTCTGTCTTTGGATAAAATATAGGGACATGGTTTGCAGGAGTCACAGCTGGGGCATGAACCTGTGACCTTCTGACCCTGAACACACTGGCTGTGTGTACTGCACCACACTGTTGCCACAGAAGCAGATCATTCTCTGGGGATACCATGACTGTTCGTCAGACAGATCTTGTTTGTTGCAGTGTACGGCACACACCTAAACGGGGCTTGACCGTGGTCTGCTGTGGGCTTGCACCAGATCAAGCACTGGCTTCTGCTGTTCCATTAAGGCTCTCATAGCAGTGTCCTGAGCCTGCTGTGCTAGCTCCTGCTGCCTGCTAAATTGGGCTGCCATCCATTCAGCTAGTTCCCTTGGATCCATCTTGATCCCTGCAAGAAACAAAGAAAAAAAAAACAAAGTGCACTACCTTCCAAACAGGTGTGGTTTTTTTCTACATTTTTTTTTTCAATTACCCCTGTGCTTACTCCCATCCACCACTAGACATGCCCAGGTACTTATTACCTTGTCTCAGTGATGAATCCAGCTCTGCACAGGGTCTTTTCCTCCTGGGACAGGTTCCTGGAACAACCACTTCTCCTCCAAAGTGCAGTTGAGGGAAAATCTTTTTTTTCCAGCTTTAAACTTGAACTTTAGTTGTAATCCTCAGCAAGTAAATCCCCTTTGTGCAAAAGCAATCCTGCTAACTATGCCATTTGTCAGACGGCTGCCTGGGTGATAATCTTCACAGTCTTGGCAAGTGCATATATCTATATGATTTGCAAGGTATTGTGGGCAATGTAGTTCATTCACACCAGACACAGCTGCTGACAATAATTTAGTTGTGCTCTTGGGTAAAGCCAATAAGATATTTATTTATGGGGTTATTTCTCCCAACACAGATAGGCTTGGTAGCACATAAATCAGATAACTTGCTTTCAGTATCAACTTGGAAAAACAAAGTCAAAATCAGGAAAACAACAAATGAAAAGCCACAAAGCAAGAAACAAACTGTTCTTTTCAGGTTAACTTCTGATTACTTCCCACATAGATACAGAAGTGATTCTCTCCTAGCTCACAAGCAATTAGGTAAGGCTTAATTGCCAGCAGTTATCCAGCTGAAACCCCTTAGCTGGCTTGCTTTCTACTGTGTGGGTCAAATCCTGCTTCAGGAGCTTTTCTGGGTAGATTAAAGAACAAGTTTATATTTCTTTGTGATGGTTGCTGTACTTTGTAACAGAAAGTCACCAACGGAGTTTAGATAGAGAGCAGTCCATATAAACACATTCTTCATCTGCAATAATTCCCCCTTCTTCAACAAGCATGGGTTCAATATCATGGATTGGCACAGATGAATCTCTCAATGGAGCACTTTCAGGTGAATACTTGTTTCCCTGCTGTCTTTCAAGGTTATAGCTAGGGCATAGATCAGTGTTCATACCTGAGCTTCCATTGCTGTTAGAGTTCCTCTCTATATAGCCTGGCCAGTACGTAGTCCAGTTCTTATGTCCAGCCTTCCAATCCAGATCCATGGACACTGGATCTCTCTTCACATACCTTCTGGCACAGGTCTTAGGGTCCCTTCCACGTGCAGCCGTCTCCCTCACAGGCAGCGTCTGGAGATTCCTAGCTCTGCAGCACCATTCCTCTGGCTTTCCCCAGTCCAATGGTGTATGCTGGCCCTTGGAATACCTCCCAGTATACGTACTGCTTTGGACTCTTCTAGACCTCTCAAAGGCTTTTCTCCTCTTTCTTCCAGAGGGTCTCTTTCCCTCTCTGTCCGTCCGGTTTGGCTTCTGCTTCTGATGATCCTTCAGATGAAACTGATGATCCTTCTCTGGATATCCAAGGTGATCATGAAGATGGTCATCTGTAGAATAAACTCTACTCTTATTCTGCTTAGATGAGTGTTCCTCCCTAACACAGCGCAGCTGTGCTGAATCAGGCCCTGCCCTTTGAGATGAGTGCTTAGGGATTACCTCATAGCCCTCCTGATTGAACACACATTTCCCCACTTCAGCTCCTCTAATGGCTGTTGGAAACCTGGTGCATTCTGGGACTGGTAGTCTTTTATGGGAAAATTCTGTTTTCTTATTTCTACCAGAACTGACAGGTTGCTTGTTCAGAGTCACTTCACCTTTTTTATAGCTCCTTCCTGAGCTATGATAAGCTTCCTTATCACATACCCCCCTGCTTAAGTTATTACGGACTGGTTTAACTTGTGAAACTTCTTTCCTACAGTCCGTAATACCTACGAGAGTGTTATCTTTTTGAAGCTCACTTACTTCCTGACTGGCTTCAGGGTCATTATTATTTACAGGCCTCTCCTTCCAAGACTTAAGTACATTAATATGGTAGGTCTGCCTACGCCCTCTTGCATTTTCTACCACATAAGATACTGGGCTCACTTGTTTAACAACCTTCCATGGCCCTTTCCACTGTACTTCAAATTTTGAAGCTGTACCTGCTACTTGAACCAAAACCTTTTCACCAATGCTTAATTGGTGGCTTTTGGCCTTCCTATCATACCACCCTTTCTGGCGAACTTGACTGTCCTGCAGGTTCCTCTCAGCAACCTGCGAGGTCCTTTTTAAACGTGCACTCAGGTCACGTAGAAACTGTGGCACTTCCTGACTTCCTGGTTCAGGATCAATCCATTGTTCTCTCAAAATATCTAATAAACCCCATGGAGCCCTACCATACATCAATTCATATGGAGTTACACCTAGGGACACTTGAATTCTTTCCCTGCAGGCATATAAGGCAAAGGGCAATAACATATCCCATTCTTTTACCTCTCCTGCTAACTCCCTTCTCAACATTTGTTTGAGAGTTTGGTTGAATCTCTTCACCAAACCGTTTGATTGTGGATGGTAGGCTGAGGTTTTCACGTGATGAATGCCAAAGGCATCCCAGACCTGGGCCAAATATTTGGATACAAAATTGGACCCTCGGTCAGTCAACACCTCTCTTGGGAATCCCACTTCACAAAACAATTTTACTAGCTCTAAAGCTATTGTTTTTGCAGAAACATTCCTCAATGGTATGGCCCAGGGAAACCTTGTTGCCTGATCTACCATAACTAGGATATATTGGAAACCTCGGGGCGTTTTGATTAATGGGCCTACAATATCCATGGCAATGCGACCAATTGGGTCTGTGATAATTGGCATGGGGATCAATGGCACCACCGGTGGGTGAGCCGCTGTAACTCGCTGACACGCTGGACACGCAGCACAAAACTGGGCAGTTTCTTTGAAAATACCTGGCCAGTAAAAATGCTTAAGTATTTGATCCAGCGTTCCTTGCATCCCTTTATGACCTCCAACTGGATGATCATGTGCTAATCTAAGTACTAGCCCTTTGAAAGTTGTGGGTACCACCAATTGTTTACGTATGGTCCCATTTCTGGGGTCCTGACTCTCTCTATATAATATTTCATTATCTAGTCTGAATCTGGGCAATTCCTCCCTGACCTCCTGAGCATACTTAAAAGCTCAGGTGAGAGCTTGATCAGCTCGCTGCTCTTGTGGAAAGTTAGGAAACTTTGCCACTAACTCAGCTGGCACCCAGGGTAAACTTTGACCAGCTAACATCTCAGCCCTACCCTGTGCTCTGCAAAGTCTCTCACGCCGCTTTTGTGCTTTCAACTTTCTTACTTTACCAGATGATGGGGTTATTAAATCATCATGAGAGGGTAAGTCTCCTAATAACTCTGCCTGCTCCCCCTCCTCCTTCTGCTGGCTCTCTATCTTAGCCTGCGAGCGGGTGGATACAAGGCCCCTCTTATTACCCATAGTTTGGCCTTCTGGAAGCTGAACCATCTTTTTAGCTAGGGACTGAGGACTTCCAAAGAAAGGCCCGGGAGCTATTTCCATTATTAAACCTTCTCCCTCCTTCTTTCCTAGCCCTTCCACTAGACCCTGCTTAAATCTTGGCCAGTCCTTTCCTAGAACCAAATCAAAGGGTAGCCTAGGCACCACTGCTACCAGGACTTCCTATTGTTCCCCCAGGCACTTAACCTTTAGCCTATAGGTGGGATGTGATGTTGCAGCACCATGAATGCATCCGATGTGAACTTGGCTTTCAGGGGTTCTAGGCACAAATCCTTCTTGGGCCTCTATTCTCTTCCAAAGCCTTTCTGACATCATACTCTGGTCTGCCCCAGAGTCTAACAAAGCATTTATGGTAATTCCTTGCACATCAACCATCAAAAGAAATCCTTCTTTGGGCTGTTTTAAATCCAGACCCATTAAGCTAGTGTGTGACTGGCATCCCTTCTCTAAATGTCCCCAGCTTCCACACTTGAAACATTTCTTTTCACTCCCCTGTGTCATCTGGTTTGGCACAGTACATTTATTTTCAGAAATATTTTTTTTTTTTTTTTTTATTTAATATTTATAGAGTTTAATACAAATTAACATCCATACAATATCCATGAATGAAAATGGAAAAATGGAAAAAACAAAATATACACATCATTAGGTAATAATTACAGCCATCCCACACTCATTTTCCCTCCGTCAGTCCACAAAAATTAGGAAATAGGGGAGTACTAGGTAATAATCAGACAGATAAATGATACAGTAACATATCAAACAATCACACAAATATTATAACAGGCGAATGGGAGACTTACACGTCAGCTGTATGAGAAGTTATAACATCCTCGACATCACTCACTTCCCTAGACTCCAAGAAAGCTAACAACTGCTTGGGCTCAAAAAACAGAAACATTTTTTGCTTAAAATTAACATAACATTTCACAGGAAATTTAAGTTGGAAGGAAGCGCCCAAGGCCAAAGTCCTAGGGCGAAGAGCCAAAAACTCCTTCCTTCTCAATTGGGAAATTCGTGATAAATCAGGAAATACTCTTACTCTCGAGCCCATAAAAGCTTCATTAGCTTTCCTAAAATACATTTTAAGAATAAACATTTTATCAGTCTCCAAGGCAAAAGTAGCAAGGAGGGTAGTTCTTTCCATAACAATCTCCAGAGAACTCTCAAGGAGACCTGTGAGATCCCCCAACCCCGGATAAGATGGCGGGGCCCCGCTTGCTCCACCTCTACCACCCAAGGATAAATACTGGACCCTGGTTAAGGGGGGAAACTGCTCCGAGGGGATTTTTAACACCTCCCCAAAATACTTCCGCAGCATCTCAGCCGCAGACAGTATTGGGGACCTAGGAAATCCCAGGAACCGGAGATTACAACGCCGGGCCTGGTTTTCCAGGTACTCCATCTTCCTAGCAGTTATATTACTATCCTTAAGATGAGTATGGACCAGACCCCGCAACTCCCCCATCTCCTTCTCCAGGGTGGCAACCCTACCAACTTGCCCTTCATGAGCTTTAGACAGAGAATCACAAGTGTCTCTAACCACATTGAATTCCTTTTGAATCGTCCCACAAAGTCTATTCATAGAATGATTCAGAGATGCCATGCCTTCCCATAGCGTTTCCATATTAATTACCGCGGGTCTCACCAAAGCTGGAACCTCAGGAAGTTCTTCCATCCTCGGCAAAAATGCAGACACTGAGTGCTCCGCTGTCACCCCCATCTCACAGCTCCGGCCCCGGCCAGCATTCACCGCAGAGAAAGACACCGCTGCAGCCGCACCTCCTATGGCCTCAAGAGTCGGCGTGCTTGCTGCAACCAGCTCCGGGGTCAAAGCAGCTTCAGAGGATATACTTCCAGGACGCGGCGGCGGTGTCCGCTCCTCGAAGGAGAGCCAGACACCTGACACGCTCTGGGGCGACACTCCTCCCTCTGCCCCAGCCAAAGACGCCGCTCCAACGCGGGGCTCAAAGCCGCACTGCCCCAGAGTTCGTTGGCCCGCAGAGCTTGATGGTTTCTCACCCGGAGGTAAGGCGAGTTGCTTCCGCTTCCTCCGTCCCATCTCACGGTCGCCGCTCCACAGACAAAGACTACTGGTAACAGGCGCTCACAGCTCCGCGCTAACATCCGCCATCTTGGTTACTCCCCCCCTCTTCAGAAATATTTTTAACTATTTTCTTTTCTGATACAGCACATCTAGCCTCAGCACCAATCTTCAGAGGGCCACCCATTCTATGGCAAGCCTGCGTGGCTTCCAAGAATCTCTCTTCTAGCATGGTTGCCTCTCCAAGATTTTGGCAATTTTGCTGTATAAGGAAAGTGTGTAAATCTTTAGGCACCCCAGACATAAATTGTTCAAGCATTATAATATCTAATAACATTTCTACCGTCTTTTGCTCAGGCTCCAACCATTTTACAGCTAAACCTCTGATTCTCTGACTCAGAGCCCTGGGTGTTTCACCCACTCTCAATGTAGTAGCTCTAAACATTCGCCTATACTCTGAAATAGACAACCCTAGGCGATCTCTAATAGCAGCCTTTACATCCTTATAATTCAAAGCCTGGGCTGCTGGCATTGCTCTGAAAGCTGCAAGCGCCTCCCCAGTTAATGAGGCTGCCAGCCTTACTGCCCACTGGGTCTCTGGCCATGCTAATGCTTGTGCCACTCTTTCAAAAGACTCTAGAAAATCATCAACATTATCATCTGGAGTTAGCTTCCCAAAACTAAATGCCCCAATCCCTTGATTGAGTCCCACACTGTCCACTTGTGGTGTACCAGTATTTACTGCTGGTCTTGCATCTGTTCCACTTTGGTTCTTCAGCTCAACTAGGGCTTGCACCAGATCAAGCACTGGCTTCTGCTGTTCCATTAAGGCTCTCATAGCAGTGTCCTGAGCCTGCTGTGCTAGCTCCTGCTGTCTGCTAAATTGGGCTGCCATCCATTCAGCTAGTTCCCTTGGATCCATCTTGATCCCTGCAAGAAACAAAGAAAAAAAACCCAAAGTGCACTACCTTCCAAACAGGTGTGGTTTTTTTCTACATTTTTTTTTCAGTTACCCCTGTGCTTACTCCCATCCACCACTAGACATGCCCAGGTACTTATTACCTTGTCTCAGTGATGAATCCAGCTCTGCACAGGGTCTTTTCCTCCTGGGACAGGTTCCTGGAACAACCACTTCTCCTCCAAAGTGCAGTTGAGGGAAAATCTTTTTTTCCAGCTTTAAACTTGAACTTTAGTTGTAATCCTCAGCAAGTAAATCCCCTTTGTGCAAAAGCAATCCTGCTAACTACGCCATTTGTCAGACGGCTGCCTGGGTGATAATCTTCACAGTCTTGGCAAGTGCATATATCTATATGATTTGCAAGGTATTGTGGGCAATGTAGTTCATTCACACCAGACACAGCTGCTGACAATAATTTAGTTGTGCTCTTGGGTAAAGGCAATAAGATATTTATTTATGGGGTTATTTCTCCCAACACAGATATGCTTGGTAGCACATAAATCAGATAACTTGCTTTCAGTATCAACTTGGAAAAACAAAGTCAAAATCAGGAAAACAACAAATGAAAAGCCACAAAGCAAGAAACAAACTGTTCTTTTCAGGTTAACTTCTGATTACTTCCCACATAGATACAGAAGTGATTCTCTCCTAGCTCACAAGCAATTAGGTAAGGCTTAATTGCCAGCAGTTATCCAGCTGAAACCCCTTAGCTGGCTTGCTTTCTACTGTGTGGGTCAAATCCTGCTTCAGGAGCTTTTCTGGGTAGATTAAAGAACAAGTTTATATTTCTTTGTGATGGTTGCTGTACTTTGTAACAGAAAGTCACCAACGGAGTTTAGATAGAGAGCAGTCCATATAAACACATTCTTCATCTGCAATAATTCCCCCTTCTTCAACAAGCATGGGTTCAATATCATGGATTGGCACAGATGAATCTCTCAATGGAGCACTTTCAGGTGAATTCTTGTTTCCCTGCTGTCTTTCAAGGTTATAGCTAGGGCATAGATCAGTGTTCATACCTGAGCTTCCATTGCTGTTAGAGTTCCTCTCTATATAGCCTGGCCAGTATGTAGTCCAGTTCTTATGTCCAGCCTTCCAATCCAGATCCCTGGACACTGGATCTCTCTTCACATACCTTCTGGCACAGGTCTTAGGGTCCCTTCCACGTGCAGCCGTCTCCCTCACAGGCAGCGTCTGGAGATTCCTAGCTCTGCAGCACCATTCCTCTGGCTTTCCCCAGTCCAATGGTGTATGCTGGCCCTTGGAATACCTCCCAGTATACGTACTGCTTTGGACTCTTCTAGACCTCTCAAAGGCTTTTCTCCTCTTTCTTCCAGAGGGTCTCTTTCCCTCTCTGTCCGTCCGGTTTGGCTTCTGCTTCTGATGATCCTTCAGATGAAACTGATGATCCTTCTCTGGATATCCAAGGTGATCATGAAGATGGTCATCTGTAGAATAAACTCTACTCTTTTTCTGCTTAGATGAGTGCTCCTCCCTAACACAGCGCAGCTGTGCTGAATCAGGCCCTGCCTTTTGAGATGAGTGCTTAGGGATTACCTCATAGCCCTCCTGATTGAACACACGTTTCCCCACTTCAGCTCCTCTAATGGCTGTTGGAAACCTGGTGCATTCTGGGACTGGTAGTCTTTTATGGGAAAATTATGTTTTCTTATTTCTACCAGAACTGACAGGTTGCTTGTTCAGAGTCAATTCACCTTTTTTATAGCTCCTTCCTGAGCTATGATAAGCTTCCTTATCACAACATATATCACTACTATCACGTTTTCAGGCTTCCCTGGCTTTGCTGTACATTGCTGACTGAAATGGTTTCTCTTTCCTGCAAATGTGCCTAGCGTGAGGGTTTCACTCGCACTAATTTTCTGCCCTTCATTTCACGGCGTTAGTGTGCAAGGAGCCACTCACCGCCCACTCTCCGCCCATTGACGCCTTCTCTCCGTCCTCTGGGAAGCCTTACTCCACCCTTCAGAGCCGGATTTCACAGCGTTAGGGTGCCTTAACGCCGCAGTCGCATTATCGCGCGATAAGTGACGTTATTGCATGATAATGTAATTATCGCACAATAACCTCACTTATCGCGCGATAATACCACCGCTGCGATGTTAAGACGGTTTAGTAAACATACCCCTTGGTTAACCCAACATAAATATTACTGCCAGAGGAAAAACAGAAAAAAATGCCAAAATTAAATTTCTATAGAAGTAGGTATTTGAAAGATATTTAGCAAAACATAAGATATTTCAACATAAAATGCTCAGAAAAAAAATATTTGGAGTTGTTGCGAGGTGTATGCACTATGTATTTTAAAAATCCCTCTTTTTTACAATCACATCTGGAAAAAACAAGTCTTGAAAGTTCATGTTATTTTGGATCCGACCAGTGTGACTCTAATCACATTGTAAATGTTCTCATGAAAATAAAAATGGAGTCAGTGTTCAAAGAACTCACCAGGAAAAAAAACTGATTTAAGCTCAGGGGCATGTTTACTAAGCTGTGATAACGGTTAATGCGGCAGAGAACGCGCAATATCTGGCCATATTAACTGATAATACATGCAAAATTCAAGTTACAGAGCAATTTTCTGTTCTTTTTCCAGAAAGTACATTTTCTGCATGAGTGAGTGGGATTAGGGTGGATAGTGAGTTTGCCTGCAATGCACATTACCACAGGCTTCCGCAGCATGTAACCATCGGATTTGCAGGCAACGCAAGTGTAACCAACACCAACTCAATGGATGGTGTTAGCTGCATCTGGGCTGCTGTTGCCCCACACTGTCTACATTTTTGCTGGGTTATCTGGCTGCTGGGGAAATGCTGTGCATACTCCCAACATGAAATGCACGGCTTTTGCCGCTAACGCACATTATCTGCACCTTTTTGCCACATTAGCTTAATGCGCTTTAGTAAACAGACCCCTAAGTAAGTCTAACCAATTTAAAATCTGGACCAATTTAAATCTGGACCCACTAGAGGGTTGCCTCTAGTGAGAGGCAACCCTCTCACTAGAGCTGCCAAAAACATTCACGAGGACTAAAAACTCCACCAGTGCCAGAGCCTTCACATTCACCGCTCCCACACTCTGGAATGACCTCCCAATAGACATCCGAATCATAAAGGACCTCTCCCAATTCAGGAAAGAACTCAAGACATACCTATTCTCTGAGCATTTCGGAATCCCCTACCCTCCAAGTCCAGCCACACAGCGTCCACAGGCACACAAACAAAAAAACCTGCAGACACACAATTAACACACAACTCCTTCTTCAAACAGCCCCCCAAAGACACCCCAAACAACCCACGAAAAAATGGAAATAAATTCCATCACACACACACACTCACACACACACACCCACACACACATACACACACACCCACACACACACACTTGAATAGTGAATTTTATCCACCATAAATCATGTATCCTAACCTTTTGTAAATCATGTATCCTAACCTTTTTGTAAATAACATCTATAAATAGCAATGTCAGCTCGCTGACATTCCCCTGTAAATCCAGTAGTATACAAAAGTATACACCCTGTAAATAGTTTTAACAACTTACTGTTCTGTTTTATGTAAAAAGTTAAAAAGTTATATGTAAAAAGTTAAAAAGTTCTTGTTCTATGTAATGTTATACGAATGTATACAATTGTTCCATGTAAACAGCCCCTGATCTCTGGAAGGGGCGGTATAGAAGAAATAGATAAATAAATAAATAAATAAAATAAAATTAAATAACTAAGGACTAGATTTACTCAAATGTAATTTCATATTAGCATGTGCTAACACACAGTAATGCAATTATTTATCACAGATCCATTTAATAATGCAATGGGACCTATTTACTAACAATGCATACTAACACGTTAGCATGCTTCAGTAACAGTACATTTAAATTTGTGGAGGCAAAACTACAAACCACACAAATATAGAGCATGCAGTCCAATAATGCATTTCATCTTAACGATATTTACCCCTGGAGATACTAACCTGCAAGTACCACAGGTCAGGCCTGCTATTTCTTAAATGGACTGATGGTGTGATGCATTGACCATCTCCCAATATCCCTGACACCAACTCTCCTCATTCTTCTATCCCATGACTCTCAAATCCCAACCCACCCACCCCCATCCTTCAAACCCTCCTGGCATCTTCTGGGGGTTTCCCTAGTGTTTTGTGACTCCTGCCCTGTTGAGTCCAGGGTTTAAAATAATACTGGTCGATCCCTAGCAATAGTCGCACAGTACTCCCACTAGGAGTCAAGCTGCCAAATAAAATAAAATGGAACATTTTGAAACAAACATGGCAATAGCATGCCCTATTGTGCAATATGATGCACTACTGCTCAATAGCACAAGTGCACTAGGGTGTATAATTTTAAAAAATGATATGAAGATGAAACAAAACGACACCCCCGCCCCAACGGAACAAAACAAAAACAAAGTTTTTCCCTGCATACCTCTAAAATTACCCATCCAAAATCTCCAACGAGTGGTGGCAAGAATGCATGTATATTTACACATGCTGCAGAAGCGGTGTTACTGCACAAGTGTTATGTCTCTCAGGTTATACATTTATACTTTGGAATTATAACGTGTAAGGGTAATAAGCCTCTTTTATACTATATGTAGAAAAATTATGTGACAATGTGCATGCATGTAATTATGGACCAAAAACATTGTGCATACTTACATGCATGCCTCAAGAAAGCATCCCTGGGGGCGCTGTTTGGATGTCTCAGAAGCAGAGCCGTGATGTGCATGTATTAGAGCAGGTATAAATTTGTGCTTGGGCATTTTCATGCTTTTGCAACTGGTTCTGGCCCCCTATTTTATAAAAGGTGTTTGTGCTGCCTTTATAAAGCAGGCAGGAAAAGAAATGCTGTCATAAGAGACACGATTTTCTTTGAGGTTAAACAACTGGAAAAAGTAATGAGAAGGAACTTTTTCTAGAAAAGAGAAAAGGTGTACCTAATAGATCCACAGTGCCAGAAAGGCACGCTAGTGTGCTGTTATAAATAAACTGTTTTCAATTCAGATTTAGATGACAAACTTGGGCAGCATAGTGTTTAGCCCCCAGTGATTCAACACTATTTAAGCATCTAATGGTTGAGGCAGGTTGTGCTCAGGTACACAAAATTCACAGGAGATCAATTAGAAGAAGTAGTACAATTGGTTCTGACAGTTGTATTATACTACAAATCTTAGGGACCAACAAAAAACCTTTCAGTGAGGGGGAAAAACAAAAGCCTTGTATTCTTTTACTCTCTTGCCAATAATCCAAAAATTGCTCTAATTTCTTTTGCATGAAAATGTAATTAATTAGCTGTTAGTACAATGAGCCATTACTCCAGAGCATTAGGGGAAAAAAAGAACTAACATTAAAAAGCAGTAGAAAATTGTTAATGGCAAAGTTGGCAATACCTATGATGTTAAATAGCCTTTTATATTCAACTATTTTGCTGTAATTAAATCCCGCTCTCTGCTGTACTTTAACAGAAGATGCACTTAAGTAATAAAAAAAGAGATTTTACAAAATTGAAAAATACACGTGCTTATTTGCCAGTTTTCCCATAAATAGATTGCTAGGTCACCACTACAAATATTAAAATGTGTTTTCTATTAGCTATTAGGGATGTGTATTTGTTTTTGCATTAATATTAAACTTGACAAATGACAGAAGTTTTGGTTAGTTTTTCTTACACCAAGTTGAATGTATGGGAACCATGGGTTTGCATGAATTGCCATTCATCTAATTTGTGTTTGTCAAGGGTGTGCACATGCACATAGCACAGATAATGTGCTGCCACTCATAGAAGGGGAGTATGGGAGGAGGTGGAGGACAAGTCAGAAGCATAAAGCACTTTAGCTTATCATGCTGAAATTCATAGACAAGTAATCAAACAAGCCTATCCCTGCCTGACATCCAAATCCCATGGGTAATGATGTCACAGCTGGCTGGAAAAAAAAACCTCATCAGGGCGAGGCTTTCAAGACAGAATATTCTATTCTTGTTTGCTCCAGGGATTCAGGAAAAAAAATGATGAACTTTAGAAGGTGTTAAAAAAAGAGAACACACAGATCGTTGTTAGCAGCAGAGTGTGTATGACACATGCTTTTGGTTTGTTGCTGGGGGTAGTAGGGAACAAATAATGTGTTCATGTGTCTGGAAGCTGGGGGGGGGAGGGGGGGAGGATCAGCAGACTAAACAGAGAAACATAGAAACATGGTGGCAGAAAAAGATAATATGGACTATCTTTATCTTTATTTGTTTCTTTATATACCGCCCACACCATGGGTACCAGAGCAGTTAACAATAGGCAAAAAAACAAGGGTCAGAACAAAATCGCTGCAGGAAGAAAAGGGATAGAGGAAACAGAACTCCATTAATGTGATAGGAAAGGGACAGAGGTAGAGAGAGAAAGAGAGTGTACGAGTGGGTCGAGGTCAGACAGACAGACAAACTGAGGTAGACGAGACAGGCCTAAGGAGGGGCAGTGGGGACGGAGGAGGGGGGTGGGAGATCGTAGGCCATGCAAAAAAGGGCTATCCAGTCTGCCATTCCATATGAACTACTATAGTCCTTTTTTTCCTTTAGAGATCTTCCGTGTAAGTCCCATGCTGTCCTGATCTCTACTACCAACACTGTAAAGAAATATGTCCACATATTATTCTTGAGTTCATCCGCTTTCATACTCACCCTGTGCCCCCTTGTTGCAGAGCTTTCTTTCAATTGAAAGAGCCTCTCCTCCTGTGCATTTATGCCATGGGGGTATTTAAATGTCTCTATCATATCTCTTCTCTCCCGTCTTCCCTCCAAAATATACATATTGAGATCCTTAAGTCTGTTCTCATATATCTTATGACAAAGTCCACTGACCATTTTGGTAGCTACCCTCTGTACTGACTCCATCCTGTTTATATCCTTTTGAAGGTGTGGTTTCCAGAATTGCACACACAACTCCAAATGAGGTCTCACCAAAGACTTATACAGAGATACTTCTTCTTTCTCCCTATGCACCCAAGTATTCTTTTGGCTTTTGCCATTGCCTTTTCTACCTGTTTAGCCACCTTAAGATTCTTGGAAACAATCATTCCTAGGTCCCATTCTTCTTTTGTGGACAGAATTACTTCACCCCCTATACTGTACTGCTCCTTTGGATTTTTGTAGCTCAAATGTCTGACCCTGCAATTTATAGCATTAACTCTCAGCTGTGAAATTCTTGACCATTCTTCAAGCTTAGTGAGATCCCTCCTCATGTTATCTACTCCTTTCTGGGTGTCTATTGCAGATTTTGGTATCATCTTCAAAGAGGCAAACATTACCCAATAGCTCTTCTACAATATCACTAACAAAAATGTTAAAAAGAATTGGACCAAGGACAGATCCATGCAGCACACCACTGATTGTATCATTCTCCTCAGAGTAAGCTCCATTTACCCGTGCCCCTTGTCACCTCCCACTCAACCAATTTCTAACCCAGTCAGTCACTTTAGGGTCTATTCCTAGGATGCTCAATTTATTTACATATATGTTGTCTGTGTGGAATGGTGTCAAAGGCATTACTGAAATCTAAGTGCACCACATCTAGGGCTCTCCCTCAGTCCAACTCTCTGGTTGCCCATTCAAATAATAAGAGCTGTCTGACAAGACTAGCTGCTAATAAAATTATGCTGTCTCAGATCCTACAATCCACTGGACTCCAGAAACTTCACTATCACCTGTTTTAACAGTGTTTCCATTAATTCCTTCCACCACAGAGGTCGGACTAACCAAACTGTAGTTCACTTTAGCTAGGACCTCTGTGCTTCTCATGCTACCACAGCTGCCTACTCTTTTCTCCTGATGAGTTACCACTATCCTTTAGGCTCTGGTGCTCCTTTCCCTCCAGCTGAATCACCAGCTTTTCCCTCCAAAGGCTAACAGCAGGTCCAACCCAAGAGCATCTGATGATCTAGGTGAACCTACAGCTGTGCACCAACCTCCCCCCCCCCCCCCGCTCCCTCCACAAGAGGAAGCTCAAGGCAATCTTATACCTGAGAAAGGAATGAGATGATGCTTCCCCTGCCTCCCCCCCAAAAGCACACAAAAAAAGGGAGGTAGTTTGATAGTGGGGAGGGAGGGAAGGTCCCCTCACTCAGATTACCAGCCAGGTAGTTGCCCCACCAAAAATAATCCAATTATATCCCCAAATATAGTAACAAAATGTCTTATTTTTCTACTTCTGCAACTATAAATTGAACCTGTCAAAATACACATTTTTGTTCACTCCAAAAGGTGAATAAATACATAGGGGTATGTTTACTAAACTGTCTTAACGTTCGCTCTGCGATGTTATCGCGCGATAATGTACCTTATTGCACAATAATGGCGCTTTATCGGGTGCACAGGTACCTTAGCGCGCGATAAGGCGCACAGCAGCGCAAACGAGTGCTGAAGGCGGAGAAAGGCTCCCGGAGGGCGGAGGAAGGCTCCCCAGGGGCGGAGAGAAGGGGCCAATGGGTGGAGAGTGGGAGGGAAGAGGCTCCCCACACTAACGCTGTGAAATCTGAGGCTCAAAACTAAAGCCAGTGAAACCCTGGCGTTAGAGCTGATTTAAAGGGAAAAGAAACCATTTCCGTCAGCAATGTACAGCAAAACCAGGGAAATCTACAAAAAGTGATAAGTGTGATACATGTGTATGGAACAAAAGGGCAAATAAACTCTGAAAATGTACAGAAGAAAATGTAAAAATAAAATAACCAAGCTGGCCAATAGTGATATCAATGGGAAATATCAAAAAACACTCCCAAGAAAGCTCCAAAAAAAAGATATGAATTTTGGAAGGGTCTATGCTCCGTCCCCAGACAAGGTGAATGAGCCCACAGTGTAATTGCGCTGAGCAGGGTTTCCGACTCCATTGGCCAGGTTTCCTATGGCGTGCACATGTTCCACAATAGCAGGGCGGCATGTCGGAATGGGCAACTGGACAGATGCTGGAAAAGGGGACACAGAGGGCTGCAGGCGGCACATGCTGCGGTGCTGCTGGCCCACAGTGCGGACTAGGGTGATGCCTAGGTGGCACCTAGGAATGCCAAAACAGTAGAACAGCCAGACAGCAACTGCTGAGGGCCCAACAAGGGCATGAGTGTGCTTTCCACAGTGTCACAGGGGATAGTACCCAGCAGGTACACCGACGGCCACGGAACATTGGCATGCAGTGCTGGGGGGAAGCGTGGACAGCTATGCAGGCACCCCTACCCCAGAACCCGCACCATAGGCAGACGCCTACCCACACACTGGATGGTCTGAGACTGTGCTCCACCAGCACCAGGGCATGTCAGCATGGTGGCAGAGGGATACTGGTGGTGGAGGGGGCAGTGGCAGCTGCCCATAGCAGACTGTGGTCTAGCCCTGTGTAGGTGGGTGCCATGCACTGCAACAGACAGGCTCTGTCTGATGAACAGTCATGGCATCACCAGGGAATGCACTGTCTCTGTGGCAACACAGTGGTGCAGTGCACACAGCCAGGGTGTTCAGAAGCAGAAGGTGACAGGTTCAAGTCCCAGCTGTGCTTCCTGCCAACCCAGTCTCTATATTTTACTCACTACTAAAACGTGCTAATACAGACAGAACCTTTATTGCAGATGACGTAAACATGCCGAAAACACCTACATTTTACCCTACAGAGCACAGAAACCATAAACATGTGCATTGCCTAGAGCAGAATCTCCCAAATGCAGTCCTGGAGGGCCAAACACCATTCAGGTTCCATGCTGTGCTGCATTTCTATGCGCCATCCCCATGGTATGCAGATGTATCTCATGCATATTCATGAGGGACAGCATGAAAACCTGAACAGTGTCTGGCCCACCAGGACTGGAGTCGGGAACCTCTGCCCTAAAGCAGCGGCCAAAAGGGGCAGACACACCCGCACCCACAGGCTCCATTATCCAATGCCTCCTGGAGAGGCAGGATGTTGGGCCCTGCGTGCATCTCCCAATACTAGCACTTGCATACCTTAGCAATGCCACCCTAAACCTGGGAATACGGTACACAGCTATCAAAAGGTTGCTATGATTACTGGCAGATGGCAATTCCAAGGTTAAGTACAATTTTCTGAGTGAGCTGCATCATAGCAACCTTTCTGATGTCTGTGGAGTGTGCTACAGGTCTTGTGTCTGACAGTGTTTACCACCCTGGGGGTGACCCCCAACAGTACTGCGTACCATAGCCATGCCTGCACTCTGCCCAGGACTGGTGCGGTGGCCAGGTCTGCCAAACACCTCTATAGTTGCACAATGATGGCATAGGTGTGGGAAGTGTGTGTCTGTCTATCCAGTGTATGGTGGCTGCAAAAACCCTCCCGAGACCACACTGCTAGCACTGTTGCCAGTATTGGCCTGCCAATGTGCATAATGAGGAGCAAGGTACTGTGAGAATAGCCAGGATAGGGTGACCTGGCCTGGATCCATCTGTACATAGCATAGGGCAATGGCTCGGACATTGTAGTGGCTGGCCACCACCTGCACGGACAGGGTGGCCACAGCATGTCATGCTGAGAGGTCACTCTCACTCTGACTGAGCAGTGACCACGGCATGGCTAGGTTCCCCATAGTGCTATATATTTTTTTCTCTCATGTGATATTTATGGGTTCTCTTTTGGGGCCCAATCACTGGCTTATCTGCTTGGTGTGTATGCTGACATTCCAGTTCTGGGTATAAGCATTTGCTCCAGTAACATGCATTATGGACTAGCTAGAAGACTATCTGCAGCTAGTATGTGTCTTGCTGGAACACCTTGCAGGGTGCAGTGGCTGGAGGCTTGTTGCTGGAGAATGTCAGCTAGCGGCGGGGGGGGGGGGGAGCTGGGGAGCTGTGCATTTCCAGGCCTACTGTCTGTCTGCTATTGCTTTATGGATGTGTACAGCTCTGCATTGCCTGCCCTGTAGGTTGTCTGTTCCCCAGCAGGACTGGGGTGATGGTCTCCTCTGCTGCCACCATTGCAGGGAGGTAGAATGTGGATCTGTTGGTGGGCGATCCTGTTTCCCACCTTGAGCCCCAGAGGGTGGGTTGTGTGGTGTACATAATCTGCCTATGGGTCCAAACACCCCCCCCTTTCACCTACATGATGTAACCATGGCACCAACACAGGATATGCACTATTCTGGGTGCATCATAGCCCATAAGGGCTAGACATGACAGAAAAATACAGTTGGATACAGTTGTATCCTAGGTGTGTCTGCAGGAACTGCCTATCACACACAGTAGCACTGATGGGGACCTGCAGCATGACGCATTTCAGCCATGAAAGGTGCTGTAGACCTGGTGCTGGGTGCCCCACCTCACCCTCAGGGTGAGCACAGTACCCGCACAATGTGACAGTCTGTAGCTACTCTGTGCCAGTACCACACACGTTTGGTTCCCCCTACAAGGCCGAGGTGCTGTGGGGGTGCATACCCCATCTTGTGCCCATCTCTAGACTGCTGCTTTGCATGTGCAGGGCATCATGCATACGGGTGGGTTAACCCTATCCTGGCAACCACAGCAGACAGTTTGTGTGGTGACATGCAGTCCTTCTGCAGCCAGCCAGGGGCTTGTTAGCAGCTGTAGCCCACTGGTTACTTCACTGCTTGTGGGGCCAGAGGTCATGGGTTCAAACCCATGGTGGGCTTATTTGATAAGGCTGTCAGAGGCATTGTCTATTTTTAATGTACATTAGTGCTGCCAGCAGAAACACTCTCAGTGTACTGTAACCATAGGGCGCCCCATAAGGCACCTTATAGGGCGCCCTATAAAGTGCCTTATAAGGTGCCTTATCAGGTGTCATCTAAAGCGCCTTATAGGGTGCCCTATAGGGGACATTATAGGGTTCCTTGGCGGACAGTGCACTTTATAATGTGCCCTACAGAGTGCCTTATAGGGTGCCTTATGCAGCACCCTAGGTTATGGCACGTGAGGGTGTGTTTGCTGGCAGCACTAATTAAACTACAAATAAAATGCCTCACAAATCAATACTTACACATAAAAGCTACTGCCTTAGCAAGCCTTATGGATTAGGCACACTGGGGGATCATACTCATGACCCCTGTACCATCAGTCAGTGTATTAACCATTGTGCTACACCTCTGTTTCTGTGTTTGTATGTCTGCGCGCCTACTTAAGATTACCGCGCGTTAACGTGCTTAGCGGCGTCTCGCCCGATAATGTGCACAGTGCACGTTATCGCGCGATAATCCCATTTTGCTACTTTAAGACCGACATGCCCACTCCTTTTATGGCAGCCTGCACACTATCGCCGGGCGTACGTTAAGACGGTTTAGTAAATAGTTTTGGTGCTAAAGATTCATTAACAAAGCATCCATTGCTTGAAAACCTCACTCAGTTCCAGGGCCACTTCCGCCCCTAATAGGGCCTAGAGACAAGATTTACGGCAGGCCCCCACCCATCAGTGGGGTCCACCCCTCCATTTGCGGGTCTCCCCTCTATCTGTAGGGCCCTCCTCCTGCAGTCACTGCTTCCCCACTGCGGGACGTATAATGGTGGCAATACCTTAAAAATGAACTGCTGCAGGGGCATAAGTGGAAGTGTGGAGGGCACCAAGGCGCCGGAAAAGAAAGTAGCTCCTGCGTCGTGGTGTATTTTTAATGTATTGGCACAATTGCATGTCCCGGAGAAGGGCAGCAGTGGAAACAATGCACGCGGGAGCCTGAGCAAGGCTGCTGTTATCAATAGGCAGCAGGGCAGCTGAGCCCCCGTTGTGCAGGGGCCCGGGAGAGCGTGCCCCTTTTGCTCATACATAAAAGCATCCCTGCTCAGTTCAGACACTTCTCGCCATGAGTTTCCTAATTTAAAAAAAGCATATATATGTTTTGGGGCGGTATTTTGGAAGCTCTATTCTATTCATGAGCTGGGAATCTGAAAATGGGCACATAGATGTGCAAATCACATTTACTAAATATTAATGTATTAAGTGCCACTGCGCCAATAAAATTAAATGGGTGTTCCTGCACTTAACACACATTAACATTTGTGAATGCGCATTAACGTTTAGTAAACATGCTTCTTAATGAGTGTCTAAATACCATTTGGAGAGGAGGAGTAGCCTAAGTGGTTAGAGCAACTGCCTAATACCCAGAAGATCAAGGGTTCAATTCCCACTGGTACTCCTTGTGACTTTGGGCAAGTCACTTTACCCTCCATTGCCTTGGAAGAAAAGGCTGGCAATCTACTTCCGGTGATACATTGCCAAGAAAACCCAGAGGTAGCTGGGTTGCTATGAGTCAACACTGACTTGATGGCACTTAAAAAAAAAAAATACCATTTGCATGGGCAGTGAGGATAAGGAAAGGCTACCAGATTTCTGCATTACTATACTCCAGTGCCAACTGCCAGGCATATTAGGAAGTATTATAAACCCTGCCCATTTAAAACCCATAGCAAAACCACTGTATCATAACAGCACTACCAGGACTCACAAGGCACCAAACCCTATCTATCAAAAGGCAACATTGCAAATATTAAACCAATACATCTCAGAAAATACCAGTACATTTCCTACTGGGGGAAGAGAACAAGTGGCACTATCAAATAGAAAATTACATGAACAGAATACCTCAGCTCGGTTACACATGCAGAACATAGACCGTCACCACACAAAGAATAAAAGATTACAATTTAGATATATGAAGACAGTAATTAAACTGGGAACTCCAAAAGCCAAACTTGGAATGCACAACACTGGAGAAATAAAGCTATAAATTAATTTCCTCTTGTACTAAACAAACGTAAAGACGTTAATAATATACATTTCCCAGAGCTGACATATTCCAATTAATAAATTCAAGATAAAAAAGTTGTTTTCTACCTTTTGTTGTTTGGGCATTTTATTTTTCAGTTGCAATTGTTCCAGTCACTTTCTTCTGGTTTCTTCTTGTCTTCTGCTAACTCTCCATTGCCTGCTGTCCATTTGTCCTTTCTTCTTTCTTCTAGTTTTTTTCCATTCTCTCTCTACATCTGCTTTAATATACTGATCTTTCCACTTTTTGTTCTTTCCTCCATTACTTTCTTTATTCCTTTTCATCCACTCAAATTTCACCCTTCCATCCTCAGTCCCCACTTACTCTCTCACAATACTCGCCAATCGTAGATTTTTCTTCCCTCCCACACAAAATATCTTTTCTCCTCTCTATCCTCACTCCCCCAGCCCCATCCCCTTCTAGTCCTCCCCCAACATCAGCTCCTTTCTAGTTCCAGCCCCAACCAACATCTGCTTCCTTGTAGTCCCATTCTCCCATCCCCCCCTGCATCAGCCCATTTCCAGTCCTAGCTCCCCATCAGCTAATTTCTAATCCTATCAAGCCTCCCCCTTCAGTCCATTTCCAGTCCAAGCTCCCCAATCAGTCCATTTCCAGTCCTATCATAGCCCCCCCCCATCAGCCCATTTCAAGTCCTAGAACCCTCCATCAGCCCATTTCCAATCATAGCCCCCCCCCCCCGATCCCCGTGCCTGTCTAACCAGCTTCAGAGGGAGCTGAGAAAACCTGAAGCCCTGACTCACCTCTGCACGGCCGCCAGAGTGAAGATCAGCGTTTTCCTTCACTCTGGCGGCTGTGTTCTCATGCAGCTCACCCGCACACTTAGTGCCAGGAAACAGGAAAAGCCCTTTAACCTCCGATGTGCCAGCAGAATTGTTTTTTCATATCTCTCTCTCTCTGTGTGGGGTCGCTGGATTGAAATAAAGGACTGCTTTTTCTCGTCTCACTCTCTGTGTGTCTTACATGTCTCTGCACAGTGTTATGCATGCCTTGTAATGCTACACAAATGATTAGTACTAGTAGTAGAAGAGAGAGGGGTGTGCTCTGGGAGGAACAAGGGAAATGTACATCACGGCACGATTTCATAATGGAACAAGCATGTCAGACCATCTTTATTGAAGCTTCCATACCTATGCTGCTCCTAACCACAAATAAGGTGCCAAAGAGTGCTTGTTTCATGGCTTCTTACTCTTCAGGATGAAGAGTAGAATGTGCTTACATCACTACAGTTAATATCCCCTGGTCGAAGAAACCTGCCCATAAATATCTACTGTGGCGCCTCACCCTCTCTAGGCGGCTGCCTAGTAGGGGCGGCGGGCCATAATACTTGTGTCCTTGCTTCAGCCTGGTAGCTGAGGCCCTTATTGTGTAGTTGTGGGGCAATTAAAGCAGTCCAAGTGGAATAGGCCGACACAGGAAAATTTGTTATAAATTTTATTTTCTTTTAATCATCAAGTTTGCAATTGGACCTTGGTGGAAGGCTCCAAACCATAAACAGAAAAAGAGGATTTTTCTCCAACAAAAAGCTTTTCCAACATGTACTTCAACAAAGCAGTTTCTTCACTCTTTGCCATTAAACAAGTTTCCTTTTCATTCAAACAAAGACAGTTTAATTTCACTGTTTGCAAGTAAAGTCCAGCTACCCTTGTTAGCTTCTCCCAGCTGTTTCAGGTAAGCTTGAGATTACACTCTGCTTCTCAGCATGGAAACTAAACGGCTGTTTAAAACACTCTCATAGCATTAGTAGAATTGCAGCTTTAAAAATGAGGCTTTCTCTTTACCAGCACTTCTCAATAGCATTTACTTGGCACAAATACTTCTTAGGCTTTCTTCACAGTATTCAATAAATGCTTTCTAAGTACTTTTCATACACAAAGTACATTCCATTGATACTTCTGTGGAATCTGAATCTCCTTTGTAAAACTCAACCTCCATTTCCTCTTCTGTGCTGCAAGGCTCAGGGACTGGGACACGTTCAGGGATTTCTAGCTTTACTTTCTTTAAAAGCTTGAAAAGCTTCTCCCACTGAACATTCCTTCTTCCTCTTGGAATTATGTCAGAGCTATCAGACTTCCTTCCCCTTATTGAATCATATAAAGGTACTGTCTGGTTTACCTTTCTTGTAGAGACCTTTCCTTTGTCAGGCTTTCTAAAAGGCTTTGTTTCCTGCTCAGAGTCTGAGCTGCTTGCCTCTGAGTTAGAACTGTAGTTCTGGAACTCTCTCAAGCTTCTTCCTGCTCTTCTCTGGCCCTGCCACTCGCCTTGGCAGTTCTGTACACTTCTCCTGGATTCCCCAGCTCTTTCAGCTCTGCAGTGCTGTTTCCTCTCCTCCCTTTCACTTGCTGAGTGACGAAGTTTAAATGTTTGGCAGCGTGCTTCCCTTTCTGGCCCCACCCTCTCTCTCCCTGCAGTTGCCTTGGAGACTGGGTGTGGCTTCAGGCTAGCTCTGCAAGTGTGTGTTTCAGTGTTACTTTCACTTTGGGACCTGTGCTTAGGTGAGCCTATCCCCCTTTTATGAGAAAAACCTTCCTTTTTTCCTCTTTCCCAGGGCTGTGCTGCACCCGCATCACCACACTACGCCAAAACACATTATTGGCCTGCTGTCACATGACTGAGTATCTAAAACGACAGCGAAGGAAGTGCTAGTCCTATAACACATTCAAACCACCTCTGAACTACCTAGATCGGGGTGTCCAAGTGCCTGGTTCTGAGGACATGCACTTTGGGGAGGTCCACATTTGTGAAATGGCTTACACTCATGCACTTATTCGACCTTGCTATCTGCATAGAGTTTGTCTCTAGAACCAATTACTGGGATGTTCATTTTTTGGGGTGGTGACGGAGCAATTTTAGAAGGCACTGTTGCCACTGCCCTGGTTTTTGGATGTTCTGCTCTGGACATCCTGGATTCTTCCTAGACGTCCCTTCTAAAATGCCACTTTATATGTTTATTGTGATTTATCTGTGATGTTTCCCAGAATCCCCCACAACAGAGTTTATAGTACAGTGATATGTGAACTCATTCTTAGCTGCTTGACATTTGGTTACCATATTATAATTATGAAAACTGCCCAAAGCCTGTCTCTAAGATTGATTAAAATCAGGTTATTATAATGAAATAACAGTTAATCATTGGGAAAAAAATCACAAATCGCTCATTAGTATAACTATAAACAATAATAAAGAATTTTGTCTAAAGAAAGGAACTAAAAAAAAGTTATTCATAGGTATTAAGGAACAAATGTGGTTTCTTATTTTCACAGATAATTATCACCAAAAGTAACAAATTAAACTGAAAATAGAAAAAAAGCTCTATTATATCAGTTCAGAAGGTGGTTAAAAGGTAAATGGAATAATAAAGTCTGGAATTAAAAGTGTATATCATGGGATTTTTTAAAAGTATACAAAAATATTGAAATACATATAGCTTTTTTCAGACTCATTTTGGCAGGTTTAATCAGCCATCAGCATTTATTTTTGAGTTAAGCCATGTCCACTTCCTGCTTTTTCAGTCAATTAGCATTCACTTCCGGTGTCAAGTCTGTACTTAATCGTGCCCCCACATACCTACGATCTGTCTATTTTGATGATATGATAGCAAAGGGTCATCACCATGTCCCTAAACATGCCCACTTGATGATATATCCAAGATGAACACCTCAATGGGTACCCACATGGGCAAGGTGGCCATCTTCATCTGCCATCTTGGTGATATCACAGGAAGTAGTTATCCACATACCCAGAAGTACATTCCAGAATCTTGGCAGTTTCCATGTGGGGACACTTGCAAAAAGCATGCACAGTGTGACTGTAACTGTGGCATAAGAACATGAGATCCAATGTGAGGATCCTGGCAGGAAGGACACATGGAGGGCAGTTCTAATCGGGGCACGTCCGTGCCGTTTGGATGGCTGAAAATTGGACAGCACAAACTTGTACCCAATTCTGCAACTGCGGGAGCTAGACATTCCTGCGGGTGCAGAATTGGGCACTTAGATGGCCCGGACATGCCCCAATTCCTTGGCACGGGACATCCAACCTCCTGCCTATCTAGCCTGCCTGATGCTCCTGCTGGTGTGCTGGTGATGTGGACTCTCATCGCCATGACACTGGGACGCCCAGCAGGAGCGCTGACAGCCTGACACCACTCACGGCCTCCTTTCCCCACCACCCGACCCTCAGTGGGTGCTTACCTTCACCTTCACTGTTCCTTTGGTTGGGCTGCCTGGCCTGATAGCTGCCATTGGTGGGACTTATTCCACCTCAGAAGTGGAATAAGTCCCATATCCATCTTCCTGATCTCATAGATACAGGGTCCTAAGCAGAATAGGCCCTATACATCTGGGTGAGTTGGTCCGCCCCCACTCTGTCCACTCTTTATCTTTGGCCCTCTCCCTCCTGCCCCATACAGCGCTCCCCGCACAAGCCCTCTGTGCATGTGGGGAGCCTGGAAGTCAGAATACGGTCTCTGCAGAAAGACACCCCCCACCCGCCCATAGCGTGAAAATACCCCTTTAAGCTCCCTTTCTAGCAGTGAGCATGAACCAAGTCTAAAATTGCTTTAGAAATCTTTTCCTCATGTCTGATCCTGTTATCCTTCTAGCCAAAGCTGACAGCTATATTCTTTCTACACACACACATAGGCACAGCTAAAGCAGACATTCCAGACTAACAGATAAAGCAATGATGAAGTATTTCAGCTTTTGTCTTCACAGTTCCCTTCCTCTACCTCCAACAAAAGTCCCTCAATGGACAAGAAAAAAATATAGTTTTGGCCTTAAGTCATGAGACATTAAAATACAATAATATTTTCAAGGTGTAAAGACCCTTCAAATGTGTAAAGACCTTTCAAATGTGCGCTTAGTGCATATTTGAAGCAAAACCCAAAAAATAGTATGTGCAGTATTCTCACAATAATTGTAGGAAGCATACCCAGTATACCCTCCTGCATTTACTGCATGGAAAAATACCTTAACACAATTAATGAGGGTGCACTCAATGTCATCCATTGAGGTGGAATTAAGTGCACCCATGCTAAATGCACCATAGACAGTATGTGTTAATTACTCTAGTGTTATCCTCAATGTACAGTTAATGCCGACTCTCATCCTCTAAGCCATTCATTTCCCACCTTGAAATGTGCCAGGCAATTAACATATGGTTTTAGCATACTGGCCATTTTAGCACAAGATAGCAGTTAACACAATCCCACACCAGCATCAGCAAAGAGCTTTCAGTTAAAATTTAAAACCCAGCAGAGATCTTCTAGTTTACATTTAATACTCAGTCCGGGCCTAGTATTAGCAACGAGCTTTAATTTAAATCAAATCAAAGTATAACATCATAAAAAGAAAAACAGGGTCAATATTCTTTGAGTAATAAATTGTTTCTAGAGACCTCTACAAAGAGGCCTTCTACATAGGGGGCAAGAGACCTGTGAAATTGTTTTAAATAGGTGTTTTAAAGCCAAGTGACAGATCAAAGGGGAATTTTGAAAGACTCCCTCTATCAAAGCAAGGACTGTGTTTTTTAATTCAAAGGATAGGGCACTATGTAGCAGTCAATTTTTAATAAGTCTTCTTTTCCTCCCTCCCTCTCCAACTCCCACCCATCCATGAGATAATCATAGATTTATAGGTGCTCAAACCTCTTAAAGAGAAGGAGGTGCCATATTCACTCTTGGGTGCAGCTGTTTATCCTCATCAGGCATACATTAAGGACATGAAATTAATTAAGCTTCAGGTGAACAAAGTCCATTAGATGTATTAGGTATAGTTTTATTTGTATAAATATCCCCAGCAAACCTAAGTAAGTAAACAACTTAAATACCTAAATACAACCTTAAAGCTAAGATGCAGACAACGGTCCAGCAGCAAGATGGGGGCTTTCCAGTCTTTTGCACTGAGTATCACATGCATGATTTTCTCCCAGTTGGTGAGGGGTCTTACATGTGCACTAGATGCAAGGTGCTCTTTGATCTCAGGTAACGAGTCTGATCTCTGGAGGCTAGAGTAGCAGACTTGGAGGACATAAGGAAGACAGAAAGGTACATAGACGAGACCTATAGAGATATAGTACTGAAGTCCCATCTCCAGTCTGACAGCATCCCTTTTGCCATGGAGGAGAGAGGTCATGTGACAGGAGAACATCATCCTGGTGTGGGAAGAGGTGATCCTGTAGCAAGCCAAGGAATATCTTGTCTTATTAATCTGTTATGTTTTTTTTTAAGGTGTGAATAAACAGGTAGACAAAGATGAGTTAGTTGATGTACTGTATCTGGATTTTCAGAAAGCCTTTGACAAGGTCCCTCATGAGAGACTTTTGGCGAAATTAAAGAGTCATGTGATAGGAGTCAGAGTACTATTGTGGATCAGGAACTGGTTAAAAGATAGAAAGCAGAGGGTAGGGCTAAATGACCAATTTTTGCAAAGGAGAAAGGTGAATAGTGGAGTACCCCAGGGATCTGTGCTGGGTCCACTGCTTTTTAACATAGTCGTAAATGACCTGGAAATGGGAATAACAAGTGAGGTAATCAAATTTGCAGATGACACAAAACTATTCAAAGGATTGAGGATTGAGGAAAAATACAAGACATCCTTGATAATTTGGAAGACTGGGCGTCTAAATAGCAGATGAAATTTAATGTGCAGAAGTGCAAAGTTATGCACCTAGGAAAGAGCATCTCAAACTATGGTTACACGATGCAAGGTTCCATGTTAGGAACCACCATCCAGGAAAAAGATTTAGGCATCATCGTGGATAACATGTTGAAACCCTCTGCCCAGTGTGCAGCGGTGGCCAAGAGAGCAAATAGAATGCTAGGTATCATAAGGAAAGGAATGGAAACTAAAACAAAAGATATTATAATGCCTTTATACCGTTCCATGGTGAGACCGCACCTTAAATATTGTGTGCAATTCTGGTCACCATATCTTAAAAAGGATATAGAGTTATTAGAAAAGGTAAAGAGAAGACCCACCAAAATGGTAAAGGGGATGGAAGGATTCCCTTATGAAGAGAGGCTAAAAAGGTTAGGGCTCTTCACCATAGAAAAGAGATGGCTGAGGGGAGATATGATAGAGATCTATAAATTAATGAATGGAGTGGAACGGGTAAATGTAGATTGATTGTTTATGACATCAAAATATAGAAAGACTAGGGGGCATACAATGAAGCTACAGGGTAACCTATTTAAGACTAATAAGAGAAAATATTTTTTCACTCAACGTGTAATCATAAGAACATAAGAACATAAGATATGCCATACTGGGTCAGACCAAGGTCCATCAAGTCCAGTATCCTGTTTCCAACAGTGGCCAATCTAGGTCATACATATCTAGTAGTTTCCCCAAAAGACACAGGTTCCGCAATGCTTGTACTGGGTCAAGCATTGATATCCTGGGTCCCTTCTTAATAATGGTTTATGGACCTTTCCTCCAGGAACTTGTCCAAACCTTTTTTAAACCCAGCTACACTAACAGCCTTTACTACATCCTCCGGTAACAAATTCCAGAGTTTGATTACACGTTGAGTGAAAAAATATTTTCTTTTATTAGTCTTAAATAGTTTACCCTGTAGCTTCATTGCATGTCCCCTAGTCTTTCTATATTCTGATAACGTAAACAATCGATCGACATTTACCCGTTCCACTCCGTTAATTAATTTATAGACTTCTATCATATCTCCCCTAAGCCGTCTCTTTTCCAGGTTAAAGAACCCTAACCTTTTTAGCCTTTCTTCATAGGAATATCCTTCCATCCCCTTTACCATTTTGGTGGCTCTTCTCTGAACCTTTTCTAAAATCGCTATATCCTTTTTTAAGATACGGCGACCAGAATTGCACACAATATTCAAGGTGTGGTCTCACCATGGAACGGTATAAAGGCATTATAATATATTTTGTTTTATTTTCCATTGCTTTCCTTATGATACCTAGCATTCTATTTGTTCTCTTGGCTGCCGCTGCACACTGGGCTGAGGGTTTTAACATGTTATCCACAATGATGCCTAAATCTTTTTCCTGGGTGGTGGTTCCTAATGTGGAACCTTGCATTGTGTAACCATAGTTTGGGTTGTTCTTCCCTAGGTGCATAACTTTGCACTTGTCCACATTAAATTTCATCTGCTATTTAGACGCCCAGTCTTCCAAATTATCAAGGTCGTCTTGTAGTTTTCCTCAATCCTCAATCCTTTGAATAGTTTTGTGTCACAGGGGCACAGAACTTTGTGATTCCTGTGGAGCTTGAGGAGACCTGCCTGCAGGCCTTGATAGACTCCAGAAGTGCACGGACCCTCATTCGTTGGGAAACAGTAACTCGATTTCAAATTGACTTTGCAAAGATGGTAACACTGGCCTCTGCAGAGAGACCAGAGGCAGTATCCAATAGCCCAGGTTTTACTTAAGACTCCAGCAGGGCAAACCACTTTCGAGAATGTGGTGCTGCCCTGGCTCTCGCATCCAGTGTTGATCAGCTGAGACTACTCAAACTTATTTATTTTTATTTTATTTCTTTAAAACATTTCTATACTGCCACAATCCTAATTAATGATCAATTCAGGGCAGTTTACAGCAAGACATTTCTAAAAAATTGACAAAATATAACATGAAATAAATTTCTTTAAGTAAACAACCAAGATTCAAGGTTTTTTTTACAAAACACAATAGTCACAGGTAGTTAAGCCCATAGCTCCACTTCCTTAAACCCAAAACAAGGAATATTCGTTATCGGGCGATAAATGGACACATCATCTAAACTTGCCTTTTGATCCCTTGGAATTGATGTTAATATGATTTGGCCCAGCTCTGATGGGTAAAGGTAACTATATTTTCATACAGCCAACATCTAAATGTAAAAGGTGTTTCAGCACATATGTAGGGCATATATCTATAATCAAATATTTTTTTGTATATCTCATAAATAATTCTCAAAGCCTCTGAACATTGGTATCTCAAATGCTGACCAAAAACAGTCCCCCAAAATCAGAGAATCCTTCTCTCTACTCGGAGACAAGTCTAACAAGCCTGCAACACTTTGGGGTATGTTTACTAAACTGCGGTAATCGTTATGATGCGCTAACGATCGTTAACGTTACATAACGCGCGTTATGATGCGCTAACGATTGTAATGCCCAGCGGCGCGGTAAAACACCGCAGAAGGTGGAGAGAGGGCGGAGAGAAGGGGTCAGTGGGCAGAGAGTGGGCGGGGAGAGGCTCCCTTCACACTAACGCGCTGATTTTCAGAACTGAATTCCAACGCGAATGAAAACTTGCCGTTAAATGCACATTACAGGGGAGAGAAACCATTTCAGTGTCAGCAATGTACAGTCCAGGCAGGGAAACCAAAAACAAGTGATAAGTGTGATATATGTGCACAGAACAAAATGGCACAGAAACACTGAAAATGACCCCAACGAACTGGAAAAAAACAATAACCAAGCTGGCCAATAGTGGTATCAATGAAAAACATCAACCCCTCCCCCCCCCCCGACTAAGCTCCATAGAACAGATATAAATCGTGGAAAGGTCTATACTCCGTCCCCATACAAGGTGAATGGGCCCACAGTGAAATAGTGCTGCTCAGGGTTTTCCCCACCATCGGACAGTGTTCCTATGACATGCACATGTCCCGCAACATCAGGGAGGGCATGTCGGAATGGCAACTGGACAGATGCCGGAGAGGGGGATACAGAGGGCCCCAGGCAGCACATGTTGTGGTGGAGCTGGGCCACAGTGCGGACTAGGGTGATGCCTAGGTGGCCCATACGAATGCTGAAACAGCGGAGCAGCCAGACAGCAACTGCTGAAGGCCCAACATGGGCACGAGTGTGTTTCACAAAGTGTCACAGGGGATAGTACCCAACAGCTACCCCCAAGGGCACGGAACATTGGCAGGCGGGGCTGGGGGGGGGAGCGTGGACGTCTATGCAGGCACCCCTACCCCAGAACCCGCACCATAGGCAGCCGCCTACCTTCACACTGGATGGCCTGAGACTGCGCACCACCAGCACCACCAGCAGAAGGGCATGTCAGCATGGTGGCTGAGGGATACTGGTGGTGGAGGGGGCAGTGGCAGCTGCCCAGAGCAGACCGTGGCCTAGCCCTGTGTAGGTGGGTGCCATGTACTGCAACAGATGGGCCCTGTCTGACGAAGAGTCATGGTACCACCAAGGAACATACAGACTCTGTGGCAATAAAGTGGTGCAGTGCACAAAACCTGTGTGTTCAAAAGCAGAGGGTCACAGGTTCAATTCCCAGCTGTGGTTCCTGCCAACCCAGTCCCCATATTTTACCCACTACTACAACGTGCTAATACAGAGAGCACCTTTATTGCAGATGATGTAAACATGCCCAAGACACCCACATTTTACCCTACAGAGCACGGACACCATATACATGCACATTACCTAGAGCAGAGTCTCCCAAATGCAGTCCTGGAGGGCCAAACACCATTCCGGTTCCATGCTGCCTCTGATAAAGATGCCTGTGCTGCATTTCTATGTGCCACCCCCATGGTATGCAGATGTATCTCAGCAGTAGTGACCCAAATGTAATTGTCCTCTTCCCAGAGTGGGGGCTGGGGGAAGTCCCAGGGAGCTTCATGAGATTCCAGCAAGTGGATGAGTCCATTAAACATACCCGAGAGTGGGTTTTGGAGGTGGATGAGATTCTAGTGGTAATGGAGAGTCCCTTGCAAGAACCTTTCCCTATTTTGTGCTAAAGGGAGATTTATTATACAGAATGGCCGAGGGTGCCCTAGAAGGGGAAGAGGTAGAACAACTGATAGTTCCCCAGCCCTATCATCAGGAGGTGTTATTGTTGGCCACTAGCCATTTATTAGGGGGACACCTGGGGCTGGAGAAAACATTAAAACATGTTTTAGCTCAATTTTTCTGTCCTGGGGTCCATAAACAGGTGCAGTTAAATTGCCAGTAATGCCCATCTGCCAACTTCATAACTCATCCAGAGTCTGACCTGCCCCTTTAGTGCCTATGCCCATCATTGAAACCCCATTTGAAAGAGTGGCCATGAGTCTAGTAGGACCCTTGGGGTGAACTATCCAAGGCAACTAGTATTTTTTATTCATACTGGAGTATGTAAACACAATACCCAGAGGCCATTGCTTTAAGGAATATGAAGACTACTACAATTCTGAATGCCCTCTGGGAAGTATTCTTGCAGGTGGGAAATATGAGATTGCAGACCTACTATTAGTAATCTGTGAATTATCATTAAAATCAACTGTAGTACCTGAAGAGTGGAGAATGGCCAACGTAATGACAATATTTAAAAAGGATTCCAGAGGTGATCTGGGAAACTACAGACCTGTGAGTCTGTCTTCAATACCGGGCAAAATGGTAGAAACCATCATACAGAATAAAATTGCAGATCATGTATATAGTCATGGTTTAATGGAAGAAAGCCAACATGGATTTAGCCAAAGAAAATCTTGTCATTCTAATCTGTTATATTTTTTTGAAGGTGTGAATAAACAGGTAAACAAAGGTGAGCCGGTTGATATAGTGTATCTGGATTTTCAGAAAGACTGACAAGGTCCTTCATGAGAGACTCTTGGGATTGGAGGCAGTGCAATATTATGGATTAGAAACTGGTTAAAAGATAGAAGGCAGAGAGTAGGGCTAAATGGCCAGTTTTCTCAATGGGGTAAATAGTGGAGTACTCCATGGATCTGTGCTGGGCCCGCTGCTTTTTAACATATTCATAAATGAACTGGAAATGGGAATAATGAGTGAGGTGATCAAATTTGCAAATAACACAAAATTATTTAAAGTTGTTAAAACCCAAAAGGATTGTGAAAAATTGTAAGAGGACCTTAATAAATTGGAAGACTGGGCATCCAAATGGCAGATGAAATTTAATGTGGAGAAGTGCAAAGTTATGCACCTAGGAAAGAACAACTCAAAGTTTGACTACACAATACAAGGTACCACCTTAGAAACCACCACCCTGGAAAAACGATTTGGGTGTTATTGTGGATAATATGTTGAAACCCTCCACCCAATGTGCAGCGGCAACCAAGAAAGCTAATAGAATGTTAGGAATCATAAGGAAAGGAATGGAGAAAAAAACCAAGGATATTATAATGCCTCTGTATCATTCCATGGCTTGACTGCACCTTGAATATTGTGCAATTCTGGTCACCATTTCTCAAAAAGGATACAGCGGAATTAGAAAATGTACAGAGAAGAGCCACCAAAATGGTAAAGGGGATGGAAGGATACCCCTATAAGGAAAGGCTTAAAAGGTTAGGTCTCTTTGGAAAAGGGAAGGCTGAGAGGAGATATGATAGTGGTCTATAAATTAATGAATGGAGTGGAATGGGTTAACATAGATCAGTTGTTTATGCCATCAAAAAGAAGAAAGGCTAGAGGACATGCAATATAGCTACAATGTAACCCATTGAAGACTAATAAGAGAATAAAATTTTTTTCACTCAACACGTAATCAAACTCTGGAATTTGTTACCAGAGGATGTAGTAAAAGCTGTTAGTGTAGCTGGGTTTAAAAAAGGTTTGGGCAAGTTCCTGGAGGAAAGGTCCATAAACAATTATTAAAGGGAATATGGGAAATCCACTGCTTACCCCAGGATGAGCATTGTGGAAGCTGTGGACTTTGGGTACCTGCCAGGTACTTGTGACCTGGACTGGCCACTGTTAGAAACAGGATACTGGGCTTGATGGCATTTCTTATGTTCTTACCCAATAAGATCCTCACAGATGAAAGAATACCTTTTGTATTCATGGTGATGAAGCAATTGTGTGTCTTGAAGGTCAAGATGCTGTGATTACATGGGGCTCCTGCCATGTTTCAATGCCTAGTTGACTGTCTACTGAGAGCGCACAGAGTATGTGGCTGCATAGCTTGATGAGATATTCATAAACAGCAGAGACTGGACCACCCATCTGACTCAATTACAAACCATGGGGTATGTTTACTAAACTGCGTTAGTTTGATTCGCGTTAGGAGCTGCGGTAGAGCCAGAAATCCCAAATAAGGACATGGGCGGTACATCGTTACCGATAATGCGCGTTACAGAAATTAACGAGCGTTAGAGGGCGCCGTGGCGCATTACCACGTGTTAAACTTAAGAAGGCGCAAAGACACAAAACACTGAAACAGAGCTGTAGCACAATGGTTACTGCACTGACTGATGATGCAGGCATCATGGGTTTGATTCCCCAGTGTGCCTAATGCATGAGACTGGCTGAGGCATCACCCTGTACATTTAAGTAGTGAATGAGGAGGCATTTTATGTTTATTTTCAGTAGTGTTGCCAGCAAACACACCCTCACAGTGGCGTAACTTAAGGTGCCGCATAAGGCACCCCATAACGCACTCCATAGGCTACATTATAAAGTGCACTGTCCGCTGAGGCACCCCACAATGTCCCCTATAGAACACCCTATAAGGCACCTTATAGGGCGCCATATAAGGTGCCGCATGGGGTGCCTCATGAGGCACTGTAAGGTTACAGTATGCTGAGGGGTTGTCGCTGGCAGCACTAATGTACATTAAAAATAGACAATGCTACAGACAGCCGTATAAAATAACCCCATGGTGGGTTTGAACCCATGACCACTGGCTCCACAGATAGTGAAGGAACCACTGGGCTACAGCCCCATAGCTGCTAACAACCCCCTGGCTGCCTACTGAAGGGTGTCAGGCCACCACCCAAACAGCCCACTGTGTTGGCCAGGATCTGGGTCAACGCACCCATACCCATGGTGCACTGCACATGCAGATCAGCAGTCCAGAGATGAACACAAGATGGGGTATGCACCCCCACAGCACCCTGGCCCGGTAGGGCGAGATGACCGTGTGCGTCACTGCCACAGAGTAGCAACAGACAGTAGCCCAACAGGGTGCCCCATAAGGAGCTTGAAAAGGTGTCCAGTAAGGCAGCCTGAGCCATAGCACAATGGTTAATACACTGACAGATGGTGCAAGGGTTGTGAGTTCAATACCCCTGTGGGTCTAAGGACTAAAGCTGGCTGAGACGTTACCTTTACACTAATACAGTGCTGTCTGAAGCAATTTGCTTTGTACACTTAAGAAGTGCTGCTGGCAAACACACGCTCACAGGGCCATAACCCAAGGTGCCAAATAAGGTACCCTACAAGGCACACCAGAGGGTACAGTATAATGTGCACTGTCTGCCAGGGCACCCTATAGGGCATGGTACAGGGTGCCTCATAGGGCACGTTATAGGGTGCCCGATGAGGCACCATGAGAAGTCTGCACTGTGAGGGTGGTGTTGCTGGCAGCAGCAATGTAAAGTAAAAAAAAGAAAATGCCTCAGACACCCCCACCAAATAACAACACTGTGGGATCAAACCCATGACTTCTGGCCCCCACAGGCAGTGAAGTAACATTTTGCCTATATCGCTAGTGCGACAAACAAATCCCTAATAACGATGTGGCCAGCCTATGGAGTAGAACTTTCCAATGTCAAAACCCCCAACCCCAGATAAACCACAGTTTCACTACGTACAAACAAAGCAGGCTTGGCAGTGAAACAAACCAAGGTCTCAACAAACAAGGGCACATGGCAAACACAATCAAGACCAAGGCCTAGATCACTACCAAATACAGAAAGCACAAAAACATCACAGACCTTTTCATACACTGAAAGCTACTGGCAAAAGCAAAGGAAAAAACAAACTCACTATGAATATGTGGATAAAGAATATCCAGGCGCCTGTTCCCCCAGCACCAACAACCTCCTTGACTGCCTACTGAAGGGCGTCAGGCCACCACCCAAACCGCCCGCTGTGTTGGCCAGGATCTGGGTCAATGCACCCATACCTGTGGTGCACTGCACATGCAGATCAGCAGTCCAGAGATGAACACAAGATGGGGTATGCACCCCCACAGCACCCTGGCCCGGTAGGGCAAGATGACCGTGTGTGTCACTGCCACAGAGTAGCCACAGACAGTCACATTGTGCGGGTACTGTGCCCACCCTGAGGTTGAGGTGGGGCGCCCAGCACCAGGTCCACAGCACCTTTCATGGCTGAAATACGCCATGCTGCAGGTCCCCATCAGTGTGTGATAGGTAGTTCCCTTAGACACACCTAGGATACATCTGTGTCCTGCTGTATGTCTCGGTCATGTCTAGTCCCTATGGGCGATGATGCACCCAGAATAGTGCATATCCATCCAGTGTTGGTGCCATGGTTACCTGCTGTAGGTGAAGAGGGGGGGGTGTATGGACCCATAGGCAGATTATGTACCACCACACAACCCACCCTCTGGGGCTCAGGGTGGGAAACAGGAGCACCCACCAACAGATCCACAGTCTACCGCCCTGCAATGGTAGCAGTAGAGGGGCCCATCAACCCCAGTCCTGCTGGGGAGCAGACAGAGCACTACACATCCATAACACAATGGCAGACAGACGGCAGGCCTGGAAATGCTCAGCTGCACCCCACCATTATCTGACATGCTCCAGCCACTGCACCCTGCAAGGTGGTCCAGCAAGACACATACTAGCTGCAGACAGTCCACCAACTAGTCCATAGTGCATGGTCCTCAAGGAGATGCATGCACCCAGAACAGGGATGTTAGCATACACACCAAGCAGATAAGTCAGCAATTGGGCCCCAAAAGAAAACCCATAAATATCACATGAGAGAAAGGCCATATAGCACTATGGGGGAACCTAGCCATGCAATGGTCACTGCTCAGTCAGGGTGAGAGTGACCTCCCAGCAGGACATGCTATGGCCACCCTGTCCGTGCAGGTGGTGGCCAGGCACTACAATATCCGAGCCATTGCCCCATGCCATGTGCAGATGCATCCAGGTCAGGCCACCCTATCCAGGCTATTCCCACAGTACCTTGCTCCTCATTATGCACATTGGCAGGCCAATACTGGCAACAGTGCTAGCAGTGAGGGCTGTGGAGGGTGTTGGCAGCCACCACACACTGGATAGACAGACACACTCTCTCCACACCTATGCCAGCATTGTGCAACTATAGAGGTGTTGGGCAGACCAGGCCACCACCCCAGTCCTGGGCACAGTGCAGGCATGGCTATGGTACGCAATACTGTAGGAGTCACTCCCCAGATTGGTAAACACTGTCAGACACAAAACCTGTAGCACACTGCACAGACATCAGAAAGGTTGCTATGATGCAGCTCACTCAGAAAATTGTACTTAACCTAGGAATTTCTATCTGCCAGTAATCATAGCAACCTTTTGATAGATGTGCACCATATTCCCCGGTTTAGGGTGGCATTACTAAGGTATGCAAGTCCTAGTATTTGGAGATGCACGCAGAGCCCAAAGTCCTGCCTCTGCAGGAGGCTTTGGATAATGGGGCCTGTGGGTGTGGGTGTGTCTGCCCCTGTTGGCAGCTGCTTTACGGCAGAGGTTCCCAACTCCAGTCCTGCGGTGCCAAACACTGTTCGGGTTTTCATGCTGTCCCTCATGAATATGCATGAGATACATCTGCATACCATGGGGGTGTCACATAGAAATGTAGCACAGGCATCGTTATCATAGGCAGCATGGAACCGGAATGGTGTTTGGCCCTCCAGGACTGCATTTGGGAGACTCTGCTCTAGGTAATGTGCATGTATATGGTGTCCGTGCTCTGTAGGGTAAAATGTGGCTGTCTTGGGCATGTTTACGTCATCTGCAATAAAGGTGCTCTCTGTATTATCACGTTGTAGTAGTGGGTAGAATATGGTGACTGGGTTGGCGGGAACCACAGCTGGGACTTGAACCTGTGACTCTCTGCTTCTGAAAACACTGGTTTTGTGCACTGCACCACCTTGTTGTCACCGAGTCAGTACATTCCTTGGTGATACCATGACTGTTCATCAGACAGGGCCCATCTGTTGCAGTACATGGCACCCACCTACACAGGGCTAGGCCACGGTCTGCTCTGGGCAGCTGCCACTGCCCCCTCCACCACCAGTATCCCTCAGCCACCATGCTGACATGCCCTTCTGCTGGTGGTGCTGGTGGTGCGCAGTCTCAGGCCATCCAGTGTGAAGGTAGGCGGCTGCCTATGGTTCGAGTTCTGGGGTAGGGGTGCCTGCATAGGTGTCCACGCTTCCCCCCAGCACCACCTGCCAATGTTCCGCGCCCTTGGGGGTAGCTGCTGGGTACTATCCCCTGTGACACTGTGGGAAACACAGTCGTGCCCATGTTGGGCCTTCAGCAGTTGCTGTCTGGCTGCTCTGCTGCTTCAGAATTCATATGGGCCACCTAGGCATCGCCCTAGTCCGCACTGTGGCCCAGCTGTACCACAGCATGTGCCGCCTGCGGCCCTCTGTATCCCCTTCTCTGGCATCTGTCCAGTTGCCATTCCGTCATGCCCGCCCTGATGTTGCGGGACATGTGCATGCCATAGGAACCCTGTCCGATGGTGGGGAAAACCCTGAGCAGCGCTATTTCACTGTGGGCTCATTCACCTTGTATGGGGACGGATTATAGACCCTTCCACGATTGATATCTGTTCTATGGAGCTTACTTGGGGGGGATGGGTTCTCATTGCTACCACTATTGGCCAGCTTGGTTATGGTTTTTTTCCAGTTTGTTGGGGTCATTTTCAGTGTTTATGTGCCCTTTTGTTCTGTGCACATGTATCACACTTATCACTTTGTTTAGGTTTCCCTGCCTGGGCTGTACATTGCTGACACTGAAATGGTTTCTCTCCCCTGTAATGTGCATTTAACGGCAGGTTTTCATTCGCGTTGGAATTGAGCTCTTCAGATCAACACGTTAGTGTGAAGAGAGCCTCTCCCTGCCCACTCTCCGCCCATTGACCCCTTCTCTCCGCCCTCTCTCCACCTTCTGCGGTGTTTTACTGCGCCGCGGGAGTTTACGATCGTTAACTACGGTTAACACGCGTTATGTAACGTTAACGATCGTTTGCACGTCATAACGCGCATTATGACACGCGAACGATAGTTAACGTTACATTACGCGCGTTATTCACGATTACCGCAGTTTAGTAAACATACCCCCATGTTTACTAGCCTGCAAAAAGCCAGATTGATGGCCAACCCCAAAATATGTTTTCTGGAAGATTCAGATGTTAAGTATCTGGGATATTTAATTGAGAATGGGCAGATATGACCTCAACTATGTAAGGTGGATGCCATTGCCCAGATCCTGAATCCAAAATTAAAGAAAGAGGTTCATGACTTCCTTGGATTGATTGTCTATTATCACTGGTTCATCACTAATTATATAGAAGTAGTGGGGCCATTGATCCATCTCCTCCAGAAGAAAGCTCCAGAAAGGATTCTTGTGGTCACTGGACTTGGAACTGGTCTTCCAATGTCTCAAGAAGACCTGTGCTCTGAACCCATCCTGATTAGGTCTAATTTCTCTCTACCATTTATTGTGGAAACTGATGCCTCAGAAGTCTGCCTAGGAGCCATTCTGGCCCAGGAAGTCAAGGGAGAAGAACATCCTTTAGCATTCATCAGCAGGGAGCTGCTTCCTCAGGAGCAGTATTATGTGGTGATCGAGAAGGAAACCCTGGCTGTCAAGTGAACACTTGAGACCATCAAATGCTACCTGCTTGGCTGTCACTTTACGCTAGTAATGGACCAATAATCCCTCAAGTGGCTGGCTCAAAATAATGAGTCCAATAGCCATATTATGTAATGGTTTTTGAGTCTCCAACATTTCCAGTTTCAGAGCTGCCATAGGACTGGTCGGACTCACCTGAATGCAGACTTTCTTTGCCGGGTGCAGGTCTCGGGTGAGGCAGGAGCTCAATGGGGCATGTCTGAGCTGAGGGGATGGTGTGTGATGGGGACTATGGAATGTTTCCTGTCCCTCTCCAGAAGGATTATCAACAGGCCCCTTAAAAAGGATATAGCGTTATTAGAAAAGGTACAGAGAAGAGCCACCAAAATGGTAAAGGGGATGGAAGGCTACTCCTATGAAGAGAAGCTGAAAAGGTTAGGGCTCTTCAACCTGAAAAAGAGATGGCTGAGGGGAGTTATGATAGACGTCTATAAATTAATGAATGGAGTGGAACAGGTAAACGTAGATTGATTGTTTACGTTATCAGAGTATAGAAAGATTAGGGGGTATGTTTACTAAACGGCGCTAATGTCGCAGCTGCGATGTTATCATGCAATATGTGATACATGATGTTATCGCGCGATAATGGCGCATTACCATGTGATAACGTCTCCTGCAGCTTTAAGGTGCGCAGAGGGTGGAGTCTGGCTCCCCAGAGGGCGGAGTAAGGCTCTACAGGGGTGGAGATAAGGGGTCAATGGGCGGAGAGTGGGCAGGGAGAGTCCCTATGCACACTAACGCCGTGAAATGAAGGTCTGAAAACTAGCACTAGAGAAAACCTCATGCTAGAGGCACATTTGCAGGGGAGAGAGACCATTTCAGTCAGCAATGTGCAGCAAAGGCAGGGAAACTAAGAAAAGTGATAGTAGTGATACATGTGCAGCAACATCATAGTGCCCAAGTATGAGAGGGCACTACGGTGAGGCTGCAAATGGGGTACAGGGGGCTGCAGGTGGGACATGCAGTGGGGCAGCTGGGGCACAGGGTGGGCTAGGCAGATGCCTAGGTGACACATAGGAATGTGGAGGTGGAAAACCAGCAGGACAGCAACTGACCAAGGGCAAACATGGCCACGAGTGTGTGCCCACATTGTCCCAGGGGACAGTACCAGCAAGTACCCCAAAGGGCACATAACATTGGCAGGCAATGCAGGGGGAAGCGTGGATGTCTATGCAAGCACCACTACCCCATATAATGCACCATAGGCAGCTGCCTACCGGAACACTGGATGGCCTGGGACTGCGCACCACCAGCACCACCGGCACAAGAGCATGTCAGCATGGAGGCAGAGGGATGCCAGTGGCGGAGGGGGTAGTGGCATCTGCTCATAGAAGACCACAGTCAAGCCCCGTATAAGTGGGTGCCGTGCACTGCAACAGACAAGGTCTGTCTGATGAACAGTCATGGTATCCTCAGGGAATGATCAGCCCCTGTGGCAACAGTTTGGTGCAGTACACACAGCCAGTGTGTTGAGGGGCAGAAGGTCACAAGTTCAAGTCCCAGCTGTGCCTCCTGCAAACCATGTCCCTATAATTTACCCAGTAATAAATCATGGTAATAATGACCAAACTGTAATTGCAGATAAAAGAAACACACCATAAACACCTATATTTTACCCTACAGAGCACATACACCATAAACATGTGCAATCCCTAGAGCAGAGTTTCCCAACTGCAGTCCTGGAGGGCCAAACACCATTCAGGTTTCATGCTGTCCCTAATAAATATGCCTGTGCTGCATTTGTATGCACCGCCACCATTGTAGGCAAATGTATTGTGGCACTGCAGACCAGCTGCAGGCAGAAGGAAAGGTTTTAAACACAGAAAAAAGAGGTAAAGACCAGCTGCAGCATCATGAGGAGCCACATAGAGGGAGCCAGAGAGACCTCTGGAGGTCTGAAGAACCACGCCTTAGAACCAATGATGTAATTCCAGCCAACACCCAATGCAGAAAGGGAAGAACTCCTCTTAAATGCTCAGATGACTGGAGGAAGTCAGAGAGGCAAGGAGAGTGGCGAAAAGACTCGGATTCAGACTCCGGTTGGAGAGAAAGGGAGAGGCAAGGAGAGTGGCAAAAAGACTCTGATTCAGACTCCGGTTGGAGAGAAAGAGAGAGACATGGAGAGTGGCAAAGAGACCGGTATAGAGAAGGAGGTTGGCGAGAAAGAGAAAGACAAGGAGATTGGTAGACAGCTCCAGATGGGCAAGGAGACTGTCAAGGAGTCTTGCAGGAAGTTCCAGTTCCAGATTTTTACAGATATCTGGAGGATCCAGGGAGAGGAGTCCTGATCAAGGGATCCGGCCTAGCAGACCCAGCCAAGCCAGGTATAGAAACCTACTTTAAACATTGCAAAAGAGGAAAAGATATACTTTCCAGGAGGGAAAGGTTTTATAAAGAAGCTAACCCTGAAAGAAGGTGGACTATAACAGAGAGTCCCAGGCCTAACTTTAATAGGAGCCAGCAATTGTTAGAAGGAGCAACAGTGAATGGCAGTGAAAGGGGTGAAAGAAGAATTGAGAAGGGTCACTTCCAAAGCCGTGGGAGAAAGGAACCATGGCACCAGTATGCCCTAACTCCAGCAGAAGGCAGAACTAGGAACCAGAGGCCTACCTGGGCACCTGAGAATCCAAGACCCAGCAGGCCCAAGCCTCAGCCTTCACCTCCCGGAGACCGCCTTAGAAGAAAAGGTAAATGCCAATTTTATAATGATGATTTTATGAATGCTGTGACACAGAAGGAGTTAGACACTAGAGCATACTGTCCTTTCAGAGGCCTTCATGAAACAAAGTACAGACCTGCAGTTAACAGGAAGCCTACTAGAGAAGGAACTGTATGCAGGAGAGACTGTCCTCAGTATAAAAATATACAAAGCCAGGACTTACCTTGTAACACTGACTATTGGCGCATCATCCAAGCGCTAGGCAGAAAGCCTGAAGGAGAGCCTCCAAACATTCTGGACTGTGAGCCCATGCAGGTCGAATACCAGGAGGACCCCTTAGACATTCCCATGGACGTTAACTATTGCCTATCAGAAAGGATTGAGCCCTAGCAGAGGCATAGCTGTGGTTTGGGATAAAAGTTGGATGCTGTATTTCATTTACCTGTGCTGTGAAGTTAACAGTGTTTTCAGTACGTGTTTTCCTTTAACCTGAAGCAAGGATATTTCTTTTCATGTGTTGTTGTATTCTGGGCTAAAGAACCTGTTTGCAAAGAGGGAAATAAAAGCTTTACAATTTCCCTATACTCTGACTGTAAATTCTTGGGAGTGTTAGTTATACAGAAGGCTACCAGGCCTGTAGAAGCCTGGGCCCTGCAAAAGAACCAACCTCCTCCACAAACAAACTTTTCTCCTCCCTGTCCACACCCTTCTGTCGTGCCACGCCATCACCACTAGGGGGGCAGTGTGACAGTATCTCATGCATATTCATTAGGGACGGCATGAAAACCTGAACAGTGTTTGGCCCACCAGAACCGGAGTTGGGAACCTCTGCCCTAGAGCAGAGGCCAACAGGGGCACAAACACCCACACCCACAGGCTCCACTATCCAAAGCCTCATGGAGATTCAGGCTGTTGGGCCCTGTGCGGAGCAGCATCTCCAAATACTGGCACCTGCATACCTTAGCAATGCCGTCCTAAACTTGGAAATACATTCCACATATATCAAAAGGTTGTTATAATTAATGTCAGATAAAAAATCCTAGGTTACACACGATTTATTGACAGAGATTCATCATAGCAACCTTTCTGATATCTGTGGAGTGTTTCAGTTTTTGCTTCTGACAGTGTTTACCACCCCGGGGAGTGACCCCAACAGTATTGCATACCATAGCAATGCCTGCACTGTGCCCAGAACTGGTGTGGCGGCCAGAGCTGCCACAAACCTCTGTATTTGCACAATGCTGGCATAGGTGTGGGAGTGTGTGCATGTCTATCCAGTGTGTTGTGGCTGCCTACACCTTACTGAGCCCACACTGCTTGCACTGTTTCCACTGTAGTGCCCGACCACCACCTGCATGGACAGGGTGACCACAGCATGTCATGCTGGGAGGTCATTCTCACCCTGACTGAGCAGTGGCCACAGCATGGCTAGGTTCCTCCATAGTGCTATACAGTATTTCTCTCAAGTAATATTTATGGGTTTCCTTTTCTGGGGCCCAATCACTGACATACCTGTTTGGTGTGTGTGCTCACATCCCATTTTTGGGTGGACACAGTTCCTCCAGGAACATGCACTATGTACTAGCTAGCAGACTGTCTGCAGGTAGCATGTGTATGGCTGGAACACCTTGCAGGGTGCAGCAGGTGGAGACTTACTGTGCCCTCTGCTGGTGAATGTCAGATAGTGGTGGGGGGCAGCTGAGCTTTTCCAGCATTCCGCCTCTCTGCCATTGCCTTATATGATGCGTACAGATCTGCATTGACTGCCCGTTCACCAGCAGGACTAGGGTTGATGGTCCCCTCTACTGCCACCATTGCAGAGATGTAGAATGTGGATCTGTTGGTGCGGGATCCTGTCCCCTACCCTGAGCCACAGAGGGCAGGTTGGGTGATGCTACATAATCCGCTTTTGGGTCCAAACAGCCCCCTTCACCTATAACATGTGACCATGGCACCCACACAGAATATGCACTACTCTGGGTGCATCATAATCCACAAGGGCTAGATGTGACTGGGAAATACAGATGGACACAGGTGTGTACTAGGTGTGTCTGCAAGGTCTACCTATCATACACTGGCACTGATGAGGATCTACAGCATAGCCTATCACAGCCAAGCCAGGTGCTGCGGACCTGGTGCTGGGCACCCCACCTCACCCTCAGGGTGAGCACAGGACCCGCACAATGTCACGGTCTGTAGCTACTCTGTGCCAGTAACACACATGGTCAGTTCCCCCTACCAGGCCGAGGTGCTGTGGGGGTGCATACCCCATCTTGGGATCAGCTGTAGACTGATCTGCATGTGCAGTGCATCATGGGTACAGGTGGGTTGACCCTATCCTGGTAACCACAGCAGTTTGTGTGGTGACCAGCAGTCTTTCTTTAGCCAGCCAGCAGTGTGTCAATAACTATAGATATGTATCCCACTGGTTACTTCTAATGACTGTGGGGGCAGAGGTCATGGGTTTGATCCCACAGTGGTGCTATTTAATAAGGCTGTCTGAGGCTTTTCCTTTTAATTTGAGTCAGTGCTGCCAGAAAAATGCACCCTCACAGTGCTGTAACCTTAAGGTGCCTCATAAGGCACCCTATAATGCACCTTATAGTGCACATTATAAGGTGCCTTGGCGGACAGGGCACTTTATAATGTGCCCTATGGAGTGCCTTATAGGGCGCCTTATGCAGCACCTTATGTTACAGCACTGTGATGGTGTTTTTGCTGGCAGCACTGATTTAATTTAAAAAAGGGAAATGCCTCAGACAGCCTTCTTACACAACTCCACTGCAGGATCAAACCCAAGACCTCTGCCTCCACAGTCATTGCAATAGCTGCTAACACTGTGCTGGCATGAAATTAGGGTTAACGCGTGTTAACGTGTCATGGCGCACACTATCGCGTGATAGAGATTCTTGCTACCTTGCCGCCGGAACGCCCACTCCTTATATGGCATTCTTCACATTATTGCTGCAACTAGCGCCGGTAACATTAAGACGGTTTAGTAAGCATACCACTAGGGGACATGCAATGAAGCTACAGGGTAAAATATTTAAGACAAATAAGAGAAAATATTTTTTCACTCAACGTGTAATCAAACTCTGGAATTCGTTAACTGAGGATGTAGTAAAGGCTGTTAGCGTAGCTGGGTTTAAAAAAGGTTTGGACAAGTTCCTGGAGGAAAGGTCCATAAACCATTATTAAAAAGGGACCCAGGTTATCACTCCTTGTGGCCTTGGGCAAGTCACTTAACCCTCCATTGCCTCGGAAGAAAGGCCTGGCAATCTACTTCCGGTGACACTGCCAAGAAAACCCAGGAGCTTCTGGGTCGCCAGGAGTCAGGACTGACTCAAAGGCACACACACACACACACACAGGTTATCAATGCTTGATCCAGTACAAGCTTTGTGGAACCTGTGTCTTTTGGGGAAACTGCGAGGTATGTATGACCTAGATTGGCCACTGTTGGAAACAGGATACTGGGCTTGATGGACCTTGGTCTGACCCAGTATGGCATATCTTATGTTCTTATGTTTAAGAAATTCTGCAGCCCAGAGTACAGGGCTGGGAGTAGGTGGCTTATACACAGCAGGCTGCAGGAGAGAGAGAGAGACCCATGGAGCCAGAAGTCCTTCCAAAGCAAGCTGTGCAAAGGAGTTCTGAGGTAGGAACTTTAACTGGGGCTGGAGGAAGGGCCGAGAGAACTAGCTTGTGGAAATTTAACAAGCTGGGATAGAATAAAAGCTAATTTTGTTTTCCCTGAACTGCTGCCTGTTCTGTGTTTTAAAAGAAAACCCCTTCCCACCGCACACCACACTACCACAGTGTGATTATATGAAGGTCACTTTGCTGGGGTGAATTATAGAAATAGTATTGCTATTTTAGACATGAAACAGATCATTAATAAAATTACTAAATTTTGATAACAGTAAGCTAAGAAAATCTGAAATCATTTCTAATGAAACAAGTGGCAATACTGTAAAATATTAGCAGATAGATTTATCATATCAGATGGCAAACTATATTTTTTTTAAAGAAATAGAGCAGTGAACATCTGCTGAACGTCTTATGGGTCATAGAGAACCCTGCCAATTATATTTTTAATCCAAACAAGGCTGAAATTTGTCTGGTTCAGTTTTAGAGTAAATTGGTTGATTTCTATCTTCTAGTAAGCATTTTTTCAGAGATCATCTTGAATCATTGAGGACTCTACAGCAGTAAGGCTAAATTAGTATCACAGAATAAGATAAAAGTACTCTGGGATATAATATGTCTCTGAACCCTCTTCTTCCCACTACAAAAATGCTATTAGATATTATATTTCTTTCTGTACTAAGGTGGCACATCTGGACTAGATCACAACTTGCGTAGATAGTACTTCTTGCCTCAGTACTCAGGTAGCTCATTTTTAAGAATATCCATGGGGCATGCATGCATCTTTTAGCACCCAGACTAGGCTTTGACACTTTCACTTTCCATACTCTGTGCACTTGAATGAGCAATTGCTAAGTGGCCTGGAAATGAGATTTTAGTACCGTCATCTCAACAGAATGAGAACAGAGCAGAAAATACAAATCTGGAAAAGACCAGCCTTTCCTCTTTCCTGTATCCTCTGAAGCAACACCCGGGAGAAATTTTTCAGCAAGCAATGCTGCTTACCTGCAATTTATAATGTTTTAGTATTTACAGCATCTTTTTATAAATGCTGAAAACTGCTTCCAAAGTACAAATAAAGCTATACTCCACTTGCCATGCTAATGTCTCTCCTTATCGCTCCTTCTCTAACTTTACAGGCAATTGAATGTTTTTCCATTTCCATTATGAATTCCATCTCATTATTTTCAAGCAAAGGCCTCCTGGTCTGAAAATGAGAAACAAAATTAGATGCTGTGTCAGCTTATGTAATAAAACTGGCTTAAAAGCATTTAAATAATCTGTGCAAGAAAAAAAAAATAGACCATTGGTTCAACCATAAGCCCTCCTCGAGTATGTAAAAATAGTTCTCATAACTTGAAATAAGCCTCTTGGGTTGAAAGTAACATCCTAACACAATAGATGATGTAGAAAAGGACCAATTGTCTACCCAGTAATTACCTCCCACATTGCTGAAGGTATGTTTCTAGCTATCAGCTATAGGGCATGACCACGTGTAAGATTTCTTCCCTTATTCACGACAGTTTTTGTCATCTTCCATCTTTGTACTTCAATATCTTCAGTGGATAAGCATACAAGGGGCATGTTTGCTAAAGTGCACTATAAAAACCCCACACTTACTGCTTTCAACACAAAGGGGTGGGATCAGAGTAGGCACTGGGCACGGAAGCCAGTGACAGCTAGATCACTGGATATCGCCGTGTACTAGCTGTCATGACTGCTTGTAGTGTGGCTTCTTTTAATGTCACCTAAAGAGGTGCATTAAGTGTAGCCATACTATTAGCAATCTTGTAGGGTGAGTGCTGAGGGTGCACCACTGAAGAAGGTGAAGAAAAACTGTCTGCAGTGGTGTACTCTTCTCAAGCCTGGGCACCACACTTCTCCCAGCATCTGATCCCCATTCCCACAGCATCATACCTCTGTCAACCAATACCCTCTACAGTATCATTCCCCCAGCATCCATTTCCACCCCCCCCCCCACATCTGATCCTGACTCTCAGAAGACCCCATCACTTCTGATTCTGTCCCCAATCCAAGATGCCCCCCCCAATCCACAGATGTCAGCCCTGAAGAAAGCCCCCTGGTATCCCCCACTCCAATTGGTACTCAAACGTAGGCACCTCTTGAAGCAATCCCCCTTCAATTCTGGAAACCACACCTTCAAAAGGATATAAACAGGTTGGAGTCAGTACAGAGAGTGGCTACTAAAATGGTTAGTGGTCTTCATTATAAAGCATATGAAGTCATGCTTAAGGATCTTAATATGTATACTTTAGAGGAAAGGCGGGATAGAGGTGATTCAACTGAAACGTTTAGATACCTCTGTGGCATAAATGCACAGGAGGAGAGCCTCTTTCGATTGAAAGCAAGCTCTGCTATGAGGGGACATAGGATGCGAGTGAAAGGGGAGAGACTCAGGAGTAATATGCAGAAATATTTCTTTACGGAAAAAGTTGTAGATGCGTGGAATAGTCTCCCAGTGGAGGTGGTGGAGATGAGGACAGTATCTGAATTCAAAAAAGTATGGGATGACCACAGAGGATCTCTAAAGGAAAAAGGGGACTGTTGTAGTGACTGATATGGAAGAGCAGACTTTATAGGACATGTGATCTTTTTCTGCCGTCATGTTTCTATGTTGCTGCTTTGGATGAAAATGGTGGATCTGGCACCTAGCTGCTCAGACCACTAGGGTACAGATAAGCCATTTTGGACTCGCATGGCAATGGAAGAGGAGTGAAAGGGGATCATTTCTTCTCCAAATAATAGACACAAGGGACAACTACTTTGTGAGTCTCAAGGGGTCAGGGATAGGGTGCTATTTGGGAGCATTCTTTGGGGTAGAGATCTGTAAATTGTTGGGTCAGGACAAGATACGTGGAGATCTTTTGGAGGTTGGGATCAAAAGTGTGGGGACTGAATGCTGGATGAGATGATGCTGTGGGAGGGGAGTTCTTCCTTATGTGCCGCTGTGTGATACTTCTTTATTTTACATTGCTCTCTGTTTTGGCAGGTAGTGTAATTGCTCCATTGGGCAGAGGTTGGGCAAACCCATTGCATTTACTGCACAGGCTTGACACTGCAGCTTACCTTTGGCAGTTAAGGTGAGGTAAGTACAAACACCGCACAAAAGGACAATCATGCCAAACAAATTTGATTGAGTTCACTGGCTCCCTATCAGTTTCCATATCCAATTCAGACTTATCCTACTGACCTATAAGTGCATTCATTCTGCTGCTCCACACTACATTTCCTCTCTTATCTCTCCTCATATGCCTTGTCAAGGACTCTGCTCTTCTGGAGGATCACATTTGTCTGTGCCCTTCTCTTCCACTGCCAACCCCAGACTTCAACCCTTTCACCTTGCTGCTCCTTATGCCTGGAACAAACTACCTGAGTCTGTACATCAGGCTTCATCTCTGGCCCTTTTCAAATCTAAGCTGAAAACTCACCTCTTTGAAGTTGGTTTTGGATCCTAATCCACTTAGGGGTATGTTTACTAAACCGTCTTAACGTGTGCCCGGCGATAGTGAGCAGGCTGCCATAAAAGGAGTGGGCATTGCAGTCTTAAAGTAGCAAAACGGGATCATCATGCGATAACGCGGGCTGCTGCGCACATTATCGGGCGAAGCGCCGCTAAGCGCGTTAACGCGCGATACTCTTAAGTAGGCGCCCAGACAGGCAAATACAGAGATAGAGGTGTAGCACAATGGTTAATACACTGACTGATGATACAGGGGTCATGAGTTTGATCCCCCAGTGTGCCTAATGCATAAGGCTGGCTGAGGGATCAGCTTTGACATGTAAGTATTGTTTCTTGAGGCATTTTATTTGTATTTTAAGTATTGCTGCCAGCAAACACACCCTCACATGCCGTAACCTATGGTGCCGCATAAGGCACCCTAAAAGGCACTCCATAGGGCACATTATAAAGTGCACTGTCCGCCACGGCACCCTATAATGTCCCCTATAGGGCACCCTATAAGGCATTCCATAGGACACCTTATAAGGCACCGTATATGGACTGTAACCATAAGGTGCTTCAAAAGGAGCTTTATAGGGTGCCCTATAGAGCACCTTCTGAGGCACCCTATGGTTACAGTACTCTGAGGGTGTTACTGCTGGCAGCACTAATGTACATTAAAAAAAGACAATGCTTTGGACAGCCCTATCAAATAACCCCACTGTGGGTTTGAACCCATGAACCCTGGCTCCACAGGCAGTGAAGTAACCAGTGGGCTACAGGTCTAGAGATGCTAACAACCCCCTGGCTGGCTGCAGAAGGACTGCACGGCACAACACAAACAGTTTGCTGTGATCACCAGGATAGGGTTAACCCACCCTTACCCATGATGCACTGCACATGCAAATCAGCAGTCTACGGATGATCACAAGATGGGGTATGCACCCCTACAGCACCTCAGCCGGGTAGGGGGAACTGACCGTGTGTGTTACTGGCACAGAGTAGCTACACACCGTCACATTGTGCAGGTCAAGTGCTCACCCTGAGGGTGAGGTGGGGCACCCAGCACCAGGTCCACAGCACCTTCCATGGCAGAAATAGGCCATAGTGCAAGTCACCAGCAGTGCTAGAGTGTGAGATAGATAGTTCCTGCAGATACACCCTGGATGCATCTGTATTTCTCAGTCAGGTTTAGCCCTTATGGACCCATAGGCAGTTTATGTACCACCACCCAACCCACCCTCTGGGGCTGAGGGTGGGAAACAGGGTCTCCCACCAACAGATCCACATTCTACCTCCCTGCAATGGTGGCAGTGGAGGGGGCCATCAACCCCAGTCCTGCTGGGTAACAGACACCCTACAGGACAGTCAATGCAGCTCTGTACACATCCATAAAGCAATAGCAGACAGACATTAGGCCTGGAAATGCTCAGCTGCACCCCACCACTATCTGACATTCTCCTGCAGCAAGCCTCCAGCCACTGCACCCTGCAAGTTGTTCCAGCAAAACACATACTAGCTGCAGATAGTCTGTTAGCTAATCCATAGTGCAAGTTCTTGGAGGAGATGCATGCACCCAGAACTGGGATATCAGCATACACACTAAGCAGATAAATCAGTGATTGGGCCCCAAAAAGGAACCCAGAAATATCACATGAGAGAAACACTGCATAGCACTAAGGGGGGACCTAGCCATGCCATGGTCACTGCTCAGTCAGGGTGAGAGTGATCTCAAAGCAGGACATGCTGTGGCCGGGCACTACAATGTCACAGCCATTGCACTATGCCCTGTGCAGATGCATCCTGGCCAGGCCACCCTTTCCGGGCTATACCCATGGTACCTTGCTCCTCATTATGCACATTGACAGGCCAATACTGGCAACAGTGCTGGCAGTGTGGGCTGTGGAGGGTGTTTGCAGCCACCACACACTGGATAGACAGACACACACTCCCACACCTATGCCAGCATTGTACAACTATAGAGGTGTTTGGCAGCCCTGGCCACCGCTCCAGTCTTGGACACAGTGCAGGCATGGCTATGGTAAGCAATACTGTTGGGGTCACTCCCCAGGGTGGTAAACCCTGTCAGACACAAGACCTGTAGCAAACTCCAGAGACATCAGAAAGGTTGCCATGATGCAGCTCAATCAGAAAATTGTGCTTAACTTCGGAATTGCTATCTGCCAGTAATCATAGCAACCTTTTGATAGCTGTGTACCATATTCCCAGGTTTAGGATGGCATTGCTAAGGTATGCAAGTGCTAGTATTGGGAGATGCACGCAGGGCCCAATGTCCTGCCTCTCCAGGAGGCATTGGATAATGGAGCTCGTGGGTGCGGGTGTGTCTGCCCTTGCTGGCTGCTGCTTTATGGCAGAGGTTCCCAACTGCAGTCCTGGTGTGACAAACACTGTTTGGGTTTTCATGCTATCCCTCATGAATATGCATGAGATACATCTGCATACCATGGGGGCGGCGCTTAGAAATGCAGCACAGGCATCTTTTTTTTTTTGAAACTTTTATTTTCATTTTACAACAAGCAAACGGAACAACAAACCAAAGGAGACAAATACAAATATACACATAAGGAAAGCAACCCCAATTACCCCCCACCCCTATGCTTCTTCTCTGGAACTGAGGAGTATCATCAAATAGGCGTATACATATAGCAGTGATTGTACATCCAAACGAACAAAAGAGTATCAGCAATATAGACTGATCATGTGAAATAGATTTAAACAGTCAGATGGGAGCATTTGGCATTTTAGCATTTTAAACATAATCGTGGAGTATCCTCCATTCAGACAAATGATAGAGGGTCTGAACGGAAGAAGCCAACAGATGAGGTATTTGTTCATATTTACTGTATAGACTGACAGGATGCCACCATTCCTTGAAATTAAGAGGGGACCTATTTTTCCCCAGTATTTTCCAGTAATATTGTAGTACCGGGCATTCAAACATAACATAAGTTAGTATGTGAATGGCCGTGTGGCATATCCAAAATCTGTTGCTCTGGGTAGCGTTCAGTTGACTAACCGATCAGGAGTATAGAAACTTCGGTGGATTAAAAAGAAAAAAAAAAAAAAAAAAGTATCTGAGTAAGTGAGGGAGATCGAGAGATCCATGTCAACCTGCTCCAGGCTAGGCTCCCATGCTCCGGGGTCAAAGCTACATGCAACTCCCGCTCCCAGAATTTCTGTGCTGTCTGAGCGCATTGGTGGATAGTGGGAGTGAGGGGAGAAGCAGCCTCCATATATCTTCTAGCGCAAAATCTGTTATCAAAGCAGTAAAAGAATCAAGACTCTTGGGTGGACCACTCGTTCTGGGCGGCAGCCAAGCTGTCAAGGGCTCAAGTACTTGGTTGAAATCGCCGCCGAGCATTAATGGAGGGCTGGCAAATGCCTGTGCTAACTGCATAATACTTGCATAATAAACAGGATTATCCACATTCGGAGCATAAATACCAATACACGTAAATTACAGTCTCAACCTGAAGGTGTACACGGGCCCATCTACCCTCCTTATCAAAGCTAACATCCATTACAATAGCTTGCAGAGACTTCTTAACCAAAATGGCTACCCCACACCGCTTGGAAACAGCGGAAGAGAAGGCAGCCGCCATATTAGGCGTGGTATTAAGTTTCAGTGCCGCAGCGGAATTTAAATGCATTTCCTGAAGAAACATTAAATTAACATGCTCATGATTAAGATAGCTAAGGATTTTCTTTCTTTTGATTGGACTATTAATGCCTTTTACGTTCTATGATAAGATCTGACACGAGGCCATCAAGAAAGATTATAAATTCTGAGAAAGAACACAATAATGCACACAGTTTCCCAATGTCCCTCATCTTAACTATGTATGACTGTGCACATAACATAATAATCAATGAGTTAAGGAAAATCATAGAAACGCCCCATATAAAAAATAAGCACCGAGGTGCACTAGAGAAGAAGCAAAACCCCAGAAATTACTGGCGACCTAATGTCTGCGGGGAGAAACTCCAGAGGGCCCAAGCTAAAACATATAACCTGTAAAACTATGCATGTTTCGAATCCCACCGAGGTGCACATCATGGAGGGATAGAAGGCCAAGTAAATTATAGATAGAAAGAAAAGTCCAGGCAGTCTCTATTCCAGGCTGGGATCACCGCGTCGGGCCGTTCAAGATGGCGGGCAAATCCGGCGAATTACAGATCAAAATTGTTAAATCACAGTTGTTGGATTAGCGCATCTGATCTGCGTTATTTGGAGTCCAAAAACATTGCTAGTAGATCGGGATCTTCGAATGTTATGGCTTGGTTATGGAGAGTCACTCTGAGCTTCACTGGATATATTAGGCCAAAGTGAGCCTGTAGTTATTGAAGTCCAGGGCGAAAAGCAAGGAGTCTCCTCCGTCGGTCAACTGTGGACTTTGCCACGTCAGGGGAAAAGAAACTTTATGACTTTCAAATTCAAGATGATAGTTCGCCCGGGCAGCAGTGCGAATTTGCTCTACTTACTGGTATCGCAATAATCGAAAAATGAGAGGCCGAGGGGTCGTCCGATTGAGCGCCATATTAGCAGGAACACGATGCGCTCGGTCAGTCTCCAGATCTCTGTAAATAATAATCTTTAGCAAGGGGGGGAGAGTTTTGACCAAGAATTCTCGCATGTCTCCTGCTCTCACATCCTCCGGTACTCCAATGAGCCCCACATGGTTGCGACCAGCTCGATCATTGCTATCCTCCAGCTCTTTTTGAAAACTCTGCATCATACGCTCAGCCTTGCCCAATTTCACCAAGCGCACCGCGTGCAAGCCAAGGACCTCCGCCATGTTGTCCCGTCGTAGTGGGAGACTTTCAAGCCGGTTCTGAAGTGTGCCAAAGTCTTCACGCATGATTCGGAGCGCCGCTCCGTTGGATTGTACCAGCTCCTTCACACCGCGTATCTCCTCCAAGATCTCCTGTGGCGTTGCGGGGTTTTCCCAAAGTGGGGCCATCTTTTGTGGGGAAGAACTCTGTTTTGGAGCGTTTTCCGTGTGAAGAAGAGGGAGACCCGAGGTCCAGTCGCACTGGTTTGTGGCCCGCCGTTCCCCCCGAGGCACCCCGGTAAGTTCAGAGCAAAAAAATGAAGTTTATGCAGATATTAATTCAGGATTCTGAGTAGGCCTCTCGGGAGCTTCAACGCAGAGCGTCTAACCCGCTGGACATCAGGCTCCGCCCCCCCACAGCACAGGCACCTTAATTAGAGGCAGCATGGAAAATGAATGGTGTTTGGCCCTCCAGGACTGCATTTGGGAGACTCTGCTCTAGGTAATGCGCATGTTTATGGTGTCTGTGCTCTGTAGGGTAAAATGTAGGTGTTTTTTGCATGTTTACGTCATCTGCAATAAAGGTTCTGTCTGTATTAGCATGTTTTAGTAGTGGGTAAAACATGGGGACTGGGTTGGCAGGAACCACAGCTGGGTCTTGAACCTATGACCTTCTGCTTCTGAACACAATGGCTGTGTGCACTGCACCACTGTGTTGCCACAGAGACAGTGTGTTCCCTGGTGATGCCATGACTGTTCGTCAGACAGGGCCTGTCTGTTACAGTGCATGGCACCCACCTACACAGGGCTAGGCCCCGGTCTGCTCTGGGCAGCTACCACTGCCCCCTCCACCACTGGTATCCCTCTGCCACCATGCTGACATGCCCTTCTGCTGTTGGTGCTGGTGGAGCGCAGTCTCAGGCCATCCAGTGTGCAGGTAGGCGGCTGCCTATGGTGCGGGTTCTGGGGTAGGGGTGCCTGCATAGCTTTCCACGCTTCCCCCCAGCACCGCATGCCAATGTTCCGTGCCCTTCGGGGTACTTGCTGGGTACTATCCCCTGTGACACTGTGGGAAGCACACTCATGCCCATGTTGGGCCCTCAGAGGTTGCTGTCTGGCTGCTCTACTGTTTCAGCATTCCTATGGGCCAGCTAGGCATCACCCTAGTCCGCACTGTGGGCCAGCTGCACCGCAGCATGTGCTGCCTGCAGCCCTCTGTGTCCCCTTTTCCAGCATCTGTCCAGTTGCCCGTTCCGACATGCCCACCCTGCTGTTGTGGAACATGTGCACGCCATAGGAAACCTGGCCGATGGAGTCTGAAACCCTGCTCAGCGCAATTACACTGTGGGCTCATTCACCTTGTATGCGGACGGAGCATAGACCCTTCCAAAATTCATATCCTTTTTTTGGAGCTTTCTTGGGAGTGTTTTTTTATGTTTCCCATTGATATCACTATTGGCCAGCTTGGTTATTTTATTTTTACATTTTCTTCTGTACATTTTCAAGGTTTATTTGCCCTTTTGTTCCGTGCACATGTATCACACTTATCACTTTTTGTAGGTTTCCCTGGTTTTGCTGTACATTGCTGACAGAAATGGTTTCTTTTCCCTTTAAATCAGCTCTAACGCGAGGTTTTCACTTGCGTTAGTTTTGGCCTCGGATTTCACATCGTTAGTGTGCGGGGAGCCTCTCCCCTCCCACTCTTCACCCATTGACCCTTTCTCTCTGCCCCTTGGGAGCCTTCCTCCGCCCTCCGGGAGCCTTTCCCCGCCTCAGCGCTCGTTTGCGCCGCAGCACGCATTATCGCGCGTTAAGGTACCTGTGAGCCTTGTAAAGCGCCATTATCACGTGATAAGGTACCTTATCACGCGATAACGTTGCAGAGTGCACGTTAAGACGGTTTAGTAAACATACCCCTTAGTTTCCTATGTGTTTCCTTATCATACTCTATGAGACCTTCTCCAATCAGGCCGTCCAGCCCCTGTACGTCCGGGCAGAATTGGGCCATGCAAAGTTAGACCTGATTCTGATCATGCTGCCCCCATGGGATCAGAATGGGGTCTAGTGCCTGGACAGGTTGGCTGGGAACAAATTCTGCCCAGCTGTATATTCCGGTGACTACCCATCTAGCGGAGTCAGGCTCCTGAATGAAGCCACAGAGCCATGGTGTCCTATCACTGCCATTAAGAAGACACAAATGCTGGCTGCTGCAGATAAACTCATTTTCCCACAGCCAGACCCTCAATCCGGCCTCCCATGGCCAGGATCCAGCTGCAGGGAACTTCCTCCACCTCTGTCTCACCTGTCCACCCTGGTCACTGAAGAAACGTCGTGTTCAGGGGGACTTATTCCACCTCTGAGATGGAATAAGTCCCCCATCTAGTTCCAAGGCCCTGGCCATACAGGACCGACCTCTGAATCGGCTCTGTACATCCAGGGTGGCAGCCCCCATGCCCCGCCCTCACTTCACCTCCAGAACACCCCCTCCTGCCCCTGTCTAGGCTTCCCCTTACAATAGGGTTGGCAACTTTTTGAAAGAGAAAAACCCGCCAGCTGTGGCTAGTCATGCTCCGCCCATGCCCACATATGCCCCGCCCTTTTCCTGCCCCCACCCCGCCCCACCCCTGCCCTACCCCCACCCCACCACCTGTCCCCCAAAAAATTGCAGAGAGGGCAATGTGCAAACTGAACAAGCAAGACTTCTACAAATTCTTAAGCAGAAATTCTATACTGACAGAATATGCAGCATTGGTTGTACACACACACACACACACAATACAGACAGGTCTTCATCAATAAATGAGCACAAAACAAAAAGAGAAATATATAGACAAAAATAAAACTGAAACTCCAAGAAGACAGACCCTGCATGAAGTGCAGTATCAGATAAATAAGAGATGCAGTTCCTCATACTGTGTAAAATATAAAGGTAGTACAAAGTCCAGTCATTAAATTTAAAATAAAATTATTTTTTCTACCTTTGTTGTCTGACCATTTTATTCTCTGATCATGCTGGTTCCAATCTGAGGCTTCCGTTTTCCCATCTTCTCTTAGCTCGTTTTCTATGGTCTATATAGTCCATCTGCCATTTCTTGTCTCTTCTTTTCTTTTCTTCACTTCCTTCCTTCAGCCTATTTCCAGTCCCAGTGCCCCCTCCCCATTACCCAGTCACTTACCAGTACCATTCCCAGGTGTCAGCTCCCTTTGAGTCCCCTCCTTACCTCCTCTGTCAGCTCCTTTCCAGCCACCTCCTTCCCCCCTTTCAGCTCTCCTCCAGCCACCTCCTTCACCCTGTCAGTTCCTTCCTGCCACCTCCTTCCCCCCTCTTTCAGCTCTCTTCCATCCCTCACCTTCCACCTATCAGTTCCTTCTGCCACCTCTTTCCCCTTGCAGCCACTGCTCCTGCTTTTTACAGAGCAGTGGCTGCAATAAAGTTAAGTTAAAAAGAAAATTAAACCTGTGCGGAGCCTTCCGCCCCCCCCCCCAGTGCAACCCCCCCAGTGCAGCTTCCCCTCCCCCCTAGTGCAGCTTCATCTCCCTCCTAGTGCAGCTACCCCCCTTAATGCAGCTTCACCCCCTTAGTGCAGCTTCATCTCCCCCTTAGTGCAGCTTCGCGCCCCCCCCCCCGTGCAGCTTCACCCCCTCCCACTTAGTGTAGCTTCACCCCCCCCTTAGTGACAGCTTCACCCCCCCTAGTGCTGCTTCACCCCCCCTCCCTTAGTGCTGTGCTGGTGCTTCACACCCCCCTCCCCGTAGTGCTGCTTCTGCTTTGCCCCCATGCAGCCGCTGCTTCTGCTTTTTACAGAGCAGCAGCTGCAATAAACTTAATTTGAAAAGAAAGAGAAACCTGTGGGAAGCCCTCCGGTCATCCTTCTGCAGCCCCTGAGGAAGTGATGTCAGAGGGGAGGGCTTCTCACAGGTTTCTTTCTGTTCAAATTAACTTTATTGCAGCTGCTGCTCTGTGAAAAGCAGAAGCAGCGGCTGCACGGAGGATCGATGGGGATCACGTTCGCGCTGCGGACTGCAGGAGAAAAGCCATTTTTTTGCTCTGGCCGCTCCCGATCTCGGGGCCAGAGCAAAAAAAATGGCTTTTCAAGGGCTGGTTTTATATCTGTGCCGGCAGCTGGCCTGGCCATGGAAAAACTGGCCAGGCCGGCTAAAAACCGGCCGGTTGGCCACCCTACCTTACAAACCCGCTGTTTATATGGGGAGGCTTTTGCCAGGGCCATCGGGGGGGGTGAATAGCGGGGATGGAATGACCCCCTATGTATATTCTTTTCCTCAGCTGTAGTATTGTCTGTCTTAACTAGACCCTGGCCATGGAAGCCAGATCGGGGGTCGGGCTGCAGGGAAAGGAGAAAGTGGTCGGTGGCCGGGTATCACGGCTCCATTCAGGAGCCTGACTGAGTTAGCTGGACAAGAGTCTGTACATGCAGGCCAATCAGAATCGGGTCTTGGCCTGAATGTACAGGCCCAGACCTGATTCCAATCCCCCAGGGCACATCTAGCCCCCATGTCTAGACCCCCAGGATTGGAATCGGGTCTGTCTCTGTGCATCCCGATTCCGAACGGGCGCACAGGGGACTGGACGTACATATTAGAATGTGCCTCCATGTCAATAAATGACATGATACATATAGGAAAAAAGGAAAAGAGGAAAAATAAGTGGCAGGTTCAATATATAAGCAATGTCCAGGCTTTTTAATGGCATGCAAAGTGCAAAACGGAAACAGAAATGATTATGTCCACCATTCCTAAGGAAAATGGTTCAGAACACACAAATTCAGAAAGAGCTGATACAAAGGTTAACCAAAATATATGTAAAAAATCTGCACAAACAGAATCAAAAAATGGCTAGATCCACGATTCCCCAAAAAAAGGGTTCAAAGAACACAAATTCAGAAGGAATTGATCCAAAGAAAAACTATCCAAAATATATATGAAAAATTATCCATTAGTGCAAAACTGCATGACCGCATAGAGCCAAAAATATAAAAAGTAAAAATAGTATAGGGATGACTGATAATAAAATACAGATTACCAGAGCACAAACTATGGGGTATGTTTACTAAACCTTCTTAATGTGCGCTCTGTGACGTTACCGCACGTTAAGGTACCTTAACGCGTGTTAATGGCGCTTTATCAGGCGGGGAAAGGCTCCCGAATGGCGGAGGAAGGCTCCCCAGGGGCGGAGAGAAGGGGTCAATGGGTGGAGAGTGGGTGGGGAGAGGCTCGCCGCACACTAACGATGTGAAATCCGAGGCTCAGAACTAACGCCAGTGAAACCCTAGCGTTAGAGCTGATTTAAAGAAGAGAGAAACCATTTATGTCAGCAATGTACAGCAAAACCAGGGAAACCTACAAAAAAGTGATAAGTGTGATACACGTGCACGGAACAAAAGTGAAAAGAAACATTGAAAATTACCCCAAAAAAATATAAAAAAAAAATAACCAAGCTGGGCAATAGTGATATTAATGGGAAACATCAAAAATCACTCCCGAGAAAGCTCCAAAAAAAAGATGAATTTTGGAAGGGTCTACGCTCCGTCCCCATACAAGGTGAATGATCCCACAGTGCAATTGCGCTCATCAGGGTTTCCCTCTCCATTGGAAAGGTTTCCTATGGGGTGCACATGTTCCACAACAGCAGGACGGGCATGTCGGAATGGACAACTGGACAGATGCTGGGAAAGGGGACACAGATGGCTGCAGACGGCACATGCTGTACTGCAGCAGGGCCACAGTGCGGACTAGGGTGATGCCTAGGTGGCACATAGGAATGCTGAAACAGTAGAGCAGCCAGACAGCAACTGATGAGGGCCCAGCATGGGCACAAGTGTGCTCCCCACAGTGTCACAGGGGATAGTACCCAGTAGGGACCTCCAAGGGAACAGAACAGTGGCAGGCGGTGCTGGGGAGAAGCGTGGACAGCTATGCAGGCACCCCTACCCCAGACCCCGCACCATAGGCAGCCGCCTACCCACACACTGGATGGCCTGAGACTGTGCTCCACCAGCACCACCAGCAGAAGGGCATGTCAGCAGGGTGGCAGAGGAGCACTGGTGGTGGAGGGGACAGTGGCAGCTGCTCAGAGCAGACCGTGGCCTAGCCCTGTATAGGTGGGTGCCATGCACTGCAACAGACAGGCCCCGTCTGATGAACAGTCATGGTATCCCCAGGGAATGTACTGTCTCTGTGGCAACATGGTGGTGCAGTGCACACAGCTTGTGTGTTCAGGAGCAAAAGGTCACAGGTTCAAGTTCCAGCTGTGGTTCCTGCCAACCCAGCCCCCATTTTTTACCCACTACTAAAACATGCTAATACAGACAGAACCTTTATTGCAGATGACATAAACATGCCCAAAACACCTACATTTTACCCTACAGAGCACAGACACCATAAACAGGTGCATTACCTAGAGCAGAGTCACCCAAATGCAGTCCTGAAGGGCCAAACACCATTCAGTTTCCATGCTGCCTCTAATAAAGATGCCTGTGCTGCATATCTATGCACCGCCCCCATGGTATGCAGATGTATCTCATGCATATTCATGAGGGACAGCATGAAAACCCGAACAGTGTTTGGCACACCAGGACTGGAGTTGGGAACTTCTGCCGTAAAGCAGCAGACAACAGGAGCAGACACTCCCACACACACAGGCTCCATTAGCCAATGCCTCCTGGAGAGGCAGGACATTGGGTCCTGCATGCATCTCCCAATACTAGCACTTGCATACCTTAGCAATGCCACCCTAAACCTGGGAATACGGTACACAGCTATCAAAAGGTAGCTATGATTACTGGCAGATAGCAATTCCTACGTTAAGCACAGTTTGCTGATTGAGATCCATCATAGCAACCTTTCTGATGTCTGTGGAGTGTGCTTCAGGTCTGGTGTCTGACAGTGTTTACCACCCTGGGGAGTGACCCCCAACAGTATTGCATACCATATCCATGCCTGCACTGTGCCCAGGACTGGTGTGGTGGCCAGGGCTGCCAAACACCTCTATAATAGCACAATGGTGGCATAGGTGTGGGAGTGTGTGTCTGTCTATCCAGTGTGTGGTGGCTGCAAACACCCTCCACAGCCAACAATGCCAGCACTGTTGCCAGTATTGGCCTGCCAATGTGCATAATGAGGAGCAAGGTAACATGGGTATAGCCCAGACAGGGTGGCCTGGTCAGGATGCATCTGCACAGGGCATAGGGCAATGGCTGGGACATTGTAGTGCCCGGCCACCACCTGCACAGGCAGGGTAGCCACAGCATGTTCTGCTGGGAGATCACTCTCACGCTGATTGAGCAGTGACCACGGCATGGCTAGGTTCCCCCATAGTGCTATGTAGTATTTCTCTCATGTGATATTTATGGGTTCCCTTTTTGGGCCCAGTCACTGACCTATCTGCTTGGTGTGTATGCTGACATCCCAGTTCCGGGTGCATGCATTTCCACCAGGAACATGCACTATGGACTACCTAGCAGACTGTCTGCAGCAGGTATGTGTCTTGCTGGAACACCTTGCAGGGTGCAGCGGCTGAAGGCTTGCTGCAGGAGAATATCAGATAGTGGTGGGGTGCAGCTTAGCATATCTAGGCCTAATGTCTGTCTGCTATTGCTTTATGGATGTGTACAGAGCTGCACTGACTGCCCTGTAGGGTGTCTGTTCCCCAGTAGGACTGGGGTTGATGGTCTCCTCTACTGCCACCATTGTAGGGAGGTAACATAAGATATGCCATATTGGGTCAGACCAAGGTCCATCAAGCCCAGTATTCTGTTTCCAACAGTGGCCAATCTAGGTCATATGTACCTAGCAGTTTCCCCAAGAGATACAGGTTCCACAATGCTTGTATTGGTTCAAGCATTGATATCCTGGACCCCTTATTAATAATGGTTTATGGACCTTTCCTCCAGGAACTTGTCCAAACCTTTTTTAAACCCAGCTACACTAACAGCCTTTACTACATCCTCTGGTAACAAATTCCAGAGTTTGATTACACGTTGAGTGAAAAAATATTTTCTTTTATTAGTCTTAAATAGTTTACCCTGTAGCTTCATTGCATGTCCCCTAGTCTTTCTATATTCTGATAAGGTAAACAATCGATCTACGTTTACCCGTTCCATTCCGTTCATTAATTTATAAACTTCTATCATATCTCCCCTCAGCCGTCTCTTTTCCAGGTTAAAGAGCCCTAACCTTTTTAGCCTTTCTTCATAGGAGTATCCTTCAATCCCCTTTACCATTTTGGTGGCTCTTCTCTGAACCTTTTCTAAAATCACTATATCCTTTTTAAGATACGGCGACCAGAATTGCACACAATATTCAAGGTGAGGTCTCACCATGGAACGGTATAGAGGCATTATAATATCTTTTGTTTTATTTTCCATTCCTTTCCTTATGATACCTAGCATTCTATTTGCTCTCTTGGCCACCGCTGCACACTGGGCCGAGGGTTTTAACATGGTATCCACAATGACGCCTAAATCTTTTTCCTGGGTGGTGGTTCCTAATGTGGAACCTTGCATCGTGTAACCATAGTTTGGGTTGTTCTTCCCTAGGTGCATAACCTTGCACTTGTCCACATTAAATTTCATCTGCCATTTTGATGCCCAGTCTTCCAGTTTATCAAGATCCTCTTGCAATTCTCCACAATCCTTTGGGTTTTAACAACTTTAAATAGTTTTGTGTCATCTGCAAATTTGATAACCTCACTCGTTATTCCACTTTCCAGGTCATTTATGAATATGTCAAAATGCAGTGGACCCAGCACAGATCCCTGGAGTACACCACTATTAACCTTTCTCCATTGGGAAAATTGGCCATTTAGCCCAACCCTCTGCTTTCTATCTTTTAACCAGTTCCTGATCCACAATAGTACACTGACTCCTATCCCATGACTCTTTAGTTTTGCCAAAAGTCTCTGATGAGGGACCTTGTCAAAGACTTTCTGAAAGTCCAGATACACTCACCTGACTCACCTTTGTCCACTTGTTTATTCACTCCTTCAAAAAAACATAACAGATTAGTAAGACAAGATCTTCCTTGTCTAAAGCCATGTTGACTGTCTCCCATTAGGTCATGACTATCTACATGCTGAGTAATTTTATTCTTTATGATGGTTTCTACCATTTTTCCCGGTACTGATATCAGGCTCACCGGTCTGTAGTTTCCCGGATCACTCCTGGAACCCTTTTTAAAAATTGGCGTTACATTGGCGATCCTCCAATCTTCAGGTATTAGAGATGATTTTAATGATAGTTCACAGATTACTAATAGCAGGTCTGCAATCTCATATTTCAGTTCTTTCAACATCCTTGGATGTATACCATCCGGCCCAGGTGATTTGCTACTCTTCAGTTTATCTAATAGTTGTAATACATCTTCCCGATGTATCGATATTTCCTTCAATTCTTCCGCACCTTTAAATACCACTTCAGTCATGGGTAACATCCCTACATCTTCCTCAGTAAAGACCGAAGCAAAGAATTCATTCAGTCTCTCTGCTATTGCCTTGTCGCCTCTTAGTGCTCCTTTAACCCCTTGATCATCTAATGGACCAACTGACTCTCTCACAGGTTTTTTGCTACAAGTGTATTTGAAAAGGTCTTTATTTCGCATTTTTGCTTCCGCAGCAAGCTTCTTCTCAAATTCTCTCTTTGCCTGCCTTATCAATGCCTTGCATTTGACTTGCCAGTGCTTGTGCTGTTTCGAGGTTTTGTCGTTTGGCTCTTTTTTCCATTTCCTGAAAAATTATTTTTTGGCAACAACAGGTAGAATGTGGATCTGTTGGTGGGAAACCCTGTTTATCACCTTCAGCCCCAGAGGTGGGTGGGGGGGGGGGGGTTGGTGGTACATAATTCTCCTATGGGTCCATAAGGGTTAAACCTGACTGAAAAATACAGAAGCATTCAAGATGTGTCTGCAGAGCCTATCTATCTCATACATTAGCACTGCTGGGGACCTGCAGCATGGCCTATTTCTGCTGTGGACCTGGTGCTGGGCGCCCCACCTCACCCTTAGGGTGAGTACAGTACTTGCACAATGTGACGATGTGTAGCTACTCTGTGCCAGTACCACACACGGTCAGTTCCCCCTACCAGGCCGAGGTGCTGTGGGGGTGCATACCCCATCTTGTGATCATCTGTAGACTGCTGATTTGCATGTGCAGTGCATCATGGGTATGGGTGGGTTAACCCTATCCTGGTGACCACAGCAGACTGTTTGTGTGGTAACGTGCAGTCCTTCTGCAGCCAGCCAAGAGTTTGCTAGCAGCTATGGAGCTGTAGCCCACTGGTTACTTCACTGCTTGTGGAGCCAGAGGTCATTAGTTCAAACCCACAGTGGGGTTATTTGATAGGGCTGTCCAAAGCATTGCCTGTTTTTAATGTTCATTAGTGCTGCCAGCAAAACACTCTCAGGGTACTGTAACCATAAGGTGCCTCAGAAGGCGCCTTATAGGACACCCTATAAAGCGCCTTCTGAGGCACCTTATGGTTACAGTCCGTATAAGGTGCCTTATAAGGTGTCCTCTGCAGCGCCTTATAGGGTGCCCTATAGGGGACATTATAGGGTGCCGTGGCGGACAGTGCACTTTATAATGTGCCCTATGGAGTGCCTTATAGGGTGCCTTATGCGGCACCTTAGGTTAATGCAGGTGAGGGTGTGTTTGCTGGCAGCAATAATTAAAATTCCTCAGGAAACAATACTTACATGTCAAAGCTGATGCCATAGCCAGCCTTATTCATTAGGCACACTGGGGGATCAAACTCATGACCCTTGTATCACCAGTCAGTGTATTAACCATTATGCTACACTTCTGTTTCGATGTTTAGATGTCTGTGCGCCTACTTAAGATTACCGCGCGGTAACGCGCTTAGCGGCGCTTTGCCCAATAATGTGCGCAGCAGCGCGTGTTGTTGTTGTTGTTAAGTGCCGTCGAGTCGGAGTCGACTCATGGCGACCCTCTGGATAGCTATCCTAAATTGTGTTCGGTCTTCAGTCAGGCGGCTCATTGTTGACAGACTGGTACCCGTAGCTGCTGTTATTGTATCGATCCATCTCATTGTTGGCCTTCCTCTTTTGCGTTGACCTTCTATCTTGCCAAGCATAATGTCTTTCTCTAATGATCTCTCTCTTCGCATGATGTGTCCAAAGTATGAAAGTCGAAGTCTTGTCATCTGAGCTTCTAAAGAAAGTTTAGGTTTGATCTCCTCTAGTACCGTCTGGTTTGTTCTTCGGGCAGTCCATGGTATACACAGTATTCGCCGCCAGCACCATAATTCAAAGGCATCAATTTTCTTCCTGTCTGTCTTTATCACTGTCCAGCTTTCACATCCTTATGATGTTATTGAAAATACCATGGCTTGAACAAGTCGAATCTTTGTATGGAGAGAGACATCTCTGCTCTTGAGAATCTTATCTAGGTCTTTCATAGCCATTCTGCCAAGAGCAATGCGTCGTCTGATTTCTTGACTGCTTGTTGCTTCTTTATTGATAGTTGATCCAAGTAGGTTAAAGTTGTTCACAATTTCAATTTCTTCTCCTTCAATGATGAACCTGTTGATTATGCCAGTTGTCATGATCTTTGTCTTCTTTACATTAAGGTGCAGGCCCATTTTGAGACTATGATCTTTGATTGTGAGAAGCAAATATTTCAGATCATCTTCACTTTCAGCCAGTAATGTGGTATCATCAGCATAGCGAAGGTTGTTGATGAGTCTTCCACCAATCTTCACACCTCTGTTGTCTTCATACAATCCTGCTTCTCTGATGATTTGTTCTGCATATAAATTAAACAGGTAGCGGGAAAGTATACAGCCTTGTCTTACACCTTTTCTTATTTTAAACCATTCTGTTTCTCCTTGTTCTGTTCGAACTGTTGCTTCTTGATCAATGTACAGATTGCGCAAATGAACGATCAGGTGTTCTGGTATACCCATGCTTCTTAATGTGGCCCAGAGTTTCTCATGATTTACACAGTCAAAAGCCTTGCTATAGTCGATAAAGCACAAATAAATATCCTTTTGGTATTCTTTAGTCTTTTCAAGGATCCATCTCACATCCGCAATGATGTCTCTCGTTCCTCGCCCTTTCCTGAACCCTGCTTGCACTTCAGGTAGTTCTTGTTCCATGTATGGTTGTAGTCTCTTTTGAATAATCTTCAGTAGAATCTTGCTGGCATGTGGGATCAGTGTGATTGTGCGATAACTTCCACAGTCAGTTGGATCACCTTTCTTTAGTATTGGTATAAACACAGATCTTTTCCAGTCAGTTGGCCATGATGTTGTCTTCCATATTTCTTGGCAGAGCCTTGTAAGTACGGTAACAGCTGCATCAAATTGCTGCAATACTTCTATGGGAATGCTATCAATGCCTGGTGCTTTGTTCTTTGATAAGGCTTTCAATGCTGCTTCAACTTCTTCTTTCATCACCAATGGTTCCCGATCATAAGGTACAGGTTGAAACGGCTGTTGGTCCACTTGATCTTTATCATATAAAAACTGTATATTCCTTCCACCTTTTCTTGATCTTTTCAGCATCATTCAACATAGAACCTTGAGCATCTTGTAACATTCCAATTCGAGGCTGGAACTTTTTCTTTAACTCTCGTAGCTTTAGGAAAGCCGATCTTTTTCTTCCTCTAATAGTTTCTGCTTCTATTTCCTTGCAAGTGTCATTGTAGTACTTTTCCTTGTCCTGTCTTGCTGCACGTTGGAAATCTCTGTTGAGTTCTGCGATTGTCTTTCTTTCTCCTCTGACTTTAGCTTCTCTGCGTTTCTGGGCAATTTTCAGTGTTTCTTCCGTCATCCATTTTGGCCGTTTTTGCTTTTTCACCTTTTGTAGAGACTTCTTGCTTTCTTCCAACACAACCTTCTTGATGTCATTCCATAACTCTTCCGGAGCTCTGTCACGAGCTAATTCCGTTTTGCTACTTTAGACTGAAACACCCACTCCTTATATGGCATCCTGTACACTAAAGCTGGGCGCACATTAAGAAGGTTTAGTAAACATACCCCTACAAGTGATTGTGCTGTTCATAAAAACATCCACAGATGTAGGTAAACACAGATGGTATCTTGTGTTCCAGGCAAGATACGTTAAGCTACATAAAATAAAAAATGAGAGCAACTTGCAAAAAAAAGAACACAATGAACTGCATGTAAAATCACATCATAGGGATATCAAGCAGGGAATGGAGGGCACAGAAAAAGGGAGACAAAACTCCAAAAAGAGGGAAAACATATGTCTAAAACCATGTAATACCAAACCATTAAAAAATAACAACAAAAAGACTATATATTTTTTTAAATCATGTAGTACCAAAGCGTGAGAGTAAAAACAAGAATAAAAAGCCATACAAATATTTAAATAATGAGATCATAAAAGTATAAGAAATCTAATTAAAACCATATAAAAAAGTGTACAAAAAACCAGGGCTCCACACATCAAACAGTAAGTAAGTATTTGAGGGTTTCTTTGTTTGTTTGTTTTTTGTTACATTGCTAGCTCTCTGACGGGGAGCTCTTAAAAGGGTTTTGTGTATATATTTTAAAGCAAGGTTATTTCATTTTTGCTGTTTTAGGGGAACTGTACTTGAGCACAGTAGGTTGCTGAACTCTGTAACCTCTTCAGGTTCAGGAACTGCTAACACCTCATCAGGAGTTAGTGGGCCTGTTTCCTGAGTGCAATTGAAGCCTGCATAAAAAGGCTGCTTTGCCCTGCCCTTTTGAGACTTTCTTAACCAGGGCTCCACACATCAAACAGTAAGTAAGGATTTGAGGGTTTCTTTGTTTGGTTTTTTTTGTTACATTGCTAGCTCTCTGACGGGGAGCTCTTAAAAGGGTTTTGTGTATATTTTTTAAAGCAAGGTTATTTCATTTTTGCTGTTTTAGGGGAACTGTACTTGAGCACAGTAGGTTGCTGAACTCTGTAACCTCTTCAGGTTCAGGAACTGCTAACACCTCATCAGGAGATAGTGGGCCTGTTTCCTGAGTGCAATTGAAGCCGGCATAAAAAGGCTGCTTTGCCCTGCCCTTTTGAGGCTTTCTTAACCAGGGCTCCACACATCAAACAGTAAGTAAGGATTTGAGGGTTTCTTTGTTTGGTTTTTTTTGTTACATTGCTAGCTCTCTGACGGGGAGCTCTTAAAAGGGTTTTGTGTATATTTTTTAAAGCAAGGTTATTTCATTTTTGCTGTTTTAGGGGAACTGTACTTGAGCACAGTAGGTTGCTGAACTCTCTAACCTCTTCAGGTTCAGGAACTGCTAACACCTCATCAGGAGTTAGTGGGCCTGTTTCCTGAGTGCAATTGAAGCCTGCATAAAAAGGCTGCTTTGCCCTGCCCTTTTGAGGCTTTCTTAACCAGGGCTCCACACATCAAACAGTAAGTAAGTATTTGAGGTTTTCTTTGTTTGGTTTTTTTTGTTACATTGCTAGCTCTCTGACGGGGAGCTCTTAAAAGGGTTTTGTGTATATTTTTTAAAGCAAGGTTATTTCATTTTTGCTGTTTTAGGGGAACTGTACTTGAGCACAGTAGGTTGCTGAACTCTGTAACCTCTTCAGGTTCAGGAACTGCTAACACCTCATCAGGAGTTAGTTCCCTCCCTACCCACCCCGACTCCCACCCACCCCTAGTGAGCAGTCTTGCTTTATAGGGCACCTCCCCCTTTAACACTTCACAGTGAATTGGACCAGCACATTTTGAATATAATTAAGGAGATTTAACTGCTTTTTCTCTGAAAGGACAGCTGCGAAACCAGCTAGTACTTGGTAGATCTCTCTCTCTTTTGCTTTAACAGATACCTAAGCTCCACAAACAGAACAATGGCTGGGAAAAATCGTATTGCTAAAGCTGTTGCCCCCGTTACAGCTTCTGCCTCGGTCCAGACAGAGGTCCTATTGCCAGTTGAAGAACCGGTTCCATGTGCAGGGTGCCTGCATGCTGAAGCTCTGAGGAAACAAGTGGAGGAACTCAGAGAGGTGGTGGTGAGGCTGAGGAGCATTCAAGACAGTGAGAAGTACATTGATGAGATGCTGCTTGCAGCAACCAGGCTCTCCAGCACAGGAGAAGATGGGTGCCAACAGAATGTCGATGGTTGGACAACAGTCACCAGAGCCTGCAAAATCACCAATCCAACTTCTCCAGCCCTTGAATTGAAGAACCATTATGCAGCCCTGGAAGTGGAGGAGGTGAAAGCATCCCTGGAAAGGGAAGAACCAGAGTTCAAGTACCCCATAGTTGCGGAATCAGTGACCAGAAGGAAACGAAGGGTAGTGGTGGTTGGAGACTCTCTTCTGAGGGGTACTGAGGTGTCCATCTGCCGACCAGACTTGATGTCCAGAGAGGTATGCTGTCTGCCTGGTGCCAAGATCCAAAATGTTACAGAGAGTTTGCCGAGACTCAACAAGCCCACTGACTATTACCCAATGTTACTAATCCATGTTGGAACAAATGATACTGCCAGGTATACCTCGGAACGTATCAAAAGTGACTTCATGGCTCTGGGACAGAGGGTGAAGCAGGTAGGTGCACAGGTGGTGTTCTCTTCAATCCTCCCTGTTGAGGGTAAAGGCCAAGGCAGAGAGGCTCGCATCCTGGAGATTAATGCATGGCTGCGTGGATGGAGTCTTCGAGAGCATTTTGGTTTCCTAGACCATGGGATGCTGTTCCAAGGGTTGCAGAGCAGAGATGACATCCATCTGTCCAAGAAAGGTCAACACATCTTTGGTAGTAGACTGGCTAATCTACTGAAGAGGGCTTTAAACTAGATTCGTTGGGGATGGGTGAAGAAAGCCCCCAGGTAAGTGAAAGCCCCCAGGTAAGTGATACATTAAATACCTTTATGGAAATGGGTAACAGGGGTAACATATGGAAAGCAGTGTGTATTAATGCCCGTAGCATGGGAAAAAAGATCTCTGAAGTTGAAGCTTTGGTGGGAGTGGTTGACTTAGATTTAGTGGCAGTTACAGAAACATGGTTCACAGAAAACCATGACTGGGATGTAACTATACCTGGCTATACTTTATTCAGAAAGGACAGGGTAGGAAGAAGGGGAGGAGGAGTAGCACTATATGTAAAAACTACTATTAAAGCTTTGGAATTACAGAGCTTAAAAGGGAGAGAGGAGGCATTGTGGGTTAAACTAGAAAGAGGGAAAGAGAAATCTATTTGCATTGGTGTGATATACAGACCTCCCTCACAAGAGGAAGAGGTGGACAGAGAGTTAATTGAAGACATACGCAGCATTGCTAGGAAAGGGGAAGTGCTACTGCTAGGAGATTTCAATATGCCAGATGTTGATTGGCACATTCCTGCTGCAGTATCATCTAGGAGTAAGGAGATCCTGGATTCTCTACAGGGAGAACTATTCAGGCAATTGGTAACAGACCCCACACGTGAAGGGGCCATACTGGACTTGGTGCTTACCAATGGTGAAAGTGTTTCTGATGTTGTAGTGGGAGATCATTTTGCATCCAGTGATCACCAGATGGTGTGGTTCAGTATTAGGACTAGGGCTGTTAGAATCCATTCCAAGGTGAAGATCTTAGACTTTAGGAAGACTAACTTTGCGAAGATGGGCCAATACCTCAGGGAGTCATTAGTGGGATGGGAACAGCTGGGGGATGTAGAACAACAGTGGACAAAACTGAAAGGAGGTATTTTAAAGGCAACCAACCTTTTTGTTGAAATGGTAAATAAAGGCAAAAGGAACAGGAGACTGCTATGGTTTCGAAGGAAGTAGCTGAAAAAGTGAAGACAAAGAGGGAGGCCTTCATGAAATACAAGAGATCACAGAGAGAGGAAGACAGGCATCTGTATTTGGAAAAACTTAGAGAAGCTAGCAAAGTAGTCAAGAAGGCAAAGATTCAAAAGGAGGAGGAAATAGCCAATGCTATAAAATGGGGGGATAAGACATTTTTCAGATATATTAGTGAGAAGAGGAAGGGCAAAAGTGGTATTGTCAGACTCAAGGGTACAGGGGGGGAATATGTAGAAGCTGATAAGGATAAAGCGGAATTGCTTAACAAATATTTTTGTTCTGTGTTCACAGATGAAGAACCAGGAGCAGGACCTCAGAAAACACCCACAAATAAGAACAGAAGTGAGGGACATCTTGAACAATTTTCAGAAGACTGTGTTCGTGAGAAACTAGCTCAACTTAAAGTAGACAAAGCGATGGGACCGGATGGTATACACCCTAGAATACTGAGGGAACTTGTGACGTTCTAGCAACTCCACTGACTGACCTTTTCAATGCCTCGTTGGAGTCGGGAGTGGTGCCAAAGGACTGGAGAGAGGCTCATGTGGTGCCTTTACACAAAAGCGGAAGTAAGGATGTGGCTGAAAACTACAGGTCGGTTAGTTTAACTTCAGTGGTGAGTAAATTAATGGAAACGCTGTTGAAAGAGAAAATAGTGAGGTTTCTGGAGTCCAGCGGATTACAGGATCCGAGGCAGCATGGATTCACCAGAGGCAGGTCTTGTCAGACAAATCTGATTGATTTCTTTGACTGGGTGACCAGGGAGTTGGACCGAGGGAGAGCTCTAGATGTGGTGTATTTAGATTTCAGTAAAGCCTTTGACACTGTTCCTCACAGGCGACTTATAAACAAACTGAGCACCCTAGGGATGGACCCTAAAGTTACTGCTTGGGTTAGAAATTGGTTGGGTGGGAGGCGACAAAGAGTACAAGTAAATGGAGCTCACTCTGAGGAGAAGGATGTTACCAGTGGTGTGTCCCAGGGATCTGTCCTTGGTCCGATTCTTTTTAACATCTTTGTTAGTGATATAGCGGAAGGGCTGTCGGGTAAGGTTTGCCTCTTTGCGGATGATACCAAAATCTGCAATAAAGTAGACACCCAGGAAGGTGTAGGTAACATGAGGAGGGATCTGGCTAAGCTTGAAGAATGGTCTAGAATTTGGCAACTGGGATTTAATGTTAAAAAATGTAAGGTCATGCATTTGGGCTGCAGCAATCCAAGGGAGCAATACAGTATAGGAGGTGAAGTACTTTTGTTCACTAAAGAAGAGCGGGACCTAGGCGTAGTTGTGTCCGATGATCTTAAAGTAGCTAAACAGGTAGAAAAGGCGACGGCAAAAGCTAGAAGGATGCTTGGGTGCATATGGAGAGGAATGGCTAGCAGAAAAAAGGAGGTGATAATGCCTCTGTATAAGTCTTTGGTGCGACCTCATTTGGAGTATGGTGTGCAATTCTGGAGACCGCACCTTCAAAAGGATGTGAACAGGATGGAGTCGGTGCAGAGGGTTGCTATTAAGATGATTAGTGGTCTTCATTATAAAGCATATGAGGACAGACTTAAGGATCTTAATATGTACACCTTAGAGGAAAGGCGGGATAGAGGTGATATGATTGAGATGTTTAAATACCTCCGTGGCATAAATGTTCAGGGAGAGAGCCTCTTTCAATTGAAAGCAAGTTCTGCTACGAGGGGACATGGGATGAGGGTGAAGGGAGATAGATTCAGGAGTGATATGCGGAAATATTTCTTTACGGAAAGAGTAGTGGATCCGTGGAATAGTCTCCCAGTGGAGGTGGTAGAGATGAGGACAGTAACTGAATTCAAAAAAGCATGGGACCAACACAGAGGATCTCTAAAGGTATAAAGTGGACTGTTGTAGTTGTTGTTATGGAAGGACAGACTAGATAGGCCATGTGGTCTTTTTCTGTCATCATGTTTCTATGTTTCTATAAAAATATATACCATCTAAAACCAAATTGATCTCCTAATTGAGATCTTACCGGTATTGTCACCCCCCTTTTTTATTTACATTCTTACTTATAGTTACATTTTCTTTATGTACGTGATATTTTTCTTTATGCATGCAATATGTTTATATTTCTGTTTATATATACATCTTTTTAACAAATTACGTTGTAATCTTCTTATTTTTAATTGTGTTTATTTGCTACAACATATGCATATTTTTTTGTGTTGTAGACCCCTGATGCAGGCTTACAGCCAAAACCTGGCCAAGTCGGGTCTTGAACCTTGAAGGTTTTGAAATAAAGGCTTTTTTAAGAATAACATCAGTGGTGTGACCGTTTTTCCCTCCACTTCCTAAAGACTTATGATCTGCCTTTTTAGTAACAGTGCCTTTTGGAATACTCTTCCATCTGTATTAAGAGCTGAGACTACACTGCATTTTAGAGAAAGTTGAAACCAAAGCTGTTTATGCAGGCCTTACATACTTCATGACTATAGTTTGGTTGAATTTGGGGAGAATTTTTGAAGTTCTAAGCAGGAGCTTCTGGGTCGCCAGGAGTCAGGACTGACTCGAAGGCACACATTGCATTGCAAGTAGGCTTTTAATTTTTTTTCATTTTGTCTTTCTGTACATTTTTTTAACCTGTTGGATGCATTTTATGTATGATTTCTTGACTTTTGTATTTGTTGTTAGGTTATTGCTTGTTTTTCATTTGTGCTTTCAATTTTATGTGTGTGCTTTAGTGTAGTCCATTTTGGGCATTGAATAAGCCTCGGAGAGGCAGACTATACATGTTTCAAATAAATATCTCCATTCTTTCTCTGTTAGCCAAACTTTCCTTCAGGATATATATGATAAGTTTGCTAAGTCTGTCCTCATATGCTTTAGAATGAAGAGCACTGAACATTTTAGTAGCCATCTTCTTGACCTCCTCCATCTGGTGTAGTCTCCTGAATTGTGCCAGTACACCAAATAAGGTCTCACCAGAAATGTTCCTGCTGTGTCTCTCCCTTTGTACCCAAATATTTTTCTGCTTTTCCTGTCCTGTTATGTACCTGTTTGGTCACCTCAAGGTCATCAGTTATGATCACCCTCAGATCCTGCTCTTTTTTTTCATAGAGGAATTTCACCACCTGTATTGTATTGCTTCCTTAGGTTTATGCAGCCCAAATGCATGACCTTGCTTTTTTTGGTATTAAATCTTAGCCATCAAGCTCTAGGCTTTCATCTTGCTTCACTAGATCCTCCCTCATTTTTTCCACCTTGAAGCAGCCTATTCTATTGCAGAGGCCCTTATTATCTGCAAATGCAAACCTTTCCTGAGAGTCCTTCTGAGATATTGCTTATGAAAATGTTGAAAAGAAGCAAACCAAGGCTGTATCCCTGTGTCAAATCACTGGTAGCACCCCTTTCCTTGGAATGAACTCCACCATTTCCCTTTGTCATCTCCCACTCATCCGGTTTCTCACCCAGTCTGTCACTTTAGGGCCCCAATGCAATTTTATTTTATATTTTATAAATGAATTACTTTTTAATATATTTTAATGCTTAGCTAAACTGATAACACCCAGATTATAATCAGAAAAATAAAGCCATCGGTGATAATAACTAGAGCAGTTGACTGTATGTAGGGCATAACAAATGTGCATGGTTCTGAAGATGTATCTAATCTTTAAATTGGCTGCAAAAAATAACTCATTCTAATTATCCTTAAATGACTACCACAGTGTACAGTTATTGCTTTGGCAGTATTCAGCATCATTTATAAAGCACACAAAAGTGTTAACAGCAAAAACAATGAAAAGAAGTCAGACTTAGAAGTGAGGTTCATTCCTACTCTGGTATGCAATAAAATTACTAATTTTGGATAGACTGCCCCCAGGGGAAGTTCTCGTTGATTCTTTTGAAATTTCTATTGCTCATTTTGAAGAATGTTCCCTGTTATAAAAGCTTAGGGGTATGTTTACTAAACCATCTTAACGTAGCAGCTTCGACGTTATCACACGATACGTAATGTTATCGAGTGATAATATCGCGCGATAACGTCACGTATCATGCGATAACATCGGCAGCGACGTTGAGGCAAATTAACGCTGTGAAATCTGGATCTGAAGGGTGGAGTAAGTCCAGAGGGCGGAGAAAGGGGTCAATGGGCGGAGAGTGGGCGGGGAGAGGCTCTAGTCACACTAACGCTGTGAAATCCGGGTCTGAACACTAACGCCAGTGAAACCCTCGTGTTAGAGCCACATTTGCAGGAGAGAGAAACCATTTCAGTCAGCAATGTACAGCAAAGGCAGGGAAACCCAGAAAAACGATAGTAGTGATACATGTGCAGGAACCAAAAAGGCAAATAAACATATAAAATGACCAGAACCACATTTGAAATCCCAATAACCAAGCTGGCCAATAGTGATATTAATGATAAACATAAAGCAACACTACTGACAAAATGTAAAAAGGAAGATATCATGTTTGGAAGGGTCTATTCTCTGCCCCTACAAAGGGAATAATCCCACATTGAAATAGAGGTGATCAGGGTTTTTTTCGTTTATATTGGGCAGGTTTGTTATGGCGTGCACATGTGCAGCAACAGCAGAGTGGGCACATAGGAAAGGGCAACTGTACTGATGCTGTAAATGGGATACAGGGGGCTGTAGGTGGCACATGCTGTGCTCCAGCTGGGGCACAGTGCAGACTAGGCAGATGCCTAGGTGGCACATAGGAATGCCGAAACTGTAAAGCAGCAAGACAGCAACTGTCAAGGGTCCAACATGGGCACGAGTGTGTGTCCTACAGTGTACCAGGGGATATTACCCAGCAGGTATGCGCAAGGGCACATAACATTGGCAGGCGTTGCCGGGGGGGAAGCGTGCATGTCCATGTAGGCACCCCACCCAAGAACCCACAACATAGGCAGCTGCCTAACAGTACACTAGATGGCCTGGGACTGCGCACCACAAGCCTAAGAGTATGTCAGCATGGTGGAGGAGGGGTGCTGGTGGTGGAGGGGGCAGTGGCATCTGCTCACAGCAGACCAAGGCCAAGCCCTGTTTAAGTGGGTGCCATGCGGTGCAACAGACAAGGTCTGTCTGATGAACACTAATGGTATCCCCAGGAAATAACCTGTTTCTGTGGCAACAGTTTGGTGCAATACACATAGCCAGTTTGTTCAGGGGCAGAAGGTCATCAGTTCAAGCCCAAGATGGGGCAACTGTAGACCATGTCCCAATATTTTACCCTGCAGATCACATACACCATAACCATGTCTACTTCCCAGAACAGAGGTTCCAAACACCATTTAGGTTGTCAGGATGTCACTAATAAATATGAATGAGATGCATTTACATGTACTGCCCCCATCGTATGCAAATGTCTTCCATGCATATTCATTAGGGGAATGCTGGAAACTGGGAAGATGTTTGGGCCAACAGGACCGGATTCTGGAACCTCTGCCCCAGAGCCTTGGCCAACAGAGGCAGAAACACCAAAACGCACGGCCTCCACCAGCCAAAGCCTTATGGAGCGTCTGCCTGTTGGGACCTGTGTGGAGCAGCAGCTACCTCCACCATCACTTGTATACCCTAGCAATGACATCTTAAACATGTCAGCACATATCATATATGTATGAAAAGGTAACTATGCTTAATGTCAGATCATATATCAAAGTTAAGGCAACGTTTTATCAGAGATGCATCTTAGCAACCTTTCAAATCTATTTGGAGTGTGACTACAGATTGGCTTATGACAGGGGTTACCATCCTGGAGACTGACCCTAACAGTATTGCGTGTCTTTACACTGCCTTCATTGTGCACATCACTTGTGAGGTGGCCACGGCTGGCCCCTACCTCTATCTTTGCGCAATGCAGAAATAGGTGTGGGAGTCTGTATATGTCTACCCAGTGGTTTGTGTTATCAAACACAGTACGGAGCCCACAATGCTTGCACAGTTATCAGCGTTAGTCTGGTAATGTGCATAATGAGTTGCAAGATATTGTGGGTATGTCACTGACGGGGGGGGGGGGGGTCTGGGCAAGAGGCATCTGAGAAGGACAGAGGGCAGTGGGTGGCATTTTGTAGTGCGCGACCACCACCTGCAAGTACAAAGTGGACACAGCATGTCATGCTTTGAGGTCACTCTCACTTTGACTGAGCAGTGACCATGGGATGTGTAGGTTATCACATAGTGCTAAACAGTGTTTCTGTTAAGTGGTTTTTGTGGGTTGCAATTTCTGAGACCCAATCATTGACAAACCAGCATGGTGTTTGTGGATAATCACATGTTTGGCTGCACATTGTTCCGCTATGAACATGCACTTATGTATGTGCTAGCAGACTGTCTGCAGTTTGCATGTGTATGGCTGCAACACCATGCAGGGTGCAGCAGGTGCATACTGACTGCCCTCTGCTGGTGAAGGTCAGATCATAGTGGGGGGAAGCTGAGCTGACCAGGCACAGTACCTGTCTGCCAGTGCCCCTGTTCCATGTGCAGGTCTGCATCAGCTGTCCAGTCGTCATTAGGACTGTGGTTTCTGGTCCCATAGTCATTCATCACTGCCCCTAATGCAAAAGGTGATGTTGTGTGTTTGTTATTGGCGAATCATGCAACCCACCCTGACCAGAAGAGAACAGTTTTCTACATACATCATCATCATGTGAGTCATGACACACCCCCACCTCCAGAAGCAGGTGTCTATGGCAACCTCATTGGATATGCCTTAAGTTGTGTACAACAGGGTCTACAAGGGCAATACAATAATGACAATTAGACATGGACATATACACTTCCAAGCCTGTCTGCAAAGAATACCTCACACATTATCATTGATGGTGACCTGCAGCAAAGCTCCCCGTAATCATGTAATGTGGACCTGGAGCTGGACACACTACCGCACCATCAGGCTGAGCACAGAACAAGCAAAATGTCATGGTCAGTAGCTACTCTGTGTCATCAACACACACCGTCACTCCCCCTTTCCCAGCTGACTTGCAGCAGATGTGCAAACCCCATCTTGTGAGCAGATGTAGACAGCTGTTCTGCATGTGAAGTGCATCATGGGTAATCTTGGTGCTATCCTAACCTGGTAGTCATACCAGTCAGTGTGTATGTTGACCTGCACCTGTGCAGTGGCTAGCCATAAATGCATTAAGAAAAATATTGATGTAGCACAATGGTTAATACAATGAATTGAGTGAGAAAGATTATGGGTTCATTCCCCCAGTGGGCCAAATTATTTATTTTACTGGATGGATATAACATAGCACAAGATCATGACTTCAAAGCCTTTTAGCACATAAAACAAATTATGTATGTGTGGTCAGTCACATGCAGTGTGTATGTTGAAAGAGTGCTGTGTGGGGCAGGTTCCAATATTAGCTGTTGAGCGATATACAAACTGAGTTCTCTGGAAAACTATTAGAGGCTACAGCCATCTATGCCTGTAGCAGTCACTCAGAGAGATTAAACCTCTGTTTACACCCAACAACTCACGCACCCCAGTTGCCGAACCTAAGGTGGCCAGTAAAGTGCCTTAGCTGTGGCCGTATCTATCCCGGTAAGCACAGCTGAAAATGTGTGCAGATGACCTGGTGTTGCTGTGTAGCCAGCCATTGCTATGTTAAAAGGCATAACACACTGGTTCATACAATGCCTTATCCGACAGTGGTGATGGGTTTGATACCCCAGTGCTCCAAAATCAAAATAAGTGCCTAAGACAGCTGCATATATTGGCAACAATAGTCTGACACATCTCTGCAATGTGTGGTTGCAGAATAAATTTTTTTAAATGTAGACGTGTACTCCAAGGTACTGAAGAGCATGGCGTGGCAGAATGTCCGGCATAAGGAGCCCCACAAAGCGGCATGGCTAAATGGCAAACAGTCATGCTGCGTATGTTAGCGCCGCCACTGTTGGTTGCCATGTACTGGGAGTGGCGGCGCCGTGTGCGGCAGCGTGCCACTGCACATGTGTGGAGTGCGCGCCATGTGTGGCAACGCACATGCAGGGCGTGAGCAAACATCGCAGATGCGCAGTGTGCGTACATGCGTCAGCAACCCAGTCACTCACGTGAATATGGAGAGGCAGTCACGTCAGCCAGTCTTCACCAGGCGTGACTTAAAACACCCAGGAAACCTGATTTGCACCAAGCACACCAGGTTATTTCCCAGACCATCTAGAAGGCAAGACCTCCACCGCGTCAGGAGGGCATAAGGGTGCCTCACTAGGCAATTTAATCAGACTGCTGACCACCCACGTGAGGTAAGTGAATGGGGTCAGGTCACACGATGCAAGGTGTGCAACACAATATCCAGCAATCAATGCACATCTTACTTGTACAACATGGGAGAGATAACATTCCGTGGTGTAAGCAGTGCTGAAAGTAGGTGTGTATGCTGCTGTGTGCAAGTATGCCATATCCCCAGGAAGCCATGACCTGCTCACAGAGGTCTGCCATAAATCCTGTTGGTATGGTAGTTGGTGCTGTACATGTGTTTACATCAACCCTACCTCCAGGAGGCCCTGAACTGATCACACAGGTGAGGCATAATTCCTGTAGGTACGGTAGTTGCTGCTGTACATATGTTTAAATACACCCTAACCTCAGGAGGCCTTGGCCTGCATACATAGGTCAGTGAGATATCCTGTTGGTATGGAAGTTGATGCTGCATATGTGTTTAAATCCACACAACCCAAAAGAGGGCCAGAGCTGATCACAGAGGTCTGTTATTAATCCTCTTGGTATGGTAGTTGCTACAGTTCATGTGTTCACATCCACCCTACCCCTACAAGGCCTTGACCTGATTACACAGGTCATATTTAACTCTTGTTAGTATGATAGTTGCTGTTGTGCATGTGTTTTAAAGACACCAGAACCCCAGGAGCCCTTTGCCTGCATACAGAGGATAGTTAGAAATCATGTTGGTACGGAGGTTGCTGCTGCAAATTTGTTAAAATCCACCCAAACCCCAAGAGAGCCAGACCTGATCACAGAGGTCAGTTAGAAATTGTGTTGGTATGGAAGTGGCTGCTGTGCATGTGTGTAAATCCACACTACCCCCAGGAGTCCATAGACCTGAATGAAGACGTCTGTCACTCATCCTGGTGGTTTGGAAGTTGAGGCAGTTGCAGCCTCACACATCTGGTCTATCCCCAGTAGTCCACAAGCAGACTACAGAGGTCTGGCTGAAATCCTGTAGGTATGGTAGCTGCTGCTGTTCATGAATGCATATCCATCTTATCCCCAGGATGCCCAGAGATGATCACAGAGGTCAGGCATAAATCCTGTTGGTACGGTAGCTCCTGTGGTTCATGTGTTTAAAACCACCCTACCCCCAGGAGGCGTTGACCTGAGTACACAGGTGAGGCTGAAATCCTGTAGGTATGGTAGTTGCTGCTGTACATGTTGTTAAATACACCCTACCTCCAGGAGGCCGTGACATGATTGCACAGGTCAGTTACAAATACTGTTGGTATGGAAGTTGCTGCTGTGCATGTGTGTACATCCACCATATCCCCAGGAGTCCTGAGACCTGACTGAAGACATCTGACAGTCCTCCTGGTGTTATGGAAGTTGAGGCATTTACAGTCTCACACATATGTCCTATCCCCAGGAGTCCTAGAGCTGATTACAGAGGTCAGCCATAAATCCTGTTGGTACGGTAGTTGCTGCTGTTTCTGTGTTTCAATCCACCACACCCACAGGAGGCCCTGACCTGATTACAGAGGTCAGGCATAAATCCTATAGGTATGCAAGTTGCTGCTATTCATATGTTTGAATCACCCTTCCCCCAGGAGGCCTTGACCTGATTACAGAGGTCAGTTATACATCCTGTTGGTATGGTAGTTGCTGCTGTTCATGTGTTTACATACACCCTACCCCCAAGAGGCCCTGAGCTGATTACACAGGTGATGCAGAAATCCTGTTTGTACGGAAGTTGCTGCTGTAGATCTGTATAAATCCACCCTACACCCAAGAGGGCCAAACCTGATCACAGAGGGCAAGCATACATCCTATAGGTATGGAAGATGATGCTGTTCATGTGTTGAAATCAACCCTACCCTCAGGAGGCATTGACCTGATTACACAGGTCATATTTAAATTCTGTTGGTCCGTTAGTTTCTGCTGTTTATGTGTTTAAACCACCCCGTCCCCAGGAGGCCCTGACCTGATTACAGAGGTCTGGTATAACTCGTGTTGGTATGGTAGGTGCTACAGTTCATGTGTTTACATCCACCCTACCCCCAGGAGGCCGCGATCTGATTACACAGATCATATTTAAAGCCTGTTGGTACAGTAGTTGCTGCTTTTCTGTGTTTCAATCCACCAGACTGCCAGGAGGCCCTGACCTGATTACAGAGGTCAGGCATAAACCCTGTAGTTATGGAAGTTGCTGCTATTCATGTGTTTGAATCACCCTACCCCCAGGAGGCCTTGACCTGATTATAGAGGTCAGTTATACATCCTGTTGTTATGGTAGTTGCGGCTGTGCATGTGTTGAAATCCACCCTACCCCCAGGAGAGCCAGACCTGATTACTGTGGTATGTTCGAAATCCTGGTGTCAGGGTACCTGCATCTGTTGGTGTTGCACTGCTGTGCCCAAACACCAGGAGGCCCACACCTGATCACAGAGGTCTGTTAAAGCTGCTGGTGTCAGTGTACCTGCAGCTGTTGGTGTGTCACTGCTCTGCCCGACCCCGGGAGGGCCTAGACCAGATAACATAAGTCTATAGCTCAGCCAGGTGGTTTTGTGCATGCTCCAGTTGTATTCGGCCACAACTGCCCCATTCACAGGAGGCCTAAGTCCTGACCACAGAGGTAGAATTGTAGGTCTGATGTCATGGTAGTGGCTCCTGCCATGGTGGGTGTGTCGGCTGATGTGTTTGGGTCAGCCAAATACACAGGTGTCTGCCGCAGCATACAGGGAGTTTGGAAATACCTCTTTTGGAGACCAACACATGGCATGGTGCACCCATGTCATGCAAGGAGGGTGTGGGAATTGGGCAAGGGTGCCGGAAGGGGGGGGAGGGTAGCACAAAGTACACATAGCTGGCACTCCACACATGGGCAGACCCACAGCCACACATGCATGTGGCACTGTCAACAGATAGTAGAGGACCCACTGGCTAGAGCAGCAGCAACACCCTGCTGCGTGCAGTGATGGGTGTTATGCGTTGGCCACCCACCAGAGATATCCTCCCCCTGATGTTCCCACCCACTGCATTCCCCCCCAAGGTGGAGGACCTTTGGAAGAAGGGGCGGGAGTTGCGGCTGCACTGCCCGGATTTCAGGCATTCCTACTTATATTCATTGACATCTCCGCAGCCTTTGACAGTGTCCACCACTCAACAATGATTGACAAACTAAGACAAATTGGAATAAAATCTACAGTCCTTAACTGGTTCTCATCTTACCTAAGTGATCGAACCCAAACGGTACGAATTGGTAACCTCGCTTCAAAAACTTACAACCAAGAACTAGGCCTCCCCCAGGGCTCTGCACTGTCAGCGCTACTATTTAATATCTACTTAAAACACATCTGTCAAATATTTAAAAAATTCAATGTTTTTTACCACCTTTATGCGGACGACATAATGATGTATGTCCCATTCACAATTCCTAATATTCCAACACTTCTAATAAATACCTGCCTTAACGAGATAACTAACTGGCTAAATGAAAACAACCTATACATAAATCACACTAAAACAGAAGCCTTAATAGTAACTAAGAATACAACTTTCACTCCCCCAACATACATCACATTACAAAATAATGATATCAAAATAAATACCGAAATACGTTACTTAGGCGTAATAATAGACAAACACCTCACTATGGAAACCCACATAAGGAATATAACAAAAAAAGTTTATTTCAAACTTAAAGTATTAAAACAACTCCGCCCCCTACTGCACCTAAAGGATTTTCAACGTATAATTCAAGCAATAATAACCCCCCATTTTGACTTCGCGAACCTAACACTAATAGGCGTAACAAAACAAAACCTAAAAAAACTCCAACTACCCCAAAACGCAGCAGCCAGGATTATAATGAATGCCCCACCATTTCAACATATAACACCTATATTACAAAATCTACACTGGCTCCCGATGCAATGCCGAATACAATATAAAACCCTCCTAACTACATACAAAGCCCTAAATAATATAGCACCTCCTACACTAAACAAACTTATCAATAAAGAACCCAATCTTAATCTTCAAAGGAGAGACCAAATAAACAAACTAAAAACACCAAAGGAATTTATAAAGGCTAAAAAATCAACAAACATGAAAGCATTCTCCCATGCTGCCCCCATAATTTGGAACAACATTCCATCTGAACTAAGATCCTTACCTCAAATCATGGAGTTTAGAAAAAAACTCAAAACACATTTATTCTCAACATACTACAGTCCTTTAACGAATTCACCTTTTCAACAAGAAAAAGGATAGTCTCACCAGCCAACCTTATCCATCCCTGATCTGGAACAAGTACCAAAAACACAAAACGATGCTTGAATTATACATACCTTGTATATAATTAATCCTGTTCATTGTATATAGTTACAACTGTTAATTGTAAGTTTTGAGTTGAATCTTTGTAGCTTCTCATTGTTATATGTAAAAACAGCATTGCCTTGTTTACTGTTGTTCAATGTAAACCGCAACTGATCATTGGAAGGTGCGGTATATAAAAACTTGTTAATTAAATTAAATTAATTAAATTTCCTTGACCACCTACAAAGGAAGGCACAGCAGGAACTTGATGGTGAGTGTTGCGTCCACTGCAGGGATGTACAGCATGTCACAGTGGACCAACAGCCTGTGTGTGGCCACACAATGTTTATGTGGTGTGGGAATGGCATGATGGTGTCCTAATGACTGTCTTCCCCAAAAGAGGCCGCTGCTGCTGCGGAACGGGCATCTACATCTGGGACACACACCATCACCAGCACATTAGTGGAGATAAAGGCTTGTCAAATGCAATGATACACTGCTGTTGGCTGATGCTACAATGTCAGGGAAGGGTGTATGTGCAGCACACCACCAGAACATCTAGGAACTGCAGACACACGCAGCTCTGTTGGATGTGTCCCAGAGACAGTGCTGGAGAAGACAAACTGGCCAGGAACACATGTGGATATGTGTGCCAACAGCAACATATGGGGTATGGGGGTGCAGGGCAAAGAGGTGAACAACAACATATGTACAATATGACAGATTACTGAAGACATGTGCTCCCCCTGATTGTCGTCACAGACAAAGTAGCTGTAGGTCCACCTACCTCAGACTACTGCATGTTGGATGACATACAGTCAGCTGCCACTGCGCACCACAGCACCAGGAGGGTCACCAAGTATGTCCTGTGGATTGAGAAACACAAGAGAAACATACATATGTCATGTTGAAGCTGTGCAACACACACTGCACCTTCAAGTCCTTAGCTCGCAGACCCCCCCAAGATCCTTTACAGACTGGCTGTTCCCCATCACACTGTACAGACTCGCTTTATGCTAAAGTTATCACTGAAGTGTGTGTGGAAAAATACAAGGGCCCGTACTCTGTCCGTCCCCTTCCTGACCTTCTGCTGCCTCCAAAACTGTTGAACAGAACCGTCTCCTCGCTACCATGTCTCTGCTCGGCTCTAAGGCCACAGTACTATCCTGCACCCCCCATATCGCTCCCACTGCCCCTTCAGTGTGTGTTCTGGTGTCTCCATGTCCTCTGCTACCCCGCTGTCAGTTCCTGTACCACAGGGAAATATCCAGGGGCTTATTCCTTACGCTCTGTTGATACCCATTTACTTGGTGTGGCTATCTCATCCCTTGACTTACATTATCAGCTGTGTGCTGATGAGTTTCAAATATATCTCTCCACGCCTGAGCTATGTCTGCCAAACCACACCCCAATGTCTGCTTGCCACCTGACATTGCTGACTGCATGTCATCCCACTGTGTGAAACTGACAATAGCAAAGCATGGATATTCCATATGTGCACCTAAACCCTCCCCTCCCATCAGAGCATCTGTGTCTGTGTGACCACACCTTCCTTTCTCCAGGGTCCTCAATGTAGGGGTTGTCTTGGACTCCACTCTCCTCCTCTCCTTACATACCCAGCCTGTAGCTGAGGCTTGTGGTTTCTTTCTAGATGACATCAGCTATATTTCCCCAGTCCTCCCTGAACACACAACTAAAACCCCAATCCACCCCCTAATCAGCTCCCGACTTGCCTACTGTAACCTACACCTTGCTGATCTGCCTTTGAATCATCTCTGTCTGCCTCGAAATATGCAACACTGCACTGCATGGCCAATCTACAGCCACACGCATAGTGACAATAATAGTCCCCCTGTCAGGACACCTCACAGGTTCCCTATCCGTCTCTGCATCCATGTCAAGGCTCTCCTGCTGACCTTTACATGCAGTCACAATGTGGTGTTGCAGTAACTTCCCTTACTGATCTCAACTACCACTAATACAACTACTACTGAGCATGTATATAGTGCTACCTGTCATATGTAGCACTATATAGAAAGAAGTAACACACAGTCCCTGCTCATCAGAGCATACAATCCAATCAATCAACTCATATTTAAAAATGTGAAGCACACACGTCTAGGCAACTAGTCCCATCTATGGCCCGCTCTACTACTGTTGACCCCAGACTACACGCCTTTCACCTTGCTGCACCCAAAGCCTCGAACTAACTACCTGTGGCTGTACAGCAGCCCCTTTCCCAATCAGCCACAAATCATGTGTGACAGTTTACCACCTCCCCCAAACCTACTAATCCTGACACACATAATCCACCTCCACCCGCTGTTGTGCCCTGCTCACATCTTCTGTGTTTCAGTTATGACTAGATTGTAAGCCGGGATGGCCAGGTAGTGTCTGTTATATGTCAGTGCAGTGTTGCGTCTTACTGCTATTGCAATACAAATGTTCACTAGTAGTAGTAGTACACACATATCTAAACAAATGTATGTTCCAACATATGCAGTACTTACGTGAGAAGACCTCCTCAATCACCTGCCGCCTGACTGCTGTGCCCTCATGTGTGTCACCATGGCCACGTACAAGAGGGCACGTAGGATCATCTTACAAATCCTCATTAATTTGGACAGGGATATGGTGCCTGAGAGCAATGTTGTGAAGGATGCAACAGGCTATAATGATCTCTGCCACAGTCTGTGCTTTGTATTGTAAGGCCATGCCGGTCCTATCCAGACACCTGAAATGATTCTTTAAAATGCCAAAGGTGTGCTCTATGATGGAGCGGCTGGAGGCATGGGCCTCATTGTAACTCCTCTCTGCACATGTCTGTGGTTGACGCACAGGGGTCAGCAACCCGGGGTGACACCCATATCCTGCATCACCTGCAGAATGAAATGTGGAACGTTAAAGCAGTAGCTCATGTCCACCCAAATGGAAAAAGTATGTTCGTGGAAACCGAATGCACAAAACATCCTGACACAAACATATGATATCACATGATGGGACACCACAACTATGCAGCAGTGTTTTAAGGTCTGACACACAAAACAAGGGGTAGGTGTAAGGATTGAAATCAACATAATCTGTAACCACGACACAAATGCTAGCATCCACTCTACCATCAACACACAGCACCGTAGCAAGGAAGAGCTGGAGGGCACTCCCCCCCCCCAATGTTAGATCACACACAGACAGATGAGACACACACACAACTAGGAATACACTTCAAAGACAGACATGTGCACATATGGTTAGTCAGAGGATCACCATGTGCATGTCAGAGATGAGAAATACACACCCAGCAGTATACAGTCCTCATATTGTCCTGCCTCAAATTGTCTGAATAGTGCCGAGTGATGCAGGATATAGGAGTCATGGGTGGACCCTGCAAACCTAGGCATGTTCGTTCGTTCTGTGTTACCTCCTAGTTCACTTATCACCCTCGTTCTTGCATTGGTTATCAGTAGGCTGGATTATTGTAATGTTTTCCTGGCCAACCTCCCCAAATATCAGCTTCAAAGATTACAGCGGATTCAAAATACAGCAGCACGCCTAGTCACATTCTCTAGCTGGTTTGACCATATCACTCCCATCCTCATTCGCCTACATTGGCTGCCCCTTCGTTTTCGTTTCCATTACAAATTTCTGATCTTGATCCATCGTGCCATTCATACTGGGAATCCTCTCTACTTAGCGGACTGCATTTCCTTACACTTCCCTCACCATCAACTTCGTTCAATCCATGCCAAACGCCTATCTCTTCCCTCACCATCCCAGGCCCACCTAGAACAAACTCGCCATTCTGCTTTTTTCTTCTTCGGACCTCTCTTGTGGAACATGTTACCAACTCCTCTTCGGTTAGAACCACCCTATCCTCAGTTTAAGTCGTTACTTAAAACTCATCTATTTCAGAAAGCATACGACCTTCCCCCCGAAGCCCCCCCCCCTGACTACCCTGTCTTTGTCTTTGTTCCGTTATAGTCTGTCACCTGTCTGCCCTAGTTCGTCTATCTGTGTAGCCTAGCCAGGCTATGTCTGTCTTTTGATTTGGAAATAATGTGTTGTTACTACTCTGTCCTGCCTCCTTCTTTCCTATCTATTATTGGCGTTCCTTTTCCTGAGTTGCAGTGTTAAATCCATACTTTTTATTGTACACCGCTTAATTGTTTTACAAATAGCGGTTTATCAAATGTGAATAAAGATAAAGATAAGATAAAGATAGGGACCACATTCAGAATTTGCATATTTGCATCACATACAACCTGAACATTCAGGGAATGGTAGTGTTTGCGGATGTGGAACACTACCTCCCTGTCTCTGGGCGGGACCAGAGCAACATGTGTGCAATCAATAGCTCCCATCACATGTGGTATCCCGGCAAATACCTCAAAGGCCTTGTTCAGGGTCCCCCACTGTTGCCTAGTGTTGGGAATGGCAATGTAATTCCCCACCCATCTGATTATGGCACACAGTACCTGGTGGAGACAGCATGAGAAGGTGGGGCAGCTCATTCCACCCACTGCTGCCACAGATGACTGGAAACAGCCAGAGGCAAACCCGGTATGGCATGTGACCGACAAGTCAGGGGCTTGAGGTCAGGTCTTAGATCCTCATAGAGCTCCCTAATAGCCCCCGTGCTCAGGCTGTAGAGGGAGATGACCTGGTCCTCACGCATGTCCTGGAGCTGGGCCCTGAGCCTGTAGAGGCGAGGCTGGCGAGCCTGCAACTCTGCATGCCTCCTGTGCCATGCCAGCATAGCCCCTGCCTGGCCTACCCCCACAGCTGCAAGTCTGTGTTGCAGCGGGACTAAACCCATGCCCTGTGCCTCAGCCCCATGGACACCATCTTCCCCGTCAGGCAACCGCAGCTCCTGCACACCTCCAACTGCACATGCAGCAACCACAAAGCCTGCAATAAACTCCACCCTCCTCAACTCCTCTAACTCACACAAACCCAGACACTCACCTCCCCCAACACTCACCAACCTAACCACACACCTCCCCCACCGCTCACCCAATCCTGCCAGTCACCTCCTCCACCACTCACCAACCCAGCCACACAACTCCACCACCACTCACCAACCCATCCACTCCCCACACCAAACGTGCCTCTGAGAGTCTCCTTGCTTCACCAATAACCAACAGCGCACGCCTTGTCTCCCTCGCCTACACAAACCCCTCAGCATGTAACAGGTGTGAATGTGTATTTATGGGTTTTGTTTTACTCTGCGCGTCTTTGTGCACATTGTGCCTGCACAATGGCATGAGAACGTCAGATGTGCGCATTGTGCATGTGCCAGGGAGACGTGGTAAGCATGTTGCACATGCACTGTGTGTGCCCGCATGCGCATGTGATGATTGCTGTTCTGCTCATGCGACGTGTCTCACGCTCACACACAGCGCATGTGCAATGTGATGTCCCGCACATGCACCTTCTGCATCTCTGCAGCACATGCGCAATGCACGCAGCCGATGCGCTCGTGACACTTCGCATGCGCAGCGCGCACAGAGTAAAAAAAAACATACTCACCTGGTACACACTGAGGGGTTTGTGTAGGTGAGAAAGACAAGGCGTGCGCTGTTGGATGTTGGTGAAGCAAGGAGAGTGTCAAAGGCAGGTTTGGTGTGGAGAGTGGCTGGGTTGGTGACTGGTAGTGGAGAGTATCAGAGGCAGGTTTGGTGTGGAGAGGTGTGTCGCAAAGCAGGCGAGAGAGAGAGGAGGGGAGGCGAGGAGCAGGCGAGAGAGACAGGAGCTGAGTTGAGGAGCAGGTGGCAGGGAGAGGATGGGAGGTGAGTAGCAGGTGTGAGGTGGAGCAGAGGAGCCGAGGGGCAGGGATGTGTGACAGGGAGGGAGAGGGCACAGAGAGCAGGGAGATGGAGTGAGAGGACATGGCAGGAGGGGAGGAGGGGGGCACCTGTTCAGCAGGACCCAGAGCCAGCAAGGAGTGTTGGGCCTGTGGTGGTGGCTGCAGGCCCATCAGGTGTGTCGCAGCCCACCCAGGGGCCACCCAGCCAAATGGAGGCATATACCGGTGCCAGCTGAGGAATGGAGGAGGGCTGTGAGATTCAGCCAGCAGGAAAACCACATCCTGCTGTCCAGTGTGTTGGAGTGGTATGAGATGCTCTATGGCCGGCTGAGCACCAGCACTACTGTGGCCACACGTATACACCTGTTGGAGGAGGTACAGGAGGCCATAACCCAGGCAGGGGGACCAACCAGGGACCTGGACAGCCTGAGGAAGAGATTTAATGACATTAAGCGTGGTGTCTGTGCACACATGGTGGCGGAGAGGCAACATGCCATGGGCACCGGTGGGGGTACCCCCTTTGCGCCAACCCTCACACCCCTGGAGCAGGAGCTCGCAGACTGTATTGGCCTATCTACCTGTATGGACTGCCTGAAGCGCTGGACACCGCCTATCCACAGGCAGGTAGGTCAGAGATATGCAGCACACATACAGGGCACGCCCAAGCACATGCGGCCCATGGAGGGGTTGGTGGGGGCCCATGTCCTCAGAGCATGTGTGCCCTAACACAGGCAACTGTGGGGTGATAAAACAGCAGCACATGGCAGGGTAGGTACAGGGTGTGTGTGACAGGTACCTGGGCCTGTGTGCACCTTAGACACAGTCCTGAACGTAGTCGAAGATGGCAAAGCTGTGGAGAACCAGGGGGTGTGGCGGACAAGGCCCATATTCACTTGAACACCGCATACATCATCAAGAAAACCTCTATGCAAAGCCCAGAGGGTTCAGCTGCACAACAACAATTCACAGCACTACAGATCAGCAATGTAATAGTAATCTAAAAGACCTATCTGAGGAGTGGCTAATGATATCCCACTGTAATCAAAGAGGATCACAGCATACATGAGTAGCAATGTAACAGTAAAGAGCCCCATTTGAATATCATTTGCCACTATTCAGATAGCTTATTTGTATTACTATTACATTGCTGCTCTCTAGTGTTGTGAATTGTTGCTGTTCTGCTGGACCCTCTGGCCTTTTCATATAGGTGATTTTGTCCACTGATGTATGCAGAGTTCATGTGATTACAGGGCTTGTCTGCCCTTTGAAGGACTCCTCCTCCTAAGGATTTTTGGTTGGGGGACTAACTGAGGTCTATTTCCTCTATTACTGGAGTTATCCTACCCAGATTGGTCTAGCGTTCCTTCCTCACATATGGCTTATGATGTCTTAAGGTTTATATTGATTTGTTTATTTGTGCCTACTCTTTTTGGGGTGTGTTCATTATTATCAGCTTGATTTCTCTGTCCCCCTGAGGTCTACTTGCTAAAATAGTGCCTGGCATATATAGGTCACAACCAATCATCATACATCTGCAGCCAGTCACGCAGCACATTGTGACAGGGGGAAACATACAAGAGGGACATACAACTAGCCCAGAACACATTGACCTGGGGGTATCCACACATACCACCAAAACAGCTATGAAGTGTGTATGCTCCTACCTGTCCAGGGACATATCCCAGATCACTGACAGGGAAGGGCCTAACACACGGGGATGATGACGTTGACACAAACAAACGCCAGCAAACACATCACACACATGTCACACACTTAACATTCTGTCAGTGGCCAAAATACAGTGGGGATCCCACACCCACCCTCACCAGACATTGGTGTGCACATTTCCACACCCGTACCAAGTGCATACAGCACAACCCCCACACCACCTGGGATCAGGCCTTATACACGTCCCGCAGTACCACAAACACATTTCCATACCCCACACACGGTGCAACCTCATGCCCAGCAGTGCTCCACCCATCCCCCAAGACACCCCACCACACCCACGGAGTATGGGATAGCTGTCCATCCACACCGCACAGTGTCTTGCAAAGCAGAAGGCCCCCACACACGTCTGGCTGACACGGACACATCCTGCAACACCTAACGTGCATACCACTCAGGGAATGCAAGCACATCGCTCACACACACAATGATGGCACACAATCCCACTCAGGGCTCCCATATGTACCACAGCCACATGTATTGCTGAGCTCACATCCCAGGTCAGGTGGCCAGTTCATACCTAGTGTTGCAGATAGGGGGTGCAGCACTCAGCAAACCATCCCCCACATACCACATCCCATGTGACACAGCTACACCAGGGAATGAGGCAGCTCCCCTCCCCCACCCCCTGCCAGGCACAGCACACTGTAGGCACATGTGCTGTCCCCATTGTAGGCGCAGCGACAACAGGTACAGGTGGACAACACATTGCTGTTGGAGGGGATGTACTACACAGGTGTACATAGGTGTGTTGCACAAGCTCATCTGTGCTATGTACCCTTTTCCACCCCCCAGGTGACATCCGGCCCATGGAGGCATATGAGGAGGAAGATGTGGCAGGGCCTCAGGATGCTGAGGGGCCAGAGGCTGCAATGTACGGGGACACCGCCAGCAATGGCGAGGGGACCACAGGAAACAATGTGCTGCCCGAGGCAGAGGACAGGCCACCGGATGTCAACGCTACAGTGAGGGCCACTAGCACAACTCACAGGCTGTAGAGGGTATGGAGATGGAGGGGAGTCACCACACCATGCAGGCGCCAGGGACATCAGCCACCCCTCCCACCAGCATGGCTACGATCCTGGCGGAGCTGCGGGCCCACAGTGCCTCAGCAAGGCACAATGCTGAAGGTGGGTAACAGCATACACAACAATCCCCATAGGGGTTGATGTAACATCCACAATGACATTCCATGTGCACCACAATATGTTGGAAACAGCAGATCATTTCTTATGTTGTGGGGGGGGGTGGTCTGTGCCATGTGCAGTCCCCCCTCTTGTAGCATGGCTTGTCAAGTGTCAGCATATTGAGGAGCTCAGACATACGCACACTGTTCACAGCCATATACCCCAAGGAAGCGCACAGCAGCAAACACCTATCCCAGGTCACCTAGACAGCTTACTTGACTGACCCCTCTCCATGGGTATTGCTACCTAGCATAGATTGTCCGCATAATCTACTGTTCGCCAGCATTAGAGCAGACAGGGCCCCCCAGATCTATAATGTATGTGCCATAACTCCCCATGTCATCTGGCTTATGACGGTGCTACTCCGTATTGCAGATGCCCAGGAGGCCATGGCTGCCTGTCCACAGCAGTCAGAACCGGTGCCAGAGGCGGCACCAGCAGTCCCGGAACAAAGGGGTGAGTTGGGCTGTGGTTGTCATGGCCGCAGCCGGCCACAGAGAATGTGAACATTGTAAATAAAGACATCACAACCTATTAGTACCTATGTGTTTATTTCCAATGTATGGCACTATGATCCCCTGAGTACCCTGCACCCCATGTTGTCACCCTGCCCACATGTGCCTACCCATATCCCTCATGGGTGTGGTGTCTGCACTGCCCCAATCAACGCACATACATTATACCATGCCCTGTGTACCATGGACTGTGCCAGGTGGTCACCCTCCTACCTATGCTTGGGGGTATACCCAAACTCTCCCGTTGCCCAGCAAGATGTTCACGGTGGTACATGTCTGTTGTAAGGATATGTCACTCTCTCCTACCCCATATGCTCTCCATTGTTATACACACATGTGTGACCATCCTCTCTGCCCACACCAGGGCCTATGTGGCTGTCTTCCCACATAGGCTTGCATGCAACACAGGCAGACAAAGGTAGTTCACTACAGTCAGCTGATCACTCTTCCCCAGCACTTGTAGTTCCCCAACGTTCATCCTCGGGACCTGCATCAAACTGTCTCGGCTCAACCAGCTATACCCCTGTGCAGCTCCTGTGTACAGCGCTCCCTCCCATCCTTCCTGCCACATACCTGCTGTTGGCCGTCCCCCCCATTCCCCTATGAGCATGAAGCATCATATATGCAGCCTACACATGACAGACAGGAAGCATGTGGCCATAGCTGGTGGTACACACAGCAGTGCGGTACATCACAGGGGTACCAGGGGGCACTAACGGCTACGCACATGGACAGACCCCACACATGAGTGTGGAGACGGTCCATGTATGTTACCAATGTCTAATACACATAAACCTAGGGATGAACACACATGTCCCATGCTCACTTCAACAGTCTGTCTATAAGGAAGACACTTGGCAAGTGTGATGTATAACCAAACCTGTGTATTTACATATATGACATGGCTAATATTTACAGGTAGACCCATGCTGTGGCCCGAGTGACAGGACACCACAGGGCATGTGTGTGGATGCCACTCTGCCCCTCAGATACTCCAGGGCCACCCATCAGGGGATGGCTGTCGAGATGCACCCCCATACCAGCTGCACGCTGCATGTGCATCTCAGCAGCCAGCTACTGAATGGTGCCTGCCAGCCACCGCATGGTGCGGTCCTGGGACCTCTGACATTGTAGCACACCAAGCACTGCCACAGACAGGTCCTGGACACACCTGCCACCACATCCACCACAGGTGCCTGGAGTCTGTGTGGTGGCAGGTGCATGGGCCTTGGCTGTGGCATGTGGTGGCGTCACTGCACCCACAATTGCCACACACATGCGGCAGCTCACAGGAATCCACAGTGCCCTGTGGTGTCGTGTGTCCCCTCCCACCCACAGGGCCACCTTCTCCCCCCTCCACCCTCCCTGACACCTCCCACCCACCTTCACCCTCCCCCCTCCACACTCTCCTCCTCCTCCTCCTCCACCTCATCCTTCCCCCCACCCACCGGTGCACCGGAACGACCCTCACCTTCCCATACCTCCCGCCCCACACCACCATCCACCCACTCAATTTCCGCAGAGTCATCCTCCGGCTCTTCCCCCTACTCATCCTCCACCTCCATCAGCTGGACTGGAGCTGTGGGCCCTGTGGTGTGTGTCCCGGATGTAGATGCCCGTTCCGCAGCAGCAGCGGTTTCTTTTGGGGAAGACAGTCATTAGGACACCATCATGCCATTCCAACACCACATAAACATTGTGTGGCCACACACAGGCTGTTGACCCACTGTGACATGTTGTACATCCCTGCAGTGGCCGCAACACTCACTGTAAAGTTCCTGCTGTGCCTTGCTTTGTAGGCAGTCAAGGAAATCTGGACAGGTCAGCCGCAACTCCCGTCCCTTCTTCCGAAGGTCCTCCACCTGGGGGGGAATGCAATGGGTTGGATCATCAGGGGGAGGATATCTCTGGTGGGTGGCCAACGCATATCACACATCACTGCATGCAGCAGGGTGTTGCTGCTGCTCTGGCCAGTGGGTCCTCTACTACCTGTTGACAGCGCCACATGCATTTGTGGCTGTGGGTCTGCCCATGTGTGGGGTGCCAGCTACGTGTATTGTGTGCTACCACCGGCCCCCTTACCCTGTTCCCACACCCTCCTTGCATGACATGGGTGCACAATGCCATGTGTGTGGTGGTCATGTTGGTCTCCAAAAGAGGTATTTCCAAACTCCCTGTATGCTGCAGCAGACACCTCTGTATTTGGATGACCCAAACACATCCGCCGACACACCCACCATGGCACAATGAGCTCTCTAAGGAACATGTGCGATGTGTTCTGACCTCGCCCGGTGATTGGGTGGGCCAAACACATCAGCAGGAGCCACTACCATGACATTAGACCTACAACTCTACCTCTGTGGTCAGTACTTAGGCCTCCTGTGAATGGGGCAGTTGTGGCTGAATGCAACTGGAGCATGCACAAAACCACCTGGCTGAGCTATAGACCTATGTTATCTGGTCTAGGCCCTCACGGGGGTCGGGCAGAGCAGTGACACACCAACAACTGCAGGTACGCTGACACCAGCAGCTTTAACAGACCTCTGTGATCAGGTGTGGGCCTCCTGGTGTTTGGGCACAGCAGTGCAACACCAACAGATGCGGGTACCCTGACACCAGGATTTCGAACATACCACAGTAATCAGGTCTGGCTCTCCTGGGGGTAGGGTGGATTTCAACACATGCACAGCCGCAACTACCATAACAACAGGATGTATAACTGACATCTGTAATTAGGTCAAGGCCTCCTGAGGGTAGGGTGATTCAAACACATGAATAGCAGCAACTTCCATACCTACAGGGTTTATGCCTGACCTCTGTAATCAGGTCAGGGCCTCCTGGCAGTCTGGTGGATTGAAACACAGAAAAAGCAGCAACTACCGTATCAACAGGCTTTAAATATGATCTGTGTAATCAGGTCACGGCATCCTGGGGGTAGGGTGGATGTAAACACATGAACTATAGCACCTACAATACCAACATGAGTTATACCAGACCTCTGTAATCAGGTCAGGGCCTCCTGGGGACGGGGTGGTTTAAACACATAAACAGAAGAAACTAACGGACCAACAGATTTAAATATGACCTGTGTAATGAAGTCAATGCCTCCTGAGGGTAGGGTGGATTTCAACACATGAACAGCATCAACTTCCATACCTACAGGATGTATGCTTGCCCTCTGTGATCAGGTTTGGCCCTCTTGGGTGTAGGGTGGCTTTATACAGATCTACAGCAGCAACTTCCGTACCAACAGGATTTCTGCATCACCTGTGTAATCAGGTCAGAGCCTCCTGGGGGTAGGGTGTATGTAAACACATGAACAGCAGCAACTACCATACCAACAGGATGTATAACTGAACTCTGTAATCAGGTCAAGGCCTCCTGCGGGTAGGGTGATTCAAACACATGAACAGCAGCAACTTCCTTACCTACAGGATTTATGCCTGACCTCTGTAATCAGCTCTAGGACTCCTGGGGATAGGGCAGATGTGTGAGGCTTCAACTGCCTCAATGTCCATAACACCAGGAGGACTGTCAGACATCTTCAGTCAGGTCTCTGGACTCCTGGGGGTAGTGTGGATTTACACACATGCACAGCAGCCACTTCCATACCAACACAATTTCTAACTGACCTCTGTGATGAGGTCTGGCCCTCTTGGGGGTTGGGTGGATTTTAACAAATGTGTAGCAGCAACCTTCATACCATCAGGATATCTCACTGACTTATGTATGCAGACCAAGGTCTCCTGGGGTTAGGGTGTATTTAAACACATGTATAGCAGCAACTACCGTACCTACAGGAATTATGCCTCACCTGTGTGATCAGTTCAGGGCCTCATGGAGGTAGGGTTGATCTAAACACCTACCATACCAACAGGATTTATGGCAGACCTCTGTGAGCAGATCATGGCCTCCTGGGGATACGGCATAGTTGCACACAGCAGCATACACACCTACTTTCAGCACTGCTTACACCACAGAATGTTGCCTCTCCCATGTTGTACATGTAAGATGTGCATTGATTGCTGGATATTGTGCTGCACACCTTGCATTGTGTGTCCTGACCCCATTCACTTACCTCACGTGGGTGGTCAGCAGTCCGATTAAAGTGCCTAGTGAGGCGCCCCCATGCCCTCCTGATGTGGTGGAGGTCTTGCCTTCTAGATGATCCAGGAAATAACCTGGTCTGCTTGGTGCAGATCAGGTTTGTTAGGTGTTTTAAGTCACGCCTGGTGAAGGCTGGCTGACGTGAGTGCCCCTCCATATTCACGGGAGTGACTGGGTTGCTGATGCATGCACACACACCGCGCATGCACGATGCCGCTCATGACGCGTATGCGTGGTGGCGCACTGCCACGCACAGAGCCACCACTCCTGGTTCACAGCGACCAACAGTGGCGGCACTAACATACGCAGCATAGTAGGCTGTTTGCTGTTTAGCCATGCCGCTTTGTGGGGCTCCTTATGCCAGACATTCTGCCATGCCATGCTCTTCAGTACCTTGGAGTACACGTCTACATTAAAAAAAAAAAATTATGCTGCAGCCGCACATTGCAGAGATGAGTCAGACTACTGTTGCCATGATATGCAGCTGTCTTAGGCACTTATTTTGATTTTGAAGCACTGGGGTATCAAACTCATCACCACAGTCTGGGAAGGCATTGTATTAACCTATGTGTTATGCCTTTTAACATAGCAATAGCTGGCTACACAGCAACACCAGGTCATCTGCACACACTTTCAGCTGTGCTTACTGGGATAGTGTACGGCCACAGCTAAGGCACTTTACTGGCCACCTTAAGTTCGGCAACTGGGGTGAGTGAGTTGGGTGTAAAAAGAGGTTTAATCTCTCTGAGTGACTGCTACAGGCATAGACGGCCTTAGCCTCTAACAGTTTTCCAGAGAACTCAGTTTTTTGTTTTTTTTGTTTTGTTTTTTAATGCTTTATTTTCGTTTTACAACAACAAAGGAAAGGAAGACATACAGCTAAAAGACAAATACATACATGGAATATGATACATACACCAAAGTAAACCCCTGCCACCCCCCTCCCCCCTGCTTCTTCTCTAGGAAACTGAATCATTCTCGAAGCGGGCGTGTACTGACAATGTTGTGTTACAAAACCTAACAGCGATCTGAAACATGATGAGTGTACATTAAACAGACATGTCGAAGCAATGAGCAGATTGTACATAATCTTTGAGCATCTGCCATTTAAACAAGCGAGAATGAATTTGGGTATGGAAAATAGCTCACCGAGATATCTGCTCATATTTACTATATAAGCAGACAAGGTTCCACTATTCATTGACAGTAAGTCGAGAGCTATCCTTCCAAGTCCTCGTGATTAGACATATGGCTATACCCAGCATGAAATCAGGAGAAAGTGACCCTTCTTAGGAAGAGAGGGGACCTCCGCCACTGAGCGGAGTCCCACAGTCTTCCAAGAAAGAGGCTCGTGAAGGTGTAAGATAAATGGAATACGACCCCAGACCCGCCCCCAGTAAACCTGTAGTTAAGGACATTCATAAAGAACATGAGCGAGGGTCCTACATTAGTATGGCAAGACCTACACTGATCCCTGGTAGTTGTGTTCCATTTGGCTATTTTCTGGAATATAAGAACATCTATGTGCAAAAGGGAAGAGAGTTTGGGTAACTGAGGCAGACCGTGAAACCCGCACTCTTTTGCTGCAGAAAACGCGCTAATGCACAGGGGTTAAAGTGGTTTGCGGTTAGCGATCCCAGGCTTGTTGAACTCTACAAGTGCCAGTATCTGTACCCTGACATAATAGTTATAAAAGTTAGAGGCTACCCCATGTGTACTACTAATAAAGTGAATTAGTTCTAATAGCCCGTCCTTAGTAGGGACAGAGGGCGGCATGATTGGAGCGCTTTTGAGGCAGCATGAAAGCTGCAGCGATTAAAAGTAATATTTCGCTAGTAACGCAAATTCCCTGTATAAATCAGAAAAGGTTTTCCAACGAGCTGCAGAGAAGAGCTGTTGGGGTGTCCAGATCCCCCTGGAGTACCAGGGTCTGGAAGTAATCATACATGGCTGCTCGAATTTCTAACCGGAACGCTGACTGAGTTAATAGGGCTCTATCAAAGAACCAGGCCCCCGGATTCCCTTGGAGTGCAGTAGTATGTTATTGAAAAGAAATAGCAGCATGATCTGAAAGATACTGAAAGTGAATCTTTGCAACGTCCACCTGAGGAACCAACAGTTTTGATATCAGAAAGAAATCGATGCGAAACTGGGATTGATGAGGGGAAGTGAAGAAGGTAAAGTCAAGCTCATTGGGGTGTAGTAACCTCCATAGATCGACTAGAACAATATCTGTGTTCACAGAGATTAGCGCGAGGTGACTCTTGGGGGGACCACTTGTCCTAGACGGCTATTTGTCAATCAGGGGATCAAGAACTAAATTGAAATCCCCCCCAATATCAATGAAGTAGTAGCAGAGGCCTGCGTAACCTGAGCAATAGTAGCAAAAGGGCAGGGTCATCTACATTAGGAGCATAACGGCATATACATGTAACTTTAAAGTTACCTATCTTGACGTGAACTCGGGATCATCTACCCGCTGTATCTGAGCAAGTCGCTATAATAGTAGCATGCAGAGAATTCCTATTCAATATGGCAACCTCACATTCCCTAGAAACGGCTGGGTAATAGGCGGCCACCATGTAAGGTTTAATATTGAGTTTGAAAGTTTCCTTCGAATTGAAATGTGTTTCTTGGAGGAAAATCAGGTCCGCAGCGTCATGACTTAAATAACTTAGGATTTTCCTCCATTTGATCGGATTATTGATTCATTGTACGTTCAATGAGAAACTCTTACATGGTGCCATCAATCGATAACAGACATTTTAGGTAAGAGCGCTTGAAAGCTTACAACATAATCAGAATCTGTACAATAATGACATAAGCACCAAGTATGCTGGCCAATACACCCATATTGAAAAGTATGTACCAAAGTAACTTAGAGAAGAAGCAAAACCCCCAATGAATATGGCGACCAGATGTCTGCGGGAGGAGGCCCTAGAGAGGAAGATAGAGACATAGTAAAAGAAAAGAAACACCAGAGTCCATAAGTAACACTGTCTCTGATACTCGTCGAGGCTACTATGGGTAGATGGAGTCGGGTCCCCGATATCTTCAAAAGAAGGCAACAAACCGCCCTCGACAGACTCTTCGCTGAGCCGCGGCAAATCCAATATGGCAGGCACAGCGGATATGAGAGTACTGGTAGGAATATTCTGGAAGTCAGCGCATCAAGTCGGCTTCTTTAGAGTCCAAAAACTCCGCTAGTAGATCAGGGTCCTCAAATGTTCTTGTCTGATTGTGAAGCGTGACTCGGAGCTTGGCCGGGTACATCAGGCCATAGCGTGCTTGTAGTTGTTGAAGCCTCGGCCGAAATTCCAGAAAGCGCTTTCGGCGGTCGACCGTGGGTTTAGCCAAGTCAGGATAGAAGGAGACCTTATGGCTCTCAAACTCCATATGGCCCTTAGCCCGGGAGGCACTGAGAATTTGTTCCACATGTTGATATCTCAAAAGTCGAAAGATGATAGGCCGTGGGGTCTTCCTGTTGAGCGTTATGTTTGTGGGTACACGATGAGCGCGATCGATCTCCAATTCTTTGGTAAAGGTGATTTGGAGCAGGGAAGGGAGGATTTTACCTAAAAACTCCTTCATGTCTCCCAATTCCGCTCCCTCCGGTATGCCCACGAGTCGTAGGTTGTTGCGGCGCGCTCTATTATTGCCATCTTCCACTTCTTTCTGCAAGGCCCGCACCTGACGTTCAACTTTGTCGAGTTTGGACAGCCGGACCGCATGGGAGTCTAATATACTCTCCATTTTATCCTGACGCGAAGAGAGCCCCTCCAGCCTGCCTTGCAGTACACCAAGATCTTCCCTCAGCGCTCGAAGTGCTCTTCACCGTTTGACTGCACGAGGTCCTTAACCCCTCTAATTTCTGCGAGGATTTCCTGCTGCATTTCGGGGCCCTCGCGCCAAGCCAGCCCCTTCTGCAGGGACGGGGGTTCAGTTTTGGAGCGTTTACCGTGAGAAGCCGCTGGAGATCCAAATTCCAGGCGCGTGGGTTTGGTCCCCGCCATCTCACCAATGTGCCCCGGCAAGATCAGAGCAGAAATTCAAGTATGTCCGGCGTTAATTCAGGATTCTGAGTAGGCCTCTCGGGAGCCTCAGCGTTATGCGACCATCCCGCTGGACATCGGGCTCCGCCCCCCCAGAGAACTCAGTTTGTATATCGCTCAACCGCTAATATTGCAACCTGCCCCACACATCACTTTTTCAACATACTCACTGCATGCGACTGACCACACATACATAATTTGTTTTATGTGCTAAAAGGCTTTGAAGTCATGATCTTGCTCTATGTTATATTCATCCAGTAAAATAAATAATTTGGCCCACTGGGGGAATGAACCCATGACCTCTCTCACTCAGGTCATTGTATTAACCAATGTACTACATCAATATTCTTCTAAATGTAACTATGGCTAGCCACTGCACAGGTGCAGGCCAACATACACACTGTCTGGTATGACTACCAGGTTAGCATAGCACCAAGATTATCCATGATGCACTTCACATGCAGAACAGCTGTCTATATCTGTTCACAAGATGGGGTTTGCACATCTGCTGCAAGTCAGCTGGGAAAGGGTGAGTGACGTTGCGTGTTGATGCTATAGAGTACCTACTGACCATGACATTTTGCTTGTTCTGTGCTCACCCTGATGGTGAGGTAGTGTGTCCAGCTCCAGGTCCACATTACACATGTTGGTTACAGTGAACTTTACTGCAGGTCACCTTCAATGATAATGTGTGAGGTATTCTTTGCAGACAGGCTTGGAAGTGTATATGTCCATATCTAATTGGCATTAATGTGTTGCACTTGTAGACCATGCCACACACAATGTAAGGCATATCCATTGAGGTTGCCATGGACACCTGCTTCTGGAGGTTGGGATGTGTTACGACTCACATGATGATGATGATGATGTATGTAGAAAACCACACTGTCAGGGTGGGTTACATGGATTGCCAACAAAAAACACACAATATCACCTTTTGCAGTAGGGGTACATGATGAGTAGCCAGCAACCACAGTCCTAATGGTGACTGGACAGCTGATGTAGATCTGCACATGGAACAGGGACACTGGCAGACAGGTACTGTACATGGTCAGCTCAGCTACCCCCACTACAATCTGACCTTCACCAGCAGAGGGCAGTCAGTATGCACCTGCTGCACAGTGCATGGTGTTGCAGCCATACACATGTAAACTGCAGACAGCCTGCTAGCACATACATGTTCATAGCAGAACAATGTGCATTCAAACATGTGATTTGCTACAAACACCATGCTGGATTTTCAGTGATTGGGTATCAGAAATGGCAACCCACAAATACCACTTAACAGAAACACTGCTTAGCACTATGTGATAACCTACACATCCCATGGTCACTGCTCAGTCAGAGTGAGAGTGACCTCAAAGCATGACATGCTGTGTCCACTTTGTACTTGCAGGTGGTGGTCGCGCACTACAAAATTCCACCCACTGCCCTCTGCCCTTCCCAGATGCCTCCTACCCAGACCCCCCTGTCAGGGACATACCCACAATACCTTGCAACTCATAATACACATTACCAGACTAACGCTGATAAGTGTGCAAGTATTGTGGGCTCCGTGCGGTGTTTGATGCCACAAACCACTGGGTAGACATATACAGACTCCCGCACCTATTTCTGCATTGTGCAAAGATAGAGGTGGGGGCCAGCTGTGGCCACCACAAAAGTGATGTGCACAATGAAGGCAGTATAAAGGCACGCAATACTGTTAGGGTCAGTCTCTGGGGTGGTAACCCCTGTCATAAGCCAATCTATAGGCACGCTCCAAATAGATTTGAAAGGTTGCTAAGATGCATCTCTGATAAAACATTGCCTTAACTTTTGATTTGTGATCTGACATTAAGCATAGTCACCATTTCATACATATATGATATGTGCTGCCATGTTTAAGATGTCATTGCTAGGGTATACAGGTGATGGTGGAGGTAGCTGCTGCTCCACACAGGTACCAACAGGCAGATGCTCCATAAGGCTTTGGCTGGTGGAGGCCGTGCGTTTTGGTGTTTCTGCCTCTGTTGGCTGAGGCTCTGGGGCAGAGGTTCCAGAATCCAGTCCTGGTGGCCCAAACATGTTCCCGCTTTCCAGTATTCCCCTACTGAATATGCATAGCATAAATTTGCATACGATGGGGGCAGTGCATGTAAATGCATCTCATTCATATTTATTAGTGACATCCTGACAACCTAAATGGTGTTTGGACCTCCAGGACTGGTGTTGGGAACCTCTGTTCTGGGAAGTAGACATGGTTATGGTGTATGTGATCTGCAGGGCAAAATATTGGGACTTGGTCTTCAGGTGCCCCATATTGGGCTTAAACCCATGACCACCTGCTCCTGAACACACTGGCTGTGTGTACTGCACCAAACTGTTACTACAGAAGCAAGTCATTCCCTGGGGATACCATTAGTGTCCGTTAGACAGACCTTGTCTGTTGCACCGCATGGCACCCACCTAAACAGGGCTTGGCCTTGGTCCCAGGCCATCCAGTGTGCTGGTAGGTAGCTGCCTATGGTGTGTGTTTTCGGGTAGAGGTGCCTACATGGACATACGTGATTCCCCGGCACCGCCTGCAAATATTATGTGCCCTTGGGGGTACCTGGTGGGTAATATCCCCTGGGACACTGTGGGACACACACTCATGCCCATTTTGGACCCTCATCAGTTGCTGTCTTGCTGGTTTACAGTTTCGGCATTCCTATGTGCCACCTAGGATTCTGCCTAGTCCACACTGTGCCCCAGCTGCACCACAGCATGTGCTGCCTGCAGCCCTCTGTATCCCATTTACAGCATCATTACAGTTGTCCTTTCCTACGTGCCCACTCTGCTGTTGCTGCACATGTGCACACCATAACAAACCTGCCCAATATAAACGAAAAAAATCCTGATCACTGCTATTTCAATGTGGGATCATTCACTTTGTAGGGGGACAGAGAATAGACCCTTCCAAACATGATATCTTCCTTTTTATGCTTTGTCAGTAGTGTTGCTTTATGTTTATCATTAATATCACTATTGGCCAGCTTGGCTATTGGGATTTCAAATGTGGTTCTGGTCATTTTATATGTTTATTTGCCTTTTTGGTTCCTGCACATGTATCACTACTATCACTTTTTCTGGGTTTCCCTGCCTTTGCTGTACATTGCTGACTGAAATGGTTTCTCTCTTCTGCAAATGTGCCTCTAACACGAGGGTTTCACTGGCATTAGTGTTCAGACCCAGATTTCACAGCGTTAGTGTGCCTGGAGCCTCTCCCCACCCACTCTCTGCCCATTGACCCCTATCTCCGCTCTCTGGGAGGCCTTACTCCACCCTTCAGCCCCGGATTTCACAGCGTTAGTGTGCCTTAACGCCGCCGCCAATATTATCGCGCAATAACGTCTTCGCTGCTACGTTAAGATGGTTTAGTAAACATACCCCTAAGTTTCCAAGTGTGTCATGTGCAGAGTGAAGCAGGAGATGTGG